>OU862908.1:18687500-19382583 GCA_917880885.1 Limnephilus marmoratus
TGAAAAAATCGTATTTTATTTTTCCAAGTAAGGAGGGTTCGGTGAATGCGCGTATGAGACTTGTGGGGGTCAGTACCTCCAACAAGGTTAAGAGCCACTGATCTAGGGTAACAAATATTTGTTTGTCAGTTGTATAAAATTTACAAGATTATTAGTATTAGTTTTTAAATTAATCCGCTAGATTTGTATCCTTCTGTAAATGCCATCATTTTTTTATTTAAAGTTTCCTATTTGCATGCAATACATTGTTATTATAACAATACATGTATGTATATTCTCATGTATCGTGCAGATTTACAAAACAAATAGTAATTTTACAAAGTAGCAACAACTGATTGCACTGAACACGTGAGGAGCGGAATAGATACGGAAGTTCGCACGCAGTGAACAGGAAACTGTGTGACCTATGTACCTCCCTTTAAACGCAGCCTTTGTTGTCGTTTCTCCCAAAGCCCCTTTCGGCACACAGCTGATTGACGATTGCGGAAATCACGGTACAAATCATGATTATAATATAAGATTAACCTATCTAGTACTTGTATACATAGCTTTAATGCTTATATCATAAAGGTACGTACGATTATCTGCGTGTTATACGGTAATGAAGTTTCTACCGGAAAATGTAATAAAACATTTGGTTTCTCCAGTAAGTACATTACAATTAAAAGCCATCTCGTACAACTAATAAAAATGTTGTATTCCTTTCAGCTTCATGATTACTGTTCCACAAAATGATTATGTATTGCATATTTGTAAAAGCCCATGTAGACGTATAATATATAAATAAATAACAGAACCATTTGTGTTTTTTATAATTTTCAAAGCATGCTTTGCGATTTTTTCTATTTTTGTAATTTCATATAATTACTTTTTCGACTCAATAAACATGTAAGAGATTATCTTAAAAAATAACACGTACGTATATTTTACTTACTTTTTTGTACTCTCTCTTTTGTAAAAAGTACAAAATAATAATTTTGTACTTTTTTACTATTATTTGTACTATTTTGTATAGTCTGTCAAATAACAGTTGAAAATATAAAAACTGGAACTACTAATTTTGTAGACTGGCAACACCAATTTAACTGTCAAATATTTTTTTGAAGTACAATGACACTGAATGTATAGAACACAGTAAACCACATTTTAAAAAACATTTTTTCTTCATGACATAAATTTGATTAAAAGGTGTTTTATAAAGCGATTTGCTTTAATTTAATTTAACAATAGATAGAATTGAAGAATCACTAATGGTGAGTTTAGTTACACTACTTTTAGATCTGAACGAGTTAAATATATTCAGATATAAAATTAGAGACACGATCTAAAGCCCAGGCAACGCTAGGTACTTAATCTAGTATTAAATAAATGTGAGCAATTTCTAAACTGTGCTTTATATTTTATTACATTATAGTTATTCTTCATTATGCTAACACAAAATTGCAAAGGTATAATAATAATATACCTATATGCAATTCTAATTTTGAGATCGGTGGGTATCTATACTGCAATGGAAAAATATTTTTTCCACTATTATGCCTTTTTAATTTTTTTAATAAAAATGTAGGTTACACAGCTTTACTTTAACACCATGAATTATGTGTTTAGTATTGCCATTTGATCAACAGTGGCGCCCTCCTATATTTTCTACTCTTATTTGACAAACTGTACTGTCATATTATAAATTTGTCGATCTCATTTGTGGTATTTTTATGATAATGCAACTCATGTATTTTTTATTTTTCCTTGTGTACTTCGCTCTGTTAATTTTGTTAAGTTCTTTAAAACTTGCTTTAGAACAAATTATTCATGATAACTTTTAATAATAAAATCAAATACACATTCCTCTATAACTACTTTCAT
This sequence comes from Limnephilus marmoratus, assembly GCA_917880885.1. Lineage (NCBI taxonomy): Eukaryota > Metazoa > Arthropoda > Insecta > Trichoptera > Limnephilidae > Limnephilus > Limnephilus marmoratus. Next base: position 18,689,364 of record OU862908.1, read on the forward strand.
GGTACCTTAAGTACTTCTGTTTTACCATTATTATACTAAACTTATTAACTGCTTTGTACAATTTCCATGATAATTAAAACTTACGTATTGAATTTGTTTATACCCTTAATGTTCAGTTATACTCCTGAATAACTTATGTATCTCTAATGTGATACTGTAAAAGCCTTTAAGGCGTGAATAAATAAATAAAATAAATATTTTGAAGAGCTTAAAAACTTAAGTGTTAAATGAAATTGTGTTTTAAATCGGTAGAAATTCAGATTGCAGAGTCTTAAACGGAAAATAAAGCAATCACCTTCACAATACTCTAATCTAGATTACGGCTACGATGATGGTAACCGAGTGCCGACGTACTGGTTTAAAGAATCTCGAGGGTTACATAACATTGTTTACTTTCTTTGGTGCAGTTACACGTGTGGGCAGTGGGCAGACCACAGAGCCGAGCTGCATAACGATATGTATTGTGCCGAGCGTTTTCATAAGGTCATTATTCAGCGCATTTACACAACATTCACAAACTGGCAATCTCTCATGTCCCCGATAAAAGAACGTCGACAACAAACAACCGGACCAAACGTAAACATACATTTCACTTGTGCTACTTTTCACCCGATCGGAAATAAATTATACTCCGTCTTATTAATCTATGTGCCGTTGTGCTTTAAGCACTCTCGTAATTTCTTATATAATGACATTCCTCGGATTGTTTGGGAGTGGGGAGGTAGCGCTGTACGTCCTTGCGGCTAGGTCGCGAGTCGCCGCAGAACTTCCCGAAATACGGTTGTCATGATTTACTAGTTGCTACGGTTGTCATGATTTAATAGTTGCTACGGTTATCATGATTTATTATTGTTTGAGCTACTCCATACACAATATATTATTGTACCGTTTATCTAGATCTATTTTACTTTTTTTTTATTTTATAATTGCGTGATTTTAAAATAAACATTTACATGCAGTGTAATATAGAAAAATAAAAATAGCCTATCCTCAACACGAACAGACAAGGCTCTTATGTTTGGCGAGGAAATTCTAGCTCAATAGGCCACTTGCATCACATTTAAAAAAAAATGGTTTATGCAAATATTCTTAGACATTCCGTATTTTTTTAATCGTATTTTTGAAAACATGGCAATTTTTTGAAAATTTCAATCTGAAAAATCAGACCTTTTTTTATAAACCGGAAAGACGGGACATACCTAATTTTATGGATGCGAAAAACCGATAATTACATAGCCGAAAATCTTTTTTAAAAAATAACGTTTTCCACACGAATGGCACACTAGAATAACGAGGCATACCATAAATATTACATCTCATAAATATTTTTTTCCTTGATCCATCTTGTTGATCATTAATCATTACAATGTTCAACGTCTGTATATGAACTAAATCCAATGTAATATAATTGTACTTGTAAATTATAATAATTATTATATTTTAAAATTTGATTTTGTTAAAATCAGCACCGTTACTATTACACTTCTAAAACAGGTACAGAAGGCATAAAATGTACGGGATTCTCTTCGTAACATCTGTCAAAACGTCAAACCAAATAATAAGTTCGCAGAGAACAAACAATAAATCTAGTGAATGTTAAATGTCAAATTCAAAAATTCGCCTGAAATCAAAGTGTTACCATATTAAAAAAAAAAATTAGTGTGGAATTTTACAAAATTAATAGAACATTATCGGAGACGGGACATTTTCATGTAGTGACGTCACGAGCCCAAACAATGGATTTATTTATTTAAAAAAATATATACATTTCAAAACATTTTTACTAAAATTTACGGAATCTTAGTAAAAAAATCTATCCACACGATTTTTTTCAAGTCGTTATGAAATCCATGCAAGTGGCCTATAATAATAAGTAATTATTAATATATTACAAATAATAACAAAAAGATAAGTAAGAAAAACGCAAAATTTATCAATCACAGATTTCAAGATTTAAAATAATATTATAATAATATATATTATAAGAGCTATTATAGTAGTTTTGTGTAGTTTTTCAATTTAAGCTAAAATTCATGAATATTATTAAAGTTAATTTTCAAATATTTGCCCTTCGAACGATTTTATTTTCCGAGTTCAATTATTCTCCACGATCATTCTTATTTCTCATTAAAAACGTAAACATCAATCGGAGGTGGATATGGGTACCGCCTCCCCAGAAACCACTCATCGGATAACCCCCTGACATTAAATTAAATTAAATTAAATTAGCCTTTATTGCTGTTAAATTATAAACATTTTTCTAATCTAATATATAAATATATTCTATTTTTATTTAAATATTATTCTAAATAATCAGCGTTTGGGTCATTATTTTTAGAAACAGCTTGTCTTTCGACATAGGCCTCCTCTAAAGATTTCCACTTTTCTCTATCCTTTGCAACTCTGATCCATTCTGGACCAGCCACTTTTTTTAGATCATCTTCCCACCTTTCGCTTGTCCACCTTTGTTTCTTTTATCGTCTCTTGGATACCACTCTGTTACTATTCTGGTCCATTTCTCTTGCCTCCTTTCTCTCAACATATGTATAGTCCATCGCCATTTTAGTTTTCGATGTACAGAATGTACCTGTTTGAATTGAGTTCTGTTTTTTATTTCTGTAACTTTACTTTATCTCTTCTATTAACTCCGATGACACTTCTTCCTATGCTATTTTGACAGACGCTTAGTTTATTTGTTAAGGGTTTCTTTAATGTCCATGTTTGACAACCATATGTTAAACAGGGTAGAATACATGCGTTATAGACTTTTCTTTTAGCTTTTATTGGCATATCTCTGTCTTTCATAACTTCACTGAGCGACCAGTATCTCTTCCAAGTATTGGCTATCCTCCTATCGATTTCTTTGTCCATGGTTTTGTTGGGTGATATAAGTTGTCCTAAGTAGATGTACTCGTCTACGTATTCTATTTGTTGTGTGTTTACTACGATATCATGTGTCTTTGAGGGATTAGTCATGACTTTTGTCTTGGTGATGTTCATTGACATCCCTGCCTTCGCACTCTGATCTGATAACTGTTGTAACATATGTTGTAGCTGTCTTGGGCACTCAGAGAACAGTATCAGATCGTCTGCAAAACGTAAATGGCTTAGATTTTCGCCATTAATATTGAGACCATACTCACCCCATTCTAGATTTCGAAATATCATTTCCAGGACTGCCAAAAATAGTTTGGGCGAGATAGGATCACCTTGTCGGACGCCTCGCTCTATAGGGAATTCTTCGCTTGTTTTCTCCAGTCTTGTACTTCTAGAGTATATATTCCTCAATATTCTTATGTATTTGTGTTGTATTCCCTGACTGTGTAAGGCTTCCCAGATGTAATCGTGCTCCAAGGAGTCAAAAGCTTTATTAAAATCTACAAACCCTAAGTAGTAGGATTTATTGTATTCATTGTATTTTTGTAAAATTTGTCTCGGGACATGAATATGATCGATTGTTGAGAACTTGCTTCGGAAACCAGCTTGCTCTTTTGGTTGGTTTTCATTGAGTACTGTAGTAATTCGTGATAATATAATTTTTGAGAAGACCTTATAGACAAAAGGAAATAAAGAAGAAATCGGAAACTATCGTCCCATCAGTTTAATGTCCAATGTCTACCCCCTGACATAGGTCACCCCAAGTGGTTCGCTTAACCAGTAGGAATGTCCGGGTTCGTGGGGTGAGGTTTGTCTAGGTCTTGGCGGCGAATGCGTTTGCCCACTTATTGCGTGGTAGGCCGGATTTGGAGAGAGATTGGTTGTAGAGAGACCTAACCAAGACCTCTCCGACCGGACTTTCTCGACCTATCGCGTTGTACCACAGTGTGAGGGATGGATTCATACGTGCATCAATCCTGGACTCATTTACCCCAGATTCCTGCGCTACCTTTTTCCTTCCCAGAACTTCTTCTCCTTCCTTTCCCTAAAAAGACCGTCCACACAACATTGCCAAAGATGTAATAGGATTTTTTGTCGTCTCTTGTGGAACTATGTAAAAAAAGTAACTTATCGCTTAATTGTATTGTTATTAGCGTTCTATCAGACCGCTGTGAAAATAGTACAATTATTTGTAGTATCTAATACGTGCTGCAAATTCCATGAATAGCGTACTTTCAAATGAAATAATTATATACCATACATTCGTTGCATTTTTTTTGACCAACGGAAATACCAGTGGCGCGCTGTTAACATTGGCGGATTTTTTCGTAGGATTCATAATTACCTTATACAAACAAATATATAAAATATAGCAGTATAGTAAAACCAAAGATTTCCCGGATTTTTTCAAATAAATCCATTTATTACGTTTTCTTTGAAACCTGTACCGAGATTTTTGGTATTGACATTTTTGTTCACATTTTTGCCAATTTGCAAACACCCATTGCATTGTTCGTTGGCCAAAAAGTGGCCAACATTTTTTGGAATTACTTATTTCAAAAGTTCCCGCCCGTTTTATACTTCGATTAATCACAAAGGAAACTTATTACTTTCACTTTATAACAAGAGATGTCTCGCATCTCAACTGACTTATTAGCCAATGATATTTCGTGAAATTGGTGAAATATTTTTTTTTTTAAATTATTGATTGTGTATTTGCATATTAAAAATGCATTTTCGAATTTAAATTTATATCTGTGATTTAGGCTATAGACTACATACAAACAGAAGTCATAATACTTTATTCTCCAAATAGGCACTACATACGCCAATTTTAAAATAAATAATACGCAGATTTCACGCGTTTCTAAATTTAACTATTTTTTTGTGAATTTTAAAAATATAGGATAAACAGTTATATATATGTGCTTTCAATGGCTCTCTAACACCATAAGCAGTTTGTATGTCACCGTATTAAAATTCGGTGAAATGATTTTTTGAAAGAGAGCAGGAAATTTCCAAACGGAAGGATCAAAAATTCCCGAGCGCTCGAAGTTGAAATCGATTATATAGCAGAACGCTCCAGTGGATAAGGTAGAAAGCCAAGAAAAATCTCACCGTACACCTCTGTAATGTACCTTACATTATATAAATTAAACTCATTTGTAATAATTTTATCTGACGCCTTTTTACGATAATAATATCCTCATTACGTAATTTAAAATATGAATTTGATGCCGGCATGGCGGCATATGAAACTATTTTCTGGCTCTTATTTTGGTCGCTTTTTCATCACATTCCTCCATTGTTTCGTAACTTGTTTACACCGGGCCTTTAAATCATCGTTTATCAATTAATCACATTCTGTTCCATACAAACTAAATTCTGCACAGTGTTCGGTAACTATAGCAAAAAATATAGTTGCTATTGTGCAACGTCCGCATTAATTCCAAGTAAGGTGCCTAACTTCGAGAATTCATTGTTCAGATTTGAATGCACAGAAAAAAGGCTTAACAAATTATATATATCGGGAATCCCCTTGGTATTTCTCTGAATTACTTTTTTAACTTAAAATCGCAAAAAAATACTGATTTCGCCTCTTCGGACTATTCGTGGTGTATGATTTATAACTTTACTTAAAAATGAAATAAAATACCTACAGTTTAGTGTTACCAAAATAATGCGCTAATCAAAATGGCAGCCAGTGGGCAACCCCATTAATGGAATGTTGTGAGGCTGACGAAAGTGGAAGGGGGATAAAAATGGGAAGACGAAGGTGGGGAGTTCCTGGCTTTCAAGATCTAGTCACTAGTGCGGCTCCACTTATGCATGCACTCACAAAACCTGATGGACAGTGTCACTCGATGGTTCAAATCTGAGCTTCTGGAGAATAAGCTAAGCTCAGATTGGAGAAAAGGAACGAGGATTCACCGTAACAGTTGTTCCAAAAGTCCCCGGATTCTGCTGCTTCACTTCACAATATTAATTTAAATACGAAGTCCGTAATATTTTTTCCGGTAGTTCTGTTACAGAGGTTATGTTATATCCGCCCTGTCTCGGGTTTTATTTTATACTGTGCTCCAATGAGCACACTGTCACCTCTTCAAAGTTAGGTACTTTAATTGCAACAATTGCATTGTTCATGGTGACATTTAAGGATGGAAGGATTAGGTAGGTGGGATAATTGGAGAATTTTGACATCTGCTTTCCACCAAATCTTTGCGAATGCATGTGTAATCGATCCCCTACATATTGCGTGAACAGTCACCAATCATAGCTAATGCCATTTCAGGCAACTTGTAGATCCTGAATGATGGGGGCGAATCTACTGAAATTATCAATTTATAGCTGACTGCTGTTGCTGATAATATAAATCGTACAAATGTTACAAAATATTTTTAGCACAATTTACTTTTGTTCCAATAACATTTTTTTTATTTAAATGGCCAAAAGGTTGCACACCTCTCACCAAAACAACATGTCGTAATAGTTTCATAACAAATAATAAATCAACTGACATGTAAGCGTGTCGATTAACACCAATACGAAATGTGCCATTTCTTCTTCGTATCGCGTTTCTCTCGAGGAATATTATACGAGTATACTCGATACCAAAAGACGGCATTTATAATAGTTGTAGGTATGCCTATTTCCATATACATAATAAAAGGAGCCGGTAATTGGTGAGTGGGTAAATAATTTCTCAGCGGCTACTGGATTACGCGAGATCAGAGTAGACGCCATGTGCACAGCACACGAGGTATGTGCGTAGGTGTAAATAAGTCTGTGGTCGGTAGCTACCTAAAAGAATTGCTGTTCTGGTTTCGGGTGTCATTTCCGGCTCGCGGCTTTTTTATTGCACTCCTTTCGCATTTTTATTTTTCATCTGAGTAACAATTTTTATTGGAATAACTTTGTTATAATAGATTTTGAAACTTATATCCATCAACGTAGGTGACCCGACAGTTGATCCCCCGGCAATTGGTCCCCCGAATTATAATTACTATAAAATTATAATTTTTTGTGCATTATTTACCAATTTCAAACCTAAAATCGACTTTTAAAATACCTTTAATAACACGTTGGTATGGATATTAAACGAATTTATTTACAGTGTCGATTTTTCGTATACAGACAAGTAGTTCTTTCTTTGATGCATTTGAATGAAAATATGTTTTATATTTTTGTAATTCAGCAGTAAATCCTCTCTGCACACAGCACACTTAGTTATATATATAGACATATACCTATATATTTATTACATATTTTAAGTAGATATACATATTTTAAGTAGATATGCCGTATTTTTCCTACAGCATATATACAACGTGTCCGGAAACTCGTAGTACAAGCGGGAAACTGGTGAATCCACATCACGTAGAGAACCCAGAAAACTTATTTTTTTCGATATGAGCATTTCGATTTTAATATTATTTTTTCCTATTTTTCCATTTTTTCGGCAACTAAAGGGTTAAAAAAAAATTGAGCCCGGTTTACCCTTCAATGCATTTTACAAGACATTACACAGCTGAAATCAACCCCCTTGTGAAATTTTTTTTCAAATTTAACCAAAAAAATTCCAACTTCGGACCCGATTTACTCGAAAACGAAAGCTAAAATCAAAAAAGTTATATCATAAATCGACTCCGAATGTGATGTAGATTTACCAGTTTCCCGCTTGTACTACGAGTTTCCGGACACCGTGTATAAAGGTATACAAGTATTCAAGGGGGCCAACTGACAGGGATCAACTGTCATGGAACCATCAATGTAATATACAATTGAAGAAGAAGATAATACTTTTAAATCTAAACAAAATGTGAAAAATAACCAGAAGCACAAAATATTTTTAAAAATGACTGTTAGACCTTATTACCTTTTTTATTTTTCTGTGTCTTGTTTTTTTTATGTTTTCGTTTAGATTTAAGAGCGTTTAACCAGCCAGCGGAAGAAAATCCACATTTCGTCGAAAGTTGTTCTTACGATCGTACAGGGCGGTTACAATGAGAAAGATTAATTATTCTCCGTACCAGCTTTTTTAAATTAGAACTCAATATCGAATTTATTTCAATCCAAATTAGCTTTAATTTATACCTTCATCCAAAAATGCTGAAAGGCGTGATGATAAAACTATTAAAATAATGTACTTTTTGTGATTATTTTTTTATTATAAGTATTTATCATTTTTCAATAATGTCTAAATTTAATAAGAATGTTAAAAAAATCTGAAATATATTAGTTTGTAGGTGCGCAAATAAATACACAAATGGACCAATTTTCGTCAAGAAACGTACATATTTTTTAATGATTTTATTGAAACTAAAATTAAAATTCTAAAATATGCGTTTGCTAGATAATGTATTGATTTATTTTACTTATATTATTTGAAATGGGTGTGGTATAATACAAAATCTTTTTTGAAAATTTAACAAATCTGCCAACGACCTGTGGAATAACCTTATTATACTAAAAATTTTAAAAATTTCTCAAAATTGAATGCTAGATAAAAGAACAATCTTTCGAAATCCATTTATAATTTTTTCTGGAAAAGAGTCAATACGTCTAAAATCTGATTTGAAAATGACATATTTCTGATTTTCTCTGGTAAAGCCCTCTTAATAGTATGATTTTATTCTTCAATGGTAAGTATATTACATTCATGGATAAAACTTTTAAAAGTTATTATAACAAGAGTTAATCCAAAAAAAATGAATATGCATTACTCCCTTTTCGTTGACCTTCGGTTTACTTTTAGAAAAGGTCAATAGATTTGCAATATACGTAACATTGGATATGTTTATCCGAGACACTATACAAGATACAAACCAATTCTTAAGAACTTTGTGATCATTTAAAAAGATAGCAGCCAAAAATGTGCAAAAAATTAGTCGAAGATAATATTGTCAATTCTGAATTTGAAATATGAGATCGACAAAAATGACTTCAAAATAAGCGGTCGAGGCGTTTGTCCGGGTAAGAGAAGAGATTCTGGGTTCGATTCCCAGTTAAGACCGTTGCCTTTTTGTTTTTCTGTTTTTTGTTTCATTTTTTTCGTTTAGGTTTATTAGTATTATCTTCTTCTTCAATACCTAATTGTTTGTTTGTTATTTTGTCTTGTTCTATTGTGAATTTGTTGTATTCTCATTTTGTCCATCTATCAATAGAACCGCTTTGTCAATATTTTCCTTATGACTTATGTACATAGATATTAATTTCTCTTACATTCATTACCTCTTAAATTTACATACATCCATATTCATTTCTCATTACAATATAAGTTTTATTATACGTACGTTTTAGCATATTGATATTATATATGAACTAGCTTTAATCATATATAAAGATAGCAGCCAATAATATCTGCATGAATACATAATGTTGGTAGTTCTTAGTCGAAGTATGATACATTTAAAAGTGACCGAATTTGACGTCGACACCTTAGCTCAGTTGGTAGAGCACTTGCCATGTAAGCAAAGGGTCTGAGTCCCAGAGGTGCCAATATCTTTTTCTAATTTTTCTATTTCCACATTTTCGATCGAGTTTCGCTAATATTGTCTTCATTTAATTAAATATTTAATCTTTTACTTGTTAGCTGGGTTTTAGAAATTTATTTTATGAACAATATGAGAAGGACCAGTAGCAATTTTAAGAACATGATCCCTAAATGAATATTCCATTTAGTAGGTACTATCTTACACTCATTAATCCAAGCACTTATTTAAGTTCTCTTTATTAATTTATTAGCGCAAACCCGTGAAAAAATACTGGATATCATAATTTTTACGGTTTGTAAATTTGAAAGTATTTATAAAATGGTGGCTTCAGGATTTACTGCCTATCAAAAGAAACATCAAAAAATTACCATTCGATAGAACACCGTTATCAAATCATTATTTTGATTTAAATCTGCCAAAAATGTAAACAAACGAAATGAATTATCGGGATTTATTTTTGAGGTATTATGCCATATTGAGCTATCTTTAGCCAACATTTCGGACAGCGTCATCGATGATGGACACAGTAACGCTGTCCGAAACGCTGGCTACAGAAAGAGGTAGCGCAACACGGCGTGATAGCCCAAAAGTAAATCACGATGCTTTTTATCTCCTTTTCTTTTCCATTTATTTTTAACCATCTATATTTGTGTTACCTTGTTCTTTTTTCTTTATTTGTTTTCTATTGTTGTTTATTCTATTTAACCTGTTTTTAATTCCTTATTTTTCGCCTATTGTGAAACTTACATTTTTAATATCAAAATACCTACACAAAATTGTAACTATTTCTCCCCTCCTATGAATTGTAAGTTCCACCGGTCCAAAAATGAGTTCTATAACTCATCGGGATTGCTTTAGCGAGAAATAAAAACAATAAATATATGAGAAATAAAAATTTTTGGCCGTGAAAATCTCAAATCTTTTCAAACGAAATACGAAGAATTATCATTATAATTTATTTAAAATAAATGTCGCTTCTCTCGTAACATGATTTATTAACTAACAAATTCAGTTTATAAAATTAAAAGTTCGTTTAACTTGCATAATTATTACGCATTACCTAGGAATGCGGAAGAATATTTCGCATCAGCCATGCACCGACGACCGAAATTAGTATCTTTAATTATTGTTTTTTCAGAACATCAACGCATGGTCAAGACGCAAATCTTACATTTCGTTAGTGTCTTACATTTCATTAGTATCTTACAATTCATTGGGTATATCAGTATCTTACATTCATTAGTATCTTACAATTCATTAGTATCTTACAATTCATTGGGATCTTACAATTAATTTATATCTTATAATTATTCATTATTATTTATTATCTTACATTTCATTAGTATCTTACAATTCATTAGTATCTTGCATTTCTTTGGTACCTTACATTTCATTAGTATTTTACAATGCATTGGTATCTTACAATTCATTAGTATCTTACATTTCTTTGGTACCTTACATTTCATTAGTATCTTACAATTCATTGGTATCTTACAATTCATTAGTATCTTACAATTCATTTGTCTCTTACATGTCCTTAGTATCTTACATTTCACTAGTAGCTTACAATTCATTAGTATCTTACATTTCACCATTATCTTACATATCATTAGTATCTTACATTTCATTAGTATCTTACATTTCATTAGATTCGTATATTTCATTAATATCTTACATTTACGATGTTAAACTTTCCAAGTGTTGTCAAATAAGCTTAAAACATTTTACGTTTGATCCACTTCGCATCGCGTTTGATCCACTTAGGCATCGTGAGTTCAATTCCTCGGCTGGCTAAGTCCTCCATCACGACGCGACGTAAGCAAAATTTTCCGTTTGCTGTGGAGGTAGTCGACATATCTACCTTGGAGCTTCTAAATCGAGAGAGCTGACATAAAACCGAGATGAGTAGAGGAAGATTCTTGAGGAGGCCAAGATCCACCAGGGGTTGTGGAGCCAAGAGTGATGATGACGACTGTGGAGGTAGTAGGAGATTTTGAAATATCGTCTGATGAATTGCAACCCGGGAATTATACGTGACCGACGTACGCATTCCACTATTTCGAGCCTTGAAATGTCATGTCTTCACATAGGAGCACATAAGTTCCCAGTACAAAATACATAACGTGGCTATCTCTATAGGTGCACAATTTTATAATGTAATATGTAATGTAACTTAACCTAACCTAACTTTCACTGAAATTACCATACCATGCGTATTCATATTGTTTCTTGTTTACTTTTGTTAATATGTTTAGCTTTCACCTATTGTTAGTGCTCTTGGCCATATATTCAAAATACGAAGAAAGGACGGTTAATTATTGTGGTAGGTACCTACAAGTGGCTTCATTTTCAAATTAAGTTGAGACTAAGGACGGGTTGTTTCACAGAATTTGAACAATTTCAAATTTTGAAGTTGATGTACAAGTTCCGTGTCTTATCGAGGTTCTGTTACTTTCCAAATGGGTACGGTTAAAACACTGACCAATGATAAAATAATAACAGTTCTTGAATGTAACTTTCTCAGAACTCGGATTTTAGCTTTGATGAGAAATTCTAAAAAAGAAGTCATCAGCGGAAAGCAAAAATTTAATTTATATTTAATGTTAGGAATCTCTGGTTAAAATAAGTCAAATACGTCCCTTAACACTCTATATTTAAAAATCGCTTTCTTTTGGGTTTCCCTCAATTTCTTTCTCAGATCTTTTTTTACATTATCTTCACACAGGTGGCCCTGAAGAAAAAAATCTCCCCCAAGACCTATGTCTTCTTTGGGGATAGTGTGTTGAGGGTCTTTTTAGAGTAAGAAAGGAGAGGAAGTTCTGGGAAGGAAAACGGAATGAGGGGTGGTTAGGAATCTGGGTGTTAATGTGTTTAGAAGGGACAAACGTATGAGACCATCCCTCCCACTGCGGTGCAAGGCAATGGGTTGAGAGAGTCCGGCTGTAGAGGTCAAAAGGTCTCCCTCAAAGAGCATCCCCCGATCCGATCCGCCACGCAGTACGTGGACTAAAACATCTGCCGCGAAAACCTAGACAAACCTCGCTGATCTGGTCAGTAAACATGGCTAACACCATTTCAAGCAATGTTTCGATCATGAAAGGTAGTATCTAGTATCTAGCACCCTGGAGCTACGAGTAGGTATATAATTATAGGCGTTATTGCTTGCTAATATCTTGTCGAAATGTGTTCCGCTGTTTGAAAGCGATTTCGTCGATTGGAGGTATAGCGTATATTTTCGCTTAATGTCTCATCTAAATATAATGCATCAACGGCCAGAAGTATTTTGAATTGTAATTATTGTGCTTAGCGACCAGATTTGAATAATCAGACACTTCCCAGTCTTCGTCTACCTCATCTCCTTCTCTTCTACCCGCTTCAGCCTCAAAACACAGACTTTATTGAGATTCCAAAGTCCCACTTTGCCCGGGCAGTTAGGACTCTTAGGCGGTATTCACATTAAAAAATAATTGTCGTAAGTGCAAATTAAATAAGAGTGAAGTCAATTAAAAAAAAAACTTTTTTTTTTAATTTTCAGGTCTCATCATGAGTTCCAAGTTCCGGCGGGGTTTGGTGTTTACCCTGTTGACCTGGTCCACCCTGATGGGCAGACTCTCCTCCGCGGGCATCCTGGACCCCTTCACATGGGCCCGCGCCGACCGCATTGAAGTCAACCTCCCCTGGTTACCATGTAAGTTCTTCAATTAACTAAAAATTGGTATCTATAGGTACACCATGATCACTTATTCTTCAGTTAACTCAAATTACTGCTATAGGTCCACCCTGGTTACCATTTACGTTCTTCGGTTAAATTAAATTGTTGCTATAGGTCCACCCTAGTTACCGTTTACGTTCTTCGGTTAACTCAAATTGTTGCTGTAGGTCCACCTTCGTTACCGTTAAAGTTCTTCGGTTAACCCTTTGATCCCTGAACATAGGTTAGAGGACTTTCGTACATTTTTGGTGAATTATTTTTATTTGTAGCTTGAAAATCTTCCCGAATTATTTTTTTAATTTTCTGAAAACTCCTTTCTAATTGATCCCTCAATATAAATATTTAAAAAATCTTTTGTAATCCTACATGTATTTAAAATTACTGATTTTTGCATTTGTATATACTACGAATCAGATTCCTAGGTGGAATTCAGTAATACCAGTGGCCGAAATAACAAATGGTAATATTTTTATAGTCCGAGAATGCCAAATTCTTTTAATCTCATTTTAGGCCAGTGCAATTAGCGCAAAAAAGGGGGTCGCGATCGGAATTATTCCGGTAGTCCCAATTTTTTTATATGTTTTATATGCTCATCTCCTGATGAAAAATCTGAGTTTTCGACCTTGGGTCGCTTGAGCTTTCGCCGCCATTTTGAAAAAACTAGTCGAAATCAAGCCAAAATCTAGTTTTCCTCAAATATCTCGTTTCCAATAAAAATTTTGGCGAAAGTTGCTTTATACGTTTAGTAGAACATAAAATTACCTACAATTTTTATGTAAAAAGTTTTATACTATCTCTAATAAATATTGAGATATGCAGTCGTAAATATGTGTATAATTTTATAAAAACAGGTAAATTGCTCGATTTGGTTTAGTTTTGTGTGCGTATCTTTTTTCCAGTGCAATTTTGTGAAAAATTATTAATATCAATTTTGTAGAAAATAAAATTTCTAAAAAGACCTGTAATTTTTTTTTACTTATATAAAGTATAAACAAATATTGGAGTGAAAACAGAAAATTTATCACGATTTATTACCATGTTATACGATTTTTGTTTACATTACATTTAAATATATTGTAAAATTTTTAACATATTATAACAAATAAAAGAGAGAAGGGGGTCCCCCCTCCCCCCTCCCCCGCGGTTCCCTGTAGTTGCCGCCAATTAGCCACTCCAGGACGGACCATCAGTGTTGCCAACTCGGCTCCTTTAGAGCTAAATACAAACAAAAATAATAAACAAAAATAATATTTTAGAAGTTATTTCTATAAAAATCGGTTATTTTTATATGGAATTTGTTTTTTTTTCTCACAAATACTCTATAACCGCCAGTCTCTGATTGATGTACTGAACATTTTAAAAGAAAACGGACCTACTTCCCAGCTGTGGGTTCAGTACTTCCAGATGACTACACTGATTGAGCTGTATATTGAAGCGGAACGTGCTGGAAATTGGGAGCTCCATCTTGCAACGGTCCAAAAAATGATACCTTTTTTTCACGCAGCCGCCCACTTTAATTATGCCAAAAGTGCACATCTGTATCTCCAAGATATGTTGACATTGAAAGAGAAGATGGATCCAATAGAATATGAAAGATTTACCAAAGAGGGTTTCTTTACGATTCGACGATCTCATAAATTTTGGTCAGGGATTTGGTCTGACATTACAATCGAACAAACTCTGATGAGATCGATGAAAACATCTGGAGGTTTGACCCAAGGACGAGGAATCACGGACAGTTCTATTCTTCGTTGGACTGCTGGATTTGCGAGGGTATTGAGTCATTCTGTGGAGTTGAATCAGGAATGTCAGAGCAACATGTAGAGATGAGGCCTACACGAATTAAGAGGGATGACAAAGACGTTCAAACTCTCATTGATTGGTTTTCTTGCCATGAACCATTTCCTAAAACAAACATGATTATGTCTATAAGCAGTGGCATTGTCGGGGATAGCAAAGTAACTTGTCACATGGCTGAAAAGATGGGGAAATTTGCTCTGTCTAAATTCGTCAACCAGAACTTTGGAAACCTACACTTAAAACGTAAGGATGCGATAGTTTCTCTTGCAGCGGTGACCAGCAGCATAAAAAATCAGGGTGTGACTGTGATAATAGATCCATTAATGCTATTCCAACGTATGTGTATTGCCAAAAAGTCTGAAATTGAACTTAAAAAATATTTCCAATATGAACTATCTCCGGTCCCACTGTCTCTTTTCTCAGAGGAAGGCATGCGCAAAGGAACCAAATCCATATTTTACTCATCGTTCAATCCTCTACCAAATAACATAGAACTGGGAGGCAGTAAAATATCGTGCACAACCTTTTTCAATCATTTTTCAGCAATATGTCAGGTATGTACAAAATCATTATGGAGCCAATATAGTAGTGGTATTCGATGGATACCCAGATTCGGTTGAAAAGAAAAGCACTAAGGGGGTGGAAAGAGCACGGCGTGCCAGAGTTACAACTTCTGCTGAAGTTTTGTTTTTTGAAACCACTCACCCACAAGTGCCACAGGAAAAGTTTCTGGGAAATGAGAAGAACAAGTCCCGTTTTATTTCCCTACTCAGAGCCTCATTTGAACGATCGCAAATAACGACAGTACAAGCTGAAGAGGATGCTGACGTTCTCATAATAACCACAGCAAACTCGTTGTCATCTCAACATGATGCAGTCATAACCGTTGGTCAGGATATCGACCTGTTGGTACTCATCACAGCTCTCTCACCTTCAAACGTATATTATAAAAAAGTCGGTAAAGGTAAATCACTTAACGCGTTGTACTCCAACAAATGCTTTAAACACATTGAAATAGTAGAAAATATTTTATTCATTCATGCCATAAGTGGCTGCGACACAATTGGTGCTCCGTTCGGTCAAGGCAAAAAAAAAAATTGTAATATTCTTCTCAAGAACCACTCAGTGAATGAACTTGTTCGTGTATTTCAAAATCCAAAAGCAAAGCGAGAAACAATCACTTTTTCTGCCGAACAATTCTTTGCCCTTTTGTATGGCGGCAATGAGAAAACAAATTTGAAAAATTTAAGGTAGGTACATTCTTTTTGTCAAGGGGGTGAAAAAGAACAAATTCAATTTATCCAGGCTACCACCCACCAAAGATGCAGTCCAGCAACATGCTTTAAGAACATACTTGCAAGTGCAAACTTGGCTTGGTCACCATAAAGATCCAACTGAATGGGGATGGAAGAAAGATGCTGTTGGGTTACTAACTCTAGTACCAATGCTGAAGGAGGCTGCACCTCAGACGTTGCTGAACTTTATTTCATGCCAATGCAAAAAAGGTTGCGCTGGAAAGTGCACATGTAGAAAGTCGGGTTTGAAATGCTCCCTATTTTGTATTCACTGTAATGGCAGCTCTGTGTTGCCAGAATGCTGTGGGAGCCTTCGTTCATGATGATGACGAGGAATTTGGTGAGCCAGTCACCACAAATACGGCTGATGAGACATAGGAAGACTATATTGAAGTTGTTCGGGGTCCGTAAGTTTCATCGTTAGTGAAAAGTGATAAATTTAAAGAAAATACTATTTTTCTTTTTTCTTACGGCATCTATGTAACTTAATTAATATTTTTTTATTTGTATGTTGCGATTACATTGGTGGTTAACGTTGCTGTTATGTATTTTACATGTTATTACAACAATAATTGTTTTAAAAAAAAAGAATAATTAAGATAAGCCAAGTTTAAAACACTTTTCTTCTGATTCAATTTTTGACCCAATTTTTGGGTAATTTTTGTGTTAGAACCTGGATACTCATTGAGTCTTTTATGAAATTTTAAACCTATGTCTTTTATGAAATTTTATTCTCTACAAAATTAATATTAATAATTTTTTCACAAAATTGTTCTGGAAAAGAGATACACACAAAAAACCAAACCAAGTCGAGCAATTTAGCTGTTTTTATAAAATTATACATATAATTACGACTGCATATCTCAATATTTATTAGAGATACAAGAAAACTTTTTAAGTAAAAATTGTAGGTAATTTTATGTTCTACTAAACTTTTAAAGCAACTTTAGCCAAAAATTTTATTGGAAACGAGATATTTGAGGAAAACTAGATTTTGGCTTGATTTCGGCTGGTTTTTTCAAAATGGCGGCGAAAGCTCAAGTGACCCAAGGTCGAAAACTGAGATTTTACATCACAAGATGAGTGTTTAAAACATATAAAAAAATTGGGACTACCGGAATAATTCCGATCGCGAATCGCTAATTGCACTGGCCTATTTCCTAAATCTATGTATTTTCTAATTTTTTCAGAAACATTTTTTTGAATATTACAGGAATTTGGAATAGCTGCATCAATGATATAAGTTATTTTTTTAATTTTGTCATGTAAAACTATATCAGGTCTATTATGACTAATTGTTCTGTCTGTTAGTATAGTTTTATCATAATATATTTTATAAAATTTATTTTCTATAAATGAATTTGGTTCGTATTCATAATATGGTACTACATTACGGCAATCAATCAAGTTATGTTTAATTACCAAACTTTGGTGAATTATTTTTAAAACCTAAATGTATACTCGGACGGCGCTAATATAGAACATCCCGATATAATATGTTCTATAGTTTCCGGAAAAGCCAAACATTTTCTACATAAATCATCAATTTGATTTATATCTTTGATTATATGCTTCCTATAATTTTTAGTATTAATGACTCTATCTTGAATGGCAAGCATAAATCCTTCTATTTCTGCGCTCAACTCTCCAATACCCAACCATTTGTTTGACGAAAGTTTGTCAACATACGTTTGGTTGAGATAATTGAAGTGTTTTGCGTGAATAATTTTATTTGACCAGGAATCTAATAATTCCTGGTTAGTATTTATAACCACCAACTATTCCAAAAATCAATACGGAGGCTCTAAAAACACCAGAAGGCATAGAGCAGTATCACAACGCCCTTGCAAATAGCCTACCAAGTCAGATCTCTGAGCAGAACTCCCAAGAATCACTAGAAAAAGACTGGAATTATATAAAAGAAGCAATTGTAAGAGCAGTGGAATCAAGTGTCGGAAACATGCCCAGACAGCCCAGGAACCCTTGGTTTGATGAAGAGTGTGAAAGAAATATAGTTGAAAAGAATACACTCAGAAAGAAGTACTTGGAAAGGCCAACATGAAACAAAAGACAGGCGTACGAACAAGCGAGAAAAGAAACAAATAAGCTGATAAGGGGAAAGAAAAGAAAATTCCTGAATGATATTCTGCTGAAAATGGAACAGGACTTTGTTAATAATAATAGCAGAGAAGCATATAGGGGAGTAAATTTCTTCAAGAAGGATTTCAAACCGAATACAACACTATGCAAAGACGTTGATGGTTCAATTATATCCGATAAGGAACGAATTAAAACCGTGTGGAAAAATTACTTCTATAAACTTCTCAACCCTAATAGCGACCTGAGAAGCCACCCTACTAACATCCCCACTGAATCAAGTAATGAAGAATCAGCGAATCCACCAACAATGCCAGAAATAAATGCTGCACTAAAGAAACTTAAAAACAACAAATCACCTGGGAAAGACAACCTGCCGGCAGAGTTGTTCAAATATGGAAATGAGCACCTGAGAAATCTGCTACATAAGTTAATAACAAAAATATGGACCTTGGAAAAAATCCCAGAGGAATGGCAAATAAGCATAATATGTCCAATTCATAAAAAAGGTGACAAGCTAAAATGCGAAAATCATAGAGGCATATCACTTTTATGCACAGCATATAAGATCTACACCATGATACTGAAACAAAGAATTGATAAGTACGCAGAAAACCTACTGGGAGAGTATCAGGCAGGCTTCCGCACCGGTAGATCCACAACAGACCAACTGTTCACCGTCAGGCAGATCTTGGCAAAGTGCTGGGAGTTTGATATAGACATACACCAACTATTCATAGATTTCAAGCAAGCATATGATAGCATAGATCGGGAGTGTCTATATGACATACTACTTCAATTCCAGATTCCACCTAAATTGGTTAGGCTCATCAAAGCCACAATGTCAGACTCAAGATGTCAGGTCAAAATAGATGGGGAACTGTCGGAAGAATTCACAGTATCGCAGGGACTAAAACAGGGGGACGGTCTGGCTCCCACTCTCTTCAACATTGTGCTCGAACATGTAATAAGAAAAACGCTAATAGACACTGGCTCCAATATTTGTTTCGAGAGCAGTCAAGTTGTCGGATATGCGGATGACATTAACATTGTTGGAAGATCAATTTCAGCCATTAAGGAGGTCTTCGATCCTTTAGAAACAGCGGCACGGGAAGTAGGACTGCAGGTTAATGTCAACAAAACGAAAATGATGATACAGAGCAGGAACCCTTCACACAGAAGAAGAAGTAGTGCACAATTCAAAGACAACTACTTATACGAAGTGGTCGACCAATTTGCCTACCTGGGCTCCAGTCTGACAGAGAATAATGAGGATCCAGCAGAAATCAGAAGGAGAATCACAGCAGCCAACAAAACATACTTCTCTTTGCTGCCAGTGTTTAAGTCACGTAGTGTCCACATAAAAACCAAAATAACCATATATAAGACCGTTGTTAGAACTGTATTGGCATATGGATGTGAGGCGCTGACACTGACGGTAAAGATGGCTGAAATGCTGGATACTTTTGAAAGAAAAGTGCTGAGAAGAATATGTGGACCCGTGAAAGAGGGTGAACAGTGGCGCATCCGGCACAATACAGAATTGTATAATATATATAAGGCACCTAGCATCTCAACACATATAAGACTCCTCAGGCAGAGATGGGCTGGGCATGTACAAAGAATGCCGGATACACGCGTCCCAAAAAGAATTTTGACTGGACACCCAGGTGGAAAGAGAAAAGTGGGAAGACCCAGACTGAGGTGGGAAGACGAAGTAAGAGGGGATGCAGCACAGCTTCTCCAGGTACCAAATTGGAAGTCAGCCGCTGAGGACAGGAGGAGTTGGAGGCGACTGTTGCAGGAGGCCAAAGCTCGATATGGGCTGTAGCGCCATCGAAGAAGAAGAAGAAGAAGTATTTATAAGAATGTTGGCATTCTCGTCATATAAATTTAAAAGTGTAATATTTCTATCTGCCTTGCAAATTATTTTGTGCATTTCTGAGCTATTAGCTTTCCTATGGAAAAAATTTCTAAGCATTTCTACCTGATTGTGTTTCAAAGATGTTATTTTGACTACACCTCTACCTCCTAAATTTCTAGGTAAATTAATTCGTTCTATAGCTGAATTTGGATGATGGCAATTAAACTTTGTTAACGTAGTTCTAATTAATCGTTCTAAACTATCTAAATCTGTATTGGACCATTTAATTATGCCAAATGAGTACGTTAGTAGAGGTATTGCCCAAGTATTTATTGCTTTTACTAAATTTTTAGCAGATAGATTGCATTTTAAAAAATTTCTGATCCTAGTTTGAAATTTAATCCTAATATCATTTTTAATACTAGTGTGATCTAATCTATTCGATTGCGGGTATCCTAAATATTTATAAACCTCATCCCCTTTCATACTTTTAATTTTGAAATTTCTAAATATACCCTCGTCTCCATCTACAATTTTGCCTTTCTCTGTATGGATCGTTTTACATTTATCTAAACCAAAAGTCATTTTAATATCATCTGAAAAAATTTTAACTATCTTAATCATTTTCTCTAAATTATATATATTTAATTTGTTTTCATTTTATATTAAATTATGATTTAAATTATATTAATAGTGAGTTAATTGTTTACTTCTAAATATATAACAATTGTGAAAGATAATGCTATTATTGGTTTGTAATACGAACAAAAATTCTCATTCTAACTTCTCGATTAACCATGTGACGACTCAGCGTACAACAATTTCTCCTGGTGTCCATTTTCGTAACTAAGCTTTAAAAAAATGCTGTCCTATAAAATAAAGTCCAATAATGAACTGACAAGAATAATATCTAAAAAATGCTTTTGGTGTAGAAGATACATGGAGTTTTATGGACAATTACAAATTTGTCCCGTCAGGAAGCGAATGGATCTCAAATTATTGCTATAAGTCTAAAGTTGAAGATGTCCAGAGTGAAAGACACTCTCAGTATCGCTCTGGTGTAAGACCTCCATTCAGAATTGAAACGTTGCTTGTAATGGCTTTTGCCGTGTTTGGTGAGTAGATCTGAATAACCAGGAACTTCCTCACCTTTCTCTCCCCGCTACCTTCAGCCTCACAACATTCCCCAATTGGAAAAGCCATAGTCTCACTGGATCCAGACGGCGTGGAGCAGTTGAGATTCTTATGCGGTATCTATTCACATAAAAATAAATGCTATAAAAATAGGTCTACCCTGATTACCGTGTAAGTTCTTCAGTTCAATTTATTGCTATAGGTCCACCCTGGTTAACGTGTAAATTCTTCAGTTAAATCAAAAAAAGGTATAGGTATATATATCCTGGTAAAATTCTTCAGTCATCTCAAAAATTTGGTACAGGTTCGTACAGGTTACAGAATAAGATCTGCAGTCGATTCGAGTAATTGACGTAGTTCAACGTTTGACCGAGATGTAGGTAGGTATGCCTAACCTACCTGTAATTTTGCAGTAGGCTTCAACTACTGTAGGACGGGTTCAATGAGAGACTTCATTCAAATGATACCCAGTTTATTGGGAGATTGAATCTACAAAGGGTTCCCTTGCACATGTTATAGTTACTAGCTTTTTAAAAACCTGCGTGGTTAGTGCCGGGAAGAAAGCTATCCAGTCGTTGGATGAAGCCTGTTCGTAGAATATATATTGTTATTGTACGTAAATATCGATCGTCCAAATGATTATTCAGATATCTCCGAAAAATCTAAATTTGAGTTTAGTACGTAGTTATATGTAAAACTGTACTTTCTGTCTGGTACAATACTCAGATTAAATAAAATAAACAAATAAATTTCAATAAACACCACCAAATCAATTATAAAACAGAAAAACTTAAACGTAGTGAATTAAACAAAATATTGACGTTGTCCGGGTCACTAGTACTATATTTAAAAATGCCAAACAAATGTCTAATACCTCCTTGTTTTATTTTATAGCTTCTCTACATATTATAAATTAAAGTCCCCCGCGTCGTCTGTCTGTTTGTCTGTTCGCCATAAACTCGAAAACTACTTAACGGATTTTCATACGGTTTCCACCAATAGGTAGAGTGTTTCGTGAGGAAGGTTTAGGTATGTAATTTGTCAAGGATTTGTGTAAATTGGTTGAAACATAACGATAATTGTTAGAAATGTCGGAAAAAGTCAAGCCGCCTGGTAGCTTTCATCGAAAACGCTGCCTAATCCTTTTGGGATATAACAAAACAATGCATGGTGGGATATTCCTCTTTTATAGATCTACAAAAAAGTCCACGAAGGCATATATCTATCTTTTACGGATAGCTTACTATACCCACTCTATCTCCTAAAAAAATGGTCACGTACATTGCGGTAATTGGTAAGTTATTTAGACGGATACAGTATTAATCCTTATTAACTTAAATACGTTAGTTACCTCAAGCATTTCATGCACATTGTTATAATCTTTCACACCATCTCTACGTATTATAAATGAAAGTCCTCCGCGGCATCTGTCTGTCTCTTCGCGATAAACTCAAAGACGGCGGTGGTTATAAAGGTTGGATAACCATCCAGTTGATGACGTTGTGTTTTATTAGCCACAGCAACGCGTGACTGGGTCAGCTAGTATTTAATATTTAAAACACGGACACGTGTAAATAATATTTGATTTATGATGAGCATTCGAATATTGCTTTCTTCGTTACTACAAAACTTAGTATTTGGAGATGTCTGACTAATCAACTGGACGATCGATATTGTTAATTCTGAATTTGAAATTATTATGTTGTCTATAAAAATGACAGACAAAATATATGTCCCAATGGCCGAGTTGGTTAAGACGCCGTACTCCGATAAGACAAGAGATCCTGGGTTCGAGTCACAGTGGCGACCGTAACCCTTTTGAAGTGAAAACTTCTTTAGCACCGTTGTGATTTGAAAGTCGATGAAACGAAAAAGCGACACTAAAAAGAGACAAAAACGTACGTCGTAGGATTTAGCCTGCGAGATAATGAGATAGAATAATCGGTCTCCTCTTTGTGCGGTGCAGTGTCCAGCCTCCCCATTTTTGTCTACTTTAGTTTTCTGAAGGTTTCACTTCTACCGCGTTTGGACTGCACAGCTTGTATTTTTTTTAATTTTCTGTGTCTTGTTCTGTTTCATGTTTCATCGGAATTATCTTCATTGATGGGTATAACCTTCAAAAGTTATTCCTATAAAAAATAATTAAATGTTACTCAAACCGATTTATGTGAAAAATTACTAATATGATGAAAATTTTCAAAATGTCACTAGACATCTGAATAACCTTCTCAAATATTGCAACGATTATAAAAAAATGGCCGTTACAAGAGGGCAAACACGCCCGTCATCAATAAAATTAAATTACTTACCTTGTCACTAGATCCGTTGTGAAAATAAGATCGTAAATTTTAACCATATCGTATGAGTACTTTATTGTTATTATACGAAAGGTCATTTTCAGAATAAACTATGGTGAATTTATGTTTGAAACTCAGAACCATGTGGTCAGGTCAATCAATGGGTTGTTTATTTTATTGTTTCAGTTGAAAATGAATCCAGGTGCTATGATGAAATCGGCTGCCTGAATATAACGCGAAGTTGGTACCATTTAATTCACAGACCTATTAACATCTTCCCTTTGCCGAGATCAGTTATCAACACAAGGTAATTATTTATTTATTCATTTATTTATATATTACACTAGGGATGTCGAAAGTAAAAAAAATCGATATATCGATTTATCGATATTTATTAAAATATCAATATCGACGTCGATATATCGGTCAAATTTTCAAAAGATTTTGCGTTTTTTAAATAATAGTGAATTCAGCTCAATACTATCAATAGTAATTATTATACACATTGTGCATTATTATAATGTACAAAAACCTCAATAAAAATGAAGGTATTTTTACCAGTATTCATTTTTATTAGGTAAAAGTTACAAAAATATCAAAAACTAAAAAGCTGTCTTCTAACTTATGTGTAAACTGTCTCAGTAACATTCTATTGGCGTATTAATCTGTCAAAAAGGACTTCGTGTTTGGAACAAGGCAAAGTCAATAATCATAGACAATTAGGAACCAACACATAGGAGTGGCTTAGAAAAAATGGCGAAAAATAGCATAGGTACATTCTATGTATGTACCTACATATATGAGATAGTATTAGTGATCACAAATACGAATGTAAAGACAATAGATTTGTAAACTATTAATAGTTAAAATTCCAACCGCCAGATGTCATGAATCAATACAGTTACTTTTTTCCGTTCGTTCCCATACTGTTTTGGATTCTAGTGACTTTAGTTACATAAATAAAAATATCGTATTTGATACAATTTTCGATATTGGATCAAAATATATCGGCTAAAAATATCGATGTATTGAATTAAAAATATCGATATATCGATACTTTTTCAACAAGCCTATATTACACGCCTACATTGGCTTTTACAAACATGCGATATACACATAATTTTTTCAATTTATCAATTAGCAGGTAAAAACTAACGGGAAAACTATAATATGAAAACTTCAATAGTTCTATTTGAATATTATGGAAGGCAGCACTTCCGGATGCATTTATCACGTGAAGCGAGTGTGTACGACAGACGCTAGCGTATTAATAATATAGAATGAGCTATTTAAATTAGTTAGAACCCAAGCAGAAGAATTTATGCTAAAATTGATAATTCAATTAAAATTAAATTTGGGAGGCGTGTTTGCGAACCATTTATTGGACAACCCACACTTCTGCCACAGGTCACCCCAAGTGGTTTGGCGTCTTGGCAGGGGTGCATGGGTTCAAGGGGTGAGGTTCCTCTAGGTCTATGTGGCGGGCTGAGAGGCTGGAGACATTTTGAACTCTCCAGCCGGACTATCTCGATCCATTGCCTTGCACCGCATACTTCGCATTACACGTGAATTCATACGTCCATCAGTCCTGAACAGACTGATCCCCAGATTGAGGAAAATTGCTGCCTACATCTGATTTATAAAAACACTTCGACTACCATAATACGGGCGTGTGCCTAGTGTGGTAGTCGAAAAACTTGTAAAAACTGTATACCAATATTTTTATGAATAAAGAATAATAATAAAAAATAAAATAAAATAAAAAACTGCGTGGGCAACGCCGGGGACTATATAAATAACTATAATTATTATACACTTATAAATTTATAAATGATCTACAAACCCGTCTGCTTGTTTAGGAATAAATACATCCCAAAACATGTAATCGCGTTATACTTTCGTAAGACCAAAAACGTCCCGAGCGACCTTACATTTTAAAAGCTATGTATCTCTCTTCCTCTCATGCAAACATATGTATTTTTCTTTTAACCAGAAAAAGAACGAAATAATGCTTCTTATTGTTTTTTAAAAAAGAAAGCTATCTTGCATAAATATTTTACAATCTCGATCCAAAGTGGTGGTTTCAGTATTTTTTTCAGAATCCGAGGCTTCCGGGTTGTGAGGTGCGAATATATTGAACCAAGCAGACGAGTTAAGTTGTGACAAAAATTGAAGTTTGTCCGCTAAAAGCTTGATGGAAAATGAACATATTTATATCATTTATATGTATATATTTTAAACCGAAGAGTAATAAACTAATTATATAAATATATTTATATATGTTTTTATGGTTCCATGACAACTCAGAATCACGCAATTTCAACACCCCTTTTTTAAATAGGCAATTCACCCTAAAAAGAGTAATTTTAAAAGTCATTAAAAGTTATGAAATTAAAAACTGAAAAATAGTCCCTAACCTAACGTAACCTATTTAACCAAAAAAAATATCGCTTATAATGACTTCTCAAAGGAGGTGTTGAAGTTACATAACTCTGAGTTATCTGATCACCTTTTTTACGTATAATCTATTAAAACGTTTTCTATTATTTTCAGGTTCATTCTTTATACTCAGAAGAATCCACTGGAAGGTCAGATAATGAATCCAAATAGTAATAAAACGATTATGAAATCTAATTTCGACTCTGACAGGCTCACGAAAATAATCATTCATGGTTTTATTGATACACCTTTATCAAATTGGGTAAGAACTCGAATTCTACCTAAATTAACTGACAACAATATCAATAATTTTCAAAGAAATATGAAATAGAAGAAGATACGGAAAATAAAAAAGATTAGATCGCGACTCTGCTACTCTTCGGGAGAAAGTTTTCTGCTAATTGAGCTACCGAAACCTTTTCAAACACTTTCATTTATATGGTTATTTCCTTTTGGGGTATTATGCCGTGTTGCGCTACCTCCTCCTTCAGCCAACGTTTCGGACAGCGTTACAGTGTCCATCATCAGGGCAGATGTGTAAATGTTAGAGATGAAATGTGTGCTTAAGTACTTCGAAGCAATACCGTGTTGCCAGCACCAATCCACTGCGGGCTGGCATTACAGTATACTTCAAGATGGTTTTTTGCATTTAGCTTTGGTGTAGCCGTCAATTACCGGATACCAAGAACTATTGAGCTTAGCTCCGTCGTCTCTTTTAATGGTAATAGGATTTTTATGAATTTCAATTGCCTCTGTAATTAAGCGTGCTCTATAGGTTTTGGGTCTTCCCAGGACTTCAGGAACAAATCCGAAGTAATGGCCGGTTTCAATTAAATGCTCGGCGATTGCCGATTTGTCAGGGTGGCCAAGTTTACATGCTCGAAAGTGTTCCGATATCCTTTTGGAGATCGTCCGCTCTGTCGATGAGATGATACGTTGTAGCCAGTTGGAACCGTTTCCGAAATGTGCGGTTTTTTTTTCAAAAAAATAATTCAAATGAAAATATTAAAATTACACATTTTAAGTACAATGATCGGAACCAGAAAAAAACATTAATCTTTCACACATTTTTAACGTTATTCATAGTTTGTGAAAACACCCCATTGTAACTATCAAAGCAAGGTAACCCTTATTTTGTTTTTTAGGTGAGCGAGATGAAAGACGAACTGGTGAAGAATGGAGACTACAATGTAGTGATAGTGGATTGGGCCGGGGGCAGCTTGCCGCTCTATACACAGGCCACGGCTAACACTCGCCTCGTGGGATTGGAGCTGGCTTACTTCCTCAAACAGCTTATCGTAAGTTGCTTCCTATAATGTACCCACTTGTTAGATTCTAAACGGAGTGCAAACACCAACCATCTTACTTATGATCTTACCAAATATCGAATAGAAGCAGGGCCGGTCCAGTAGATAAGTACACTGTATCTACAGGCGCAATTGGAGCATTCCGCTCCGGACGGCCTAGGCGCCAAGGAGTCAAGGCGCTGATAACAGCCTATGTAACACAGCGCCTCATGGATTTTTCGACTCCAGTTACTAATATCTACAGCCTGTATGTCGGACGAATATCTACAGCTCATATGTTGAACTAATATCTACAACTTCAGAGTGTTGACTAATATCTACAGAGCGTAGGTTGAACTAATATCTACAAAGCGTAGGTTGGACTAATCAGCTAAATGTGTCCAATAGTCCGATATCAGGGATTTTTACATACATACTTACATAAATTAAGTTTTTTAAACTGCATATGCAATGTTACGTTATTCCAATATGCTATACATAATTGCAAATCCAACCTCTACCAGTACTGTAGATTTTCGTCAACACTTTGGTTCTCATAGATATTAGTCAACAGTTTGAGCTGTAGATATTCGTCAACACTTTGATTCTCATAGATATTAGTTCGATTTTTTCAGTTTTTGAAATTCCTGTAGATATTAGTAGACGCCTCCGATTTTTCTAGCGGCACGCGCCGTTAGGCTCGGGGCCGGCCCTGAACAGAAGTAACGTGAACGATCATAAATTAATGCACGAGTATAGAATGTACCTGAATGTTATCCTTATCCTACATTCCTCTTCCTCCCCCCCTTATCTACTAATTAGTTTTAAGACAATAAATCTATAAGCAACTTTAGCATAAGAAACTGTTTTAGTTCTTTGTTTCTTCCAAATCTTACTAATATTATAAACGCGAAAGTTTGTTTGTATGTATGTGTGTTTGTTGGATTTTAATTAAACTTTACAATAATATAGCTCATACGTCAGAATAACATATAGGCAATAATTTATGAAGCTAGCTAGGAAGGGGACACGGGAGGGGAACGGGAAAGCACGGAAAATGTGATTCAGGGAGAAACAATGCATTTCTTTGAATATGGCCTTGCAACCATGCATGGTAAATAATCGCGGTATATAATCATACTAAATAAATAATCGCGGTAAAATACGGCGTAGGTATTTTATAAATGTAACGGCATTAAACCAGGTTTATCACCCCCCACGTGTACACTTCGGAGCGACCGAATCCCGCGCCACTTCAGGCCGGCCACGTAGAAAAGTCTCACATTGAACTGCGCTGTAGTTAGGGAACGTACCCATACTACGTGACCTACTTTTTCCAATTTTTAACCCCCCCCCCCCACACCCCCCTCCACCCCGGTGACCACGTGTAGTATTTTCCAAAACCCTCCCCTCCCCCTACAGTTTTCACGTAGTAAATCATAAATATGGTTTTAATCATTTCTTGCGAACAAAAAGTTTAAAAAATATGGTTTGTATTTGTCTTTATTAATACGGCGCTTGCTGCGTGACGGCAAGAGTGCATGCATACCTTTAATTACAAGTGGAAAAAATATTAAAAAGTTAGTGGAAAAAATATAAAAAGATTTCTAGATTGACTACGTGCTAAAAACTTAAACCGGTCACGTAGTATGGGTACGTTCCCTTATATTATTATTAGTCTTTACTTTTATGCGCGGTGGCAAGTGGTGCGGGAGTCGATCGCTCCGAAGTGTGCGTGTGAGGGATGCTAATGCCTAACAAAGCCGTACCGGCACGCAGGGCCGGATCTACGAAATCTGGCGCAATGTGCAGTAGGTACCCATGGCGCCCCCCCCCCCCTACATTTTTATTTTGATTAAAAATTTGTTCACCCCAATTTTTTATCTTTATTTTAAGTATTTATTTTTTACACTAATTTATCAAATAAAATCAAGACATATAAAGGGTGCACCTTTTCCAAGTGACCTGGCGGTAGCTCTCACAATGGTTTTTTTTTAAAGAGAGAATCGCCAGGAGCCCTATACTCTCTGAATCTATTGGGTAAACATAAAATTATGGTGCTATTTTAATTATTTTAGGAAAAACTCTTTTTGCAAGTTATGCTTTAAAATAATGCAACGAATTGTTTGTTTGTGCCCGTACCATGATTTAAAATATAGGTTACGAGACAATGCGGGTAGTTTCGCTGAACTAGGTCCATTAGACATTCTTGAGATTTTGTACCCCATTTCCCCTGTGTTGAGCGAACAAACACCAAATTGAGCGAACAAACACCATACAAACACTAAACACTGACGTATGGTATCAACGGCTTACGAAAGACGCTTACACTAACACCGTAAAATAACAGATCCAACAAATCTAATAGATATTAATTATACATTTAACGAACTTTAAATAATATGTCAAATCAATGATCTGCAATGATCAAACTGTCAACACGTAACACGTTGCAACCTGCAAATACTGTAAACCGTACGATGTTTTTGTTAATGGAATTTACTGAACATTTCATAAGAAAATGGTCTTTAACTACCTTCTCCTAGAGACTTAAATCGTACAAAATAAAACGACAGCGAGCGTACGCTAACTAAAATTGTCAGCATTTTGAAAGGCGGTCGGTTTGTTTGTTCTCTTGAACAAAAATACCGCGCTGTGATTGGTTATTGAATTTGGATCGTACCCATTCGTCGTAAAAGACGGTAAAAGATATATGGAAAAATAGATCTTACGTCTAAACTAAATATATGGAATTTGTAAAAAAATTCTGTAACTGACTATAAATTCGTAAGCCGTAAACCAACCTGATGCGTGCGCATTCTGTTTCTTTTGAAAGTGTTGCTAGAGCGTAATAATTATTTCGTACTATGGGTAATTTTGAAACGATTCAGTGAATATTATAACTAAATTTTAATACAATATTTATTTTCTCACGGCGCCCCTTCGGAGTTGGCGCCAGGTTTTTTGCACGTTTTTGAACGTATGGCAGATCCGGCGCTGCCGGCACGTAACAAGTTAGCCGGAAAATTTAAAACCGTTTCCGATGGAATTAAAGTTAACTATGTAACCATAAATATTTTACGACGGTTGTAATCAAAGATATTGAAATTAATGGGATATACAATACACCTTGAATCATAGAAACACTGCTGTCAGGTCAAAGATTGTCATTGCATGGTCACTGCACTGACTTGTAATTTCACTGTGTAGGTAGAAGGTCTAAGGGTGGGTAGGATTCAGGGAAAATGGTTGGAATAATCACCAACATAGGCAGTACATTTTTTATTAATCATTTTTCTGGTTTTGTTTCTAGAAAAATCATGGCTTGAACCCAGAAGATGTTCATTTGATAGGCCATTCTCTGGGAGCCCACACGGCAGGATATGCAGGAGAGAAAATTCAGGTAAGAATAATTTTATATGGCATTGTAATTATTATGTTCTAATACATTTTACTCAAAACCAATGGCGTAGTTTTAATCTCGTTATGAAAATATCAAACTGGGGGATTTTTTTTATTTTTGCATGTTTGAAACTATCTTGTGATCATCTTTGTGATAGTTTGAGGTGTAAAGCATAGATGGCTGTGCTAGTAGTTTTAATAGTCTTGGATAGATGTCTCTTAAAGACATAAATTAATAATAGGGTCTATTCTACTAAACTTGCGAACCGACCGGCAATGAATATTAATATTTCTTCAATGGTTTATTGTAAAATTATTTTGTGTCACCATTTTAAATTAATGATAATAATTTTTTTAATGTTTAATTGAGAACTATGGTTTCCTTGCTCTTCTAAATTCTCTCTTGAGTTTATGATAATGTAGTCAATAGAGACAAGTCTTAGTAGGTACTCACGTTGATGGCTGTGTTTCAATCTTCTGTTTCCGAGGTAATCACACGTAAACTGGCGCAGCCGAGGATATGTTTATGATCGTCATTGATTATTTTAACCATTTCAAAATCTCAATTATTGTGTTGTTTTCTACCTAGGGTCTGGGCAGAATTACAGGCCTGGACCCAGCAGAACCATACTTCCAAGGGATGGCCGCCCACTGCAGGCTGGATCCCAGTGATGCCAACTTCGTGGACATCATCCACACGGACGGAAAGAGCATTTTCTTGTTGGGTAAATTAGTAACTATTTAGTTATTTGTAGTGTCCGACCGAAACAGGATTTTCTACCGAAACCGAAACTTTATTAGACCTTCGGAAGGTCACTAGTTGTTTGCCTTTTTGTGAGTTTGTATCATTTGCTTCAATCAGCCTCTTCTCAAACCCAAAGATTTAAATATGTATTGTTACTCTCTGTCTGTCAAACACATTTGAATGTCTTCTTTATTTCTAAGTTTGTAGTGAGTACGAATGTAAATGTTATTTATAATGTTCTGAAAGTCAGAGGATTAATTATTGTGCCAATTTTTTTTTAATTAAAATAGCACTAAGTACCTAACTGTAGATAAATCACTTTAAAGAGACCCTTGTTTGTAAAGTGATATAAGTACTATATACACCGGAAACTCGTAGTACAAGCGGGAAACTGGAGAATCCACATCACATTTGGAGTCGATTTTGTGGTTTAACTTTTTTTGATTTGAGCTTTCGTTTTCGAGTAAATCGGGTCCGAAGTTGGAATTTTTTAGGTTAAATTTGAAAAAAAATTTCACTAGGGGGTTAATTTCAGCTGTGAAATGTCTTATAAAATGCAACGAAGGGTAATCCGGGCTCAAAATTTTTTTTAACCCTTTAGTTGCCGAAAAAATAGAAAAATAGAAAAAAAATAATATTAAAATCGAAATGCTTAGATCGAAAAAAATAAGTTTTTTGGGTTCTCTACGTGATGTAGATTCACCAGTTTCCCGCTTGTACTACGAGTTTCCGGACACGTTGTATATCTAATTTAATTTTTTTTTTTGAGAAGCTGAAGACGAAACCAAAAAATAACTTTGTCTAATTTGATTGGGAGTCTAAATTTAAACAGAATTAATTAATTTCACTACACAACCAGTATACGAGTATTTGGACATCTGCGGGGTAAAAATAGACCACGGGCGGGTGCTCCAAACTAGTTTGAGGTAGTTCGAAAAACTTTTTTTAAACTTTCGATAATGTAGTGGTACACACCATGAAGGAAAGATCCATGATGTGCACAAATACATCCTAACATGACATCTTTAAAATGATTTGCCTATGGTGACTTAGACCCTAGTCAACAAAATACTCGTATTTTGTTTTACTTATACAAATATGTTGATCTGCAGTTTGGTTGTAGCTCGATGACAATGGCCACGCTCCCAAATCTCCCTTTATTCTATTATCTGCGGTACTTAGCAATACAAGTGAATATGGAGAAGTATTTGATGTTCACATTCGGCGGTTGGAAAGAAAATACTGATAGACATAGGCGCAGACTTTGTCCCTCTGTCAGGTTACGGCATGTCGCAGCCGGTGGGTCACCTGGACTTCTACCCCAATGACGGCAAGGAGCAGCCGGGCTGCGAGCTGGCGGCGGGGCCTCTGGTACCGCTGACCCTGGTGCGGGAGGGACTGGAGGAGGCTTCCCGGGTCCTGGTGGCGTGCAACCATGTTCGGGCCATCAAGCTATTTGTGGACTCCATCAACGGAAAGTGCCCCTATATAGGTAATTTATTTTATCTTTATTCGTGAATTTAGTGCCAAAACAGAACAGTTAACCTTCGAAATGCCAAGCTCCCGAGAATAAAAAATCCACAAATAGAAAGTATTGTTTCAGATTACCAATTGGATACGACGGCACTTGAGAAGTTAAGAAAAGTCAGGAAAAAATGAACAAACAACCAACCTAACCTAACAAAACCTTTTATTTTTATCATGTTATGTTTTATCCAGTTTACATTCTAGTGGTATTTAGTCATTCTGTCTACTCTTCTTACCCATTCCATTAGAATTAAAAACCTGAATAGATTACTGCTTCCAAACATATTTAGAGGGATCATTTTCTTGCATCTCTCTTACACACCGCACCTTGACGTCTCCGTAGACCCCTATCAATATTACTTATTGTGTCATTATATAAAAAATATAGTTACAATGATGATATTGAAGTGTGAATTAATTCCAAAAATTCGAAAACGGCTATTGTTAATGCGCTGATGGATTTGCTTTTGTTCTTAAACATATAATGCTGCCGCTCTTTCTTACACACTAAATGACAACAGTCGAAAATGAGACAAACGGTGAACGTATGTCTGCACCCCCCCCAAAGGACACATACAATCATTTTCACACACCAAATGACAACAGCGAAAATGAGACAAACGGCGAATGTATATCTGCACCCCTCCAAAGGAAACATTCAATCATTTTCATACATCTCCCACATACGTATAAATAAAATGAAAAGCAATTCCCGTCGCAAAAAATAATACTTTAGAGTAGTTTAGAGGAAACAGTCACACTTATTTTAGTGTCTCACCATTAAAAAGATCTGCAGCAATTTAGCAATAAGGGTTGTATTATTGCCTTTATTTGCCATCACGGTAAAGTTACCGTGAAACATCACGGTTTATTGTCATTTTTTCAGTCTGACTTTATGACCAAATATTCATGAGTGCTGTTGGTTGAAGAAACTAAGAGGGAACAGACACTGGATGGAGCCCAAGCAATGACTAACTCAATTTTTCAATAAACACTGATTTCACAAATTATTTTTCTTTGGGAGAACAACAATATAAAGAAAATAAATTGATCCAAATAAAAGTTTTCTCTAAAGCAGGGTCCATAGCTTTAACGTTTACCATGACAGTCCCATAATAACATCCAATGTTTATCATTAACATCATAAATATTGACAATTTTTGTTGTGTTTCGAGCTTCCCATGCTCGGCGGAAAACATTCCATAAACGAATAAGTATATTATAAATTCAAGAAATAAAGAAAAAGATCACAAAATAAGATGGATGTTGGGATGATTCGCGGAGACGGAAGGCGTAGAGGGGTTATGGATCTAATTAAATTGCAATAAGTGTGTTCATAGATTTTTTTATATACATATATATTCAGGTTTTACTGGATTCCACTGTAGGTTGAAATATTTTCAATTCAATGTCAATTAATTAATGAAATAATATATTTTTGATTTCAGGTCATCAATGTCCATCCTACCAACACTTTTTGGCCGGCAAATGTTTCAACTGTGCACACGGTTGTGCAATGATGGGGTAAGAAATCACGTCTTTTTTTCGTAACGGTTAAAAATATAATTACAATACATAAATATCCATTCACAATGCCATTTTCACAGATTCTATGCGGACATGTCACCCGGTGTAATCGCTCAGAAAACAAACCAGTCAGAAAATGAAGTGGCTCCTTCAAATACACGAGAAACTTTGGGTGCCAAATATTTCATGTCAACTGGAAAGGATTATCCTTATTGTCGTAAGTATGAAACCAATACATTTATTATAAGTAATAATTATTAGCCTGAAACACTCATCTACATTGAAAAAATCTCCCGAGAAAAGATACATGCCGCCGACGGGACTATTAATTAACTAATTTCTGGTCAAATGCTCTACCACTGAGCTACATCACCTGCCAAATAATTCAAAATATACTAATGTTTCATTCAACAATTACTGCTTATTACATTTTTCCTCCTGCAAACAACCAACTTTATTTTTATATGGGAAAGGCATTGTAAGTGCTAAATCTCCCATTATAGCCCAGTCAATCTAGCCAAAAAACAGGCCCTAACTGGAACAAATTAAGGGAAAGCTGAATTTTTGCAAGTAAGTAGTACCTACCCTAGGGAGTATTTTCACAAAAGTCCCCACTCCTCCCCCGCTTGCTTCCCCCCCTGTGCCCTCCCAAACATTAAAATGTGGGCTTCTACTAAAGCGATTTTATCTCATAAATCAAAACATATATCATAAAAAAAAATTTATGACCTAACTTCTTACAAAATTGCCTAAAAATTATGTTTAGTAATTTTTTTATTATCTGTGTTAGTTTGGCCAATAATAATGATATTGTTGTTAAAAAATTTTTTTTTGTTTTCAAAATATTTTTTTGAAGTTGAATATTTTTTTTGTCCGAGATAATATGAAAAAAATATTTCGAACAAATCATTTACAAAATTTAATAAGCTTTAAAAGCGTGTATAACAGTGTTTACTTACATACTTAATTTCTATCGAAAATATGTGGATAAGCGCTTAATTTAGTACGCGCGCTGGTCGTAACACGGAGCGGCGTGTTACGTTTGATGATCTTGTCGCGTCGCTATATGTTATTTTATTAAGTTGAAACAAATGAAAAAAATGAATAAAAATAATCATTTTCATCTCCTTTGCCTTGAGATTAAGGTGTGTGGGTTTTGTGCATTATATTTTGATGTTATTGTGCCAAGCTTTCATGTTTTTTGTGCGTTTTACCACCTACATCGGGTAAAAATATTGAGAAACAATTAATTAACAAGAAATTAACAAACTGCAGAGAACCTATTGTGTATTTTATGTAAACTGACCTTACAGGAAATATTGTTATAGTAACGAAGTGGTTACAAATGCAAATTAACGCTAGTTTTGAAAACGATGACAATAATCATGTTAGAAAAATGAAATAATTCAACTTTGTATAAACCACTTATATGATGCGCAAATCCGACCGGTTTCGGAACAAACGTTCCTTCGTCAGGGAAAGCTTATACTATTATTTTCCCTGACGAAGGAACGTTTGTTCCGAAACCGGTCGGATTTGCGCATCATATAAGTGGTTTATACAAAGTTGAATTATTTCATTTTTCTGTAATGGATAACCACAAAGTAATAGCTACATTCAAAAATATATAATCATGTTAAATTAACTAGTTTGGATAGCGTAACCGTGCACATACATAGATTGTAGAAAAAGTATTCCAGGGCTAGCAGTATTAAGGCTTTTACAAATATTAATTTGTAGTTCATCGACCAGTACACCTCAGCGATTCGTAAGTCATTTATAAAATATATTTATTTTGATGGAGAACTGTATTATTTGAGACAAAAAAAGTTTTTATTCATACACTACCTCATAAATATCGTGAGCAAATGCGTTTGGTGTTAACAATGGAAATAAGAGAAACATTGATGAATGCTTGCAATACAAAAGATGATAAATGGGGTGCAAAAGTAAAATCTCAACTGTTAAGTGTGTTTAATTTGGTCGACGCAGAAGCTTGCTATCATAACAGTTGTTTCAAGAAGTTCTGTAAAAGTAAAAGTTTTTGAGTAAGTTTGTAGTCTTCCTACAAACTTACTCAAAAAGTAAGTTTGTAGGAAGATCTAAAGACGATAATTCAGCCAAAAAAAGCTTAAACTCTATAATTTCTTAGAAAATACTGATGAATTTCAGTTTACTTTAGAGAAATTAAGGGAAATAGTAATAGATATTTGTGGCACTGATCTTCGGTACTCAGATACATTTCTGAAAAAAACAAATAATCGACAGTTTTCAAGATCGGATGTATACATATATTTTGGGAGAAAAACTGCCATATCTCACTCAAGTTTTAAGATACTAGAAGACTGGTGCAGAAACAAAGAAATGAAAGCAAATCTGGAACGTTTAACGTTTGCTGCTGCAGAAATAATCAGAGAAAATATTAAAAAAAAGCCATATGATTGTGAAAGCTATCCTGATATTCCGGAAATCACTGGTGGGGGTTATGATTTAGTTCCTGAAAATCTGAATCTGTTCACACCAACTGTAACAAAAAAGAGGTTGTATAATAATAATAATATTTGGCTGATTTATAAAGCGCCGTTTTCATGAAAAATCATCTCAAGGGCGCTGTACATATAATAAGCATACAATAAAATAAAATGAATACGATAGGCTTACAACTAGGATTCAAACTTATAACTAGGAACCTACATTTAAGACTTATATGTAGCTAGTGACTTACAACTAAGACTTATTACTACTGACTTAAAACTGGTGACATACAAATATTTGCAACCGTGACTTAAAATTAGAGATTTACAATTAAAATAGGTATTTACATACAACAATAAATATTTTTAGTTTTGCCAGGTATCTAATATTACCAAGTGATCAACAAAACTCTACAGATATAGGTACAGACAGAGAAAGAGAGTCGAAGCAGTTTGAGGATATTATATATACATGTATACATACATAGATATTTTATTCTACACATTTTACAAATTATTTTATACCGTATTTTAAGGCTGTCATACCAGCAAATCATAATTTCGATTCCGACTGCACCGCTCACACATCAGCCGTTGCAAGCGGACGTTTTTGGAACTAGATTTCGTTCCGCTAGAAGCCGGGTTTCACGTACCTATAGTTCACGCGAAGCTGGACCTACAGTATGGTTCAGATAAAGATGTTGAATTCTCGCTTCCAGAATTTTAATAAGTACCTAGTAGTTATTTGTAATTTGTGTATTGAAGTGCGTAGACATAAATAGATACATAAACACAGTAGGTATAAAG
The DNA here is from genome assembly GCA_917880885.1 of Limnephilus marmoratus. Taxonomy (NCBI): domain Eukaryota; kingdom Metazoa; phylum Arthropoda; class Insecta; order Trichoptera; family Limnephilidae; genus Limnephilus; species Limnephilus marmoratus. Next base: position 18,727,141 of record OU862908.1, read on the forward strand.
TAGATACCTACACAAAAAAACAATTTGTTATATTTTTTAAATATTTTGGTTTTTGTTTTTTCATTTTATTTTACGGCCATTAGAGTGGAAGAATTGAAACGTTACTTGAAATGGCTTTAGCCGTGTTTAGTGACCAGATCTGAAAAGTCAGGTACTTCCCCACCTCCATCTTCCCTAACTCCTTCCCCTCCCCCACTACCTTCAGCCTCACAACATACCCCAATTGGGGGTGATAGTCCCACTGGCTCCAGACGGGAGCAGTTGGGACTCTTGTGCGGTATTCATGAAAAAAAGAGTACCTAATATTCAGTTGGATTGTAAAAAATATCTCATTTTGAAATATTTATTCGTGTGCATAATTTTTAATTTTATATTTATGTGAATACCGCACAAGAGACCCAAATGCTCCCGTCTGGAGCCAGTGAGACTATGACATGACTATGGGGTATAGTATGAGGCAGAAGGTGGTGGGGAAGGGCAGGAGATGGGGAAGAGGAAGCGAAGAATTACTTGGCTATTCAGATCTGGTCACCAAACACGGCCAAAGTAATTTTTAGCAACGTTTCAATTCTGAATGGTGGTCTTACACCAGGGCGATACTAAAGTATCTTCCACTCTGGAACGTGACGCAAATATATTATTTTTATATGAAATAACCCAAATTAGTCAAACAAAATTTATTTGCCCACGCCGGGATTCGATCCCACGACCTTCGGATTGCGAGTCAAGAGCCTTACCTCTTGACCACGCCGGCCGTCAATAAATAGTATCAGTAATTTGGAAGGCGGGTATGGGTACCGCCGTCCCGGGAACCATGTATTGGATTATCAACACCGTACGGGTAGCCCGGGTTCATGGGGCGAGGTTTGTCAGGATCTCGGCGGCGGTGGAATCTGCCCCACCAACTACGTAGAAGGCCGGATCGGGAGAGACCTTTTTTTACAATCGCTCGACACATTGCCTATCTCTTCTTTGGGGATGCTGTGTGAAGGTTCGTTTCAGGGAAAGGGAGGAGAGGATCTTCTGAGAAGGAAAGGGTATTAGGGGTGGGTAGAAATGTGGGGGTCAGCGTGTCCAGGAGAGCGGATGTATGAATCCATCCCTCCCACTGCGGTGCAAAGCGATGTTCCGAGAGAGTAAGGCTGGAGAAGTCAAAGGGACTCCCTCAACCACTTTCTCTAGATCCAACCTGCCATGCAGCTGGTGCGCAGACGCATCCGCCGCCAAGACCTGAAAAAACCTCACCCCATGAACCCAGGCACCCCTGCTAGTCACCAAACGTTGCGAACCACTAAGGATGACCTACGGCAGACGTGTTGGTTATCAAAAAAATGGTTCCCGGGGCGGTGGTACCCATACCCGATTCTCATGTTTGTTATTTTTGTAATACGAAAAATGGATATAAAAAAGCCTACCCCCCATCCCTCTCAACCCCCTCCCCCTCTCACCCCACAACCTCTAACCACCCTCCACCCCCCCGCCTCTTTTACCCCCCCCCCCCCCTATATAAAAATCAATTGCTGTTTGTTAGTTTCACTAAAACTCGAGAACGGCTGGGCCGATTTAGCTGATTTTGGTTTTGAAATGTTTGTCGTAGTCCAGGAAAGGTTTAAACGTTGAGAAAATATGGAAAAGTTGCGAGGAAGATAGTAAAATCAACAATTTAATTCTCCCATATAAACTGTTCTACATACTTTCCTGTGAATTGCTAACCGTTCATCCGATTGCGATGAAACTTTGGTGAGTTGTTGTGAGCACGCCCGCAAAGTAGTCCAGTCAATAAATGCTCCAAAAGGAGGTGTAGAGTGCGTGAGCAGGGACCTAAGCGATTCCTCCAGAAACTTGTTTAGGGTGCTTAGGGTGTGAACATACTAAAAGTCCTGACGTCTTGGTTGTGAGCTAGGGGGAAGGGGGGGAGGGGGAGGTCCCAATTTTCGGGTTTCCGCTTATATCTCAAAAACGGTGCGTCACACATGAAAATTTCCTAAGGATAAGTAAAAAAAGCTCATAAAATTATCTACAACTTTTATTCTTTACGTAATTTTCGAAATCACGTCCATTTTTGACTTACACGCTCCACAAATGTAGATATTTTTGAAAAAAATTATTTTACCTCACATTTTTCATCAAACATTCCTTCATATCGTCTAAAATATTCATCAAAGAAAGAAATTTATTTATAAGAAGTTGTAATAAATTTAATTCCCTTTTAGAATATATATACATATGCAAATAAGTCTCCAACCAGTAAATATTTACAGCAATTTTAAGGTTTTGCGTAAAATGTCGTCATTTTCAGAAAAAGCTGTTTTTATCTTATTACTGACACACCGACGTGCAACGACGATTATGCGACGCTCTTTTAGTAAGGCGTATGATCAGATATGACCATGGAAACCACATTGATGCTATCATTCAAAAGCCGAGAAGGCATAACAGGAGGCAGAGGTATTTTGCACAATGTACTAGAAGTGGTTAGTTGGTATGAGCGCAACTCATGAGATCTGCACTTCCCTTGAAGAGTATTGTGGAGTCTTCACGTCCAGTAACAACACAAGGACCTCGGACAAGCCCACCGAAGTAAAGATGCAGCAGATATTTTCAAACTCAGTCAGTGGTTTGATGCACATCCTCCCTTCCCACAAGCCAATGAAATAATGTCAATTCCCAATGTCTTCTGTCAGCTCGTCGATAAAAAATCACGATGAAAAGGTTGCAGTTGACCCAACATTTCTGTTTCACCGGATGTGTATAAGCAAACGATCAGATGAGGATTTGAAGAAATTCTTTGAGTATGAGTTGGCCCCATTTCCCTTGGCACTGTTCAATGAAGGTGGGATGTGGAAGACAACTAAATCTGTCCTGTACAGCTTATTCGAGCCTACCAAAAAACTGGTCTACTGTCTCAGGTGAACATAGTTGTGGACGGAAAATTTCTACTACACAGAGTAATTTGGCAAAAAGATGCCTTCCTTGTCACAATTTGTGATCGTTACATCAACTACGTCAACCACCACTATCCTGGATGACTCACACTGTGGTATTTGATTGGTACCCAAACCCAGCCAACGGTACAAAATCACAATAACAGATGCGATGATACAGACTGAGAAGGTCAGCTGACATCAATTTGACTTGGAACACTTCAATACCCGTTAAAAAGGAAGATTTGTTATCCAATCCTACCAACAAAAGTAACTTCATCTCTTTACTACAGACGAAGCTTCGGGAGAATGGGATACAGACTCTTCAGGACATGATGCTGACTTCCTTGTTGTGAAGATTGCTGTGGAACATTCCTCTCACAGTTTTGTGAGAAGCTTTCACTTCCTTTTGATTGTTTCCACTCCTCCCACCCAAGATATTCTGCTGCTGACAACGGACGAGGGAAAACCAAAACAATGCCACTGTCCATCCAAAAGATGCAGCACCGTGCATTTGAACACATCCTGTTCTTACATTCATTTACCGGCTGCGACACAACATCTGCAACTTTCAGGAGAAGCAAGGTGGGCTTCTCAAAATTGTACTTGGAGTCAGAATTCATCAAGCAAGCGGCAATGATCTTTATAACCCCTCCTCTACTCACGGCGAGGTTGAAGAGGCTGGAAATAAATGTTTCCTGAAATGGTATGCGGCGCAAAAAAGACAGACCTTCCTTAACCAGTACCGCTTTTAGTCGTTCACAGGGTTGGTGGCAAATATGAAGCCTGACATCAGCTCCCTCCCTCCAACAAAGAACGCAGTTAAACAGCATTCCCAGTGCACCGATTGAGCTGCCCCCTGAATAATGGGGGTGGAAACATGAAGGAGAGACCCTGATGCCAAATACAACAAAAGATCCACCAGCGCCGGAGGTCCTTCTAACTATGATATTTTGCCGCTGCACCAGGGATTGTGCAATTGGCAAATGTGGATGCCGAAAAGCAATGCTGACCTGTTCTGCAGCGTGTCTCCGAGTCTCCTGCCAAGGGAGATGCCTCAATAGCGTGCCTGTTGCCGAGGACGACGATGACGACGACATAGAGCCCATTCAGCAAGAACCATCCAATACTGAGGATGAAGATGCCATGGATGAACAACGCTTGCGAGGACCCCCACGTCCAAGGAGGATGAGAATGTAACATGATCGTAACAGCGATCTCTCAAATACAGACTGGTCTTTTTTATCCGATGAAAACATTGATGAATCTATAGACCAACTTTATTTAAACTTTTCTAATACTATTGAATCCTATGTACCTTTTTATACACCGAGAAACTATACCTACCCGGTTTGGTTCTCACCAGAGCTTACTGCCTCTCTTCAGCAAAAAAAGAGTCAACACAAAAAATTCAAACACAGCAAATCCATAAGTGATTATATAATCTTTAGCGAAACCAGGAAAAAATGTAAAGATCTTTCCAAAAAATGTTACAAAAAGTATATAACCTCTATCGAGGAGACTGCCTTTAAATCCAAAAATCTTTGGAAATTTCTTAAAAAAATAAACAATGAAAACACAGAATACCCGCCAATAATGCAAATGAACGGAACCAGTGTAAACAATACACAGGACATTGTAAACCTTTTTTCGGATTTCTTCAAAAATGTTTATGATGAAGAAACCCCAGATGACAAAATACCTGATTACAAATTTAGCAAGACTACACACTTAACGCATTGCCATATCACACAAAAACACTGCGAACAGAAATTACTTTCCTTAGACACTGACAAATCCACTGGCCCAGACAACATTCCACCAATATTCCTCAAAAAATGCTCTAATACATTATCTAAACCACTCACATTATTATTCAACCGTCTCTTGACCCTTGGACACTTTCCAGACCGCTGGAAATCTAGCTTCATTACACCTATCTACAAAAAAGGAGACGACACTAATATAGCCAATTATCGCCCCATTTGTATACAATCAGTACTACCTAAGCTTTTTGAATCACTGGTCCTTGATGAAATCTATCCCAAATTAATAAAATTAATTGACCAAAAACAGCACGGTTTTATCAAAGGTAGATCTACCGCAACTAATTTAACAATATTTCAAAATTTCATAATACAATCTTTTGCAGAAAATAAACAAGTCGACTGCATATATACAGACTTTTCGAAGGCATTTGACAAAGTATCCCATAAACTACTAATCCAAAAACTATTTGCTCTAGGAATAAGGGATAACATGCTAAAATGGTTTACTAGCTATTTATTAAATCGTAAACTGTTTGTGAAAATAAAATCATGGATGTCGAAAGCTTTCTGGGCTACTAGTGGCCTACCACAAGGTAGTCACCTTGGCCCGGTTTTGTTCCTCATTTTCATCAATGATATAACCAATTGCTTCAACGATGTCGAGGTATTGCTCTTTGCTGATGACATCAAGCTATACAAGAAAATAACTGATGTAAATCATTGCCATATACTTCAGTCAAATATTAGTATGTTTAAAGATTGGTGCGTTCAAAATAATTTATTCTTAAATGTAGAAAAGTGCAAAACTTTGACTTTCTTCAGAAATAAAAATCCTGTTTTATTCGAATATTCCATCAATAACACAGCTTTAGAAAGAGTCACGGAAATGAGAGATCTTGGAATTATTTTGGATGAAAAACTAAGTTTCGCTAATCATATCCACCAAATTGTAAACAAAGGTATGAAAACACTAGGCTTCGTACTAAGAACAACCAAAAACTTTAATTCCATACAAGTCATTAAATTATTATATGTATCTCTAGTTAGAAGTCTAATGGAATATAACTCGGTAGTTTGGTCTCCATCTTACAAAATTCACATTAATAACATTGAGCGAATACAAAAAAAATTTCTGCGTTTTATAAATTTTAAATTAAATATCCCACTAGAAGACTTGAAATATAATTTATTATTAAATGTTTTAAAAGTACACACACTAGAAGACAGACGTAAAATAAACGACTTAACATTTTTATTCAAAATACTTAACTCTAAATTTGACTGTTGCGAACTACTGCAACTCATAAACTTACGAATTCCGACAGTAACTACACGACAAAATACACTATTCTACTGTAGCATTCATAAGCGTAACTACATTGCCCACTCTCCAATACAACGATTTCACACTATGGGAAATCAGTACTTAAGTGATATTGACATATTTGACATAAACTTGGCGAAATTTGTTGATCTTTTAAAAAACTTATTATTCCAAAACTATTCCTAAACCTATCTGTTTTTCTGAAAACCCTGTATTTTTGTATTTTTATGACTTGTGTGCTTTTTTATCAAATTTTATTTTTATTATTCTGTATATGTTAAATAATCTGTCATGAATCATTTGTACTACCAAAATGTAAAAGCCCATTGGGCGTTAAATAAATAAATAAATAAATAAATAAATTGAGAACAGTGATAACAATGAGATCTATAATTTTATGTGCTTAATGTAACGAAATAGAATAAACATTATGATTATAAAATACAATTATGTATTTTTCAAGTAATATGATTTTTACCTATTTTATTTAATAACTGGTTTTAAAGTGTGGTCACACATATTATTAGGCGAACGAACAAGTGTTGTGTGTCAGTAATAAGATAAAAACAGCTCTTTCTGAAAATGACAACATTTTACGAAAAAACTTCAAATTGCTGTAAATGTTGAACGGTTGAAGATAAATTTACATATGTCTATATATTCTAAAAGAAAATTAAATTCTTTACAACTTCTTTCGAATAAATTTTTTTCTTTGATGAATATTTTAGACGATATGAAGGAATGTTTGATGAAAAATGTGAGGTAAAATGATTTTTTTCGAAAATATCTACATTTGTGGAGCGAATAACTCGAAAATGGCTGGGATTTCGAAAATTACGTATAGAATAAAAGTTGTAGATAATTTTATCAGCTTTTACTTATTATCAAAAAATTTTCCTCTGCGGCGCACCGTTTTTGAGATATAAGCGGAAACCCGAAAATTGGGACCTCCCCCTCCCCCTCCCCCCCCCTAGCTCACCACCTAGACGTCAGGATTTTTAGTATGTTCACATCCTAAGCACCCTAAACAAGTTTCTGAAGGAATCGCTTAGGTCCCTGCTCACGCACTCTACACCCCCTTCCTTGACTGGACTAAAGGTTTCTGTATATACTGGTGAGCTCTGGCATTATGAAATTTGTATATAAAATTGCAATTGGTGCCACGCAAACTGTTTGAAAACTGAATGTACCGGGAGTGAATGTATGGAATGCGGGAGGAGGTGGCGGATGGGAGAGGGGTGAAGGATGAGGGAGGGAAGGGGAGGGGGACAAGGGAGGGGAACTCGGGAGAGGGGGCCCGCGGGATGGGTTGGGGAGGGGAACCCGGGAGGTGGGAGGGGAACTCGGGAGGGGGGAGAGGAAAACGGGTGGGGGTTTAAGGGATAGGGGAAGCGGGCGAGGGGAGTGAGGAGAGGGGAAGGGGACGTTGGAGAGGAAGGAGAGGCAGAAGGGGAACGGGACGAATGGGAAAGGACACGAGCTCTGGCATCATGAAATTTGTATAATAAAATTGCAATAAGTGGCACACGAGCTGTATGAGAACTGAATGTATCGGGAATGAATGTATGGAATGCAGGAGGGGGGAGGGGAACCCGGGAGGGTGGAGGGGAACTCGGGAGGGGAGAGGGGAATTCGAGAGGGGGATCCGCGGGAGGGAGGAGGTGATTATGGGAGGGGGGAGGGGAACTCGGGAGGGGGGATCGCGGGACGGATAAGGGGGGGAGTAGAGTGAGGAGAAGGAAGGTGGAGGAGGAGTGGGAACGCGAAAGGGGAAGGGGACGCGGGAGAGGAAGGGGAGGTGGAAGGTGAACGGGACGAATGGGAAAGGACGCGCAGGGAGAAACAATTTCGTTATTAAATGGCAAAGGTTGGTACCCGGCATATATATAAATGCTAATAAATGAAAATGAATCGCCGAAATGTATGTACGCGCATAACTTCCGAACGACTACACCAAATTGGATAATTCTTTTTTTGTTGTGTTTGTTATTGCCAGGACAAGGTTTGTATATAACTACTGGTGAGCTCTGGCATTATAAAATGTGTATACTAAAAATTCAATGGGTGGCACGTGAGCTGTTTGAAAACTAAATGTACCAGAACTGAATGTATGGAATGCGGGAGGGGGGATAGGAACTTGGGTATTGGTGCCGCGGGTGGAAAGGGACGGGAACCAGGGAGGGGGAGGGGAACCTGGGAGGGGGGAAGGGAATTCGTGAGGGGAGTTGGCGGGACGGGGGAAGAGGAGTGGAGTGGGGAGTCGGAAGGTGGAGGAGGCGGAGTGGGAACGTTTGAGGGGAAGGGGACGCGGGAGAGGAAGGGGAAGCGGAAGGTGAACGGGACGAATGGGAAAGGACACGCAGGGAGAAACAATTTTTTGTTGAACGGCATAGCAACGCATGCCGGGCACCAGCTAGTATATAAATGAAAATGAATCGCCGAAATGTATGTACGCGCATAACTTCCGAACCCATGCATGCCGGGTACCCGCTGTATATAATTTATTTATTTATTTACGGACAAATAGTCCATTAACAATATAACAATAACACGAATAACAAGCGAGCCTAAAGGCCCGACCCGCCTAGCAATTGATCACTGTTCGCATCGATTACCGTTCGCATGTCATTTTTTGTAACCAGCACCACTTTTCGTAACAATCACCACTTTTCGTAACGATTCACCAGTTAACCCCATGTGTCGAGCATGCGTAAAGAAGTTTTACTTTAAAAAAATGGGGCATTTGGGACTCTTGTTTTTTGTATCGTATAATAAGGGACAAATAAAAACATTTATTTTTAAATATAAAACTTTTTGCATAAAAATATTCAATGAAAATGAAATTCGGTCAACCCTGTAGATTTTACGAACGTGAAACAAGGAATTCGTATGTATTTACATTTCGTTTCCAAAATATTATTTCAAACTGTTGTAATTCAGAGCGACGCGGACACGTCCTCGTCTGGCCACGTTTCGGACCGTAATGAACTGCGAAATTTTGTGTTTCGGCGCTATGATAAAATCGTCAAATGCGAAGCTGTTTAATTAATTAAAATTAAATGCTTCCCAAAATTATTTTTCGGTCAAACTTATTTATGATTTGTCAATAATGTCTTAGCACAATAAGTATGTAAAAAAATATGAAATATATTAGTTTATAAGTGCGCAAATATACACAAATGGACCAATTTTCGTCAAGAAACACATGTACGTACATATTTTTTAATGATTTTATTGAAACTAAAATTAAAATTCTAATACATAACTTTGCTAGATAATGTATTGATTTATTTCACTGCATGATTACATTATTTGAAATGGGTGTGGTATAATACAAAAACTTTTTTGAAAATTTAACAAATCTGCCAACGACCTATGGAATAACCTTATTATACTGAAAATTAAAAAAAATTCTAAAAATTTATTACATAACTATGCTAGATAAAAGAACAATCTTTCGAAATCCATTTATAATTTTTTGTGGAAAAGAGTCAATACGTCTAAAAACTTTTTTGAAAATGACATATTTCTGGGTTTCTCTACCTATGTCCTCTTAATATTAATATTGTTAGCGCCAGAAGAAGAAGGAAGTTCGTACATAATATTACAATTTTATAACACGGTTGTGAAAATGATTGTAATGGGTTAACAGTTTTTAAAGGAAAGCATAGGTATCTTAAATGAATGAATGAATTTAATCGTCGATCTCAACTGCAATAAGATAATTCATCGCTCAACAACAGATTGGATAGCAATGTTTGAATGAAATAGCGAATTTATGGAAATGAGTGTTTAAATAGGTGAGTTTTAAGTTTGGATCTAAATTCTGTTGGACTGGTTATACATCTTAATTCCATAGGAAGTTTATTCCAAGCCTCAGGGCCGGATACTTCGAAAGCACGATCACCAAAGTTAGTGTTCGGATTTCGCTTAGGTTCTTTCAACCTTCCGATTGCAGATGATGTCGCTGATCTAAGAGTTGAATGTCTTAGACCAATATTTTCCGGAATGCACAGTTCAGATATACCATATACCATGAAGGTGACATACCAGAGATCTCTAATAAGCTGGGCCTCCCATAATCGAAGATGACACATCGTTTGACAATTCCGACGTTAATATAAAAAGATTAGATGGCCTAAATACATTTCATGCCATGGGAGGAATCAAGTGTATCAATTTGGCCTCTAATATGACAACAACTCTAGATGTACCTCGTCTTCAGTGTGGAAATTTTGGGAAAAAAGAAAACATCCCTCAACGTTGCTACGCGAAGAGAAAAAAGAGCAGCTTGAAATATGTAACCATAAAAATATCAGTGAATGTACATCTTCTAGAAAAGAGCATGCCGATTCATTATATCTGTATCTCTAACCAATTAATAATATTTGGCTGATTTATAAATCACCATTTTCGTGAAAAATCACCTCAAGGGCGCTGAAGGGCACGCAAGGGTGGTTAAGTGGCACGCATTCAAAAGTTGACTGGAATGGGTTTATAAATGTCACTATGAACGATTGTGTGGATTATGGAACTAGTTAAGTAATGGCTGTTCCATTTATTGATATTGATTGCAATAATCCATCCTCAGTGTACACTGCACTATGTCTCCCAACAGAACAGTGTAAAAAGAACAATCAAACATGCATTGTAACTTTCGACCAACCTGCTTTTTCTCAGAGCTATTGAAATGGTACTGGGGGCTGACGGATCATCGGAAATTTCAAAAATTATTTTACGACTAGAAGGTTTTCATTTGTTAATGTAATATTTAGGATTTATTGGCCGCATCATGGAAGGAAGTGGGCTAGAAGATTTATGGAAAACTGTGTAACTATGAAGAACGCGGCCCGCCAGTATCTCCTGAGGACATACCTCCTAGTTCAAACATGGCCAGGAAATGAATTACCATCTAATGAATGGGGATGGCAAAGAAGAAAATATAAGTTAACACATACAAATGACATATCCCGCGAATCCAAATGAACTTCTAATTGATTCTTGTAACTGTAAAACCTCGTGCGGAAAGTCGTGCAGTGTCGGAGGGCAGGACTAGAGTGTTCTGATATGTGTGGCCACTGCAATGGACTATCCTTCAGTAACACATCTGAAAATACTAATGAAATATTTGAAGACAACTGTGATACCCAGATAATATTAATATTCTGTAATCCCTTAATACCTACGAAAAGTTATATAATTTTGTACTTATTGGAATTCGTACTTTTATTGCAAATACTATAAAGTGTTCAAAGTGTTTTTATATGGTAAAAAAATTAAAAAGTACTTGATGTTTCAATTTAAAACTATAAATAGTGCTATCTAAGCCCAAATCGGTCACCTGCAATCACAGCTGACTAGGTTGCCCGCACGCCGCGGCGCCGTGCCGCCCAGCAATTGAGTCGGATTTTGACCAGTATTAAGGATAAAAGTAAGCAATGTTATATATCGTTTTAAAGCTTATTAAATTTGGCAAATAGTTTGTTTGAAACATTTTTCCGTGTTCCCTCAGACAAAAAAAATATTCACCCTTAAATCAAAATTTTACGAAAAAAAAATTTTTTTTGGCGACAATGTCATTATTATTTGCCAAACCGTAGTAGATAACAAAAAAATATATTCCATTTTTTTTGTAGACAGCTTTTTAAGAAGTATAATGGTGTTATTTGTTTTCAGATATAGTGTATAGTTTAGGAGGTATGATGGATTTTGTGGAACTCTACAATTTCAAAGTTTGGAGGGGGGCAGGGGGGAAAGCAAGCGGGGGAGGGGTGGGGACTTTTGTGAAAATACTCCCTGTAAGAAGTACTATCCACCTGCAAAAATTCAGCTTTCCCTTAATTTGTTCCAGTTCAATGCGTTTATTGACTGGGCTATTAGGTCGTCGAGACAAATTATGTCAATATTTTTTGGTGAAATACTTTAACTCGTCAAATATTAATTATTATTTTTAATTGATAAACTAATGTTTAAGACAAGATTTTTATGCACAGCACAAAGGTTAACAATTATTTTATTACAAGTAATAATTATTAGCCTGAAAAACTCATCTACATTGAAAAAATCTTCCGAGAAAAGATACATGCCGCAAAAATGTCTTAATTTAATTAAATATTATAATTTAAGGTTTTACTCATAAAGTAAAAATAAAAATATATATTCATCCTAGACTTGCAGAAAAGTTAAAAGATGTCGCATATTAAAAATAAAATGGGTTAAAATTTATCCAGACACTATCTAGATAGCATTTAGTTCGGTTTTGAATATTGCAATCATACATAAAGATAGCAGCCAATAAAATATGCATTAAGAAATGAAGATAATGTTTGGAAAACTAAGCATGATACAGTTAAAAATGACCGAATCGGATAGGGACGCCTTAGCTCAGTTGGTAGAGTCGCGGCCCGGAAAGCCGAAGGTATTGGGTTCGAGTCCCAAAGGTGCCAATATCTTTTTCTGTTTCGAGATTTTCGATTGAGTCTCGCTAATATTCTCTTCATAACCAATACGTTTCATTGATTCATTTTTAATAAAGTCCCCAATAACGTTTTTTTAATGTGTGTTTCGTTTTCATTTACAGAACGACATTACAGGGTTACTATTCATTTAGCCCATCCTAAAGGAGCTGAAGAGTGGGTTCAGGTAATGCAATGTTCTTTATATAATTCTTGTTGTCAATTTTGTTTAGATGGTTATGTTAAAATTACTAGATGTACAAGTATTAATTATGAAGAATAAAGTTATTACATTTCAATAAATCTATTTGATTTCAGGGATTCCTAAAGGCAACTCTTCATTCTGATCGAGGCGTTATCAGAGGACTAGATCTCACCCCAAATAATTATGTGAAGTAAGTTTTAATAAATTTAAGTAAGTTATATAAATAAATGCCCTTCATATTAACCTTCGGTCAGGCACAATGCAAATCCTAACACGATCTGTAACGAAAAACTCTGCTCTGTGAGCGATGGAGAAGGAGGAAAAGTCAGGAGGTCATACCCTTAGTTCGGCGACATTTAACCTTTCAACAACATCACTTCATCTCACAGATTAGTTGCACCTGACGGAAGGTTAACTGATTTAAGCCAAGACTTTTATCAAAATCATATTTATTTGTAATTCGTTACAGCTTATAGAAAAAATTAATAAAAACTCAAATTTCAGATTAGAGCACGGAACAACTCATTCTGTTGTTGTGACTCATCCAATGGACCTTGGAGGGAAAATAAGAAAGGTAATATTGTAAACATTACAATGCAGACTGTGTCGATCTATAATCGGCAGAACACTGTAAGCGGCAAAGAGTAAATTTTTCAGGAGAAGGTTTTTTTTAATTAACTTTCTTCATTGATTCCAAAAAGCATTTTGGTAATTAGGATTATTAATCTTTGGTTGCCGGCTATACAAAGCTGATAATACAAATATCTAAATGCCTCCAGTTGTTGAGATAGTGGCGGTAACGCTGTTTTGCCAATGACCCTGACAGATTTTTTCCCTAGGAAATGTCGCATATGCTGTTTGGAGTACATAATTATTTTTGAAATATTTATCACGCAATCATTATAGGTAAACAAATAACTAAATAAAATGGTTCCATGACAGTTGATCCTAAAGTTGACTAAACAATGATTTGCAAGTAAGTATGCAAAGAGGATATACGGCCATATAACTAAAGTCGATATCCTTGTATCTGCAGGCATCATAATTGAAAATCCGTTGTAATAATACTTTTACTAACAATAATTTCGTCTCTCCGAAGGAGCATGCGATAATAACAAAATACGAAATACGACCACAGTCGCTTACGCTACAAGCTACAGCTACTAAAGAAGTGTCAGGCATATAAGATAGAGCAGCAATATTTGTCACGGATGTATTAGGCAGGATTTCACAGTTTTCGTTAAAAATCGTAATTTGACAAAAATGTTGTTTACGCTGTTCTGCCGATTATGGGTCGATATATCTGTATAAAACCGTAACTAATCTAGATGATTGTAAAGTGTCATTCAAAGTGTTTGAAATATTTAATGCTAGTCTTGAGTTGAAGGAGTTGATAAATTGTTCACTGTGCCCCTGACTGTTTTGAAAATTTTAGGTGGAGCTCTCGTGGGAGTATGATATGAACGTACTGGAACCGAGATCACTTTGTCTTTTCTGGTGTAATGACCATCTTTATGTCAAGTCTGTTGGTGTTGATGAAATGGTCCTTCCCACTAGAGGGTAAATATAATCTATTTTGTCTAAATGTAGAGAATGTCTAAAACATTTTTTTTTAATTTAAGACCCAGTGGATACAAACAAATAATTAATACCTAACCTAACCTTTTATTTTTATCATGTTATGTTTTATCCAGTTTCCGTTTCAGTGGTATTCAGTCATTCCGACTACTCTTAATAGCAATAATAATATTTGGTTGACTTGTATAGCACCGTTTTTGTGAAAAATCAAGGGAGCTGTACAAACTTATAATACATTTCTACAATCTTACTTCTAACTACAAACTAGACAAACCACTACAACAACTTATAGCTAAAAATTGCATCCACCGGTTCATCGATCACCGATACGAAACTATATGTACTATGATTTGACCAATTTTAAAAATGTACTGAAAAGGCAGAAAATATATACAGGACCATACCTGCTGGAAGGTCACTAGAAATTAACATCTTACCCATCTCATCAGAAATAAAACCCCAAATAGACTACTGCTTCCAAACATATTAGGGATTGTCATTTTTTTGGTCTTACTCTATGACAAAATGTTCACGAATGGTGTTGGTTGAAGAAACTAAGAGAGAACTGAAAAAAGATGGAGCCCAGACTCAATTACCAACTTTGCAACTTTTCAAATCTTGTCAATAAACTTGGCTAATGAACTGATAAAGGCAAAACTTCTTTTTTTATTTCACAAATTATTTTTCTTATAAATAAAATAATTTGATACAAATCATAGTTTTCTCTAAGTAATTGTTTTTTATAAATGTAATATAAAAATAAAAAAATAATAATAATATTAGAAAAACCATAACTCTTGTTTGGATTCCTGGACACGTTGGCATAGTGGATAACTATATTGAGGCTTCCTTGGCAAAACAAGGAGCGTCCAACCCTTGTTACCCTCGTAAACCATATTCCCCTATCTGATATTTTTCCATCATCAAAGATAGATCCCGCAATGTTTGGACAGAGTATTGAAACATTGCTTGTCGATCCAAGGGTGCCCGCTACGCCTCAATACAAAAGACTATCCCATCAAAACCGTGGTTTCAAAAATTGCCCCATTTTTCCAAAAAAGAAATTTCCTTACTTATTCGAATGAGAATCAGGCATTGTTCCGTTCCTTCTCACCTTTTTAAAATTCACGTGCTTGACTCCCCAGATTGTACCTTCTGTGGTCTAGAAGTAGGAACGTTGTCCCTCTCTAAATAAATATCCTCTCTTCTATCAAGCGTTATCTAAAATTGCCTCCCCTCCATTAAACATCTCATCTCTTCTGTCTGAACTCGACTCCAATCTTCCATATAATTCTGAAATTTGCACATTTAAATAAAATTATTACATGAATTCACCTTTCCTTTCTCTGTTATTTTAAGTGATGGCCTAGAACACCCTTGAAGGGTTAAAGCCAGAAATAATTGAACAAAAAGTAATATTATAAATTCAAGAAGTAAAGAAAGAGACTACAAAATAAGATTGATGTTTTTATAGATTTTTTTAAATGTTTATGTATGTACTGGTTTTATGGTGAACCAGTATTTTATATTTTACTGTGTACCAAGTACATACTTTCAGATTACCAATTGAATACACATTTTTCATATCCGACGGGTACATTTGGCGGATTAGTAGGAAAGATGGTGTTCTAATATTTTTAAAGAAAGACAAACATTCAATAACCTGACAATTTTAGAAAAACTCCTACTCCATCAAAGTGTTACTTGTGCAATGATGGGGGTCTTAGCATATATATAAACATTTAGGTGTTGAACACCTTGGTACCTACTTTAAAAAATATATATTTATTTTGAAAAGTATATACTCACCTGAAACTCTATTTATTTTTCAGAAAGCGTAACATAGATTATAAAAACAAGCTGTGCTCCTCAAAGCGAGAGTTTGCAGAAATACCCAATAGAGGATCAGCCAACTTCTACGATAACTGCAACACATGATAAGAAATAACAACCAGTGAAGACTTATGATTCATCAACAATTATTTAAGCAATCTTAATTTAGTGAAATAGCATAATTTACTGAAATACAAATCTTATTATTAGAAATTGACTGCTGTTAAACGAAAAGTTTTTTTTCCTACTAGTCTTTGAATATTCATTTTGCATTTATTAATTATATTATCAGATTGATCTTTCAACGGATGTAACAAATATTATCTTTTTAAAAACACAGACATTTTCTTCATGAATGGCAAACTATAAAAGCTATAAAAGATCATTTGGCTTGGCCTATTTCAGCACATCGCTCGCCGTATATTCTCATTGGGTATGTACAGCGAGCGATATGCCGAAATACGCCAAGTCAAATGATCTTTTACAGCTAAATCTGTCGGCCCCATTATTCTTTTGCTGAGATTTATTTAACTGTGATCTCTATTCCTACTGTGTAGGAAACGTTTAGTCGTAATATCTTGTACATATTTATAATTATGTAGCGTAATTTTTTTGAATATTCGTAAGTTATTTTTAGCCATAATTTTTATGCCGAGTATGTGAATACCTATGCAAGTTTTGTAAATATATAAGTAATTTACTAATTCATGTTTACACAAAAGTACCCTTATTAAAAATTGTTTTCCTAAAATATGCGCCTTTTATTATACTCACAATAATTTTTGAAAATCGACATACTTAAATGTCTTGAAAAAAGATATTGCACAAAATATCTACACCGTATTAATTTGATACCTACCAAACTTACATAGATTGTAGGTATATCTTATTGCCATGCAAAAAGCAACTGAAAAACCAACCTTTCTTCAATTTCAGACATTTCTGAAGGAGTCTTTGGGGGCATACATTAATCACGTGAGCTCAAAAGGGGGGGAGGTCCAGAAAAATCTCACGGTACTTGAAAAGAATATACGAAGTGACCCGAATTTATCTCACCAAGGGGGGGAGGGTGGTCTAGATTGGAAGAAAAACTATTCACGAAATTATTGTACCTATGTCCCCTTTTGAAACATGAACCTAAAAAGGCTATCATTTGGCGCGTCTCCTATGGCAAAATGTTTTCACAACATCTGATAAAAATAAAACATTGGGGTAGGGTCATCTTGTATTTGTTTTCCATGGCCGACGGAAAACAAAAAACATTGTGGCCCCCTCCCACTGCTTTTGTTTTTGTCGGAACCTTTGAAAACATTTTATCGCTGGAGCGCGCTGGAGACTGGAGACTGGAGACTGGAGATCCGACTTGAATGTTTTGAAACTTGGATGTTTCGAAATCATAAATTTCGACGTGGTAATAATTATTCATCACTAGTCCCGAATGCAATCGAGATTTATTGGCTTTTTTCTATGAGTTTAGCTGTCAGTGTCAACAACTGTCAACATTGACAGCACCTCGTTCAACTGTAAATTTATATAAGAAAACGCTGGGGATACTGCTTAACATTATTTTTAAATATATATTTGCTACTCAGGCATGTCGACCACTTCGAAAATCACATTAGCGGCCGCTTGCATTATTTCGGCCGCAACAGTCGGATATGTTCATTATAAGCAGATGTCTGATAGGTTTGTTACTTCGTTTTACTTCACAACAAGTACTATTATCAGACCAATGAATTGTTAATACATTAATTTTTAATATATTATTCTTCAACAGAGATAAGTTGCATGAAGGTGTTATCAAAGATATCGAGAGGCAGCAAAGACGAAAAATCGAAAATCTCTTTAACCTCCAAAAGCAAGGTGATCTCACCAAACAACTTCAAGATGACTTAAATATGAAAGAAAAAGCTGCCGGTAGTACTACCCCGTTGCAGTCGTAATTATTATTAGGAATATAACTCTACACTTGACATCTTACTGCTACTACTACTTAAATATGAAAAAAAAACTGCTGAAACAGATAGTTGTACAAGACTATTAAATTTGAGGTTGTGGCCAGTTGAGTATACATGATTATTTATCTTCCTTTGAAAATACATAAATAATGAGTTGCAATAAAGCGTACCTAGATTATATGTTAAATCAATATCTTCACCTTGAGTTAGTGCAAATTATAAAGAATGATGCTACATAGACACGTAAAATTCATGCTCCATCATTTGGCTCATGTTAACTTAAAACCATGCTCATTTGGATCGAACATGTTAAGGGAACGTACCAATACTATGTGTTCAGGGGGGGGGGTCATCAAAATACCACGCTTGGTCACAATGAGCGGCGGGGGTCTTAGGTTTTTAGTCACCGGGGGGGGGGTTAAAAATTGCAAAAAATGGGTCACGTAGTATGGGTACGTTCCCTAACTTAAAAGCATGCTCTTCGTTGCATCTAAGCTTGAGCAGCTCGATACAAGACACCGTAGATATACCACCAAAATGCTTAGTCAAATCATAAAATTTTGTCAAACTTCGTTGAATTCTGTCCAATCTTTCTCGCATCGAACAAAAAAGCATCGCACGAGACGGAATACACATTGAGACATGTTCAAAAGAGCGTAAAACCTTTGAGTACTTGCCTTAACATTCATCAGTAACCTTGTTCAACCATAAAATCAAAGTACCAGCAAAATATCTTATTGATGAAGACTTATTCCTTTATTGGATTTTTGTAAATATTTTTCACTATGTATTAATTAATAATGCCTTTTAGTTTTAGTATTATACAATACAATATATTATTACTTATGGTAAAACATTTATATTCTTTCACTAACCTCTTTTATGTTTCCATTAAATGTGAGTAAGTACTAGCAGGTCTCAAAAATATCCAGGACTTTGAGTAGAAGGAGGAAGAAGATGTGTAATAGAGGACAACCAGTGTTTGCATACGTACATTACCCATATATGAATATCAACAGCACTTCACTCTTTGCTATGTTCAAAACTGAATGAACAAAAATTTGAATTTTGAATGTATACATAAACACGAAACCACCAATCAACGCAAAAGATTGACATCTTTCGATCCTCCGGTATTCAATAGGTACTTTAGTTTCAATAATAATTATATCATGGCAGGATACCATCATTGTTAAAATTACTTAGAGTTATGTAGCAGGCGCAGTCCCTCCATACATACTGTGGGTGCGGCGCTTCCCTTCCTTTTGAGGCGTATAATAAATAAAATAATAATTGTTATTTATTTATACAGCATTAAAAAATGCTTAGAGCTTATTTTTTCTAGCTGTAAATACTGCAAAAAATACTGCAATTTAACGACACCGTCCCAACCAGCGGCCAAAAACAACAAAACGCGACACGCGGACTGGACCGAAATACATAATAACACCATTCTCGATGCTAGTGTGTCGAATATCACGTAAACATACCTATACCAGCAACAGTGGATTCTCTGCTCATTCCGCATCCATGATGTTAGAAAAATTTTGATATTTGCGCATGCGTGTTTAGTTCTGCCTGCCAAGTTTTGCCTGAAGCAGTATACGCATTCGATGGGAGCATCCAACGCGCAGAAAACGACTCTAATACGCGTAGGCCTAGTGCACAGAATAGCATAACAAAGTGCGTGGATTAATTCGGTACGTTTTAGAGAATTTGTTCACGCGACCATTTTGACAATTTGGCTTGAATAACGGATGCCTATTGATACGTTAAATATCTTTCGAATATCTATTTAATTAATCTAATTTTAGAACTGTAATAAATGATGTAAAGCATAAAGGATTTGTAGATCTAATTTGGCATACTATTTTTGTCAGTAATTGCATCTTGTTTGTTGGCTAGTCTGTAGGTATTTATTTTTGATATTAGGTAGATATATACTTCAGCATCCCTTATTCAAAAAGTCACCGACCGCCACTGTTATGTAGATGTTCCAAAAAATTAATACAATCTACAGATTACTACTTACTACTACTTCACACAGATTAGTCAGCATTTAGCGGCACTTCTTTTTTCTTGTATAAATAATTTTAACTACAGATTCCATTAAAAGTTTATTTGGATAAATATTTACTTTTCGCCCTCCTAGCCAGCCTCACAGCGCCAATCTGTCGGCACACGCTTTGATGTATCATATAAAAGATAATGGCGTAGGAAACATTGTACAACTCGGAAAGTCTAATGAGTATGCTTTTGTCAGAGTGAAAGATACTATCAGTATTGCCCTGGTGTAAGACCATCATTCAGAATTGAAATGTTGCTTCAAATAGCTTTAGCCGTGTTTGGTGACCAGATTTGAATAGCCGGGTACTTCCCCACATTCCCCTCCCGCATCTCCTTCCCCTCCCCACTACCTTTAGCCCCACAACATACCCCGAATGGGGATGTCATAGTCTCACTGGCTCCACACGGGAGCAGTTGGGACTCTTGTGCAGTATTCATTTAAAAAAAAAAATGAATTTGTGAAATATTTTGATTGTTTTGCTAGCTGAAAATATCTGAGATCAAAAGGACTAATGCATAAAAGATTATGAAATGTAAATTATTACAATGGGAAGTTAATATTTGTTTGAATTTTAACTTACTAAACCCTAGAAAGATAATCTTATTTTTTAGTATGGAAATATGTAAGGTTTTACAAAAAAGGTCAAAAATTTGAGTTAAATATTATAGTAGTAACTATATGTATACAGGGTGTTAAGGGACGTACTTGACTTACTTTAACCAGTGATTCCTGACATTATTTGGAGTAAAAAATGTAAATGAAATTTTGGTCTCCGGTGACTTTTTTTGATGACTTTTTTTTCAATTTTTTTTTCTTCTAATTCAAACAAAAAAAAATTATTCCGCATGTCGTCACTGGTCACTCAGCCGAGTAACCGATTAACCCCTCACCCCGCCTAAAACTGTCCATCACCTATCATTGTTTAATGTTTTTGTAGAAAAAATAAATAAAAAAACATCAAAATGTCACCGGAGACCAAAATTTTCGTTTACATTTTTTACTCCAAATAATGTCAAGAATCACTGGTTAAAGTTAGTCAAGTACGTCCCTTAACACCCTGTATGTATAAGGAATTTTTTTTTTAAATAGTTAACATTTTTAGCATTTTGTCTTACTAACTAATTAATTACGATATAATCAGTCTCGAATTACAAAAAAATACTGAAAAAATCAAAAGTTATAGACAGTTGTTGCACATTTGCAAAAGTTACACATGCGCCTCTCGAGCGCAACGCGTTGTCATTGCAACAAAACTGGGGTACTTTCCGAACAGCAGCGGTCGTCCCTCGGCAGTGTTGACCGAGTACTGAGTTGGCTCGGAAACACAAGCTTGTACATGGATCGGTTAAAAAAAGACAGTGATTTATCGGTTTCAACATTTTACAAGATACTCACAGTATTGGCACCAATGCTAGATAGGTCCTCGATGTAGAAATAGGTTTCTACATCGAGGTAGTTGGATGAATAACTAAATTAAAAGAACTTAACTAATTTGACTAATTCCTAAACCACATAAGCCGAGCCTGTAGTATTCTAGTCGGTTAATAAATCAGCTACGCCTCGTGTGTCTAGTAATGTTAAGTAAGAAAATAATTTGGTCAATGGTTGGATTATGTAACGAGGGGACTAAGGGTAGAGATCCTGACCAAAATAATGTAGGTATGATTATGATGTGTACACCAAACCGGTATTGGTTTATTTATGACCAAACCTCTGGGATCTTCTGTAAACCTAATGGTATAACAAAAATTCTACTGTGGGCTATTCTATGTAAGTAAGGGACTCACACAGAATCAAAAAAAATCTGTCTCAGCCAGCAAGGGTGTTTAGTGAAAAAAAATCTCTTCATATTGTAATGCAAATCAGCTTAAATAAAATAACTAGAAGACACAATAAAATTATAACAATTTTTATTTTAACAAAAAATTTCTACATGGAAAATGTAATTCCAGTTTTAGGATAATTTTACAACTAACATGGTATTTCAGACTAAATAAATTCATTTTTCTTCATCTTTCATCAGGCTTCTTAAAATGAACTCGTACTCTATATCTCGCCCAATTGGTGTGCATTCGCTCTTAATCCGAATATCGTCTATATCGACCTTCTCTTTGGCTATAGCAGCCAATGACTCAAAAGTTCTAGGTTCCCAGACAGCTAGGTCAGCTAGAGATTTTTTATCCAACATAATATTACATCTTCCCAAACCTTCTTTCAGAGCGAAATTTGAAATATTGTGTTGTTCACAGCCAGCATTAATCCTGGTCGTCCAAAGATCAACCATATCTTTTTTCTTTAAAAATCGAGCCTTTGTTGAGTATGCAAGAGCCCTGTGAACGTATCTTACTGCGATCGAATAACAATTCCTTCGTTTACCGATGAAATGAGCAGCCAAACGGAAAATTCTCCGCTTCCTCCAAAATTCGTCAGGTCCTTTACTTCTGGCCAACAAGGCGATCGTTTGGAAAACCATCTCAGCGAAAATGTATGCCTTCGAAACAATTCGAACCAAAATCTTACAATTAAAATATAAATATAAAACAGTTTGAGGTTATAATTTATAATATTCTGACTTTTTCTTGTTGCCAGGAAAAAACAGAAATATATTAGGTACTTACATGTATTTGCTCTATGGTTAGCAACAAAGTAGGTTCCCTACAAACCGCCCAGTGAAAATTAAAACAATGTAATATTTAAACAAAAAATAATTAAGATTAACGTTGTTCAAATTAAATTAATTCTACTATAAAAATAAGTTTTCCGATCTTGCAAGAAAACTTTTAGGGTCGGTATTTCAGTTGCTCTACTTGTTTCCAAGCTTGGCCAATGTTTGGATGCTTTGGATACTTGAACATTTGGTTTAGCTGGTTCCACTTAGTTGTCTGGTCACCGGTTTAGCTAGCTGAAAAAAATTGAGACCAAAAGGGCTAATACATAAAAGATTATTACAATGGAAAGTTGTAGGAATGAACAATTGTTGTTGACATTAAGCGTTCCTGCCCTGTGTGTATATGCAATCTTAAATTTTTATTTGAGTTTCAACTTACTTAAAAATATTTTACAAGATAACTCGCAGTAGTGTCATCAATGCTAGACCTATTTCTACATCGAGACATGATTTTTTATGCGTATATAAACCAAAAGTGTCTGAAAATTTTGATTTTCTCCTGAACCAAATAAACTGAACAAGTGTGATTTTAGATTTTCACGGGCAAAAGTATTTTCATTATTTATTTTTGGGATGTTATGCCGTGTTTCGTTACCCCTTTCTTTAGTCAACGTTTCAAACAGCATTACACTGCCCATCGTCACGGCAGATGTGTGCTAAATAGTGGCCACTCATTTATTACGTAAGACGATTTAGGGGGGAGGGGAATCGACCACGTCTTATTTTTTCTTACAGGGGGTGGGAGGAAGTCTTAATAGTTCTTACGTAAGGCCACAAAAATGCGCAAAGTTATAATTATTAATACCTTTGTAAGTACAAATAAATATTTCTAAAAATTGTTACTTTGAAAAATAAACATTAAAAAAACCAAACGTGTATTCATTTTTACCTTTAGATTCTTACGTAATAAATATTAAACAGGGGGGAGGGGGTTGGCCTATTCTTATTTTTTCTTATGCTAGGGGGGGAGGGGGTCGAAAACTAGCAAAATTCGTCTTACGTAATAAATGAATGGCTTCATAAGGAGGTAGCGCAACATGGCATAACACCCCAAAAATAAATAACGAAAAAAAATTAACCTGAAATAATCAAGTCAGTTACGTAAGAAAGCAATTTGGTCAATGGTTGGATTACGTAACAAGGGGACTGATGGTAGAGACCTTGACCAAAATAACGTACGATTCTAAAATCTACACAGTTGTTCAGGTACTTTTGATTTAGATGCTCATCCAAACTATTTCGATATAGAAATAGGTCTAGCATTGATGTCAATACTGCAAGTTATCTTGTAAAATATTTTTAAGTTGAAACTAAAATAAAAATTTAAGATTGCATGTACACATAGTGTAGGAACGCTTAGTGAGAATTTGGGAGGCAGGTATTCAATTTTTATTTCATAAACTGTAAAAAAATAATAGGAAGCTGGACACAATGATACGCCAATGAAATTTGGTACGCTAGTGGTATTTGGGCGAATTTACTACTTGATAAATGATTCTAGGTAAAATGGCAAAAACTGAATTTACTGAATTAAAAAATATATTTTTCACTTTGGAGACTGGGGTTTTAGGGGTTCGGACGACTGGGATACTGGGAGAGGTAAACTGAATTTAAGACTTATTAAAACACTTGAAAAGAGGTTTGAACTTGGAGACTTTGGTTTCTTGAGGACTATTTCTTCTTGGCTGGTAGTTTTGAACTGACTTCCTACCGGTTTACCGTCTATATTTATAGGGCAAATCTGGGTCGGACTTTTGGGGCACGGAACCTCCCTATTTTTTGTAGGGTGTTTGTTTTATGTATTTTACCTGGTCGCTACGATTTACGGTCAGATGTGTTAAAATTGTATGTGATAGTTCTTGCCAAGACAGCCCTAATTTCCAAACCTAAAGTCTCATATCATTTTTATTGTTTTTACAAGAAAAGGTACATGTTTACGTATGGGATATAAAGTAGAATTTTGAGGAATAAACATTTTTCTAGCGTAATATTCATTGGTAGACGTCAGTTTTCAATTTGTTATTCTTGCTTATGTCCATTTTTCGGTGATGATATTTATTTCTTGATCTAAATTATTACCAATTTCTCGAAATTTTGCTCCAAATTCGTTGGAAGATGAATTCGTTGTCGTAAATATTCGAGGTTTCTTTGTGACCAATAGTGGCTCGGCTAGTCGCAGGGTGGAGATGACGTAAATATTCGACCATTTTCTTGGTAGTGAGCATTGCTGTTTGGAGACTCATTACGAGAAGCATTACGTGGTTATTCAGATGTGTTTTCGAGTCTTATCAATTGCGTTCATGTTTTCAATTGATAAGTTAATTGAAGAACGTAATAGCGTTTTGAACATCGTTTGGAAGATGCGCCAAACGCACAATGTTTCGTTAGCCAATAGCAGCACTCCCATTGTTTAGCTGGTTACGGAGGGCGGTAACGTGCTGGTGGCATGTTATTGTGTGGGAGCATAAATTCCATTCTTGAATTCCCAGGATTGTCATATGCTTTCTTCGATACGTTCGGTACAGGGGGTATGGGTACCGCCGCCCCGGGAACCATTTATTGGATAACGAACACCCCTGCCATAGGTCACACCAAGTAGTTCACTAAGTTTGGTGATACACGTATTATACATTTATCCTAGTCAGAACTTCCTCTCCTTCATTTCATTAAAATAAAACCTTCACACAGCATCCCCCAAGAAGACGTAGGCCCTGAGGGAGATTATTTTCCTCGGGGCCTCCTTTGTGGAGCTAATGTAAAAAAGAAAAATGTAGGAAAAATACATAAAACACAAAACATATATGAAAAAATAATTTTTAAAATTCTAAGAAAATAAAATGTTTGTTGTGCTACGTGTTTTAGTTTTTATAAATTATTGAAAAATACATTGTTGAGAATAATTTTCATATAATTTTATTTTTCAAAATTTCTCACGATGCGTCTTCGAATAATTTTTTAAATACCTGTAACATGATAAAAATATGTCTATTTCATAAGTACAATATTAAAATGTTTTTGTAAAAAGATGTAACTAAAATATACCAACTAACCCCGTAGCGTTTGTTGACAATACGATGTAAATAAACCATAGAGTAAAGATAGATGTTTTAGGTAGCAACACCAATACGTTCTTTTTGAAGCTGAGTGTCGGAAATGGTGGGTTCTGTCAATGTTTATTAAACAAATCTTTAAAAATCTAAGTCATCCGTTGTTTTAAATTAATAAAAAGTTATGGTTACTTTCACAATTCACCGTATTTTCATCTAAACGAATGATTTTCTCGACTAAGTTATATTCAAAATTATTTTCTGTTAACCTCAAATGTGTCGTGTTTTTATTGTCGCGTATGTGAAGTATAAGAAGTTTGTTTGTTTTCTAGACGAAAGGAACCTCCAGCTTTGGTAAACGCCGGAATAAGACACATACCCTGTGTCGTAGGTGTGGGCGATCATCCTATCATATCCAAAAGTCACAATGCGCCCAATGTGGCTACCCCGCCGCTAAACTGCGCTCGTGTAAGTACCCAATATTCTCTATTATAAAGTATAACATGTCAACAAGTATAACAAGTTATTGATCAGAAAACACCGGCAATTAGCATGTGATAAAATCACGGATCTGATGTGTCAAACTGTCATAATTTTTTTTTACATTTCCTCCAACCGTAAGCCAACTTTTCCCGTAGATTTTGTTCCTTGATTCTATTGTTTGTGGTTAATTATATTTCAAGTGACAATTTTTATTTGAGTGCATACTTGCCATAATCATATTACCTTGCGTACCTGCCATAGTAATAACATTTGGCAATGATTTCCTCTAGGTGTCATTATCTGAAATTGCACATGTAACTTTGTTTATTGTACCTGCTGTTAATATTTTTATTATTTATTCAACTAACTGCCTCACTTTTAGGCGCACATATTGTGGAAATTACACCCCATTTCAACAATTACCACAAAAACAACTATTTACCTGCACAAAATAAATAGGTTATTAGGTTTTTAGTTTGGGTAAACTAAGTAATTTGTGCTTAGTTGAAACATAGTTAATTTCCAAAATCCGTACCTATTAAAAGTGCGGCGGCTTGTGGAATATTTACCATATTTTTATTGTCATATATTAAAATTAATCTGGCCCCAAAGATGCGGTGGTGCATTACGCACAATACTGAGTGGTTTCTGTTCTGTGTAAACCCAAATATATTTTGTGATATATTTGGGTTTTAATAAATTTGTCTCATCAACATATCTGTGGATATAGGTATCCAAGCTAAAAATAGAAAATTTGTTAATCGCATCCATTCGAGCTGTCATATTATCAGTTTTCTTTGGTAATATTTTTTAAACTTACTGCTGTTAGTGTAGCTGAAACGCATTTGCCATTGCAATTAAAATTCGTTATTAACAATCTTTCCTTGTAGCAACAGAATTTTAAATCTAAACTAAAAAAGCAATTTTCAATCTTTCATTTACTGAAGTAACCTGTTTCGTTTGAGACGCTCTGTTTTCAGTACACTGCGCTCTTGTAATAAACAGGAATATTAAACAAATGTTTGCCATATGAACAAACCAAATCCATTGGTTTTTTTGCATGTCGAGTGTTTAACAATAATTATCGCTTTCTGTTGGTTAAATACAAATCCTCTTATTGCGATAGGTGAACTTATGTTTCATCTGGGCAGGTCATATTTCGAGGCTACCATCTCATATGTGCCGAGCGTTTGACAAACCTCTAATCTGTTGTGTATAATTTCAGACAACTGGTCCGTGAAGGCCAAGAGGAGGAAGACCACTGGAACCGGCCGCATGCGCCATCTGAAGATTGTGCGCAGGAGGTTCCGCAACGGATTCCGAGTAGGACTACCCCCGGTACCCCGCAAGGCCACCGGAGCCGCAGGAGCTGGAGCCGCCAAGGGAGTGAAAGCCCCCAAGGCCAAGCAGGCCGCAGCCCCTTGAACTAATGTTGTATCTTCTTAAGAAATAAACTGTAAAAACTAAAAAAAAAATTCTTCTCTGTCCATCTAACTCTCCTAACGTCTTACTTAAGTTTATGGGTACAATGCGAGTGAAAGCAGGCTGCTTGTTCGGAAATGATAACTCATGTTGAATATTCTGCTTCATATCTAAAATCATACTTTTTATAGTTCTGTTATATCCTCTTTTTTTGTAGCAATCATTTATGAGAAAAAATGGTTACACCATAACCATTTTTCTCCAAAACCGTAGTATCAAAGCAATTTTTAAAGTGTCTTTCTGAGACAGGCTTGTGGTATTTTGATGGTACCACTGTACTTTTTCGTTTGTACACAAGACAACTAACTGTTGATGGTCACTCCCAAACCAACTGCTGGGACATATGGGAAAAGGAATTTTATCACATGCCAGCTCTGACTCTTAATTTACCATCGCTAACTGATGGATACATCTAAATTTTTTGTGCCTTTTAATTCTGAAGAAAAATCGTCAATCGTCAAAAACTTCAATTTGGTCACTTTGTTAAATAACATAGACAAATTAAACCCCTTATTTTTAGTTTTTTATGGTGCGTAATGTCATCGCTGTGAATGATGAGTACGGGGTTGTTTTGCAGGCTGAGTACATGTTGTTTACTAGCCGGTTGTTTCTCAGAATTTAAACAATTCATCAAAAAATTTCTAATTAGTTTTTTTCTGTGAAGCAACTGGTCAATAATGATAACTAGCAGTTAAAAACCCGCTCTGCAGGTTTTTGATGTTAGGCCCTACGGGCAGCTTCTGGTTCAGTTTTGCCCGGTTTGAGTGTTGGTGACCATTTTATAAATCTGCTAGGAACTGGTTCCAAAAATAGCCGGTTCTTCAGATCTAGTGACAGCTAGTCACCGGGACAAAGTAACTGACAGGTAAAGATGTCATTTATAATATATAGACGTGTGGTAGAAATCACGATGTGGTATTGTTATTCACAACTGCCAGTTACATATAATAAAAGTATGAATCCAATAGCCACGCCTGCCAGCCGACGCTCCTCACACTGGCTGTTAATGTAGGTGGCTCCAACTTTTGGAACTGCTTTAATTCGGTTCTGTTACAAAAGTTGATTTGTAATAATCTCCACGCGTAAAAACAGTTGCGTAAGGCGCGGCGAGTTGTATTTGTAGTTGGATTATTAAATTTCATCGGTACAGATGCAAGGCTATGGCTGTTAATAACGTCTGATAAAAATAGAAATTGAAATTTGAGGGATTGTTCAAATTCTGTAAAACAACCCATCCTATGAAAATTTCTAAAAAAAAATTGTATTTTTTTTTTGTAAATGCTGCCAAATACAGTGGGCCATCTCCAAATGGGGTGTGTTGCGAGGTTTGAGGAGAAGTACCAACAATTCAGATCTGGTCACCAAATAATACAAAGCAATCCGCCTCCCACCTTACTGAAAAAAAACTAATACAAAAATTCAATTTTTAAGTTAAATAAAAAAAAATTATAACTGCAATGTTAATAAAATCAATGTTGTATTTTTTCAATTTTACTACACTCTGTGAGAACCTCTGCTGGGTCTATGCACTTGACTTTTAGCCAAAAGAAAATTACAACACCAAAAAGAAGAAAATGATATTTTTTGTGTACACTTGGCCACCAGGAATGGAAAAGGTTCTGGTGGTGCTTTTTGCTGGATTATAGGCATGGTATATGGAATGGCTGCAACCAGTTGCTTGGTTATGGACTGAGAAATACTTGAGTTAATTCCGGCTATTGCACGGCAACAAAACTATCTTGTTTGTATGAAAAATGTCAAGGAGCTGAATCAGTCACGGCGTAACAGCATCTTGTTTTGAACTGTGATTTGTCTTACAAATGGAGGTCTTTGGTCCAGTCGTCGCCAAGTATGACAATAATAATCCTGGGTAGAATAATATGAATTAACTGACCATCACGCAGTTTCTCCGCAGGGGTAGGTAGAGAGGACGGACCACCAAACAACTCAGTCTAGGCACACACTCTTAGCCTCATTCACATTCATCCATTATCTCATACATACTCTTCTGTTATTCTGACTCTTGACATGGTCCAACTCAAGTATTTGATTCACTTGATCGTGCCATGTCTTACTCGGGTGTCCCCGACTTCTTTTACTACTCACACTTGCATCATATATTTCCCTTTTTTCGTTCATTAGATATACATGCCTAAACCGTCCGAGAATCCCTTTCTTAATCATTCTCATTACGCTTCTATCAGCCTTGCATTCTTTGCGGATCTCCGCATTTCTCTCATGATCGTACATGGTTTTACATAAAAATATTATGCCTCAGAGATCTCATTTCTACGATATTCAGTCTACTTTCATCCTTCCTCTGCCAGTTCCATGCCTCACTGCCATACTTCAGTGTAAGTACCAGCCCTCCATTGTGGACAGCTGCTTTGGCTTCTTTGGAGAGTTTTTTGTTTGCGCAAGCAGTATTCAGACCTCTATAAATGGAGTTACCTGAGTTTACCCTTCTTTCAATCTCTTTATCAGACTTCCCATCTCGTAAACATACTTCCCAGATACACAAACTTACCTACTGCTCCAAGTATTCATCATTCACAATTATAATATGAAGTGAACTGGGGAAATCAATGCGAATGGTATTATAAATAATCGGAATTACAAATAATCTGAATTATCAATGATGGAAGTGAAATGCGGAAATCAATGCAAATGGAATTTATTTATTTATTGCTTCTTCACAATTTATATACATATATTTTTAGCATGTAATTATTAACCCCACTAGGGTTCGCCTGTATCGGGGTTAATAATTTCACAATTTAATAAAAATAACACACGCAAATATCGGTCATGCAAAACAGTTAAGTAAAAGCAAAATTATAAAATTTAAAAATAAAATGATAAACAGAGAAAATAATAAGTGATAAAAATATATGAATTAACAACAAAGTGTTGAGAGATCAGACAAAATGTTATCATTCATTATATCATTAGTTCATACCATTTTCAACAATAGATAAAATTTAAAAAAAAATTACAAATTAGTTTTAATTAGTTACGGGGAATAGGAACAAGGGATGAAAACAAGGCAAATATTTATTTTTTTCAACACATCAGCAGCCAATGTGGAGTCATGGTATCTGCGATTTGAGAAATATTGCGAGACTGAAGAAACGGGGTGGAAGGAAATAGGAAGGTTGCAGTTGCGGTTCTATTCTTTTCATGAGTAGCTGTACATCGTAGGTTCTCAAGATGGGCGATAACGCCCCCTTGGGGGCGTTTCAGACCTTCAGGGGGGCGGTAGAAGACCAAGAGAAAATTGAGGGGGCGTTTCAGACTTTCAGGGGGGTGGTAAAAGACCCAGAGAAACCCATCCCACCCCATCCTATCTTGCCCCATCCCATTGGGGCGCTAGAAATAAAAATAGGGAAGAATGCAGATCCGGGCACCGTCTGGAAATTTAATAAAAAGGCACTTTCTAGATGAGAAAAGTGTGGAAAAGCAGAATAAAACAAAAATTAAGGCGCGCTCGGCAAAATTGAGGGAGATACAACCGTTCAAAGTATTTAAAATTTCACTTTACAAACTGATATTGACAGTTCGCCCGCGTCCGCCCGCCATTTTTTTATAACCTAATACAATGACGTTACATACTATATTAGACGAGGGGTAGAAATCTCAAAGTGGGAAGACAATCGCAAGACAATTGTACCGGTCTCGATATCTAGTACTTTAGTACTAAACTGCTACGCGTCGAGTAAGGTTGCGTCTTACCAGTACTTACCAGTAAGTAGATTGCATTTTAAAAAGTGTCAAAATGCCCTCCTGTGTGATGAGAAAATGTTTCAATTACACTGCAAATAATAGTAAAGGCGAAGGAATAACACTTCATTTGTAAGTACACGCAAATTACTTAATATTATCGATTATTATAAATATTACAATAAATTTTCATGTTTCCCGCTCGCGGTTTTACACGTCATTACGAGACAGAGAACGTTGCATCAAAAAGTAACGAGCATAACAAAGACAACCTGCTAACAGTAGGTCGGTTCACACAGCGTCCCGCACAAGTTTTCTTCTATTGGGAAAGATGGGGTAAAACGTACACAGGGTAAATCGTTAATTAATTAAATTATGTTTGAATTGTTATAACTCATAACGCTCGAACCGAGCTTCCTTGCTGACAATGACAAGACACTATAATTTAATATACGTAAACACGCTAGTTGTAGTTAAGCTCTATTAATAATTATAATTTACGCTGTGACTTTATAAACGTAAAATGACAATTAATTCAATATAAATTTATTATGACTTATCAAATATGAATTTTAGGTTTCCCCGTGATCAACTACGACGACAGAAATGGACCACTGTTGTTCGCATTCAAAGATGCGAACATGATTGGACACCTTCGCTTTACAGCACAATACGTTCAGTTCATTTCAATAAAGACGATTTACATACCACGGTCAAAGGAAAGCGTTTTATAATGTCGTTGATGAAAATTGTAAATAGATTTGTATACTCATTTGAACCTATGACCTGTACTGTATAATAAAATATGTTTTTAACAATACTACTATAATAGTACCAATATTGTATTACTAATGATAACTCATAATTATAATAAAAAATATTTGCCCGTGTGTCTTATTTTACCCGTCTTTACCCTCCCCTGTGCGTAGTGTAACCGAGTGAGAGTATCTTGTTATCTCAGTCACACCCGTGATGTGAAAGCAGTATTCAGCGAAGAAATTAATACGCCGCCCGCTAATGTATCCGTGCCATTCATACATACACATTATTTGATTGTCTATCTTTATCACACAGGAATAAACTTTTGAATTGAGAAATTATTGAAAATCGCTGAAAACAAAAGAGTGTTCCTTACTTTCCACATTATATTGTGAGTATGTGAGACTATAACGAGTCTATTTATTTTATATAACGTCATTGACCTAATACCATAAATAAACCAGTCACCTAATACGCTAAACATGGTTTGTGATAGAAAAGAAAGTGCCCCCTTCGTAGCGCCTGCTCGCGTCACGGCAAAAAAACATCCCAGTTTTCAAGTGGTTTAGCGGCTACGCTAGGTTTGTGTAATATGGTTTGTGATTTTGGCGTACTATTAATTCTGTATTAGGTCTGGGATCCAACATAAGCAATGAAAACATGGCGAACGAACTGTCAATATCAGTTCGCGAAGTGAATTTTTAAATACTTTGAACGGTTGTATCTCCCTTAATTTTGCCGAGCGCGCCTTAATTTATTTTTTATTCATCTTCTCCACACTTTTCTCATCTAGAAAGTGCCTTTTTATTAAATTTCCAGACGGTGCCCGGATCTGCATTTCACCCAAAATATTTTAGCTTTTGAGAGGTACAACCTCCCCAAAAAAAAACTTCCTGCAGAAAATTGTAATTAGAAAACCATTTTCGGCTACATCAATAATGTTAAAATCCTTAGCCACTGATCCGGAGGTTGTGGCTAGAGTGTGCAAATTTATTTAATTTATGTAGTATATGCGATTTCTATAAAATAATACATTACAGTAATAATAATTTGTAGAGCGCCGTTTTTGTGAAAAATCACCTCGAGGGCGCTCAGTAGTACTTCTCTAACATTTGTGGCACATTCCAGAATCGTAGATACTATCAGTATCTCCCTGGTGAAAGATCACCATTTGGAATCGAAATGTTGGTTGAAAAGGCTTTAGCCGTGCATAATGACCTTCGTAACCTAGCCAAAAATTTATTCTGGTGATACATTTTTATTTTCCTTGCAAACATATGTACCGCCGGTATTTTGACTTTAGCGATAATTTTATACCCTTTTTTCTCCATTTCTGGACTGCACGCGATTAATAAATACATTACAACATAATAATATAATTATTATGGTTTTATATTGTATTTCGGGACACGGTTCCTCAAACACAAATATCGACAGCAACGTCACCGGGACAACCAACGTAACCCATAAATAAACCAATCAACCGGAATATAAATATTGAACATCCCTAGTTACGAAAAAGGGCTTCGGACACGATCAAGCGGCTTGAACCAAGCACGGAGTTTTTTGCTTGAGCCAAGCATTTTGATTGCGGCTTGGACCAAGCATTAGGTGGTCATAATCATAATCGACGTGCTTTTTTTTTTTTTTATTATTTATTTGGCTTTCACCCATTAAGGGTGATCTTGGCCATTTATTAAAGTAAGTTACATATTTTTAAAATTATTTACATTTCCAGTTTTTTTTTTTGTAAATTAGTTACATTATCAATTTTTTTAAATTATTACATTTTCAGATTTTTTTTTAAAATTAGTTACATTATCAGTTTTTTAAAATTAGTTACATTTTCATATTTTTTAAAATTAGTTACATTTTCAGTTTTTTACATGGAATAGATAAATTATATTAGCAGATATAGACAATGGGCCAAGACAAATATTCATATGATTATACAAGTTGTACTAACATACAGAGTTGGTATTAGTAGTAATTACAAAATTGTAGAGTAGGAAGATGCACAGGTTCCCAAAAATAGGAACCTATACAACTGTACATACAGAGTAACACACAGAGTTGGCATTAATAGTAATTACAAAATTGAAGAGTAGGAAGATGTACAGGTTCCCAAAAATAGGAACTTGTACATCTTCCATACTTCCATCTTCATACAGAGTAACACACAGAGTCGGTATTAATAGTCATTACAAAATTGTAGAGTAGGAAGATGTACAGATTCCCAAAAATAGGAACCTGTACAACTGTACATAATAACACTGCAAGAAACAAATGTATACATATGGAAGAGAAAGAAATGTGATTGATGCTTAAATGTTGAGGCCATTTTTGTAAATAAATTTTGCTAACAAATAGTGAATTTCAGGAGAGTTGAGACTAAGAAGGCAGGGTACACTGGTAGGGAATTCAATTTTAAGTTTTAACAATTCAGGTATGAAGTTTGGAAATTGGTCATTGATAGGACACTCAAAAAAATTATGGTCTAAAGTATCCTCTGAACCACAATCACAATAAGGCGAATTGACTATGTGGAATCTGGCGAGATGGCTAAGACAACAAGTATGACCTAAACGCATTCGAATAATGGAAGAGATGTATTTTTTAGGCATAGAAGTGTATTTGTGAAACCAGGGCTTGACAGGAATAGAAGGTTGAATTAAAGAGTACTGGTGACCATTTAACAGAGAGGATGATTTCCATTCAGAGGACCATTGGCGTTGTAACTTATTGTTTAAAATAGGAAAATAGTCTCTAACAGGAATGGGAATACTACTTAATGGACCATGAACAATGGATTCCTTAGCAATAGAATCAGCCTTTTCATTTCCAATAATACCAAGGTGTC
Source organism: Limnephilus marmoratus (assembly GCA_917880885.1). Classification (NCBI taxonomy): domain Eukaryota; kingdom Metazoa; phylum Arthropoda; class Insecta; order Trichoptera; family Limnephilidae; genus Limnephilus; species Limnephilus marmoratus. The sequence continues at coordinate 18,762,274 of OU862908.1, forward strand.
CTGGGATCCATGCCAAGACCACTGACACGTGAGCCAGCGACAAGGAATGCAGGAGGTCTCTGATAGAGCAGGTAAGAGAGTCGCTATTGGAATTGAGAGGGGATGCGCTTATTTTTTGTAATGAGCTAAGTGAGTCTGAAAGGATGAGGGCATTTCTAATGTTGAGAGATTTGACGAGACGTAAAGCTTCTATGATTGCTATGCATTCAGCAGAGAAAATGGAACATTCTTTGGGAAGTCTGTGTGGGAAACACAATTTCCTGTGAGGTGCATAGACACTGGCCCCACAATGGGAGTCCGAACTGAGTTTGGAACCATCTGTGAAAATTTTTATATAATTTGGCCAGTTATTTTCAATAATTTTGTTGAATTCTGCATTATTGGATTGAACTGAGTTTTCAATATTTTTTTTACATATTCCTATAAATTGGTGCACCTTTGGATAGAAAGTAAGACTTTCATAGGGATAAGAGTATAAGGGGAGAGATTCATTGCGATAGGAGTTTGTGGAAGCAGCCAGGAAAGTATTGAAGCAATTATAGAGAAGGGGAGGGGAATGTTTTTTCCAAAATGGATTCAAATTAACCTCATACTTTAACGATTGAAGTTTGGGAATCAAGGGATGAGAAGTTATTGAGCATGTTTTGAAAATATATTTTTCTGCTAGGCATCGCCTTCTTATATTTAAGGGAGGTTCGCAGCATTCAACTTGCATTGCGTTGATTGGGGAAGATTTCATGGCTCCTAAGATAAGGCGAAGAGATTTTGACTGAATTTTATCTAATTTAAGCGAATTTGAAGTGGACATTGGATCAAACAGACAAGATCCGTAATCAAGATGGCTTCGGATGAGAGCATTGTACAGAAGTTTTAAAGATGATGGGTGTGATCCCCACCATACTCCGGACAGAAATCTAAGGGGATTTATGTTGCTTTCGCATTTCATGATGACATGATTTATGTGAGAATTCCAAGTAAGCTTTGAGTCTAAAAACATTCCCAGGAACTTAACTTCTTTAGAGATAGGGATGATTTCATCGCCAAATCTCACTTGAATTTCTGGGAGCTTTCGACGACGAGTGAAGATGACAACTTTGCTTTTGGAGGGGGAAAGTTCAAGGCCATTAATATTTAACCACGCCAAGAGTTTTCTAAGAGCATTGTTGATTGCTGATGCTGCGATAAAAATATTACGGGATATTTTGTAGAAAGTCAAGTCATCAGCATATTGGAGTATGTCGCACAAGAATTGAATAGATTTTTCTAGATCATATGTGTAAATATTGTACAGGATCGGGCTTAAGACTGACCCTTGCGGGAGACCTTTGAAAATGTGTCTAATGTGGGGAGAGGATTCAGACCCATCTACAAAAATAGTTCTCTGGGAGAGGAAATTGACAATGAATTTTACCAATTTAGGCGGAATACCTATTGCCAGTAACTTTTCTTTCAGGATGGGGATATGAACATTGTCGTATGCTCCACAGATGTCTAAAAACACTGCAATGCAATATTCATTTTTAGATAATGCTAATTTGATGTCTGTAACAAGAGAGGAAAGGTTGTCAAGGGTACTTTTACCCTTTCTAAATCCAAACTGGGAAGGGGAAAGAATTTGATTTTTTTCTACGAACCAGTCCAATCTATTCTTAATCATTCTTTCAGATACTTTGCAAAGAGTAGAAGAGAGGGCGATAGGTCTGTAGCTCGAACCTATGCTTGGATCTTTGCCACTTTTGCAAATGGGAATGATATTTTGAATTTTCCAGTCTGGAGGAATAATGCCAGAATCCAGAAAGACATTGATGAGAGAAAGAAAGTAGGAAAGAGAATTGTCATCAGAATGACGGATGAATATATTCAGGATTTCATCCTTGCCCGGAGCTGAGTCATTGAGGATTTCAATGGCTCTTTTCAACTCATCAAAGGAAAATGGAGCATCTAACCATGAAGAAGATTTTAAAGTGAAAGGCAAAGAAGGAAGTTCATCAAAATTAGGGACATAAGAGGGAGCTATTTTATTAATAAAGTCATCAATCCAAATAGCAGAATTGCGAGATGGCTTTGGCAGGGAAAAGGAAGATCTAAACCTGCGAATCATGGACCAAACCTCCCCTGCTGGAGTAGCAGGGGATATATTGGTACAGAAATTACGCCAGCTGTTTTTTTTTTTGAAACGGAATGTACGTTTAGCAACAGCTTGGGCATTCTTGGCTGAGATGTAATTATCCATAGTCATCTGTTGGCAGTATGTCTTATTGGCCGCTTTCCTCTCCTTCAGCACTCTAAGGCATTCCTCATCCCACCAAGGGGGAGGGCGAGCCTTAGAGCCTACAGGAGATGATTTGGGGATAGACTTGTCAGCCGATTTTAGAATGGAATCAGTCCAAGATTTATAAGAGGAGGTGCAGTTATCAGAAGAAGGGGAAGGCAGGGAGAGGGAAAGATCCTGGATAGAGTCTCTGAAACGGGACCAATCCGCTTTTTTTGTAATAAATTTGGGCTTACTTTTAAAGTGATTGGTATCCAACCGTTGAGCCAAATTCAAAATAATGGGATAGTGGTCACTGCCGCAGGGGTCTGAAGTAATTCGCCAGGAGATTAGTGGATAGATACTCGGGGAACAGAGGGATATGTCCACCGCACTAGGATTCTGTCCAGGGTGACTAAACCTTGTTGAGGATCCATCATTTAGGAGACATATGTTCAAGGAGTCCAAAAGGTCAATTATTTTGACACCTGAGGGATCCGAAGAAGAAGAACCCCAGAGTGGGGAGTGGGCATTGAAGTCACCCAAAATGACCAAGGGAGAAGAAATTTTGCTAAGCATGTGAACCCACAGTGGAAGGTCAAATGGGGTAGAAGGAGGGATATAGAGAGATACAAATGTAATATTGGAGACAGTGGCTGCCACTAATTGGAAGGATGTATTTGGGGGTTTAATGGAAATAGGGGAGAAGGGGAGAGAGTTTTTGATGAAAAGGGCTGCACCACCCTTCCCATCAATGCGGTCGTCCCGCAGACATTGATAGCCACTCACCTCGAAGAGTTGAGATGGCTTGAACCAAGTCTCAGAGATGGCAGCAATCGATATGGAGTGTAAATTTAGAAGGCGGATGAGGTCATCCTTATTGGAGGTGGCGCTTCTACAATTCCACTGCAGAATTGCTGCTGTTGGGGCAGCCATTGGGAAGGAGAGAATACAAGGAGGAGAGTAATGAGGCAGCGTTGGACGGTAGAGAATTATTATTGTTAATAACAGAGATAAGTAACATGAGGAGAGTTTGGATAAAAGAAGAATTGTCATTTGAAGTATTGTTGTTTATGGAATTTGCATTTAGATCAGGATTGAAAGCACTGCTGTTAGTTGAATTGGAGTTAGAAAAGACGGGGTTTTGAGGAAATAGAGAGCTGATGTTACCATTTGGGAACAAGAGCTGGGAGTTATGGCCAAATTGATCATATCCAGGGGTTTTAATTGGACGAGAAGTTTGTTTTGTCATTACAGTTTTCTTGTAAGACAAGTTTGAAGGAGCACTAATTTGGGGTTGAGAGGCAACTTCAGCAAAAGATTTTTTAGAAGGAGCTATTAATTTGGAGGCATAGAAGTAAGAAACGCTATTGGAGGCCATATAACTTTTTATGTTTTTTTGGCGAGAAAGTTCGGGGCAGGATGGATGAGTGGCTGTGTGAGAGCCTGAACAATTGACGCAAGTGGGGGAATTGGAAGGGGAGGAGCATTGGTCTGCTAAATGATTTTCTGCGCATTTAAAGCAGCGGGGAGAGGAGCGGCACGATTGTTTCGAATGGCCAAACCGACAACAATTAAAACATTGGATTGTCGGGTACGAATAAATTTCCACCGGGAGAGAGTTGTGGAATAAATAAACGTGAGAGGGAAGTGACTGTCCTTCAAATGTCAGAACTACAGTTTGAGAGGGTTTCCAAACTACAGACTCAGATGATCGATCTTTGAAATTAAGACGCCTAGTCTTAATAACTTTTCCTGAAGATGCTGGAATAATGAGTTCCGAGATGAGCTCTTCTTCAGATATGTCTACAGGAATACCTCTAACGAGACCCAAGCGAGAGATATTGAAAGAAGGGATATAGGCTTTAAATTTTTTTGCAGAGAGGGAGTCGATGGAATTTATGAATTTGTTGGCATTCAACGCGGATGTGAACTCAACACAAATGCGAAATCTGCCCTCTGATCGGATACCACCTGGGGAAATGCCAAGTGGTTTTTTTCCAATGAATTTACCAAATTCAAGGGGATGTAAAGAGTGGCCAGGAGAGTTGTTTTGAACATAAACTATGAAGGGAGCTTTTGCTGAAGTCGGATACAAAGAAAGAGGAGAAGCTACAGGAACTGAGACCTGCGAAGAATCAGTTTTTGGAAGGTCGCAAACTTTCCTCTTTTTTGGAGTAGAAGATGGAACTTGAAGGACTGTTATCTCTACCTCACTACCGATGTCAAAATTAGAAGGGTCAGGGGGAGCGGGATCAGGGGGTTTCTTCCCCATGGCAAAGGCCATTGGGGCAAAAGGATATAAAACAAAAATAAAATATCACTTACTGGACTTGGTCAGCAATAAACGAACTCAAAAGAGGACAAAAAACTAAAAATATAACTGACTAAATGCCAAAAATTCGATTTTTCGTATTAAAACGAAAAAAACGCAACAGTGTTTTTCAACTGTCAAAATTCGAATCTCGACGTGCTTGCCACAGGCTTTAGGCATTTTTTTTTGAGAATAGACAAATAAGTACCTGTGGACAAAAACATTACAATAGTGGTAATTAATTACGTATTAGGTATCATATAAAATAAAAATTTTAATAAAATAGGTAAACACTTTTTCTAATTTCTAAAATGCCTTTTTTTTACGTGAATACCGCACAAGAGTCCCAACTGCTCCCGTCTGGAGCCAGTGGGACTATGGCATCCCCAATTGGGGTATGTTGTGAGGCTGAAGGTAATGGGGAAGGGAAGGAGATGGGGAAGAGGGAGGTGGGGAAGTACCTGGCTATTCAGATCTGGTCACCAAACACGGCTAACGCCATTTCAAGCAACGTTTCAATTCTAAATACATTTAATATATAATGAGGATGCGTACTACAGGAGGCGTCTACTGATATCTACAGGAATTCCAAAAACTGAAAAAATCGAACTAATATCTATGGGAATCAAAGTGTTGACGAATATCTACAGCTCAAACTGTTGATTAATATCTATGAGAACCAAAGTGTTGACGAATATCTACAATACTGTCAGAGGTTGGATTTGCAATTATGTATAGCATATTGGAATAACGTAATATTGCGTATGCAGTTTAAAAAACTTAATTTATGTAAGTATGTATGTAAAAATCCCTAATATCGGACTATTGGACACATTTAGCTGATTAGTCCAACCTACGCTCTGTAGATATTAGTTCAACCTACGCTCTGTAGATATTAATCAACGCTCTGAAGTTCGTAGATATTAGTTCAACTTAAGAGCTGTAGATATTCGTCAAACATACGGGCTGTAGATATTAGTATCTGGAGTCGTACTACATGGTTGCGTACTACTTGTTGGTCTTCAACAAAATTACGTGCTTGCCATCAAACCGCTTGATCGTGTCAGAAACCTGTATGCATAAATAAACCAGTTGCCGTATGGGTATATTTATGCCCGTATGGCAACATTGCAAAACTGGTGGAAAAAATAACAAATGTCAATTTTGGCATTTCAAGTTTCAACCAAATAATTACAAACAACTTTCCTAGGAAAGCGTGTATTATTTTCACGGTGTCTTAGTTCTTAATCACAGACTGGTGTATTAATTCATACTTTTATTAAATTAAATAAGTATTTCACGTTATCAAGATGACGTCTCGACCCGAAGATCACCGCAGGAAATGGGACAAAGATGAATATGAACGAATTGCCACCGAAAGATTACAGGAAGAACTTGATTTGGAAGAATCCAAGAAGAAAAAAGGTGTAAATCTAATCATTTTCGTGTCGTAGGAATTGATTTTTTAGCTATTATTTTGTCCAGAATTTCATATTTGATTTGTTGTCGTAGAATCTATCTAATTGCTATTCGAGTTACGCCCGAAGGCCCTACTCCTCTGTAATCTAAAACTCAGAACTGGAAATGTACCTATTATTTAATGTAATTGATCAGGAATGCAGATGAATTGAATAACATTATTATTCATATATCCATATTCTGACGTGAAGTCCCGCATCCTCCTGAATATGTTTGTTTGACAATATAATATTACTCAATATAGTTGCACTTGTAACTTACTACTTCTACCGTTATTTTAGCACCTCCAATCAAAAGGGAACTCTTGAAGCAGCGCGACTACAAAGTAGACCTTGACTCGCGGCTTGGGAAGAGTGTGGTCATCAACAAGAATACCCCTTCCTCCCAGTCGGGGGGCTACTATTGCAATGTGTGCGACTGTGTTGTGAAAGATTCCATCAACTTCCTCGACCACATCAATGGAAAGAAACATCAACGTAATTTAGGCATGTCTATGAAGGTGGAACGAAGTTCTTTAGACCAGGTAAATATAATGGAAAGGTCTTACATTAGCATCTGTTGTCTTTCAAATAACTATAGATCGCACTTCTAGGGATTTCTGTTAAGTGCTTAAAACCTTAAGATTAGTATAGTTCAAGCTGTTTTTCGAAGCAGGCAGGGCTGGCTCTGTGTAAAGGGGTTGTATGTATGGTCGGTGCCTGCTGTTAGTGGTGAACACCATCCTTCCAACTGATAGCTAAACATCCTATCCACACCAAGCTATTGACCACGGTGTTTTTTTTTTATATCGTCATAGAATGAGAATGTTATGGAATGAGCTAATTGCTCAGAAATCATGAATGCGTAAAAATTAGAAGGAATTTTAGAAAAAAAACGTTTTCAAACAATCTGCCGACCACCATAAATTGGTGATAAACTGTTTTTAGATACCTTCATATTTATATATGATAATGATAATTTTTTTTGTTAAAAATAAAGACAAACATTCCAGGGTTACGAATAACCTCACAACATTTAAAAATCCTATTCCTACCACCATACTAAGGGGTCGTCCATTAATCAAGTGATGATTTTTTAGCAACTTTTTACCCCCCCCCCCCCTGGTGATATGCGGTGAGGTTTTAGACTAACCCCCCCCCCCTGAAATTTTCAGAATATTATCACGAAAAATAAATACATGTGATATCGCATTATACCCCCCCCCCTGTTGATTTTTCGTGATTTTTCGTGATTTTTTCCGAACCCCCCCCCCCTTTCGAACCTCACGTGATTAGTGGACGACCCCGAAGCGGAAAATGTAGCTTGTGTCATGATGGAGGACATAGCCAGCGGAGGAATATAACACACGACGTCTGAGTGGGACCCAAATGTGAAATCAACTCAGCCACTGACCTTTGAATATTATAGATGGCAGCACTTCCATCTGTAGCTACGAGGGGACGTTTTTAAGTTTGCGAAATGGGGGTAAGGAGTGGAAATAAAAATCCAAATTTATTTTTCCTTTTCAATATATTCACCTGCTACCCTAATACATTTTTCGGACCTTCCAATTAACTTATGTATACCCTAAAAAAAAGATTTATCTTTGTCTAAAAAATCCGAAATTGCATCCTTCACTTCTTCATCACTTGAAAACTTTTTCCCACGAAGTTCTTTTTTCGTGTTTAGAAATAGGTAATAATCACGGTAGCCAGGTCAGGACTGTAGTATAGGTGTGGCAAAATTTCGAAGCCCACCTTCTGCAGGGCAGCCATCACAACACGGCTCTTGTGACTGGCTCATTGTCGTGCAGAAGGAGGACGCCTTTGGTCAATTTTCCTTTTCTCTAGGATTGAAGTGTAATAATCTCTGGTTATGGAAACACCATTATCTTTGGTAATCAATCAAAGGGGATTCCTTATGAGTCTCAAAAGACTGTCGCCATGATTATCCCAGCTGATTGTGACACCTTAAACTTCGTGGGTGGTGGTGTGCCTTTCTTATGCCACTGCATAGAGTTCTTGACTCAGGTTCATAATGATGAACCCGAGTTTCATCACCAGTAACAATTTGAGCCAACACTCCATCTTTATCTTCTCTACAGAGGTCCAAAAATGCACGAGAACACTCCACGCGCTGTTGTTTTTGAGGCAGCGTGGGCATTCTCGGCACCCATCTTGCGCTGACTTTAGTCATTCCAAGATGGTCATGAAGAATTTTGAAAATGGTTGTATCTGATACTCCAAACATTTCTGCGAGCTGTTTCTTCTTTAGTTGGGCATCTTCTAAAATAAATTTTTCAACTTTTTGAATAATTTCCGGAGTGGTCACCTCGATCGGCCTTCCTGGCCGTTTGTCGTCTTCAAGTGACTCCCTGCCTTGTATAAAGAGGGTATGCCACTTGTAAACCATAGTTTTACTTGGACAAGAGACACTGTAAACGGATGACATTTCTTCCAGTATGGTCTGAACTGATTTTCCTTGCTTGATAAAGAACTTTATAACAGCGCGGAACTCAATATTCTCCATATTTCACAATTTCTTCCCGATTGACTTGTTTGGTCGACGTTAGCTCAAAGACTAATGACCTAATTACGATAAAACCCGGTGTTTATACTAATAATGAGTTGTTCAATTAGTACCTAATTTAGCGACACCCCTACTAATCACCTACCTACCCATTCCGCAAACTTAAAAATGCACCCTTGCGGCATTCGGAACAAATGTGTGTGTGTCAGAAATTAGCCAATCTTATATTATATTTCTCGAAACTATGTTTGTACGTTGGTTTGTTTCATTATTATCCATCATCTCATTACGGAGTCGATTAAAATTTCGTAAAATGTAGTTTTTTAACACCAATAATGTGGTATACCATAGTGAGTGAATGGTAAAGAAGTCGAGGACGCCCAAGGAAGGCATGGCACGACCAAGTGACACAATTACTTAAAAAAAATGTATATTTTCAATTCTTAACTTTAATATTATTTCCACCTTAAAACTATACCCAGTTTTCAGGTACAGTAGAATTCACAACCAGACTTTTCTCCAAAACATTCATAACCCCGAGCAACGCCTGGTACACGTCAGCTCTTTATTATTATAAACACTTCATTTTTAGGTCAAAGCGCGTTTCACGCTAAACAAAAAGAAAATGGAGGAGAAGCAAAAAGATTACGAGCTGGAGAGCAGATTGCGAGAGGCGGCGGAGGAGGAACAGAGGCTGCGGGAGCATCGCAAGGAGAGAAAGAAGGACAGGAAGAGGAAGCTACAGGAAGACGAGGAAGAGGTTCTAGGAAGCGTTCAGAGCAATCCCGACATTGCCGAGATAATGGGTTTCTCTGGTTTTGGGGGCTCAAAGAAATAATTTTTGTATCTTTCTACAAACCTCTTTGGACGTATTGAAACTTTATTAGAACTATTATTAATATTATACAATCTTACGGCAATAAAGCGTGTTTTTTTTTTTAAATTTTATATTTTTAGCACTTTATGAAAGTTGTACCTTTTTCGAAAACACGGAGGCCCAAACATTTTTTTTTATGGGGTCAATAAAACCGTTTTTAAGTTAAAACAAGATATAATGCTAGGCAATTGTTACCAATAATGTGTATGAATTATAATTATACCTAATTACTATTTTCCAACGTATTACATGTAATGAGAACCTATTAAAGTAATGTCAATATTTAAAATGGAAGTGAGGTATACCAAAGTAGTTAAAAACTAGGCGTATCGCACAGGGCCAGCAGATGGTTTAATAGTACACAACTGCTAACCCTGTACAAATCGCAAGTGCGCCCCATGGTTGAATTTGGCAGCCACCTCTGGTCTGAAGCTCCAAAATTCCTGAAAAAACCCTTGACTCTGCAGAAATGAGCGGTCCGTTTGATAGATTCTCCCATCTTAACAAACCGATTGCAATTTTTAGAGCACAGGTGTGGGGTGGGAATGCTGTCCTGGTTCTACCGGTATTTCAATGGAAGATGCTCTGAGGAACTAGCGTCATTGATTCCTTCGGCACATGCGCCCAACATATGTACACGGTTGACATTTGTCACTTGAGAAAGGGTCACTTCTTCGACTCTTGAGTTCAACAGCTCGGATGTTGAACGATTTGCCGGCCTCTGTGTTTCCTCCTTCCTACAACATGGTCTCTCCAAGACCAATCATTCCTTCCTCTCCTCAAAAATTCCCCCCACATAGCATCTCCGATGACGTAGGCTCTGAGGGAAATTATTTTCCTCAGGGCCTACTGTGTGGAGTTAATGTAAAAAAAAAAGTTACGCCAGCGCTTCAATTCAGGCAGATAATAATAATAACAATTATTGGGTAATTTGTTTTGGCGACGTTTTAGTGAAAAATCTCCCGAGACATATAGCCATTATTATACAAACATTTTGTCTGCCCTTTTTTTTTCATGAAAAATTAGTCACAAAACATCTTAAGCCGTTGGAGTCACATTGTACCATATCTATCACTAATTGACCCCTCCTCATTAACCCCTAGGATACGACACACTACAATAGCAGTGCAGTGAAATCATGACTACAAATGCAAGTGAACTGCATTTTGTGGGTGTAGAGCTAGAAGTTTTTAATGCATTTTGTTCCTGTCTGTGAAAATTCGAAAGCAAAAAAGTTGATATTGAAGAAACCTGTCGATTATTTCAAATATAATTTTCAATATTATGTTTGGTTATGGGGTCGTCCATTAATCACGTGATGTTTTTTTAGGAACTTTTTAACCCCTCCCCCCTTCCTGGTGATATGTGGTGAGGTTTTAGACTAACCCCCCCCCCCCCCCCCCGAAATCACGTGTATTTTTTTTGGTACAAAGTATATTGAAATTTTCAGAATATTATCATGAAAAATAAATACACGTGATATCTCATTACACCCCCCCCCCCCCCCCGTCGTGATATTTCGTGATTTTTTCCGAACCCCCCCCCCCCTTTCGAGCCTCACGTGATTAATGGAAGACCCCTTTTCAGATATTTACAAAATACTAACCATTTTCTAGGGGTTAAACCCGATCTATGTTCTTTTCTATTATGATCAGACATACATGCATTATGAAATTCACAGTTTTAGATAGAGATGACACTAAGCTTTCTCTTTGCATTTAAAAGTTAACCGTATTATACAGAATGTATCAGCACATATTTGAATGATTTTAACCAGTGATTCCTAAGCATATTTGGAGTAAAAAATGTAGTTCTCATTGTTTATCAGGCGTCACCACCGATCTCACTGGGTACAGACTACGGGTCACGTGATATACACTCTGTCTCATTCCAGCAGCAGCTAAAAGACGATACAGAGCGTGATTTTTTTTTTTTTTTAATCGAAAAAAAATGTATCATCACACAGCAAGATGACATGTACATGATTATGCTCAGGAATCGTTAATTAAAATCCTTCAGGTATGTGCTGATACACCAGCCAAGAGCGGATTTAGGGGGGGGCATGGGGGCACGTGCCCCCCCCAGACGGTATTTGTGTGTACTGTGGAGATTCCATCACAGTACATACTTAGAAGCTAAAACTGTCTTTTTTAAACATTTAATTTTTCGATTGTTTTGACACTCATAAACCTTCCTATACATACTTGAACTTGTAGAAATAAACTTGAATACTAGTTTATTTCTAACAGTAATTGTTGATTTTTTTGCCCGTCCGCCCCTTGTGCCCGCCCAGAAAAATAATTGTTGATTTTTTGCCCGTCCGCCCCGTGTGCCCCCCCAGAAAAAAATCCTGGATCCGCCCCTGACACCAGCTGCAATCAAAAGTTTGAAATTGAATTCAAGCAGAAATATTTCTAAAGAAATCTCAAATCTGAGAGATATCTAGACAGGGAGGGGTTAAATTAATATAGTATTAGATGAAAAAGTGATGTTAAGTGTAGTACAAAACAGGATTTTCAATGGAAATATTGCAGTACATGCCTACGACAGACAATAGTTATACACACACAAATAATCTGTACTCTAGCTCCGTTTCTCAACCTGGGGGTTGCGACTCCCAAAGGGGTCGTAATCTGTCAAAAAAATAAGATGTGCGTATGAAAAATCCTTTTACTAAAATAATTCATGTTATAATCAAGTATTACACGTAGGTATCTATTTCTCAATAAATAAAAATGTTTAGTTCACCGTAATGCAACATTTGAGTTTATTTTTCACCTAAAAGGTTTTCTAATTGTGGATCAACATTTAAAACACACAAAGATTAAAAATGCTTGGCTACTATAGAAATAATAAATTATTGTTTCACCATTAACAAATTAAAAAAATTAAGTCAAGTTGGAATTCTATCTGAGAGTTTTGATAATTTTAATTATTTAATCAAGTTGCTGTCCACTCATAAAATTAAAATTATGAAAACTCTCAGATGGAAGACTTATTTCCGACTTGACTTTAATTTTTTAAATTTGTTAATGGTATTACTGACAGCCCTGATTTATTAACCTTAATTATCGTCCATATACCAACAAAAACTACTCAATTATTTTTTTTAAATTACAACAACAATATCAGGACTGAGTCATTTAGATACTCTCTTGTACCTAGATTGCAAGCAGTTGGCAATACCATAAATAAATAGAACCACTCACGGCAATATTTTCTCAGAAGTAGTAGATGTGTTCAATTGCATGGAATATAGTTACAAACAGGCTATAATAACATACCTCAATAAATATCGTTGTTAGCATAATACCCACTATTCTAATTACTACTAATTTAATTAGCATATATTTTACTCTTAATACTGTTCTATAAAATTATTGAGTATTAATATAAATAAATTATTTTCAATTGATTAGGTAGACGATTTCTCTATTTAGTCGGTTAGTTTTAAAGCCACCATAAATGAGAAGCTTTTTTCGCACAAATAAGAAGTAGCAAATAGGAACGATGTTTTCAAAGCAACCGTTACCAAGCATCTGTATTCACATCATCGTTGCAAGCCAAAACTTTGAGACAAAAATTCTGATTGTAGAGTTTTGTCAGCTGATATTTCAATTAGATGGTTGTGAATCGCAAGAGGTAATTTGGCAACTGCAAAAAGCTTATATTTTATCAATATAATTAGAAGGTAAAATTAAATATGTCAAAAATGCATTTTCCAAGCTGAATAATCCAAAGTTCAAGCTTCTTGATTAATGAATACAAGCCTTGTGGTTTGGACTTGTCGTTCATCAGTATTCGTGGCAAATGTAAACACATTATTTTCATGTTAATAAATGTAAAACTTTATAACATACAGTGAGGGGGTAAGGTTTTTTTTACTTTTAAGGGGGTCACCACCAAAAACGTTGAGAAACAATGGTCTATAGCAGGGCCGGCCAACCCGCGGCGCCCGTAGGTGTGGCCCTGCGGCGCCCTTTGGGTGCAGCGTGCAGCCCGTGGCGCATATCTGTACCATCCAAGTACCCGTGCGGCCCTTGGAAAATTTTAGGTCATCAATGTGACCCATGGTGCAATTTGGGTTGACCAGGCCTGCTCTACAGCATTCTACATTTTCTGTGCCCTGGCTATGATCCAGCTTCAGATAAAAGCCCATTGTTCCACGGCTCCGTGGTTCAGCTCCGAGCTCCGCTCCAAAGCCCTGTTATTGCGTATAAGCAATCGACCACTGATTAAAATAAAGGTGCGAAACAAGCAAATTTGCTGTGTCCAGTTTTGTTCCAAAACCCATGAAATTGTCATATCCTTTTCAGATGTGACCAACCCGAATGAATTGGTTGCTCATTAGTCATTAGCTACTATGGTTAAGAGGGCCGTTCTCCGGGTACTCCATAAAAACTTTGTCAACCATACAAAATTTTGATTCTCTTGGGATGGTGGTCTCCAACAAGGCAATCCTGAGAGCATCTGTTATCTACCAATCCAGAAGGAGGTGCAAATATTATGTTAATTTTATTTAATCATTGACAAAGATAATATCAACAATCTTCAATGAAAATATGAAACAGAAACAGAAAATAAAAGAGGTTTAAGCTTTAATAAGTTACCCATAATAAAATTAAATGTTCATTCTAGACTTATCGAAAAAGTCAATAGCTGATGTCCCATATAAATTAAATTGGTTAGGTATATCCAAGAATCATCCAAATTGTAAAAATATTCAGGTAGAACTTTGCAATCACACTTTGATTAGACAATAGAACTTTGGCATCCAAAAAATATGGGAATAATCAAAGATATTTAAATATAAGAGATATGCTATGATGGCCGCCCGATTGTCGGCAGACTACGGTCTAATGGTTCTAGTTGGAATTTAATGGATTTTTTAAAGGTGTGCAGAACTTTGGTTAATAATATAGTTTGAATACGAAAAGAATTCATTCATTTAGTTGATTTTTTGAAGGTGTGCAGTAGTATTGGTTAACAATATCGGCGACACCGGGAAGTACAGTCCCACCCAGTAAAAACTGCCGATAGCACATCTCTTATATTTAAATATCTTTGAAAATAATCATCGATATTGAAGATAATGTTAGTAAACAAAAATGGAAGTATGAGATTGATAAAAAATGACAGAATTTAATAAGGTAAGACCAGAGAGGACTTGGGTTCGAGTCCCAGTTGCGACTGTTTCCTTTTTATTTTCTGTGTCATATTTTCATTGAGAATTGTTGATATATTAAATACTGTCGAACTCGTAGCCACGCCCTATTCTGCATACCGCAGGGTCGGACAGATGTCATGGCTCAACATAGCATGGATGTCATGGCTCAACATGGCATCACCATATACCATGTTTAAAAAAAATTATGTACATATATTGTTAGTTGTAAGAAAATTGTACCATAATTGGACTTACCTGTCTGTCGTACAAAATAAAAAATTAAAAAATATATATATATTATCTTCGTCAATTATTAAAAAAATATGACAGTGTGGTTTAAGCTTCAATAAATTTAAACTGCTTGGAGCCGGTTAGATTATGTCATCCCCAATAGGGGTTTGCTGCGAGGCTGAAGGTGGTGAGGACGGGTATGAGATGGAGAAGAGGAAGGTGGGGATGTACCTGGCTACTTGGATCTGGTCACCAAACACGGCTAAAGCCATTTCAAGCAATGTTTCAATTCTGGATGGTGGTCTTACACCAGGGTGATTCTAAGAGTATTTTCCACTCTAGAACTTGCTGCCAGTATACCTTATATTATTTTCAATGATTAAAATGTGAAATAACAAAAATCAATCAAATAAAATTTACTTGCACTTGCCGGGAATTGAACCACGACCTCCGGATTGCTGGTCTAGAGCCTTATTCCTCGACCACGGAGGACGTTAAAGATGTTGCTTATACAATAATGATGAAGGACTTAGTCAGCCGAGGAACTGAACCCACGACGCCAGATAAATCAACACTTGCATTGGAAGACTGCCCCCTGAATAAAAATGATTCACTATGCCTGTGTATTCCTTTTAATCAGGTTTTCTATGGTATCGATTTCATTCATCTCTTCGGCGAATGTGCAGTCAACTGTAAATACCATACTGCAAACCCATTGTCCTTCGACCAAGGTTAAATAACAATAATTTACCATTGGACAATTGCACACTGTAATTATGTGGATAATCGGAAGAGCCTTTGTCAACCTAATAAAATAGAATTACGAACATGCTACAATAGTTTGTCACATGTTCATATAAAAATCAATGTCAGACAGTAAATGTTTTCAGTTCAAAATGAAGGCCTGTATCATTGATATTAAATGCGTCAGTTTAATTGTGCTAATTTTGTTGAATTTTTCAATTTACAGTTGCAATGTAAGTTACCCACACTTTAAATTGTCTTATTCTAGTTTTTCATGTGAATATTTTATAACACAATGATCTGTTTTGGTTTTATATTCATATTATTATTCCCAGGGAGCCATATTATCTAAAGAAAGGGAGAAAACGTTTCTAAAAACTCAGCTGGAAGGTGAGAGTGTATATATACTAGTATAATATATATTGGTCACAGTTAATATTGAACTACTTTTGTTATGCAATAATTAAAAACATGTTATAAATATTGGTGGGTAAAAATGATGAATTTTGAAATATCGGTGCATTCAGTTTTTCTGGTACATAAACTAATATTTTTATTCCAGGCTTAGTAAAAAATGTTGAATCCAGGATAATTCCAGACGAACACAGATCGAAGAGATTTGCCCCTTTGCCGATAGATGAAGATTTGGAAAACATACTTCGTAACAAACGGGAAATAGAATTAATGGATATAGAGGAAGAAGAGGCTAAGGATGATTCTGAGAAAGAAGGCTTCTGGACCAGGATTGCCAGAGTTACTTTCAATCTACTCCGTAGATTTATGGCTTGGTTGAACCAATAATATTATGCATTACCTTTTGAGTTATAAAAATAAAATATCCATTGAAACATTTAGTTGCTTTGCAATGTTTTTATTCTTCTCGGTTGTTTATTTTGTCAGAATAAGAGAAGCAGTTACCAAATCTTGCGCAGTCAAAATACATTCTTTACTCTTCTTTTGTATTGGTCGGGATTTCTTCACCATTCTATACAGTTGTATTGGGTTCTATTATTTGACCTCAAGGGAAGTCTTAAAATACACTTTTGCATGTTTTTAATCTTGGTTTTTAATATTTTTGGAGAATTTTATTTCTATACTTTTGAATGTAGCTATAACTTTGTGGTTACCCATTATAGATAAATAAAACAATTTAACTTTGTTTGAACCACTTTTGTAATGTGTACATGTGTTCGCAAATCTATACATTTGCCCTGATGAAGGAACGGTCATTCTGAAACCGGTCGGATTTACTCAAATATAAAAGTGGTTCAAACAAAGTTAAATTGTTTCATTTATCTAATTTTATTTCTATTTTCTTTGAATGTTTATTTATCTATTCATTTAATTTTTGATTTTTATTATGGTTTAGTACATTTAAAAAAATATTTTTTATGAAATAATAGTTTTTAAAAAAACATATAAGATAATATCACATTCAAAATGACAATCTTCCATCTTTGGGGCAAACTATATTTTCGAAAGTTCCGAAGAACAATGTCGGATCTGCTAAAAATTGATAATCGAATTTTGAATGAAATGAAACAAAATATCAAAACAATACTATATTTCTTGATATCAAAAACAGTAAAAATTCAGAAACGAAATTTTAAACAGTTCTACTGGAAATAGCAAAATCGCACATCCCGCTTCGTTCTTGGGGACCGTCGTGTTATATTCTTTGCCTGACGAAAGACCAGCTATGCCCACATCCAAGAAAAAATATTTTCAGTACCTAGGTATGCTCCAAGCTAAGATTTAGAAAAATCACTACATAATGCAGTATTTGGTTGGATTCAATCTTCCGGTTGTATGAAAATAAAATTTCAATAATAATAAATTTAATAATAATAATAAACTTCCAAACTCAAGTGTAAATTCTCCGACTACTAAGGTGACCATCATGAGAGAAAAAAGTATGTCCTTACCTAAAAATAGATTTTTTTTACTAATAATAATATTTGGATGATTTATTTATTTTTTACATTCCATTAATAATATTAAAAATATTTAAAAAATAATAACATAATAATAATATGATATAATAAATATTTATAAATTTAAAAAAAATATATAAAATTATGGTTAAGTAAACAGGAAGATGAGGAAATCATTAAAATTATGAAGTAACCCCAATATAACCTGCAGACAACAAACATTAATACTGACCGTTGCACTGGAGCGTAACGGTTACCCAGTAAGGCAGACAAGGCAAATCATAAGAGCCAAATTGCACCAAACGAAGACAGAATTGAACAACAGTCAAAGGGCTGCACTTTCCTGCCTTACGTTCACAATGTGACAGACAGAATTGCCAGGCTATTGAAAAAAGAAAGCATCAAGACTGTCTTCGGAACCACGACAAAAATACGAGACTTTTTGAGGCCTGCAAAGACCAAGTTTCCTCTGGAAACAGATGGAGTATATAAACTCAGCTGTTCCGGATGTGATAAGGTCTATGTGGGCCAGACAGAGCGGACGATCTCCAAAAGGATATCGGAACACTTTTGAGCATGTAAACTTGGCTACCCTGACAAATCGGCAATCGCCGAGCATTTAATTGAAACCGGCCATTACTTTGGATTTGTTCCTGAAGTCCTGGGAAGACCGAAAACTCATAGAGCACGCCTGATTGCGTATTTACAATCCCTAACGCGTTTGAGCCGCTTTAAATTTTCAATATCAAAATTTAAATATTTAGAAATAAAATTATTAATTTCTAATATACACATTGGAAAGATTATTTTATCTAGATTTTAGAACATTTTTTTGTTTTTGCAAAGTGATAAAAATTATCAATATAGAGGTGTATTTACAATATATGGGAATAATATTAAAATTTAAATATTTAGAAATAAAATTATTAATTTCTAATACACACATCAGAAAGATTATTTTATCTAGATTTTAGAACATTTTTTGTTTTTGCAATGTGATAAAAAATAACCAATATAGAGGTATATTTAAAATGTAAATTGTCGTTACCGCGACTGAATCGGTATAGGTTTTGTAAATACGCCGCCTGATTACGGAGGCAATTGAAATTTACAAAAATCCGATAAATATTAATAGAGACGACGGAGCTAAACTCAATAGTTCTTGGTATCCGGTAATTGACGGTTACATCAAGGCTAAACGCAAAAAACATGTTGAAGTATATTGTAGCGCCAGCTCATAGAGGAGTGGAGCTGGCGACACGGTATCGCTCCTAAGTATATAAGTACTAACATCACCCCTAATTATTACACATCTGCCCTGATGATGGACACTGCAACGCTGTCCGAAACGTTGGCTAAAGAAGGAGGTAGCGCAACACGGCATAATACCCCAAAAACTAATAACAAAATAATTTTTGGCCGTGAAAATCTAAAATTGTATCTGACCAATATAGTGGTTTGTTTACAGTCCTCCTCACTAGGTATTCCTGTTCCGAGGCGGACTATATGTTGCTGAATGGGTGTAGATTTTTATTTCCTCATCTTCTAGTTTCTTGATTTTCATAAAATAGCAATAAATAAAATAAAAGTATTAAAAAAAAAAAAAAAAAAACACTATATTGGTATTTTTACTTATTTTGTAATTTTACGTTATCCTTATATTGTCATTAAAATAAAAATAAAAAATAAGTAAACCGTCTCCGATCTTTAAAAAAAAGAGTCTAAAAATCCATACAGCTGAATGCCTAGAAGCAATAACTCATTGGATGTCTTCAAAAGAGCTGAAGCTGAACCCATCTAAGACCAAATTTCTCTGGGCGGCCACAAACGCCAACATTCGGTAGACAGATTTACCTATTACCATTTCCGGCAGTGATATTATTCCAAAGATGGTAGTCAAACTTCTTGGCGTTATTTTAGATTCAGACTTTTCGCTTAAAAGTCAAATAACGAGGACTGTAAGCACCATTTTTTTTTCACCTAAGACAACTCAAGTGAGTCAGAAGAATTTTTTTTTTTACATGAGCTCCACACAGGTGGCCCTGAGGAAAATAATTTCCCTCAGGGCCTATGTCATCTTTGGAGATGCTGTGTGGAGGGTTTTTTTAAGGAAAGGAAGGAGAGGAGAGTTCTGGGAAGGAAATGGGTTTAAGGGGTGGGTAGGAATCAGGGGTTCAGTGTGTCTTGGTCATCCGCCTCCAAGACCTAGACAAACCTCACCCCATGAACCCGGGCACCCCTGCTAAATCACCAAATGTAGCGAACGTAGAA
The DNA here is from genome assembly GCA_917880885.1 of Limnephilus marmoratus. Classification (NCBI taxonomy): domain Eukaryota; kingdom Metazoa; phylum Arthropoda; class Insecta; order Trichoptera; family Limnephilidae; genus Limnephilus; species Limnephilus marmoratus. The sequence continues at coordinate 18,782,050 of OU862908.1, forward strand.
GATTTCTACAGAGACAACAAAATTACTAATCAACTCTTATATAGTCTCACGTCACGATTACTGTAACGGCATATATGCTTGCCTTCCAAAATATCAAACTGACACACTTCAATCCGTGTGCAGCAGCATGGCTCATAACCGGGATCTCTAAATATTTGCACATTACAGAACACCTTCACAACCTTCACTGGTTCTGAAAGAATCCAGTACCAATTGTGCTGAATAGTTTTTAAATCTATCAATGAAATGGCTCCATCTTACATCTCTGAACTATGCGCCCCTAGACACAGTCAACCCTTAGATCTGCAACATAATCAGCTATAAGCAGACCGATCAAGCTCAAGTTTGGAGTTCGTACTTTCGGAGTATCTCAGCCCAAGGCTTGGAATAAACTCCCCGGAATTAATATCAATATATTAACAAGGTTGAAACTAAAAACCTACCTTTTTGGGCTGTCATACCCTTAAATTAAACATACCTATCTGAGAGTACTAGTCAAGCTTGTAAAAGCAACAATGGTCGGATCACGGTGTCGAGTAAGGATAGGAGGTGAAACAACGGAGGATTTTAACGTCTCCCAGGGGCTGAAACAAGGTGATGGCTTAGCACCCACCCTTTTCAATATTGTACTGGAGCACGTCGTGAGGAAGACAATGATCAGTACCGACTCAAACATCTGCTACAGAAGCAATCAAATAGTTGGCTACGCAGATGACCTTAACATTGTCGGAAGATCCCTACAGGCTGTAAGAGAAGTGTTTGACCCTTTGGAGACTGCGGCAAGAGAGGTGGGTTTGCAAATCAATGAAAATAAAACAAAAATCATGATGCAAACCAAGAACATGATGCAGAATAAAAGACAAAGTGAAATTCAAAGACAATTATAATTTCGAAGTGGTCGAAGAGTTTACCTACCTGGGCTCCATCATAACGCAGGACAATGAAGACCCAGTAGAAGTAAGAAAGCGCATTATAGCCGCTAACAAAACTTACTTCGCGTTGCTGCCAGTGTTCAAATCCCGAAACGTCCATAGGAAAACCAAAATAACCTTATATAAAACAATTATCAGAACGGTCTTGGCCTATGGATGTGAGGCGGGAACACTGACAGCAAAGTCAGCGGAACGGCTGGACATCTTCGAAAGAAAGGTACTTCGAAGAATCTTAGGAGCGGTGCGAGAGGGAGAGGCATGGAGAATCCGCCACAATAATGAGCTCTATGATATTTACCAAGCTCCCAGACTCTCCACCCATTTAAGACTCCAAAGATTAAGATGGGCCGGACATGTGCACCGAATGCCAAGCACACGAGTACCGAAGAAGGTTCTGACAGGACACCCGGGAGATAAACGAAAGGCGGGCAGACCTAGACTGAGATGGGAGGATGTCAGGAAGGATGCAAGAGGATTACTCCATGTTGCAGATTGGAAGACGACGGCCGAGGACAGAGGGCGGTGGAGGCTTATTTTGAAGGAGGCCAAGGCTCGAAATGGGCTGTAGCGCCATTGAAGAAGAAGAAGATCTGAGAGTATCATTCTGTATTACCTATAATTTGTTATCACATTTTTCTTACTAGATTAACATTATTTAAAGCTTTACACGTCAATCTGTTTCTTACCGAGGGACGAATAACATTCAGGAAGATGAATATTCTAATCAAACCCTTGTACTATTGTACCACCCATCATAAAATTTTGCTTTTGGATAATGGCTTTTTCAACAACATGTGTTCCCAATTATGTCCTCTGCGTGCAAACTGTATCAAAATTTCTCTAAATAAATAGTGTTAATCTCAAGTGTCCAATCAAAATTTCTCTAAATAAATAGTGTTAATCTCAAGCGTCCAGTACCATTTAAGTATGATCTATATTATCTGCCTTTACGGAGTATAAAAAAAAAACGAGTGTGATTTAGACCACACAACTGAAGTAAAACTTCACTAACTTATATCTCCCTCTCAACTTCCGTTCGCCTCGCCCGACCGTTCGTCTCGCCGGATCACACTTTTCATAATGCTCTCGTCACGCATTCACCAGCTTACTCCCCAAGTCAAGCGTGCCTGAAGAAATTTTACTTCAAAAAATACTTATAAAATTTTTACACAGCATTCATTGGTCAAATGCATTGTACTTACAGTTTTGTATCAGTGATCGAAGAACCGGTGGTTATATGGTGGTAATCATTATTTTAGCCATAAATTGTTATAATGGTTTATCTAGTTTGTAGCGAGAAGAGAGATTGTAGAAATATATTATAAATTTTTACAGCACCCTTGAGGTGATTATTCATAAAAACGGCGCTTAAAATTTTATATACATAGTTAAATATTAATGGCACAATGAGTAAAAACGTAGTATAGGTATATTTAATTTACAAAAATAATAATTTTTTACAGAATACATCTTTGGCATTTTCACCAGCATTTGGTTCCTTAGAACAGGCAACCTGCCTAGCTAGGAACTAAGATCGATATCGATATGTACAAAACATGATAACACTTTTACACATTTTTAATATTTACAAAAATATTTAAAATGTATAAAAGTGTTATCATGTCTTGTACGTATGGCGATCTTAGTTCCTATATAGGCAGATTGCCTTTTCTAAGGAACCAAATGTAATAATTTTTACAAAAATATTTAGTATCTAAATATTTTGTATCTCCATGGTGTTCTTAATTTCAATTGGAAGGGCATTATATAATTTTGTAGCATGGAAATTATGGTTTTTCTGGCCAAAAGATGTGTTTAATTGCGGGATGTTCAGTAGTTTTGAGGATTTTGACCTTGTAGTGTAGGTGTGTTGGTCAGCAAGGTATTCATATTTTTCTTTAAATTTGAGTAGTGCATTTTTTGAGTATAATTTAATAATGCTGAACACATTAAAGTTTTTAAAAATTTCTTTTGATGGAGTTTTTATGGGTACTTTTAGGATTGTTTTTATTATTGCCTTTTGCGTTCTAGCTAGCTGCTTGATGTGAATGTTTGAGGCAGTTCCCCATCCTATAATCCCATATTCTATGCGTGATTGACAAAGAGCATAGTAGACTTTATATAGATCATTTTCATTAAGTATATTGCGTATGTTTCTAAAGAAGTACATGAGCTTTGTAAGTTTCTTTGTGATGCTATTTATGTGGTTTATACATATATAGTTCCCGTAAGCACTTAGGCCATAGGCCCATTGTGCTATCTCCTATTTTATTTCATTCCTTTGACAGTAACCTAGTCCCTTTTACAAAGTTTACCAGGATTGTCATTGGAAATGAAGCTATATCTTCTGCAGGGGCGGCCCTAGGGCGGTGCGAGCGGTGCGACCGCACACGGCGCCGTCGTAAGGGGGGCGCCGAAAACACCCGACCACTGATCGACTATCTATCGATCGTGCGCTTAAATCCAACAATCCATTGTTGCCAACCTAGGTGATTTTTCGCCATTTAGGCTACTCAGGACGAGAATCGGCGACGAAAAAATCTAAAAGGCGACTGGTCGCCTATTAGGCTACTTCAGAGACAAGTTATTTAAATCAGCCGAATCGCAAATAATTAAGAAAAAAAAACAATAATGCTGTCGCTGAAAGAATTTTCAGCGTAATGGGGACAACCAAAACAATCATGGACTTAGCAAACGCATCGCAATTGCTGAAAAACTGCTCGAAATTTGTGAAGCAGAACCGGACTTATTCGTCTGCTCAAATAGCAGCTAAGGAAATAACTTCCCAGGCTGCGATAGATTCTACGCTTAAGCCAGTCCGATCCCGAAGAAAGAAGTGATTATTTGAATATGAAGCTGCAGATTTTTTTTTTACATGAGCTCCACACAGGAGGCCCTGAGGAAAATAATTTCCCTCAGGGCCTATGTCATCTTTGGGGATGCTGTGTGGAGGGTTTTTTTTAGGGAGGGGGGGGGGGGAGGGGGAGGGGGAAGGGGGGGGGGGGGGGAGTGACACCACGTTTTCCTCCTCGGGTGCCACCCATGCTAGCTACGCCAATGCCCACCGTAACTTCGTTATGGTCAAGTAATGTCTGTCTCATTCATATGAGCAACACGTTTAGTAGGTCTACCCATATTCAGACAAATTAGTTAAAGTACTTCAGATTCACTAAAAATCAAAAACAAACAAAAAATTTCACAAAACAAAAAACAACTTAAAAAAATGCAATAAAAAGTAAAAAAATAATTCCGTATTCTTCTACAACTTAATAATCAACAAACTTTTTCTACTCATCAATATGTAGGTACGATTGTTATTTTTGGAGTCGGTGTCAGCCAAGGTACCCGGCCCGGCGTGTTCACTTGACAGCTCCCCTCCCGACGTGGCCTCGCTCTCGCCTCGTCTAGTCGCGACACAAGCACATCTCACCTATGACTATTATGTATGTAGTTACAAATCTACCTTGGCTGACACCGACTTCAAAAATAACAATCGTACCTACATATTGATGGGTAGAAAAAGTAAGTTGATTATTAAGTGGTAGAAGAATACGAAATTATTATTATACTTTTTATTGCATTTTTTAAAGTCGTTTTTTGTTTTGTTCATTTTTTTCTGATATTATTTCTCATCTGTCTTACTAGGTACTTCAATTAAAGTTGCATAACTGCATAGAAAGAACTTTATTTTTGGTTAGGAGGGGGGGGGGGGGCGCCACCAAGAGATTTCGCACCACCTAATAATTTAGCTAGGGCCGCCCCTGATCTTCTGGTTCGACAATATGTCTTCCCAGGTCTCATTTCTCCTCTTCACTCCCCCTTGGTTCCCTGAAGGCCCCACGAGGGAAGAGGGCTTCATCTCTCCTCTCCACTCCTTAGTTCCCCGAAGGCTCCACGACGGAGAGTTCTCCTCCCCTTGGTTCCCTAAAGGCCCCACAAGGGAAGAGTCCACTCCACCTTGGTTCCTCGAGGGCCCCAGAAGGAAAGATGACTTTATCTATCCTCTTCACTCCTGCATGGTTCCCTGAAGGCCCCACATGGGAAGAGGACATTATCTCTCCACTTCACTCCTCCTTGGTTCCCCAAAGGCCCCGCGCTGGAAGAGTGCCCTTCCCCTTGGTTCCCTGAGGCCCCACAAGGGAAGAGTTCATGGAGTTTTGTCCCACGAGTGACATAGCCAGGGAAATTGAAGGTCCAAGTGCGGTCTAAATACTCCGAGATGCGACCTTGTTTCTTGGAGGCTCCGTTCGTGACACTGTTCCCCAGGACATTCAGCCTGAGCACGGTAGCTCACACCTTGGCTTGGGATGGCTATTGCAGGTTTGTGTTTCCACTCCCTGAGCGATGGGTTTGAGACTGCTGATTTCGTTTGGAGTGCAGTAAAAATAAACTTACTGATCGTCAGTGTAGCAGTGAGACAAGAGACCAAACGACTTGATTATTTTGGTGACATCATTTGTAAAAAGGATGAAGAGAAATAGACCTAGAACAGATCCCTGGGGTACCCCTGAAGAAAGTTTTGCAAAGTTAGAGAGTGTATTTCCAACCTTCACGGCTTGTAAGCGGTTAGGTAGAAAGGATGCCAACCAATTTTTGATGTAGAAACTCAAACCAAATGTTTCCTTTAATCTTTTAATGAGGAAATTGTGATCAATCTGCATTCATGTCTAGGAAAATCTGGAAACAGAAAAAGATATTGGCACCTCTGGGACTTGAACCCAGGACCTTCAGCTTTCAGAGCCGCAGCTCTACCAACTGTGCTAAGGTGTCCCTATCGGATTCGGTCATTTTTAACTGCATCATACTTCGACTAAGAACTACCAACATTATCTTCATTTTCCTAACGGGTGATTTTTGTATGATTGCAAGATTCAAATCCAAATAAATTTAATGCTATCTAAATAGTGTCTGGAATTTTTTTTTATCCATTTTATTTCTGTGACATCTATTGACTTTTCTGCAAGTCTAGGATGAATATTTTTATTTTTAACTTTATGAGTAAAACCTCAAATTGTAATATTTAATTAAATGAAGACAACATTAGCGAAACTCAGTCAAAAATCTGGAAACAGAAAAAAGATATTGGCACTCTGGGATTTGAACCCAGGACCTTCGGCTTTCCAAGCTGCAGCTCTACCAACTGTGCTAAGGTGTCCCTATCCTGCGGCGGCCCGGAAAGAGGTGCCAATATCTTTATCTGTTTCCAGATTTTCGATCAAGTTTCGCTAATATTGTCTTCATTTCATTTATTTCAATTCAAGTGACAGGTTATTTGCGCTGCAGCAATTTTCTCCAGGTTTTTTGATATGAAAGGTAAATTTGAAACGGCTCGATAATTACCTAAGTTATCGAAGTCTACTAGATTCTGAAAACAATGTAAAGGATTATATTAAATAAAAAAATAAAGTATGTTTGAAGCATTATATTTACCATTCTTAAAAAAATTAATGTGCATTCAGCAAATTGAATACTTTTTACCTAAAAAGAAATAATATTTGGCATATTATGATAATCACTAATAATATTAAATTATTGTTCTAAAAGCATATCCATTAAACTCTGTATCCTCGTACAAATCACAAACACCCTTCAATCAAACAAAGATCAAATGAATATAGTTAGACACATAAAATTCAAACATAACTGCGTTTTCTGTGATCCTGCCCTTTTCCGTATAAATGATGATTGTTAGAGACTGAAAAGTAGAACACTGGAAAAATGGATATGACATGTGAGGCATACAAACTCAAAGCAGGAACAATAACATTTTAAAAAGGTAAGTCTGGATATCTCTCTAAAGCCTGTATAGAGACACCTAAAGGATTGTATTCAAAAGAGCTTTGTACTTCACTGGCTGCTTTTGGTACAGGTGTGTTTGAAACATTTTCAACCACAGAATATGGTCTATCTTTGAAAATGCGATTGATTCCCTGAACAAATTCAACATCTCTGTGAGGCCGGCGTGCCTTGGTCTTTGTCGCCAAGTCTACCAGAGCGCAAGTGAGAATCCCCATGTGAGTAGAGTCCAGCGGTTCAGGAATTTCTCCCGCAAGTGCTGATCCTAAGTACATGTATAACTGTTTCAGGTCCGGTGCTGTTTCTCCGCCCGAGCGATTCTCCAAAAGTGCTATTAGTTTGAGAGCAACAGACAAGGTCGGATTCAAAGACTTGGAGATCTCAGTAAATACGTCTATCCATCGACAAAGAGCGGAACTTTCCGCAGATTCCAACTCTCTCTTTCCAAAGTACGATTTACGAGGGTTGGACAATTGCACTATAACTGTTTTATCACTGCACAAATCTGCACTCGCAAACTTTTTGAAATGGTTCAAATATCTTTGTATTGCTCTTTTGTTTTTGGTTGGTACAGCCTTACGCAAAATATTTATATCGGCATGTCCGTGTATTCTTAGAGCCTCTAATAAACTTTGCTTTTCTGCTCCATTCCATCCAATGCCTACAGACATTATGAAAATGAAAGTACAATTGGTACAACTTAATCACCAACCAACCACCAATGTATACAAAAATAAGTGCAATTCAGGCACGTCTATAATATATTATGTATAAAAGGAAAAGGTCGTAAGACAATAATATTATGTTGACAATAACCACCAATTAGTGGTTTATTTACGAATGTTTACGAACCATGACGAACCACAATAACATAAATAACTCAATCAATAACAAACTGTCAAAAAAGAAATGCGCGAAACATGAATGAACGAATACCGCGAAATGCCGCGAAACGTCAAAGATTTTGAAAAAAAAAATGGCAATCGCCAATCACCATAAATATACCAATCACAAAATCAACAAAACCATAGATTCATAAATAAACCAACACATATTTTTAAATATAAAATATAAACTATAAACGTATCCGATTTGCAGGGCTGCAAGTAGGCTCTCTGCAAATCAAACCGTCAGCCGAATTGTTATTTTTCCTCTGCCGGGTCGTCGGAACGAACGACCACTTCCAATTTTTCCTTCAATCTGCAGCAAGTCCGATCGTTTGTAGGCAAAAACTCCGACCAAATACTCAAGTTCTCATTGCGGTTGTTAGGCACGCCGCAAACATCAGATTTTTCCAACCGATTGTTTGATCAGACAAAATTCTATTGGACGGCCGGCGTGGAAAGGCGTGGCCTATTTTCATTACCGCCGGGCCGGCCGTCCAATCCGGCCCAACAATGTGCTTGGTCCCGGTATTATAACCAATCGGGTTTCGAACGTTTCGAATCGATTTTTGTCTGATCAGATAATCGGATGGAAAAATCTGATGAAAAATCTAAATCACTAAGTAGTGTTAAGGGACATACTTACTTGTCTTACTTTAACCAATGATTCCTGATAATGTCAAGAATCACTGATTAAAGTAAAATAAGGTAAAGTAACTGTACGTCGCTTAACACCTGTATATAAAAATCGAAATTCTTGCTTGGGTTTAAGTATTTATATGAATATGTACACGAGATGTCTACGTTTTGCTATATTAAGCATAAAAATTTTTTGAAACTTTCAAAATACCGTATTTAAACCCCCGCGAAGGTTTTAGGATTATTACAACCACATGATAATACATCTGAAAAGTTTTTTAATCATTACAAAAAATCTCGCAAAAATGTCAAAATTTGAGAAAGACATTTTGCACAACATTGATTTTATTAAATCAAAATTTAATTTTAAAAACTCTTCAAATTAATGAAATTATTTGAAGTACTCGCCTAATACTTTGCATTGAATCAAGAATTATAAATATTTTAAATAGGTACCTATGTTAGATATCAAAATTGATCGATTGTTCTTATAATATACAAAGATGTATATTTGTAATATATGAAACATGAAAATTTGAATAAAAAAATTGTAATAGGTGGCACGCGAGCTGTTTGAAAACTGAATGTACTGGGACCTATATGATACTCGGGAGGGGGGTTGGCGGAACGGGGAGCGGGAGAGGGGAGAAGGAAGGCGAGGAAGGTAGAAGGGGAACGCGGGAGGGGAAGTGGACGCGGGAGGAGAACGGGGACGCGTGGGAAAAGACATGCAGGGAGAAACAATTTATTTTTTAATGTGCCAACGCAACGCATGCCAGGAATCACCAAGTTATAGATATTTTCCTCAAAGTAATATTAACTAAATATAATATAAAATAATTATCGGGAGAAATAATGCTCTTTTTCGATTATCGAAACTTAACCATACCATTCAAGTTTTGCGAGAAAGGGAAAAAAGTTAAAGTTTTTTTATTTAATTTTGGTTTGGGAGGTGGGTATGGATACCGCCACCCCGGGAACCATTTATTGCATAACCAACACCTCTGCCATACGTCATCCTAAGTGATTCGCTACGTTTGGTGACTTATCAGGGGTGTCCGGGTTCATGGGGTAAGGTTTTTCCTAGTCTTGGCGGTGGATGCATCTGCCTGCCAGCTGCCTGGTAGGTCGGATCAGGAGAGAAAGGTTTGGAAGTCCCTTTGACTTCTACAGCCGTACTCTCTCAGAACATCGCCTTGCACCGCAGTTGGAGGGATGGATTCATACGTCCGTCACTCCTGGACACACTGACCCTCAGATTCCTACCCACCCCCCGAACCCTTTCCATCCCAGAACTTCCTCTTCTTTCTTCCCTAAAAAGACCCTCCACATAGCAACCCGAAAGATGTCACAGTCCCTGAGGGGATTTATTTTCCTCAAGGCTTCCTGTGCTGAGCTAATGTAAAAAAAATCATGAAATCAAGATGGTTGTAAAAAAAAATTCATGAAATCAACGTTGTTCAATTCCCTTGCGATGGTTATGTTGCTAAAATTACAATTTTTTGCCACAAAACTTAACATTTTTTACCCAATATTTTCTTTTACGAATACTATTTTGTATTTTGTCTAAAATCCAATCCGTTGAAATTTTACGAAAGCCATGACACGTTTGTGCGTACATCTACGCATATGTTTTCATATTGCAAAGTTAAGGCGGAATTACATTTGTCTATCGTGTCGTGTTGTGACGCGTCATAACGGTATCGGTTTCATACATTTAGGCTGGTTTTAAGCTCACGCTCACCGTCAACGCTCATAGATCAGCGCTGAGGCTCAGCGTGGCTCGTTTCAGTATCGCTCTGGCCGCCTTACTGTACAGACGAAGACGAAAATGCAGAGTGTATTAGTTATTACTGCTTTGTACTACCTATCCCAAAAAAATAAATTAATAAATTTGCCATGACTGTACACGCTGACATCGTCCGCTCCGCTCGACACTAGAACGCTCACTGAAAGCAGAGGCGATCGTCAGCGCCGACAGCTACGCGGCGCCGACACGCGACGCGTACGGCCGCGTAGCCATCAGCGCTGACCACCTTGCGCGCTGATAGCTACGCGTCATTCAAAAACGCTTCCTAGAAGTTCATATATCTCGATCATCAGCGCCGACGGTGCGCGTGCGGTCGGCGTAAGACTAAAATCAGCCTTAGTATGGTGACGATTATATTAGTCTGTCGTGGCATAATGCGTTCTGTCGTGTTACGACTAAGCTATCTCGATTTTCGATAGAGCGGAGATGGTGAGGGGCGCGGGGACAGCCGCTTTTTGGCATATCAGACTAGTGTGTGTGTTCACGTGTTTTATTTCTCTGTGTCCGGAAATCACATGACGACATTTGGATTTTTTTTTTTAATAAAAAATACAGTATAATTACATTATTTAAAGCAGTATCCGTACATACACTACCACTCGTCTCGATATAAAATTTAATTAAATATATCAGTATGGACGACCTGATCGAAATAGTACGACAACATAAATCGATTTATGATGCGAAATGTAAAGAATATAGGGATCAATCCATTAAAGCAGCTGTATGGGAGGAGATAGGAGAAAAAAAATCAATCATTAGAATGAACTTCTTCGAACTGTGCCTTGGACAATCTAAAATACTGATGATATCTTTCACCATCGCTCTCAAGCTCTTTTACGAGAGTGTGAAACTAGCCTTTAACCTCTCTTTTTCTATTCACTGGATGAACGCAAGTTTTTTTAGGAAGACTTAGCAGCACCGTAAATTGAATATCTTCTTCATAATCTGAATCGTAACCGGATTATTCGTGAGAAAACATTGGGAACGTGTGAACTCTCCGAGAGCTACGACTGTTTAAAATATCGTCAAGGCGTAAGGCGTCAGATAATAGATGTGAACGCTAGCCATAACGTCAGAGCTCATCACGACGCGACACGACAGACAAGTCCACCATTAATCACCACTGATTACCACACTCGGATGGTGAGTAGGCAAGTTGCAATTTCCCCCACTCTACCTCCCGACATATCGGGGTTCTGCAAATCGTTTGGTGAGTAGACCCCAAATAAATATATTTAAATATATTTCGAAAACGGGAAAAAATGAATTGTGATTCTTAATCAATCTACAAAGCGAAATACATTTCAACTTTGATTTTTTGAATTCTGTACGTGGTATTCGAGATTTTATTTTTAACGAAGAAAATAATTTAAAAAAAATAACAAAATATGTGTCGCGATACTATTTAGATTAATTTAAAAAATAACAGAATTACTATTTGAATTGTCAGATAATTAATTTAATAAAGTGGTGAGTATTTTCACTGAAACATGGTTGTCTTTATTGTATCAGTCTAGAGCGTATTATTCCCCTACGCAAGGAGGGCTCCTCTTGTTAGCTCTTGGAATGAAGTATTATGGGAATTGATTTTTATGGCAATAGGGGACACACATTAATTACGTGAGCAGTTATTATTCCAATCTCGACCCCCCCTCTCCCCTTGGTGAGATATATTTGGGCCATTTCATAGATTCTTTTCAAGTAACGTGAGATTTTGCTGGACTCCCCCTACCCCCTTTTATGCTCACTTAATTAATGTATGCCCCCATACCAGAAACGCTTGCAGCACGATTCATGTTAACCCTACAAAATATTTTTTTTACATTTGCTCCACACAAGAGGCCCTAAAGAAATTAGTGTCCTTTAGGGCCTATGTCCCCTTTAGTATATTTTTTAGGAAATAAAGGAGAGGAAGTTCTGAGAAGGAATAAAGTATGAGGGGAGGGTAGGAATCTGGGGGGGTCAGTGTGTCCAGGAGTGATGGAAGCATGAATCCACCCCTCCCACTGCGGTGCAAGGCGATATTCTGAGAGAGTCCTGTTGGAGAGGTCAAAAGGTCTCCCTCAACCAGTTTCTCCAGATCCCGATGCAGTTGGCAGACAGATGCATCCGCCGTCAAACGGTCGAAACGATCAAACCACATCCCATGAATCCAGGCACTCCTGCTAAATCACCACTTGGGTTGACTGTTATGGTAGAGGTGTTAGTTACCCAATAAATGGTTCTCAAGGCAGTACCCATACCCGAATCCGAAATAGAATCTATATACTTACTTTAAAAAAAATGAAACGATTATGCATGAAATTTGTCCCGCTGAGAAAAAAAAAACTGAAGGAAGAGGAAAAGGAAGTTCTCATCCGAAATATTTAAAAATTATTGATTAAAATCGATGCAGTTTTTTTTAGTTTGCTAAGCTTCTGTAAAATAATATTTGCATTCAAGATAGTAATATTTTTTTCCGATTACATGAAGCAAAAATTAGAAAATGAATAAGAAAAGAACTATACCTTTCACCTAATGCAAATAATATTTGTAAAATATACCGTGGTATAAAAAAAAAAAACGTTTAAAACGTTCAATTATTTTATTTTTTTTACTGTGTGATTTTTATTTTAGATTTTTCATCACCTTTAAAATAAAATTAGTACCTACTTACTCATTCGAGCTGGATGAATAACAAGTAAAAGCAATATCCAGCCAGCAAAAAGCCTATCACAATTCACAAAAGCTTTGCTTACTACATAACCTCAAAATTAAGAAATGAATATTGAACTGTCAATAATTATAAATGTTCATATATTATATAGCAAGTATAAGTGTGATATGATTACTATTTTGTTTTTTTTTCTACTGTAGTGAAATATGAATTGCCTTAATGAAACCATCAGAATATTGTATTATCGAGCTCGGCGAACAGGATATCGATAATGGCAGTAGCGAGTTGGATGATATCCGGCAGAAGTTTACGAAACGGACGAAATAACAGAAGTACGTTTGTAGTTTTGTTATTTATCGGTTGATTCGAAGTTATTCTAAGTATTTATTTATTTGTCAGATTTTTTTGACGGCCGCACCGTTATGGATTTAGTGCCAAACAAATATTCCATGTTCACATTACAAAAACAAATCAGTGTATTCATACGTAGTTACCTTGTTTCTTGTTTATTTTGTTTTATTTGGAGGAGCGTACAATTAGATGAATTGATGTGTGGTGAAATAAATTCTGTATTTACTTTTTTGTGGTTTGTTGTCATTGATTGACACAAAAATATACATTTATTGTTTTCATTTTGACATACCTAATGTGTTTTGTTGATACTTTATTTATTCTTGTCGTGCTATTGAACTATAATAAAGTTAATGTAATTGCACATTGTACTAACTTTATTGTCATATATATTTCATTATTTTTATTTTATTATTTTGAAGTATTATCAATTGATTTATTCATGTTTATAATACCTATTATTTCCTACTTCCAAAAGTGTGGTATTGTAGGAATTATCAATGAAATATTTGTGTTTGATTGTGTAATATATCAAATAAGTGTTAGTCATTACCTGAGTGGCACAAAGTTAACATTTAATTTTGTTTGTGTGTGATTCTTGACAACTTTGTCTAGTCCACTCGCAGTCTCCATTTAAAGTTGTATATTTCTAGGTCGATTAGCTACTGAGGAAGACTTGTACAAATTAGATCCAGTTAAGAGTCCCAAACAGAACACTTGTGATATCCTCCGCGGACTCTGCTGCCGGTCGGGAGTGTTCTACGATGTGCTGTCCCCCAAGTCTCCCAGCGCCTCCCCCACGGTTATCGACGAAGCTGGCACAACCAGAGCTCTGGCTAAAACCATCATCTCGGATGCCAAGAGATTGTCCTACCTGAATGCTCTGGTGAAACTACTTTCCAAGGATGAATCCAGACAAAAGTTGGGCTTTACAACAGAAGAATTACTCTGTTGGTAAGAATCTACAACATCTATATAATATAACACTCTTCTCAAATTTTGATGTAATTTCATCAATAAAAGAAAATAAATTGATATTATTTTAGTTATTGTTAAAAGTTGTAACGATCACGGAATGTGCAAATCTTAATTGGTATTTTAATTTATTCTTTTCCGTTATTAACTGTTATAATAGTCTGGGTAATTATCGGTTCGGACTGGCCACGCTTATTACGAATAATTTTTAGAAAAAAACTTTAGACTCGCCTTAATTACTATAAAAGGAAACTTTTTGGCTTTGGGGCGGTGGAAAATAATGCATTTTAATTTTCAATTGCATAAAACCAAAATTCACTTCGCGAACCGTAGCCGTAGCTGTCACTGTTATGGACTGCAGCCGACTTCGTGGGATACCTACATGAAATACCGCGAATCACAAACCATGTTACACAAACCTAGCGTAGCCGCTAAACCACTTGAAAACTGGGATGTTTTTCTTGCGTTGACGCGAGCAGGCGTTATAAAGGGGCACATTCTTTTGTATCACAAACCATGTTACACAAACAAGCCCGCTAGACAAATTTCATAATTACGCGCATTATCCCACGAAGTCGGCTACAGTCGTATTAGCTCTTGTTAATTTATCAAGGATACCAACATAACAGTGACAGTTACGGCTGCGGATTTTCGCTGGGTCGGTTCGCGAAGTGAATTTTGGTTTTATGCAATTGAAAATTAAAATGCATTATTTTCCGCCGCCCCAAAGCCAAAAAGTTTCCTTTTATAGTAATTAAGGTGAATCTAAAGTTTTTTTCTAAAAATTATTTGTAATAAGCGTGGCCAGTCCGAACCGATATTTACCATAGTCTGATGCCCAGACACTGCATAGTTTATTGAATTGTGGGTGCTTAACCCGTGCTGAGCTGCTTTATAAGCACTTCCCTTCATTGTGCGATCATTCTGTGTTAGTTTGTTTCTATTTTAATAATAATAATAAATTGTTTTCAGCTTACGGATAAGCCTGGTCCATGAGTCTACGCAGGTGCGTGCGGGAACATTACGAGCGGTGCGCTATGTCCTCCGCTGTGAGGCGGATGTTGTTGCCTTTAATTCTCTGAGGCTACCCTACCTGGTCACAAGGTATGCTCAGATATAATTTACTAAAGAAATGTCAGTTAGTTTTTTCTAAACACACTTCAGGCGGGCGAAAACAGGGTGCCCGTTCGAGAAAATGGAATCTGCTTTAAACCGATACATCTTTGAAAATAATAAGTACATTGAATAATATTTTTTATTTAGTGCTCGCCATACCCCAACTATGAAAGTATTGTCCAAAATTATAACCTACTTTGTAATAGGACTCCATAAACAGAAGCTAAAATCAGTGTTGGCCGTTAGTGACATTTTATTTGCAAAAAAATTACATATTTTATTACATTAAAAAAGTAATTTTTCGCTTTGGTGCAAATCAATACAAAAAAATTAACAATTTGCGCACCTCCAGTGCCAAAGAGTAAACTTCCTTTTGGTAAAATATTCTTCCACCCAATAGCGCCTCCCACACGCACACTTCGGAATGACCGAGTCCCTCACCACTTCAGGCCGCCGCGCAGAAAATTCTCATAGTGAACTGCGCTGTAAACCTATCGGTCTTTACTTTTCTGTGCGGCGGTCTGATGTGGCGCGGGACTCGGTCGCTCCGAAGTGTGCGTGTGGGAGAGGCTAATGGATAAGGAGATAAGATTTACCTATAATGTATCACTTACACATAATATATTTTTATATTAACATATATATTTAAAAAAAAAAATTATTCATTACTTTGAATAGTTACATAATTTGTGGATTTTTCGACTACGGCACATGCCGTCATCGATGTTTTATACGTATACGTATAGTTGGGATCCTTGCAAAGAGACTGTTGTACAATAATCACATAAAAATATTTGAGGGCAACGTCTTTCCAGGCATTCAATAGGACCAGCGTAAAAGGTAGAACTACCCTTCCCCCACAAAATGTGTTAATAGATTATCTATTAACATTTTTCTTTTCTTTGTTGACTTTCCCCCCTTTCATGACAATTTATATCCAGTGAGAAGGTCTGTACTATAAATCTTAGGGCAGCGGTCGGCAATTAGTTTTGGTGGCGGGCCGGCCATATGAATATATAAATTTTGTTGGTGGCCACGTAACTGTCAATATTACTTGTGCGCATGCGAGCCTGTTCAATCAGTGCACTTGTGACTGCTCGCCTTATCGCCCGTTGTCATTGTGCTTCCTGTCATGCCTGCCAGCTAGCACCAACGTATAGCGCAGAGGTTTATCTAAAGTATATTTTTCTTCAACGCTCCCCCCCTCTGCATAAAAAAAGTAATACAGAAAACACTGAAAAAGCGCCACAGGCGAAAAATAATTAAGTGAAAAAACATGTTTAGAAAAATTACGACCAACCGGTTGGTAGCGTGGTAATTATTGGTTTCAAATTGGGCTTTGCTGGTTCGATCCTCTACTAGTTATTCCTCTATCATTGCAGAAGCCACAGTTTCAACTTACAATAATGGAAATGGGTGGATTTTCAACATTCTGAGATTTTTTATATATAAAAGTATGACAGCACAAACGGAAAAGAGCTGCACGTGAAATTTAAAAAAAAAAAGTCCCTGAAGTTTTTTAAGTGTTGTTGAATCCCACTCGAGCATTCCTTATTCTTAAAAACTTACATTTATGTTTTCTTCACAAGGACTGGATATGAACAAAAATATATTGTGACCGATGGTGCGCCAAGTATGATGGGAAGTAATTGTCTGTTCAGAGACTTCCCATCTGGCCCTGCCAATTGCCGATCGATGTCTTGTATATAATTTCATATTATAGCAGAATCCGGATATAACGACCCTCAAGGAGCCGGCGATACTTTGTCGTACTAACCGGACGATGCACAGAACGGCTGAATAATTTAAGCTTGTTTATACGTGAGACTCACCGAACTCCTTCGCGTGGGTTACATTTGATTCACCGGCTTCTAAATGGTGTAATATAGGACTTTTTTCTTCAATTGAAAAACAATTTCGCTTCAAGGAACTCATTTGTCGAGCTTTTAACCTAGTCACAACAGATGATAAACACTGACTGTGATTTAAGCACTCTAATAAGGATATTAAGGGTAACCTGGTGTGGGGCGGCGGGGTATTGGTGCCTAGGTTTTGTAAACAAAGCACTGCGTGTCGTTCTAACCGGACGAATTATATTAAAATACGTCGCTTTAAGCAGTTGGTCGCTTAAAACTGAGTCTATAAAACCTATGAAATCTATAAACTATGAAACCTAACTTGAGTTTGCATTGTCGTCGCTAAAAACGGTAAGCTGTTATAAGCGAAGTCGTTATATCTGAATTCTACTGTATATACGTATGCAATATATATAATGAACTTTAACTCCAGTCTGAAGATGGCCGTGATAGCTTGAAATCTCTCTGGAAAAAAAAATTAATTGTTTAACGTGTGTTTAAAGTGACATGGAAAAAAGATTTCTTTTAATAATGATTGTGTAATGTAGATGCATGGATGTGGTGCTGCGCAATGAGATGGAGCGGGTGCAAGCCCTGCGCGTGGTACGGCGGGCGCTGCGGCTGGGCGCGGGGCGGCTGGAGGCAGCCCTCGCACGTGCCCTGCTTGCTGTGCCCGCCGCCGCACCCGAGGACAAGGACCGCCTCATGCGCGCTTGCCTCGCCGTGCTGTGTGAACTGGGTATGTATTACTCTCATGAAGTTCTCTGAAATGCCGCTTTCAAGGCTATTTCTATTCCTACCCCACTTGACGACATCTAACTAATTAACCACCACAATGTTTCACCGCAGGGGTAGGCTCTCCTCAAAAAGACCCTCCACACAGCATCTCAGAGGACTCCAACTATCAGGGCCATCGACTATTTTCCCGCCATGCTAATTCATACAAAATCTTTAAAGACGGGTCCAATGCGCCAGACTTTTGCTTTGACAGTCCCATAAACGCCAGACTTTTGCTTTGACCTTGAAGGTCAAAACATTCAAGGTCATAAATATTTGTAGTGTTTGAACTTCCAGTGTTTGGCGTTTGAAGGTCATTTCGGCGCTTGAATGTCATTTCGGCGTTTGAAGGACTTTCAAACAATTAATTAGGGTGAAGTTCGCGCAGTTCCCACAATTTAACAACTGGTCTGGAATACGGACGTCCACGCTTACGCAATACTTGACGTTTGGCGTTTATTGCATGTCCCAAGTTACTAATGAATTTGAGATGCACAGATATTTTAATAGATATTTATTTATCAGGAAAGATTTCCAACTAATATCAATTACTATTGAATTTAGAGTGCGTGAATAACTACGTAGCATCAAAAATAGAATAAATTTAAATTGGTCAATTTCTCCCGTGTCTCTGAAACAGATTTATAAATGAATAGACTTTATTTACAAGTGAGTTCACGAAAGAAATAATCATCCATTACGACAGTGTGTTTATTTAAAATCCTTAATAATTATTAGATCCGCGCAGTTGATAACCAAAAAACTTGACGTTTGACGTTTATCGTTTACGTAAATGTTAAAATGCGTTCGATGTGGAAAAGATGCTACACCAGGAAGAAAACACATATATTTATTTATCAGGAAAGATTTCCGACAAATATCGATTATTGCACCAATAACATTACCTATATATTAACGTCATTGTATTGCACGACCTAAAGTTACTAGAATTTAGAGTGCGTAAACATTTACGTCAAAAACAGAATAATTATAAATATTTGATATTATATTACAATTTTATTATCAAATATTTTGATTATTATATTATATTTAGGTATAATAATATTTTTAACTCGTGATTACGCCCGCTCATTGTACATAACCACAAATAAAAGGCCGTTCCGTTAATTCTTCCCACACGACCGCATTGCGCGGCATCGCGCATCTTCTGTCAAAAAATGAAATCTCCCCCCTCGCCGCCCGGTCCTCGCCTGCCTTCCCGCTTCACCCGGGATGGGATGTTTAAGTTTTGCTTTTGTTTTGTTTTCCGACGAATACGGGAAGCTCAAACATTACAAATATTTATGACCTTGAATGTTTTGACCTTGACTGTCAAAGCAAAAGTCTGGCGTTTATGGGACTGTCAAAGCAAAAGTCTGGCGCTTTGGACCCGACTTAAGTAAGACCTACAGTACAGTACAGACCTACAGTAAATGTATTTGGATTTGATTTTTATACAAATCTGATAAAATTTTGCACACTTCACCTTCAAAACAATCACTACAACTATCACATGAATTTCAATCCACAACTGAATTTTGAATTTTTTCTGCAAAAAGCTTGGCAAAGTCAGGCACTTGAGCTAGTTAATTATAAAATAAATATGATTATTATTAATTATTTGCAGGCGTGCTAAACCCCATGCTCTTCATCGAGACGGGTGGAGTGGCGGCCATCACCCGCGCCATTCTCGACTGCCAGACGCCACGCATTGCCGAGTCGCTATGCGGCGTGCTGCTGCACCTACTGAACCAACCTTCCACGCGCATACCCGCCAAGGTAGACCTGCGCTGCCTGGCCGCTCCCTACTGCGACTTCCACTACCGCCACGGCTGGATGGACAAAAACAGGTAAACATTACTACCTCATCTACTGTCATATGTGGCAGATTCCAGAAGGATCTGGGACAGAGGTTCCTGTGAGAGAGGTTTTTGAGGTGGTTCACCTGTTTAAGTAGGGGAGGATGTGAGAGAGGTTTTTGAGGTGGTTTTTTTGCGTTTACGGAAACAGGTGAACCACCTCAAAAACCTCTCTCACAGTTCCCAAACTTTTTTTCTCGTAGACCACTTTCAAAAATTTACTGGTCTCAGTGGATCCCTTGCTGCTACATTTCTACAAAACTCGTCTAAAAATGTGAACATTGATCTAAGGATGGAAATTTGCAAAATTATTTTTTCACAATTAGAATCTTAACGAGTCAAAGGCCACGCCATTTCACGAAAATTCACTAAAAAAGCACCACTTTGAATTTTGAATTGAATGTTTTTTGGATTAATTTTGAGCTATCGTATATAATATTGACTGACACACGTTCCTAGAACAATAAAATATGTACCAAAACAACATTACTTGCATTAATTACGTAAATTACTAGGTTTTACGATGTTTTAGTCGAGGAACACGCATAAATTGTGACGGGTAAATTCGCGGCAAAAACTGACATTTCTAAGTCACAGATAAAATCGTTTAAAAATATTCTGGTGTTGCAAGGTGAATGAAACTTTTACGCGTCTCATAGAGTAATGTTGGCGCAAGCGATTCTGACCCTGTTTTTCATACAAATTATGTACATAGAAGGGCCAAAATCGCAGACAAACAGTTTTTGGTCGATAATTTTATTCAAATTTTCGAATTATTTTCTCGCGCATGCGCATAAGACGCATTAGAGGTTAAAGCTTCAAAATGTTTTTTTTTTTTAAATGTCTCAATACAACCTTTTTTCACTGAAATACCTGAAATACTGTCAAAAATCACCAAAAAAAATTTTTTGCACTCTTTAATTTTTTTGAGTAGTGTATTATCTGCCTACATAATTAAAGCCAAGCCACGGACATATGAGTATATCTGGACCTGCCCTAAGTGATAAAAACGTATTATTTCCCCCTCCACATGGCGCCGGCTGTAGCTCCTCCTTGGAACCGGCTCGCTCCATGGGGAGGGGATATAGCCTCGCTTGAATCTAAAATGTGTGACGTCATCATTCTTGCCGTGAACAGCGAGAAGCTGACATCCATACATTTAACGAAATAACGGCAGCTTGTGCTATACAATATATCTACCTATCAATATGCACATAGCGAATGTGGGCGGTACTCCAATGTGCTCGTCGCTGGTTACAGGGGTAAGTAAATTATGAAACATTTGTAAAAGTGTTTTAACTAAACACGGCAAGAAAATATTGATATGTGTATTGGCGCGAGTCTTTTTGGGGCGAGCATTTGGCCTTAGCAAATAAGTTTTGAACGTGGCAAGCAATTCGCGCTCCCATGTAAAAAGGTCTATTCATTCAAAGCAGATTTTGCTTTTAAGAACTAAATGGTGATATTGTAATGCGAGATGCCTATATACTGTCAGATTGATTGTTCAACGAATGACAGTCATCTTTCCCCTCTTCCGCTCTCCATAGTTTGGTTTTACCCCTCATCTGTAACTGCTTGTCTATCCATTTGGATGTCTATGAGCCAAGCCAACGTTTTGTTCTTTACTATCGAAACAAGATAAATTTTCGTGGACCCCCACTTACTTGTGAACCCCCATTTTTTTATCCCGCTAACGTAGACCCCCGTCGAGTGGACCCCCCGTGGACCGCTGGGGGTCCACCTGGACAACTTTGGGAATTACTGATCTAGGAGAAATTCATTGTCCCGTGGGTTGGTTCATATTTTCACTGCTATCCCTATATATATATATATATTTTTTTTTTTTTTTTCTACATTAGCTCCACACAGGAGGCCCTGAGGAAAATAATTCCCCTCAGGGCCAATGTCATTTTAGGGGATGCTGTGTGAAGGGTCTTTTTAGGAAAGGAAGTTCTGGGAAGGAAAAGGGTGTGAATGGTGGGTAGGAATCTGGGGGTCAGTGTGTCCAGGAGTGACCGCCGTATAAATCCTTCACTCCCACTTCGGTGCAAGGCGATATTCCGGGAGAGTACGGCTGGAGAAGTCAAAGGGACTCCCTCAAATATTCTCTCTCGATCCTGCCTGCCATGCAGCTTGTGGGCAGATGCATCCGCCGCCTAGACCCGGACAAACCTCACCCCATTGATCAGGGCACCCCTGCTAAGTCCACCCCTGCTAAGTCCCCAAACTTAGCAAACCACTTGAAAAACAAATATTAAAGAACATCTCAGGGCATTAAATGGCAATAGCGAATCTGAGTTCGCAGATCATTTAATAAAAAATGATCATAATTTTGACAAAAATCATGGATTTAAAATATTACATACGGGTTACAAGGCATCACAGATAAATAATTTAGAGATTTTAGAAATTAGGAAAAATGTAAATAATAAAGCAGACATAATTAAAATTAATAAGCAACAAATTTTTATAAACCCTCTTTTGAACCTTTTCCCACTTAACCGGTCTTTCCCTGCTGCAGGTGCGTTGAAATCCCCAATTTTAATTAAGTCCCCCCAATCTTACCCCTTCCCCTTCCTCCTATCCTTTCGTGCCACATGTGATCTATGTTTAATTTTTAAGTTTAGTATACATTTGATCCTGATGATGTGAACATCGTTCACGAAATATGTAGATTGTGTACAAATAAAAGTGATGTAAACAAAGTTATTTGTCTTTTCATTAAAATAAATAATGCCATCACAAAGTGAAAACCTTTCCGAAGAAGTTTAAAACAGAGTTCGATTTACATGGTCTTCTAAAACACGTTTTTTGTTTTTGTTTCAGAGACGAGAGAGAAATGAGATTTACATGTAGTCGTCTCTCCCTGCTCTCTGTGCTTCGCAGTTGGCCCGGCTTCCTGCACTTCTGTGATCCCATGAACGAATCTGGCCTAAGAGCCATTGTAGATGTATTGTACCTGAACCAACTGGAAGTCAGAGTGAGTAAAGATACTATACTTTATCTTACGGTAGCATGTCTGTAGGGTACGTATTTTACAAAAGTTTCATGGTGTTTTGGAAGCATTTTGTGAAAGCATTTCAGACAGAGTTACATTTTTTTTAAATATTGTGTAACCCTTGCAATTGTTTCAGAGCCAAAAGTTTATCATTATTTTTCCTAACTATATATTCAATCATTATAATATTATAAGATGCCTTTTTCATATTAAAGTTTGCATGTAATTTGTTTGTTTTCAGAAAGCTATACTGGATTTGCTTTATGAGCTGTTGGGTTTACCCCAGCCAGACTGGACGGATGAACTGTCGGTGGCCCTGGCTGCGGTGGATCCCTCGGACTTCCAGGACCAGTGGCGCCTCAACGAGGGTTTTGTTGCCGCAGAGGGGAAGTCAATCCTTCCCCATCTGGCTGCCACAGGGCCCAACCTTATAGAACTGCATATGGCGCTATTACTTTATTGTTTTCTAGAAGTAAGTAAACATTTCTTTCGTGTTCATTTTTTATGTAAACATAAATTCTTAAAAAACATTATTTGAAATAAATTCAACTATGAAGTAGCCAAGTTTGAGAGCAGTCCCTACTCAAATTTAATTTATATCAGATGTTTCCAATCTCATTAACAGATATCTATGATACAGATGTCTATTGTCTAAAACTTCATTTCCAACTTCGAATTTTTTATTAGCATTGTAAATGAAAATAAATCTTTCTTTTGTCAGAATTGATATCATCTTTGATATCAGCTGCTTTTGGTAGTGGTCCTTATTATGATTTTGTAGGGTATTTCTTATTTTTTATAAAAAAAGGTAATGCCAAAAAAATTGAGTTGTTTTATTGACCTTGGAAGAAATCATAGTAAGGTTGAAAAAATTTAATTGAATCCTCAAATTTCTTGGATGTTTTCCAATTGATATAATTGAATTATTTTTCTAGGTTGGTCTGTTAGATGCCCTGGTGGAAGTGATGGTGACTTCAGATACCTTCATCTCAGTACGCGCCACGGTCCTCTTGGGGCAGCTGCTGCATCTCATCCACCTGCTGCTGCCGCCCGACACGTGCAACATCTCCCCCCCACTGCCCACCCTGCTGGCCCGCGCTGCGGCCGCTCACCCCCAGGCCCTGGCCGCTGTCTCCGCCTTGCAGAACCTCAACACTCTCCTCAAGTCTCGCCCCGCCTCCAACAGCCTTTTTCTCGACCACGTCATCCAGTGCTGCGATTCTTCTTCAGAGGAGCCGCTCGCTAAAGCCGCCTCGCCTAAAGTGAAAGTGGAAACTGCCAAAAGTGTTTACAAATATCCAGAAGACAGTACGGACTTTTTGAACGATGCAGATTTCGAACTGGAACAACCACACCGGAGAAGTCTGGGTTCCAAAAGTGAATATAATAAAAACGAAGGTGTTTTAGTGAAAAGTAAAAGTGTTAGTGCTCGGACTAGTGCCGTCGTCAGCAAAGTAGTAAAAACTAAGAAAATATTTAATTTGTTTGAAAACCTCAAAGACAGTGATAATTTAATTAGGGAATCAAATGTGCTTCAGAACAAAGCCGGATTCGCGTGGGATTGGAATATTATCAGAGCCATTCTGAAGGTTATTTTACTTATTGATTACTATGAACTTATTGTAAATTGTAAAAGCACCCCTTTTTGTTGTCTCTAGTGACAGAAAAGCTTGCACATAATAAGCTGAGATTGTAAGGGTGTGTTGTATGTGTTGTTCCAGACGGGTGCGTGGGGAGTGGAGCAGGCCCTGGTGGTGCGGCGGCTGGTGCACTACCTGTGCCCCTCCTCCAACCGCTTCTCGCACACGGACCTTCTGCAGGCGGGGCCGCTGCACACGCGGGACCAGGCGCTGGCCGCGCTTTACCTTGTCACCTACCTGCTGCAGCTGCAACAGGTGACTTTTTATTTTGTTTTCAAAAGTATGTTTGGATTACGAACATCCTGACTATATTTTAAGCACTCCTACTGCCATCATTATAATCGGAAAATTTTGCTTGTGCAATGATGGCAGACTTAGCCAGCACAGGAATTGAACCCAAAATTCCTGATAAAACATTTGTCCACTGTTGCTAACCTGTGCATGATTAGGTTAGCGTGTTTTAAACTCCATCACATTTGATGACCGTCAAATCGGCGGTCGGCACTATTTTGAATTTACTGAAATTTGATCAAATGGTAGTCAAGCATTACGGTCATGTTTTATGCTTGTCAACTAATCAGAATTTGCCCAAAATCGGGAACTTCTTTTTTTAGTAAGAAAATGATTGTAAAAAAGGTTATCTCCAATTAAAAAAACATGAAAACATATTATATTTAAACAGTTAAAAAAGACATTAGAAATAGTTTTTCGATATCTTCAAAAATGACAAAGTTGAGTTTTAAAAGTGAATTTGGGTAATGGGTATTTAATCGTGTCTCATGACTCCACATGAAACACAAAGCAGGATAATTTATAATTTGAATGGTAATACTGCAGTACTGTACTGCCATGCCATTATGTGTACCATGAAATCACCCGCTTATCGGCCGCAAATATCAACATTTTGACGACTTATTTTGAAAGCAACATTTTCTGGGAATGTTACTTTTCAGTGATTTCATGTTGTCGACATACAACATGGTAAAATAATGTTTTCTGATTTAGGAATTTTAAATACTGAAAATTAAATTTATGCATTACATAATTTGTTTTGAAAAAACCGTAGATGAAATTAGTCGACCCTCAATCTTTCATAATAAGGAACTCCAGTGAAAAATATTATGGCTTTAAAAAAATATGTTCATTCAGACCGATGAACGCTGATTCTGAATATATAAGTTTTATTTCATGATGTTAAACGTAGAGTTCTTAAAAAATTATTAAAAAAGTGCGTTTTTAAACCTCTCGTCAAAACACACTGTAAAGTTGGCATTACTGAATGGTTAGTGCTGACGTCACTCGTCACCAGTCATTGTATTGAAACTTTGATTATGTAGGTATGACAAAAGCCATCAGTATTGACAACATTTCATGTTATTCGTTACTTCATACTGTTTATAGAGATTTAGTTGTTGTGTTTATTGAAACAATATTTAAGCCTAAATAATTCAGTATCAAAAATAGAGGTATCTCTATTATTTAAAATATTGAAAAACTTTAAACTGTACGAAAAAATCGTATAAATATACTATATCATAATGCTACATAGGCCAAAATTTGGCCGTGGAGTATAATCAAAATGGCCGCAATCGATCAGCTGTTATCGTTTGCCTACACTTTTGTGGGTGATTCTTCGTTTTTGATAATATTGATTTTAAAAGCTAAAAAAATGATAATTTCAAACAATTTTTATACCACTCTCCCGTAATAATATTCAACAATATAATAAATTTAATATAATGAATAAATAATTCCACCTAAATAATGTTTTAACTTATCGAATAGTATCATCTTTCTTCCGTATAATTATCATTCAAAATGACAACACCTGGGGTCCTAGCATGGTCGATCGATATAGGTTTTATCGAAAATGTCGGTAACTTGCCATAACTCCCGAGCACGACGGCAGGCCGCTAACGAACAAACAAAAGTTCACGATGACTAGGGGTTCCTAATATATTTGACGTAAACTGTTGTTTATTCGTAAGCGACCTGCAGTCGTGCTCGGAAGCGATGGCAAGTTACCGACATTTTCGGTAAAACCTATATCGATCGACCATGCTAGGGGGCCAGTTGAAAGTAAATAAAACTATCGATGGGTGATGACGTCACACAATCCACCATAGATACGGTGATTTTCAGGGGGTCTTGAAAAATTAAAACTTTGACAATTATTTTAACTATTAAAACTAACTATAAAAATAAATATGCAGTTATTTAAGTTTGAAGGTCTTTACTCATTAAAAAAAAATAAAAAAAATTGGACTGGAGTTCTCTACTATAAATGGAATTGCAATATTTCACATAAACATTTTTAAAAACAAATATGTTACCACTTTCATATAAATTTAAAGATTTTTTAATTAGTTTTAAGAAATTGTAAATATTGATTTTTATCATATTCCGTAACCTTTTAATTTTGTGACTTGAAGGGTTTTACCAAACCGCAATCGATACGTACAACAGATATAACCTACATTTTTTAATAGTTTTTCCATGCTATTAAGGTATTCCTCTTCTTTAGCAGTTAATAATGTAAGTCACCCCCGCAAAGATTTTCTTAGACAATTAATCAATAAATTTTTTGTAGTCGGAAGGGCTGCGTCTCCTGGAAGAACTGTTTCTGGACATCGCCACTCAGGTAGAGGCCATCTCGGGTGCCCGTAGCGCCCACGAGTGCCTGTTCAGCCCGCAGCACATGACCACCACCATGTGCCAGCTCTACTTCCTGCTCATCGGTCGTCTCTGCTCCACCAGGGTGGGGCTGCGCATGTTCAGGGACACCGGCCTCTATGAGAGGTAATTCTGCCATTACTACTCACAATTGACAGGAATAAGTAGTACGATTAAGGTGTAGTACGATAGTAGTACGATAAGTAGTACGACGGAACAAGGTGATTTAGCAGGGGTGCCCAGGTTCATGGGGTGAGGTTTTTCTAGGTCTTGGAGGCGGATGACCAGGATACACTGAACCCCAGATTCCTACCCACCCCTTAAACCCTTTTCCTTCCCAGAACTCTCCTCTCCTTTCTTTCTCTAAAAAAAATCCTCCACACAGCATCCCCAAAGAATGACATAGGCCCTGGGGGAAAATATTTTCCTCAGGGCCTCCTGCGTGGAGCTCATATAAAAAAAAAAGTACTCTGATTCTATTATTGGGATCAGCCATTTCAAGACCACTTCAATTTCGAATGGTGAGAGTACCTATAATATTTTCAATAAAATTATTGATTTTATTTATTTTTTTGTTGCATTATTATTTATATTTCTGAAATAAATTGGTTTTCCTTACTCAATTTGAAAGAATTCAATTGTTTGTTATTAGGTATTATATATGTTTCACGTAGACATCCAAATTGATAGACCAGCCCTTCAGGGAAAAGGGAACAAACCAGGTTGTGCCGAGAGGGGAGGGGCGTGACACTCTCTCTTTCTGTGATTTGTCATTATATGAATCTGACAGTATACATGCAACTCGTATTGTAATATGTATCACTTAGTCCTTGAAAATAAAATCTGCATACTAGTCCTTTTTTCAATGGCGCACAAATTGCTGGCTATGTAAAAAACTTAACTACTATTCCCAAATCGAAACTAAAGTTCGGGCTTGTTATCAAAATCGAATATTTTGTTTCACCATAAATATACAAACCACCCACTAGATCGATAACTTCGGGCTTTTGTTGGAGAAAAATTTGGTCACTATTTCACCATCAAAATGCAATAATTTTTCGAATGATGATGATGACGGGGATTTGTGACGTCACACACCATAGACGAAGATAGAGTAAGCAACAACAAAAAAGGCGCGACCATAGACAATATAATTTTCTTTCGGGGCCTACCCAGTACCACCCAAATTATTAGCCTTAAATATTATTTTAAAAATAAAACTCGTAATTACATGATAATAATTTTATTAAAAACATGAAATACAAACAGGAAATACATATAATTAAAATATGATTGTGCGTTCCTACAAAACTACTGAATTTTAAAAATTTTCATTTTATAACAGAAAAATGAAAAACTCAGAATTACATGTACATATTTTAAACAAGAATACTATGTTAGCAGGTTATATTTCTGTAGCAAATTGCCACATGAAGACATTGTTTTAAAGATAAATTACTTAACATACCTATTATATCTTTCGTCAGGTCTAAAATGAATTTACCATATTGCCAAAATATAACCAAGGTCCATGGAGACATTAGCTTGCATAAGATGTTTGATGTTTCAATCGGAGCTCAAATATGTATAATATTTATTAATTTGGAGTTTAGTTTAGTTCAGTTCATCATATTTTTCCTGAAATCATTAAAAAAATCATTAAAATTAATGTAACAAATTTACATTGAAAACAAAAACAAAACAAAAACAAAAAATATTACTTAAGAAGTTATATTTTATAAAAACTATATTGGTTCACTTATGGAAATTAGTTAAAAAATGGAATTTTTATTTTGTGTACATGTATATGGTACATGTATGGTATGGTACATGTACATGATATGGTACATATATTGTGTATATGGAAATTAGTTAAAAAATGGAATTTTTATTTTATTTGTGTACATGTACATATCTATGTATGTATGTAGTTAGATTTCCTCCCATGTCTTTTAATTTATGATTACTCTCATACTAAACTAATTTCTAGGATACCTACTTACTTATATAAAGAAACCTACTCAAATTCATTAAATTTGTCTGACGTTATTAAATTTTTGTAAAATGAAAGTAAGTAATAAAAATAATAATAACCTCTGCATCATGCACAATGACTGATAGTATTTCCCTTAACCTCATCTAACCATCTCCAGAAACAGAAGCGAATGTATTGGGATGTGGATATAAAATGTTATACTTATTGTAAACAAGTAAAGTTTTGTCGGTTCAGATTCCACTGAAAAATAGGAATAAATTATTAATACTGATAAAAATATAAAAAAAATGTTCAAAATAAGAACAGAAAGTGCAAGCGTAGTGATAAATGTGTTGTTCCTATCATCAGGGTTGATGTGTAAAACGGCACAATACCCCAAAAAAAATCTCTTTAATACTTTTTGCCGTGAAAATCTAAAATCATACTTGAATATTAGGTATTTTAGCAAACCTAACTCCTATAAGTAACTTATGAAAAAAGCAAATGAAATGCTAATTGTTAAAATCTATTTTATATAATAAAAAAAACATAAGCACTATTGTCAAAATCCAGAGAGGAAATTGGGGAAGATTAAATTAATGAGATAGGTCGATGCAATATAGAAAACATGTATACCTTTTTAAGATGTA
Source organism: Limnephilus marmoratus (assembly GCA_917880885.1). Lineage (NCBI taxonomy): Eukaryota > Metazoa > Arthropoda > Insecta > Trichoptera > Limnephilidae > Limnephilus > Limnephilus marmoratus. The sequence continues at coordinate 18,811,640 of OU862908.1, forward strand.
ATCGTGATGTTCGACTGCGTCAATTATTAGATTCCGGGTGGATAAATATGTTCTGAAAACGGAAACATGTACAACACAGATTAAAATACAATTTAAATAACATACCTACTTTAGGAACACTGAAATATCAACCAAAGGAAGTTTCCCACCTGTAATTTTGTTCCAATTACGGGTCCTGTTCTTCCATTTTTCATTCGATGGCGAATTCCCAAAATCCATACTCACACTTATTGCCATCTTATTGCGTCGGAAATGTGAATGCAAATTAATTGTCAAACGAAAATAAAGCAGAGAAATGCAACCAAAATACAAGCTTCCTATTGGTGGAGGTAGTAGCTGGGAACCATAAACAAATCGAAGGGGACTTATGATATCACCAAAGATTCGGTTCACATTTTGGATCGGAGTTATACCCGCCTGTGTTTCACTAATTTCACACTATTTCAACATTTTTACTAATGTGTTGTAATTTACTTACCGCACTTGATTTGTACATGGTTCGGTTAAAAACAAACATTCAGACCCTGCACAGAAAAGTCCCACAATGGACTGTGTTGCAAACCATTGCCTTACTATTCGGCTGAAATAAACGAACTTATTATTATTAGTATTTAGCGAACTTTACTTTTCTGTGCAGGTTATGGTTATTTCAATGTGCAGTCTTCGGCGGACAATGTACTACTAATGTCGTAATTTATTCAAACATTCTCGAACCCTCCTGGTGCCAAAAATATGGTCACGAGCTTTGCCTACAGCTCGCCGAAATGATACTCGGATGTCATTTTTGGGCAATATCAATTTGTATGTCTATGATGGTACATTACATGGTTCATAATGGCGTCATGTAAATGTAAAATCCAGTTAGTTTTAAACGGTTGAAAGGCTATCGTGCAAGAAGCAACATGGCAGAGCTTTAATAGAGCATAATTATTATAAAATATTGATTTTATCAAATTATTTTTGGCATTTTGTGTTGAAGCAGAGGTCTTAAACTTTTTTGTTTTGCGGCGTCCTTGCTAAATCCAGATTTTCCAAAGGCTCCCTGTGTCAATTTTTAAAAGCAGCCATTGATTTTTTAAGGATTGTTAGGTAAAATAAATTAAACGTGTTTTATATCAGAAAACAATTTTAATGTCAATAAGGCCCTTCATCCACAGGGATACGCAAGTCGGCAACTACCGCCATACATCTGCGCAGAAGTCAACGTTTTGTTAACTCGTCAATGACTCTGGTCTCCTGACCAGCAGGGCAAGGTTGTTATCACTCATGTTATGGAGACTTTAAACATCGTGTCAATTGTGTCAGACAACTATATGACAGCTATAGCAAGTGTTTGGTTGTGAGTGGGGTTTTGAAAGCATTTTTGTTTAGACGTTTTGAGAATTCAGCAATGATTGTTGGCAATGCAGGCGACCATGACTACTTGTTTGCCTTGTCAGTACACAACATGAGTATGGGATACTTACATACCCCTGCAGAAGAAGGGCCTTACAGTTGAGCGTTAAACTAAATGAAAAAGAGCGGATTCAACTAACCACATTACCAGCATCCTTGGAAGGAAGCCCCCCCAAAGAGCCACGATGCATACTTCAGGAACCACTGTGTTGTAACCTAAATAAACTAACTAAGTTCTCAACCAAAAAAAAAAAATTGTTGTCAAAAGTGCAAGAAAAATCAATTGTGACCATATTAATATTTGGAGTCTGCGTTAATGTACAGTTATTGCTTTATAATTGCTCTCAGTGGTCGAGTTCGCAGAATTTTATTCGTCACAGTGCTCTTAAAAGGTGAATACTCACACCATCCTTTAGCAGGAACCCCTAGGATGCGGACATGCATGTCATGAGGAAAGGGTGAATTAATTAGGCGCTCTATATAACATAAGTAATGAATTCTGTTTATTTCCCTCTGTAGCTTGTTGCGTCTGGCCACTACCACTCACCACAGCTGCTACGTGAAGCTCATCATCTCCAGCCTAGACTACACCCTCAACTCCTACCCGCGACAGATCCTCTTCAAGACGCTTCAGTGCAACATGGAGTCCTCGCGCCTGTACGCCACCCAGTTCCTCAATGTCCTTTTGAGAGCGCGCCAGAAGGCCAGCGAGATCAACAACAAGCACAACGGCCCACGGAGAAGAAGCAACACTGATGTGGGACCTCCTAGCACCCCACCGAGCGGGGCTGGAGTGGACATGGACATGTCTAGATCCTGGAGTTCCTCGTGTTCGGTGGAGGTGTGCTCCGATATGGATGGCTGGATACTGGAATTGCTCGTGAAGCAAGCGAGGGATGAATCCAAGGCTGTCTCAATATGTGCGCTCGATATATTGGACGAAGCATGCAACGTACCGGTATGAAATACACATTTATTTTATTTATTTTTATTTTTTTAAAGAAAGAACAAAACATTCATAAGGTGTGAATAATCTGACAATATTTAAAAATCAATGAAATTAACAATTTCTACTGAAATCTGAAAAATTCTAATCCAGAAAGTTCAAATCCAAAACTTTGAATTTAGCTGTTTCTGTATTTATTGTAGACTTTAGGCATATGTTTTTAATAAATGTTTTTATTATTACATATTTTGGCATTGTTGGTGCACATTTAATCCAACGTCTATTAATGAGTGAATCCATTTGATGCAGGCATACCTGAACAAGCTGGTGAGCATGAAGCCCCGCGTGAAAGACCTGGGCGACAAGGGCTACCTGCTGTGGATCCGCTTTGCGGGCACGCAAGCCGGCTTCCAGGCGCTGACGGAGGCAGGCTACGTGCGCCGCCAGATACGCTACTGGGTAGAGCACTACAACTACAGGTCAGTTACTGAACTTATGAACTTCCTAACAGCCTTTTGTTTTTAGAATTGATGCCGGGTGTTGGGATTCAATCGCGCTCAAATGAGCTCCAGTTTCTGTCAAAGTAATAGTGCCGCCATCTTAGTCTTGTTTTTCAGTTTGGGAGGCGGGTATGGGTACCACCGCTCCGGTAACCATTTATTGGATAACCAACACCCCTGCCATAAGTCACCCCAAGTGGTTCGCTACGTTTGGTGATTTAGCAGGGGTGCCCGGGTTCATGGGGTGAGGTTTGTCTAGGTCTTCGCGGCGAATGCGTTTGCCCTCCTATTGCGTGGCGGGCCGGATCGGGAGAGACTGGTTGAGGGAGGCCTAACCTAGATCTCTCCAGCCGGACTCTCTCGATCCATCACCGCAGTGGGAGGAATGGATTCACATTGACCCCCATATTCCTACTAATCCCTGATACCTTTTCCTCCCCAGAATTTCCTCTCCTTTCTTTCCTTAAGAAGACCCTCCACACAGCATCCTAAAAGATGACATATGCCCCAAGGGAAATGGTTTTCTTCACGGTCTCCTGTGTGGAGCTGATGTAAAAAAAAATTGCAGTTAACACGCGGTAGAAGTGAAACTTTACCAAAACAATCTCAAACTATGAAGAACAAGGAGCCTTGAAAAGTTAGGTTATAATCATAGCGCAGTGAGCGGGCCAATGAGCGCATACCTCGTGTTGTTTCTGTTTTATATCTCAACCAATAGGAGCCTTGATAGGAGTATAATGCTTCGCAGGTGCTGTATGCGTCATTTCCGTTTCATCCGAATTATGAATCGCTAACGGGACTAAGGAAGTTTCACTTCAAAAAGAGGAAGAATGAAAGTTTATGCCATCACTGTTCCGACATTTGTGGCGCTGAACATTGTGTGCTATGAACCCACGATTTTCGACTTTACTTATTCAACACTTACTCTTAAACAGAAGAGTGAAACAAGTGTTGTTTTGAAGAGGAATGTATGTGTTACATCTCATCTTGGGCTCCAAGTTTAAGAATATGTGTTGTAGAATGTATGTGCATCTCAAAACTTAAAAAGATAAGAGGCTATAAATTTTAAAAAGTTTGAAAATTCCCGATTTTCTTAAAATTTCACGATACATGAAGGCAAAATACAACCAGAATTACAAAAAAGGTGGCATCTGACCAGCCAGGGTTTGAGGCCTGAACAAGTTAGTGTTGGAAGACAAGAAGATGAACAAGTTAGTGTTGGAAGACTTAAACGTCACTGTCGTGGAGGAAAGAAGGGAGAGGAGCATTTTCTTTGAGACTTTAGTTCCCAGCTTACGGTAATAAAGTACGAGGTGCATACGTAGGGCGGATTTAAAATTGACATGCCCTTCCATCGGTACACCAGTGAAACATACCCCTGGGAGGCCAAGGGAACACCGGTGTCCCCTATGAAATTTAAAAAAAAACTTTTTATATGCGATTTTGACCCTTATGTATACAGAAACTGTATGAAAACAAGGTCAAAATCGCTTGCACCAATATCCCTATAGGTAGGGTAAAAAATTTCATTCATGTGGCAACTCTAGAATTTTTGTAATTAATTTATCTGTGACTTTAGACCGCTGTCAAAACCGAAAAATCATGAGTTTTAAAAGTTAGAAAAGTCATAAGTTTAAAAGTTTTTTTTTAAAAGTGAGCAGAACTTACAAAACTGACCGATGCACTGGAGCGTAACGGTTACCCAGCAAGGCAGACAAGGCAAATCATAAGAGCCAAATCTGCACCAAACGAAGACAGAATTGAACAAGAGTCAAAGGGCTGCGCTTTCCTGCCTTACGTTCACAATGTGACAGACAGAATTGCCAAGCTATTGAAAAAAGAAAGCATCAAGACTGTCTTCGGAACCACGACAAAAATACGAGACTTTTTGAGGCCTGTAAAGACCAAGTTTCCTCTGGAAACAGATGGAGTGTACAAACTCAGCTGTTCTGGAGGTGACAAGGTTTGTGTAGGCCAAACAGAGCGGACGATCTCCAAAAGGATATCAGAACACTTTCGTGCCTGTAAACTTGGCCACCCTGACAAATTGGCAATCGCCGAGCACTTAATCGAAACCGGCCACTATTTTGGATTTGTCCCTGAGGTCCTGGGAAGACCCAAAACTCATAGAGCACGCCTGATTATGGAGGCAATTGAAATTCACAAAAATCCTATAAATATTAATAGAGACGACGGAGCTAAACTCAATAGTTCTTGGTATCCGGTAATTGACGGTTACATCAAGGCTAAACGCAAAAAAACATGTTGAAGTATATTGTAGTGCCAGCTCGTAGAGGACTGGAGCTGGCGATACGGTATCGCTCCTAAGTAGATAAGTACAAACATCACCCCTAACTTTAACACATCTGCCCTGATGATGGACACTGCAACGCTGTTCGAAACGTTGGCTAAAGAAGGAGGTAGCGCAACACGGCATAATACCCCAAAAACTGATAACAAAAATACTTTTGGCTGTGAAAATCTAAAATCGTATCTGCATATAAAGGTATTTATTTATTATCAATCATCTTTGAAATGTGTTTTTTCACGTAGGATGTCTATTCAGGTTTATGTAAAAATAACAATATCAGTTAATTTTCGTATTTATACGGATATTTAAGCAAAATTCGGGAAGCCAAATTTTCGCGCCTTTGTTCTTGGCTTCCCAGGGGAGTCAACTATTTGTTTTTTAGTTAAAATTAGTACAGTTGGCGAAAAATAAAATAAAATTTCAACTTTGAATAAACCTAATTGTGACGTGTAACAAATGAAGTAAACGAAAAGATTTTATTTAATTTTCAAGCCAAGCGAAATACATTAGATAGTAAAAATGCGTTTTAATGTTTCTTTTCTATTTAATTTATGTAATTGTGTGGGCCATGCAATTATGTGAGAACTCTTAAAGTAACTTACTTCAAAGAAGATTTTTGCATAACGTTGCTATCATGTATGTATTCCGAAGAATGTTGCGAAATCAAGCAATTTATTATACAAAAGCAACAGGAAAAATACTTACACATGATAAGTATTGCGATCCCTAGTTTTTAACTTTTTTCGTATATGGTTTTTACAAAATTTCACACTGCAATTCATCATTTAAAGGTAACTGTTATAAATTGATATTCAGCAGAAGGACGTCAAGGAAAAACATCTGGTTTCAATGGAGGAATTCCTGGTTTTATTCACAAAGCACATTGTTACAATAATTTGTCCCGACCCGACAAAACACTAAATTTGGTCACTTTGACCACTTGCTAGACAATGCTAGCTGTTTATAGGAGATCCACGAATTAAGAGAGAGTTAAACTAGAAAAGCAGACTATTTATAATAATGTTTTCTAACACAATCAAAATAAACAACACTTTCGTGTCACCATAACACATTATACGATATAAAAACCAGAGATCTACTTTACCGTCTAACATTTCGTTTTAGTTTAGTCTTACGTCGCTAATCTGTAAAATGCAATATCAACTAAAAATATGCTACAAAAATATGCCGCTAGATGGCAGTAGTCTTCACTCTTTTTAACATACTGCCCGGCGGGGAATGAGAAAAAACAATAAGTTTTTTTGAAATTAAAATCAAACTACAAATTCCTAAATCCACACACAATATACTAAAAATTTACAAGATGTGTAACTTTCTAAGTTTGAAGGGTCCGGGAACCTAACCAACAATTTAAATAACCTAAAAAATTTATAAATTTCTAAAAAATCGTGCAAAAAAATAAATAATAAAATAATAAAATCACAACATTAATAATAATTTTGTAAAATTGACAAATCAGTAATGTCTCATTGTCTCTATGAAGAATTTTCACTTCAATTATATATATTTTTTTTTTTTTTAACTAACACCAATTCACAAATAGCAACACATTGTTAGTTCGCTGTTGACTGATTATCAGTTCATTAACTTTCACTGGCATGGCACTGCCAAAAAACCGAATGAACACTTCACCGGGTAGACTGCTCGGCCATCTTGTCCAGGGTGGTCATTGTTTTAGAAAAGCACATCAGCATGTACTTCTGTATGTCATCATTTGGGTAGATCATCATAAATTAAGGGGCGGCCGTGCCCTGGTAAGCAGATAGTACCATTAGATCTGCAGCGAGGATGATCATCTCGCGGTTGTGGCTTGAAGCCCCAGTGGCTTCAGGTTGGATACAGTGGTGTCAACAACACCAATACCGATGCTCCATAATTATTGATGTGGTTTGGTTGCATCGGTTCAGCCCTAATTGCAGTTAGGCTGTGACCTTGGGAAGGTCAGTGGTTTGCCGGGTCGGGAAATTTGGATCCAAGTTTGATTCTATTGGCATCAAACATATTTTTGTGATGGGTCTCACAAAAGTGCCTTGTGCTGTTTTGAGGGTAACTACCCTCACTACTCCATCCGGGCCTGGATGAGTAGTTACTATGCGCGCCATCTTCCATAATGCAGGAGGCAAATTGTCTTCCATCAGGATTACCAGATCGTCCTTCTTTATGGCCTTTTGGTTGTTGGCCTGCCATTTGGTCCGTTTTTGCAGCTCAGCAAGGTAATCTCGTTTCCATCTGAACCAGAAATTTTGAATTAGAGCGTTTAATTTTTGATATTTGCTTAGTCTGTTCTCCGGGAGCTCGCGGACATCCAACTCGGGAATAACCGAAGCATCCCTGCCCATAAGGAAATGGTTGGGAGTTAGAGGGAGAAGGTCATCTACATCATCAGACAGGGAAGTTAAGGGACGGGAGTTCAAACAAGCCTCTATCTGACAAAGCAAAGTATACAATAATTCAAACTGCAATGGGTTATTTTTAGTAATTCGATATAAATGAAACTTGGTGGACCTGACGGCGGCCTCCCACAGCCCCCCGTGGTTCGGCGCCCTAGGCGGTATGAAACTCCAAGATATTCCCTTATCAGCTAAAAACCTATGGATTTTGTCATTGTTCAATCTTAGACTGGCATATAGTTCTTTGAGCTTATTGGAAGCTCCTCTGAAGGTGGTTGCATTGTCAGAAAATATTTTTTCCGGTTGCCCCCTACGGGCAATGAACCTCTTTAAACAATTTAAAAAAGCATCGCTTGATAAATCTGTTACGAGTTCCAAATGAACCGCTTTGGTAGAAAAACAAACAAATATGCAAAGATACGATTTAAGGAGCGGAGATTTTCTCAGCGCTCCAGCCTTCGTGTCTATCCGTCCGGCATAGTCGACGTCCATGACAGAGAACGGTCGACTGGGAGTGATTCTCTCAACTGGAATGTTTCCCAGGATCTGCCGGCAAACCTGAAGTCGGTATCTAAAACATACAACACACTTATGTAGGATACGCTTAACATTGTTTCTCCCAAATATCTGCCAATATAAATAAGTAGCTAATTTTAATCTTCCACTTGCACAAATTAAAACTTCCATTAAACAGAGATTGAGAGTTTTCAATCTACTGCCATACGTTTTATGCTTAGGGTTACAACAATTATTTATAAATCTTAACGCTTGAGCGATTACTCCTTTCAATTTGGTTAGCGATAAGAATTTTTCGAAAATATCCCATTCTTGAGTATCAGTTACCAGTAGTACATTTTTACTTTTTATTTCCGGGGGATCCAAACATGACATCTTGGATACTGGCCAAGTGCTGACATCTTCCGTCAACCAGCTTGGCCCCTTCCACCATATTGAAGTGCTGACTAACCTTTCAGCTGTGGTACCTCGGGACAGTATATCCTCTGCATTTTTTGACGATGATACGTGCCGCCACTGCGTTGGATCAAAGGTGGAAGCTATGCACAATAATAATTGACGCTTACTCTTAGTTTTACCTGACGGCTTTGTAATTTCATACGACGGGTAATCTAATTCATTATTCCAAATTAATCCAAGTATTTTTTCATTCTTGGAATTGTCAGTGATCATTTTTTCACAATTGCCCTGTTTGGCAATTTCACCTTGGCTCCGCCCAGATGACAATTCCAAAATATTTGACCTCCACTTCCTCAGGGTCATCCCTGCGGACAGCAAGATATCACTTATTTGTTTCTTCAACTTGAAACAAACTTCCAAGTCATCCCCTCCAGTCAAGAGATCGTCCATATAAAAATCATTTTCTATGACTTGACTTGCTACTGGGAAATTAACTTGATTATCCATACCGATTTGTAGAAGACATCTCGTTGCTAGGAAGGAGGAAGGTCCCAACCCATATGTCTTCAATTTGTAATGTCGGAGTTCCTCTTCTTGTGATTCGCGCCATACAATCTTTTGAAGGCTGCGATCCTCTGCGCATACGTTGATTTGACGGTACATTTTTTCGATGTCCGCAGTCATGACGTATCGATGTATTCTGAAACGTAATAAATGGCTGTATAAGTCCTTTTGAATGACAGCTCCCACCATCAGAGCATCGTTCAGGGATATTCCGGTCGACGTCTTTGCCGAACCATCAAACACTACACGCACCTTCGTCGTGGTGCTAGCTACTTTTATGACCGCGTGATGCGGCAAAAAATAGGATTGCTCATCCCCTCTCCATTTATCACATAACTCCATATGACCTAGTTGCTCATATTCTTGCATAAATTGTACATATTGCAATTTCAATTCAGGATTTATTAAAAATCTCTTCTCTAGGTTCTTAAATCTTTTTTCCGCTGTGTTTAACGAGTCACCAAGTTGACTCACACATGGGCGGCGCGGCAGACTTACCACGTATCTACCATCGCTCTCTCTAGAGTGCGTGGCGACGAAATCTGCTTCACACGCCTTCTCCTCGTGATTTTGAAATCTCGCAGAATTCACCTCCTCCATTTTCCAAAATTTTTCTATCTGATTAGATAATGTGTTTATTGATAAACTACAAAATTGCGGTACTGGCCTTTTTTTCTGATGAATGTTGATCGGGCCCGATATAACCCAGCCTAATTCAGTCCTCTGCAGAGTAGGTCCGGTATCCAATCTCAGCCGATCATCTTGTAGTATATCCCAAAAGCTCTCAGCGCCTAACAGGATATCAATAGGCGCCGCTACGTTGAAATTTGGGTCCGCCATTTGTAATCCCGGCGGCAGCTTAAAGTCTTTTCTGGCCACTGTTGCTTGAGGTAGGTTTGTGGTTATTTCCTGCAATATTAGACAAGTGATATTTTGATTATAATTTGTCCTCAGAGATTTCATTTTTAATTAAATGAAGACAATATAAGCGAAACTCAATCGAAAATCTGAAAACAGAAAAATCAGAAAAAGATATTGACACATCTGGGACTCGAACCCAGGACCTCTCGCTTACCGGGCGAACGCGCTAACCACTGCGCCACCGTGTCGATATCCAATTCGGTCACTTTTAACTGTATCATACTTCGACTAAGAACCACCCACACTATCTTCATTTTTCTTAACGCATATACTATTGGCTGCTATCTTTATGTATGATTGCAAGATTCAAACCCGAACTAAATGCTCTCTAGATAGTGTCTGGATAAATCTTTATCCATTTTATTTAATATGCGACATCAATTGACTTTTCTGCAAGTCTAGGATGAATATTTTTATTTTTATTTTAACTTTATGAGTAAAACCTCAAATTGTAATATTTAATTAAATGAAGACAATATAAGCGAAACTCAATCGAAAATCTGAAAACAGAAAAATCAGAAAAAGATATTGACACATCTGGGACTCGAACCCAGGACCTCTCGCTTACCGGGCGAACGCGCTAACCACTGCGCCACCGTGTCGATATCCAATTCGGTCACTTTTAACTGTATCATACTTCGACTAAGAACCACCCACACTATCTTCATTTTTCTTAACGCATATACTATTGGCTGCTATCTTTATGTATGATTGCAAGATTCAAACCCGAACTAAATGCTCTCTAGATAGTGTCTGGATAAATCTTTATCCATTTTATTTAATATGCGACATCAATTGACTTTTCTGCAAGTCTAGGATGAATATTTTTATTTTTATTTTAACTTTATGAGTAAAACCTCAAATTGTAATATTTAATTAAATGAAGACAATATAAGCGAAACTCAATCGAAAATCTGAAAACAGAAAAATCAGAAAAAGATATTGACACATCTGGGACTCGAACCCAGGACCTCTCGCTTACCGGGCGAACGCGCTAACCACTGCGCCACCGTGTCGATATCCAATTCGGTCACTTTTAACTGTATCATACTTCGACTAAGAACCACCCACACTATCTTCATTTTTCTTAACGCATATACTATTGGCTGCTATCTTTATGTATGATTGCAAGATTCAAACCCGAACTAAATGCTCTCTAGATAGTGTCTGGATAAATCTTTATCCATTTTATTTAATATGCGACATCAATTGACTTTTCTGCAAGTCTAGGATGAATATTTTTATTTTTATTTTAACTTTATGAGTAAAACCTCAAATTGTAATATTTAATTAAATGAAGACAATATAAGCGAAACTCAATCGAAAATCTGAAAACAGAAAAATCAGAAAAAGATATTGACACATCTGGGACTCGAACCCAGGACCTCTCGCTTACCGGGCGAACGCGCTAACCACTGCGCCACCGTGTCGATATCCAATTCGGTCACTTTTAACTGTATCATACTTCGACTAAGAACCACCCACACTATCTTCATTTTTCTTAACGCATATACTATTGGCTGCTATCTTTATGTATGATTGCAAGATTCAAACCCGAACTAAATGCTCTCTAGATAGTGTCTGGATAAATCTTTATCCATTTTATTTAATATGCGACATCAATTGACTTTTCTGCAAGTCTAGGATGAATATTTTTATTTTTATTTTAACTTTATGAGTAAAACCTCAAATTGTAATATTTAATTAAATGAAGACAATATAAGCGAAACTCAATCGAAAATCTGAAAACAGAAAAATCAGAAAAAGATATTGACACATCTGGGACTCGAACCCAGGTTAAAATAAAAATAAAAATATTCATCCTAGACTTGCAGAAAAGTCAATTGATGTCGCATATTAAATAAAATGGATAAAGATTTATCCAGACACTATCTAGAGAGCATTTAGTTCGGGTTTGAATCTTGCAATCATACATAAAGATAGCAGCCAATAGTATATGCGTTAAGAAAAATGAAGATAGTGTGGGTGGTTCTTAGTCGAAGTATGATACAGTTAAAAGTGACCGAATTGGATATCGACACGGTGGCGCAGTGGTTAGCGCGTTCGCCCGGTAAGCGAGAGGTCCTGGGTTCGAGTCCCAGATGTGTCAATATCTTTTTCTGATTTTTCTGTTTTCAGATTTTCGATTGAGTTTCGCTTATATTGTCTTCATTTAATTAAATATTACAATTTGAGGTTTTACTCATAAAGTTAAAATAAAAATAAAAAGATTTCATTTTTATCGCAACACGTTTCTTTATATGGGTAACATTGTTGTGTATACCTAACACAGGCTTGTTTATATTTTCGCATCTCAAATTTAACTTCATTGCGAACTTTTCGCACATTAAATTGGCTTGAGCTCCAGAGTCAATTAGGACTCTTGCCTCATGCACTTTATTATTGTGACCTACTACCCCAATGATAGCAGTCGACAATAAAATTGTTTTTTCAGCCTTCGCTAAAGCTGAATGGTTTGATACTGAAACTCGTTCAGCATCCATTTGGCAGTCACCTCCTGGGTGATCTTCACCTTTATTCATGGAGTCATCGCTCGGATGCATCTCCCTGTGCAATAACGTATTGTGGCTCTCGCTATCACAATGCTTGCATTTTAAATTAATTTTGCAATATGGGGCCGTATGTCCTAACCTCAAACATTTGAAGCAGGCACGGTACCTCCTTATTGCGTTGGCTCTTTCTCCTGAATTTAATTTTAAAAATTTTTTACAAAAATATATTTTATGCCCTTTGTCATTACAACAAATACAATTATTGTGGGTAGCAGCTAAAAATACCGATTCCTTTTTGGGATTATTGTTGCTACCACTTGCTTTCGGGTAGGTAGGAATTTTTTTCGAATCTGAATTTAACATTAATTCCAAAACTTGCGCACGCGAGGTCAAACATTTAAGAAATTCCTGTAATGTAGGTAGCTCATCCTGCAATGGGTTTTGTTCCCAATGCTTTCTAGAACTTGCATCCAATTTATTAGAAATTACGTATATAATTAAAGCATCCCATTGTTCGATTTTCAAGCCTAAATTTTGCAACGCTTTCAAATTTACATTAGTTTCATCAATCAGATAACGCATGGCTACTGGATCCTCATGTTTCATCTCTTTAAGTTGAAACAGAGCTTGGATGTGTCTTTGTACGGTAGTTTGCAAATTTGCAAACCTCTGCTGCAACAATTCAAAAGCCGATATATAATTCAGGTCTGATACCTCGAAATTGGCGATGATCTTTGCTGCATTCCCCTTTAAACAGGATTGCAGATAATAAAACTTCTGTACATTGCTTATGGCAGTATTGTTATGAACTAATGTCTTAAATGTTTCTAGAAAATTAATCCAATTTTTGGGATCTCCGTTAAATTCTCGTAACTGAAGGTTGGGTAACTTGATTTCTAATTTGGGAGTCTCTACAGACTGAATTGCTCCTTTAGCAGTCGCCAAGGTTGAATAATATTGATTTTCAAAATTCTCTCTTTGCAAATTATTATCAATTTCGTTGGAATCCGGAAGACTTTCGATTTGTTCCTGGACCTCTTCGAAATCATCAATTATTTTTTCAATTCTCGCATAGCGAATTTTAATTTCGTTAACTGATAATGCGTTTAATGAATCCGCAAATCTCGTGAGTTTACCTTTCAACACTCCGCGTTTGTTAATCAACGATTTTAAATTATCCATTTTTTATACGTTTGACAATAATTCAACACAACAAATTCTAAAAATGTTCCTTAAAAAATAATTTCTGTGCAATAATCGCGTAGAAAACCGTAGTAACCAATTCAAGCTATGAACAATGACAGAATCTTACAATAATCATCTTCTAAAACAATTAACCTAAAATAATTCGCATGACTTGCATTTACACTGCGGGTAGTTAGTTTTTTTGTTTTTAAATAAGTACATTGACACACAAAAAATAGCACTTGTTTGAACAGGAATTCACGGAATAGAAGGAAATAATGGGCAGGGGATACTTATATTGATGTCGATCCTTGTTCTTCATTTTTTCATCTTTTCGATAGCTCTGGATTTTTGGATAGCTCGCTGGTTCATTTTATTGTTTCCTTTTAATGCCTTAATCCGATCGTAAGGTAGATGCGGCTGGAGGACCATGTTATAAATTGATATTCAGCAGAAGGACGTCAAGGAAAAACATCTGGTTTCAATGGAGGAATTCCTGGTTTTATTCACAAAGCACATTGTTACAATAATTTGTCCCGACCCGACAAAACACTAAATTTGGTCACTTTGACCACTTGCTAGACAATGCTAGCTGTTTATAGGAGATCCACGAATTAAGAGAGAGTTAAACTAGAAAAGCAGACTATTTATAATAATGTTTTCTAACACAATCAAAATAAACAACACTTTCGTGTCACCATAACACATTATACGATATAAAAACCAGAGATCTACTTTACCGTCTAACATTTCGTTTTAGTTTAGTCTTACGTCGCTAATCTGTAAAATGCAATATCAACTAAAAATATGCTACAAAAATATGCCGCTAGATGGCAGTAGTCTTCACTCTTTTTAACAGTAACAAAGCACTTATAATCTATGAACGAACAGTCGCAGTGAAATCATGCTGGTGTTGAATAAAGAATATAACATTAGAAGTGTCTTCCGTACTTACTTAGTGCCCTTTGGTTCTAGACCATTTAGCACCCGGTCTGTTTCTCTTACTTGCATGAATTGTATATCGCCATCCCATTTAAATTTCGTATCATGGTGAAATACAGGTTGTATGGAAATATAGGCTGAAATTAGGCCTATATTCTTTATTCTATGCATCCTGGCCTAGTAAGACACGCCCAATTGTGCCCAGTTGAGTTTGTTTGAAGTGTTGTGCCCTGTTGCCCTAATGCCATCTCTCCCTTCTTTCATCAAACACTTCATCCATAGGCAGTAGGAAAAGAGAGACGTGTTCTGATAATAATTATTATGATGAGCTAGTTGATTCTTCCCTTTGAACGCTATTGAGAAGGGTTAAATAAGTGCTTGTTTTTTCGCCTTTCAAACAATTTGAAATAATATTTATTTATGTTTTCTTATTATAGATATACCCGCTTGGTAGAGGGAGAGATCCACGAATGTCTGACTTTGCTGCAGCGTGCCGAAGACGGCAGATACCGGCGCCGAGTCAGCACAGGCCCAGCCCCTCCGCGCCACCACACCCCCCCGCCCCCGCACCTCTACGCCCAACTGGCCCTGCACCACAACGGCAGGGACATGCTCGCCCGCCATGGGGATCTGGCGGTTCTCACCGAGGTATTATTATTATTGATATCCCACTCATATTGAGTGTCTCCTGACTCCACAACAGGTCTCTCCAGGTATTTCAGCCTTCATCCCGTAACTTAATGATTGTATTATTTCCAGTGCGTCAAGCAAGGGCTGTGCTCAAACGATCAAGAAGTGATGGACCTTAAGTCTGCAATGTGGGCGTGCGGGCACACGGCTACATCCTCCACCGGCATAGAACTCCTCACTTCCCTTGGAGAAATGGACAGCAACGTGTTTGCTGACACCGTGAAGCTAGCCCAAAACTGCCCCGTCTACTCCATCAGAGGAACAGCCTTCTACGTCCTCGGCCTCATGGGCTGTACTTACGAAGGTGCCAAGGTTCTGTATGGCTTAGGTTGGCTGTGTGTTCAACACAACCGTCACGAACGATGGCCAATCATTCACGAAGAAACGTGGCTAACTAAAACTGCTTCCGAAGATCAAATGTACCCCAATATGTTTAAGAGTGGTTTACCACCTGAACATAGGAAGACTGTAGATACGGAAACCAGTGATAACTCTGACAAGACAGAACACAGCGCAGCAGAGAGCTGCCAATCTGAGAATACTAAAGGAAAGTCAATGGTTACTTCCGCTACCATGGAGCCATCTCTCACTGAGGAGAGCTGTGATAGTTGTGACGGGGATATCCTCGATGACAAACCGCACCTAGATAAGGGCAACATTAGATCGGTAAGTGAGAGTTCTGACAGACCAGAGAAAAGACACAAATGTCAGACTCTCCCGCAGAGGCTCTACCCGGGTGCCAGAAAACACCAGCGATCTCTTTCTGAATCCAAAACTGTGGACAAATTGAAAACTGACGGAGACTCCAGTGAAAATGTTTATGAGAGATCTTTCTACATCGGGCCCATATCTGAGAATCGACCGATGATAGGAAGACTGAACTCTTTTGACCTGTGGAATGAAGGTGTCATGAGAAGAATCAGAAACACCAGCGAGTCTAGTACTTCGGGAGTTAGCAGTTGTGATTCTGTGCTTGGCAAATATGTATATAAGTAAGTACAGAATCTTATTAATTTCCTGCCTTTATCTATGTAGGTACTTTCTCTGTGAGTGAGCTAAAATGCTTGTTTTATTTTTTAGCGATAGGATTCTAACACTGAGTCCTATCCCGAGTTCCTCGAGTCTATCCGCTGTGAAGAGTATAATATCTAATAAGAGACAGACCGAAGCCACTCGACGGATTTCATTACATAGTAAGTAGATCAGCTCTTACGTACATTTATATGTACAAAGTTGTGAATTGTCGTGGACGACCTAATATCATAACTTACTCTTTTATATTTTGTTTTAGGTTATACAGGTTCAGACGTAGCTAGCTCTCCTCCAAGTCAAAGAGATTTAGTTGGCTATGCGACTTTGAGAACACTGAGTAGACATAGACGGTAAGAGTTGTTTTATTATATTTGAAAATCTGTAGCAAATATTGTCACAAGCATTCCGTACATGAGATGATTTTTCTTTCAGCCCCACGTATTCAGAGACCACAACGGATGAGTTGAGTTCTTTCCTAAACTCGGAAACCAAAAAGGTTCCTACGTTTAGTTCCTTAAAAGGCAAAAGCAAGTTAGCTGAAGCCAGGAGTACTAGAATGAGGTGAGTTATCATTATCGTTTCCCATTTACCCAAATTGCATTATTAAATATTTTATTTTTGGAATTAAAACAACATACCAACTACGACAAGCCACTTTCTTTGAACAACAAAAATATGCAAGAGTGAGTAACGGAATAATGTGATTCTGTTACATGAAGGTTCTTTAAATAAAATCCTTGCCTCCAGAGCTATTCATTAGTTTAAAAACAAAATGCAACCCTATGTACCTCGTAAATGCAATAAAAAATACAAATTACTGGCGCAAGTTACGTAATTTGATTGATGCTTGTATTTTTTTTCCATTTTACTAATAAAAAGTTCAATATTTTCTCTAGCATATTCAAGTATGACTGGAAACCCATCGGTAACGCTTCTGAGTCGCGGCATAGTCTGGCCCCTCTGGCGCGGGGCGAGGGGGACACGTCCTGCGTGAGCCCCGTAGTGATGGCGCCCCCCCCGCGGGGCCGGGCTGCAACGCCGCGGGGGCAGGTGGGGCCCACCTATATGGGCATCAGCATGCCTCGCTGCCTGATGGACATCTTCCCATCGCGCGGGCAGCACCACCCACCGCCTGCCGCTTCCCAAAACTACATGACGGCAGATGACTCGCTAGCTGCCGATTGCGACCATGGTGAATTATATTTTTATTTTATTTTGATTGAAAACTTTTATAATATTATGTAATTCTATTAAAGTTTTACTTCTATTTATGTAAAGAATATAATTATAGAATAAAAATTATTATCCCAACAGTTCAACACGACATGGGCACAAAGAAGAATGACGATTCAAACTTCAACAGCAGTTTTTCAGACCTGTCCATAGGGGGAAACGGTATGAAGTCATCTAGCCGAATGACTCGGGGCAGATCAAGAGACCGCTTTTCCAAACACGACCAGCTGTCCTGCCTCTGTTGTTCCCGTCTTAGGCCGGCACCCGATGCCAAGAAGACTTCCGACCTGAGAGAAGCTTTCTTCGCCGCGATGGACAGTCCCAAACCTTCAGGCAGTGGGAGTGGCACTCTAGGAAAGTCCCCGGGGCCAACCAGCACCTCTCTAGAGCCGTCTGTGTCGTGCGGCAGTCCCACTAGCCTGGACTCAAACCTCTCGCGCATGTCGGACGGCAACCCCAATGTGGCCGGGGAGATTCTGAAGCACGCTGAGCGCATGGGAAACCCCATATGGCACAAGCAGTCCCGCCAGGTGCTGCTCGGCCTCAAGCAGAAGTATCCCGAAGTATTCCAGAATGTGTGTCTCTACTCGGAGATCTGCAAGCTCGTGTCCCAGAGTACGTACCGCCTGAGTGCTCGAAGGTTTCTGCAAGAACTGTTCCTCGACCTGAACTTCGATGTGTTCTACCAGGAGCCACAGCAGATTATACAGAATAAGATGGCCGAGCTGGTAGGCGCGCGATAGTCTTCGCTCTACCTACTTTATATATAGTATTTACGGTTGAAACTATTTATTGTGAATGAGGTTACATTTTACATAATGGTTTTTCATCATACTTATTTGTAAAATACTGGAACTCTAACGCTAACTTTCTAGAAAAGCTTCTATTATTGTGAATTATCGCTATAAAAATGTAAATATAAGTGTCGCTTATTGAATATGATTTCTGATATTAAATCATTGTCTTCTCTGTCAAATTGACATTAAATGAAACAAATATCCATATACATACATATGTATATGCTTCTATGAAGGTGTAAATATCTCCTACCCTAAGTTAAGTGAACATTAACACATTTGTGTAACTTTATTTCCGTGTACCGTGAACATTACATAATACACTTGTGTAACTTTATTTCTCTGTTCCTCGAACATATTACATAGCACACTTGTGTAACTTTATTTTCGAGTACCGTGAACATTACATAACACACTTGTGTAACTTTATTTCCGTGTACCGTGAACATTACATAACACAATTGTGTAACTTTATTTCCGTGTACCGTAAACATTACATAACACACTTGTGTAAGTGTAAGTTCCGTGTACGCGAGCTATAACTCGACCCTTCTGTAAGAGTATTACTTGTCCGCATAATACAAGTACCATTGTCCTAATTCAATGCTTATTTATTATCTAACATAAATATTTGTACGTGAATCTTCTATTTGTATTTGAGGCTGTTTTTACCATTACCTTTATTATAATAAAATATGTAGCTTAAAAATATCTATTTCATCATTATTGGAGGTATTTTCACCCCCTAATGTACAGAAAGCGTATTATAAAATTTGATAAATTAAAAATAAAAATAAAATGAATATATATTATATCTTGCCTTTAGTATGTTATGTAGATTTTTTATACATTAATAAAATATTAAATATTTACCTTTACACCATTCGGTATTCTCTTACAGGTAAAGAGGCACCCTTTTAAATATTATTCATTAACATTATGTTCAGAATATTTTTTGTACCAAACCTGTCTTCAATTAACGAGAGTTCCTGTTGCATTTGTTTTAAGTCCTACAATTAGTTACAACATTATCAATGCACCCTTTGTAAGAAACAGTTCTTAAGTTAATTTATCTCTTTTATGTATGTACATTGAATATCAAACGTTTAATTGTAGTTCAATAAACATTTATTTGTTAAATATCCCCCCAATTAGATGGGCGTCCATTATTCAGATTTTTTCTTCAAAATAGGCATTTTTTTGGTAAAACATTTGCTTGTATTATGTATTATTTGTTCATCACATAATATACTTTTATATACATAGTCCTTCTGGGTGGAAAATCCTTTGTATATTTTCACAAATACTATGAACAATACTGGAATCTCAGCTGCAAAATATAAAAATTAAAACACCTTAATTAATATTGCCATATCGTCGTTGCGCCGGCAATTTATAAATCATTGAGGTCACAAAAATTGAAAGCACTTTAAATTTTTTAAATTTATTTAATAATATTTTTTTTTATGACGCAAAAAAAATTAAATTATTATATAATCCGTATTAATATTATAAATGCGAAAGTGCGTGTGTTTGTTTGTTACGCTTTCACGTCTAAACCACTAAACCGATTTTAAAAATTCTTTCACCAATAGAAAGCTACATTATCAGCGAGTAACATAGGCTGTATATAATGGTAAGCTCTGGCGGCGTTATGAAATTTGTATAAACGAAAATGTGTGTATTTCATATATTTTAGCGGCAGGGGGGAAAGGCAGGGGGAAGGTGGGGTTCGTGGAGAAGGAAGAGATGAGGGACAGGGAAGGCAGGGAAGGTGGAAGGGAACAGGGACGCGCAGGAAAGGACATGCAGGGAGAATCAATTTATTTCTTTGAATGGCATTGCAACGCATGCCGGGTACCAGCTAGTATATACACAAAGGAAATACTGATCTGTAATAGTTATTACGCAAAAAATAATATTTTGGACATGATGTCACTTAACAGCCCTGAATAGAATATAGTGCACACCTTTATATGGAAATGTTGTCCAAGAATGGAAACCAATGGGAGCCTCAACACGGGTAAAGCACCCAGTGAGGTCCACATTATCAAATAATGTCTTAAAATATGTAACGTTATTGTATCAAATAACAAAGAATAAAAATGCACTAAGGTACTAAGTCAATGTAGCCATTGATTTTTTTTTTTTTTTTTTACTTTAGCTCCACACTTGAAAATAACTCCCTGAGGAAAATAATTCCCCTATGTCATCTGGGATGCTGTGTGGAGTGTCTTTTTAGGAAAGAGAGAATGTTTTGGGAAGGAAAAAGGTATGAACGGTGGGTAGGAATCTGGGGGTCGGTATGTCCAGGAGTGACGGACGTATGAATATATCCCTCCCACTGCGGTGCAAGGCGATTTTCCGAGAGAGTCCTGCTGGAGTCAAAAAGTCTCCCTCAACTAGTCTCTCCCGATTCGGCATGCCACTCCCCATGAACCCAGGCACCCCTGCTAAGTCACCAAACGTAGCAAACCACTTGGGGTGAACTATGGCAAAAGTGTTAGTTAAGTACTGAAAGGTTTCCGGGGCGGTGGTACCCATACTCGCCTCCCAAATTTGTACCGTTTGACTAAGATCAAGACACCCAGTCAATATTACGTACTCTTTGTCTCTCTTACACTTTCTGACATTGTATTTATCACTCAATTTGATTTTAAATTTGTACCAAGAGATTTGGAATTTGAAATATGAAGATTGGTTCGACTTTTGAAGCACAAACCACTCCCACATCGCATTTCTTGTGTTCTTTCCTTTATTCTATGCTTAACAGACATTTCTGGCGCAACGACGATATAAGTAATCTTTATAAATTAGATTCATGCTTTCAATAGAACTTAATATGTATGTTAGTGGCGCAATAGTGGAGCGGCTAGTAGCTGACGACATGGCCAGCTCCATGTGGTCGCATATCTGCAGTTTGCAGTTCTCACTGTACTTTACTGTCGAGTCGTCAGTTGCTGTTGCCTTGCTGGCGCGATGCTAAACACCGCTTTGTTCACTTTGTGGTAATTGGTGGCTGAGGTTTCTGTTTTGCTATTACTTATTGTAAACGCATGTTTTTTGGAAGAATTTGATTGATTATTATATTCTTATTGAAATGCAAAATTCAGCTTTATTTAACTTACAACTAGTATTACATAATATAAGGTTATTTTTACCTCACTTCTAATGCAATAGGTAAGTAGTGGATATCAAAAAAGTATGTTTTTGCAATCCATCTTTGCAGCTTAGATATTAAATTATGAGTTTATACTTAAAACCTTGCCAGATCTGCATTCACTAACTTTACTAAACTGTGTTCATTTTGGCAGCATTAGGAAAATATGTCTTATTTGATTTAAATATTATGTAATTATAAATATTTTGCTAAAACTGTATTTATAGTAGTAATCCACGTCATCTAAATTATGTATTGTAATTTGATATTAATTCATGATCATGTGATACAACAGTCTATTTGAAATGTGAAAGTAATTTAACTTACGTGGCATTCCGGAACACAATGGATCTTTGGATTAATGGTAAAATATGTTATCTATGAACCTTCAATCCAATAATCCATGAATGTTCCCCATGACTCGTGATGGTCAACATTAAAATACAATTAAACATAGCCAAAGCCAATGCATATGCTACTCACAATTCTTGTTTCTGGAGTTCGTTAGTTACATACAGTTACACGTCACATAATATTTGTTTGCATATACAACATATATTTCTTTTGAATATCGTGTTACATAATATCTGTTTATATAAATATTTCTTTTGAATATCATCACAATGAGATCAAATACATATTTGCCACTACAGTATACTGACATTAGTAATAAATCATTAATGTTCAAGATTGGTATTGTAAAGTGAGATATGGGAAGATCTTACACAGGAATATGCAAGTATCCGATACTCGATAATTCAAGTATCTTAGTGACGGCCGAATACATCACCGCGGAGGTTCGTACACGGGTTGTTGTCAATCACTGTTGAGATTTTAAACATGGTTTTACTTAGATGTTTTGTAACAACGCATGTGCTTTAGATTAATGCTAGAAACAAAACAGCCAACAAAGATTGACATAAAAATTACAGCTACTGCTTGGTTGTGAGTGAGGTTAAGAAAGCATTCTAATTTTGAAGTTTTGACAACTTAATAGTGATTGGTGGCAACACGGGTCTCGTGGTTTCAGTAGCAATGTGTACGAACTGTGTGCGACTACTTGTTTGCGATACGAGTATTGGATACGAAGAAGAAGGGCCTTAGAGTCAACGCACGATTATAAGATCCTAGGGTATAGAATGGTTCATATTAATCTTGCATGAACAATGAGTAAAGCTATAGCCAACCTAACGCAGAACGGTTTTGGTAATGCACTATTGGATTTAGATGTAAAATAGGATTTTCTGTCTTCTATTCGATATTTCCTTACTTTATTAAGAAACCTATTGTACGTTTCAATGGCATATCTTGCGATTCTGTTAAAATACATCTCCTGTCTTCTGCGTTTTCCATTTAAAAACTTGCTTACAACCTTCCATAATTGAAATAATATAGAACCTGGAAAACATAGATATTTAAATATACTTTTGAAACCTCGCAAATTTTTTTTATTGTGTGTACATTTATATATTTTATGTGAAAATTGTAAATTTATTGACAAATTACACATTTGTTGAAAGTGTCAACATTGGTATTTATGCTTAAACATTTTCACCTCTTTTTGTGAGAATTACTGTCTTTTATTATATCGCAGATAATCAAGTCACTTCCAACAACTTCTCAAGAGATTTTTAAATCAGGTATAAGTTTTTTAAATGCACTATCACATTTTGTAATTACTTCTTTGATCTGTTTGAAGTTTTACAATGTTATGCCCGAGTTTTAACATAATAATAATTAAGAAAAAATGTAACTTAGCGAACTTACGATAGGGTTAACCGACAATTACACCCTTACATGTGATGTGGGTACAAAGACGAGAGCTCCATTAGTAGGGATCTTATAATCGTGCGTTTACTCTACCTCTTCTCATGTTTTGTGATGTGTAGCTTTTGTTCTTCGATAAAGATAAATAGCAGATATAGAGCTTAATAATGGCAGTAAAATACTTGCACTAAATCCTATACAATAGTTCGATTTAACCGCCTCATACTGTGCTACCTCGGAGTTCCTAACTCCCAGTGTTGTCTTTACCGGTATGGATTTGTCTACCAAACAGAAATACAATTAAGAACTGAGGTATTCCTAATAAAATTATATTTCTGGGTGGAGTTGATTTTTTTAGCAGTTGTATGATTCTAGGACCAATATATTGTGAACTTTTTTTTCAAAAATTAAATTTGGTGTTCAACACGTCTATAAGTATTTTTTGTTCAAAACTCTTCATGATATAAATAAGTATGCTTATAAAAATTATAAAGAAAGAAATGTGTGTGTATAATAAAGCCTTTTTCAGTATACATTGTGAGATATAAGTTTACTTCAGGAATCTCACTTTTATTATTATGTTTTATTTCTCAATTTAATTCACCTTTGCACGGTTTATGAAGGTGTTCTCGGCCCGCGCTTGTTTGGTTGAATCATTCCTTTTCAATTAATCTTTTTCTTTAACTTGTAGTGGAGAAAATGAAATGGACAGGAAATTTCAATAAATAAAAATAAATTTTGGTTAAAGCCAACATGTAGACAATACCATACTTGATAAAGTGACATTTTTTATTTTTATATTTAACCAACCCAGTAGAGGTAATATTCAAAGGCAAAATGAATGTATATGACACTAATGTACTGTGCGTGGACAAGATTCTTCAACACTGCAAATGCAGGGTTACAGCCTCTAAAAGTTAATGAGGACCCTGTGTAACTAGTTAAGTGAATTTTTGTGACATTTGAAAAAGTGAGCAAGCATTGGGAATTGTTAGTAGACGCAGGAATTAAATGCATACCCCCTTAACTAATAAACATGTTTTTTAAATCGGTTATACACACAATAGATAAACCATCATTTACGATCCATAAATGTTTGTTTATTAGTTTTGTAAAATTTAAAACACATTTATTAGTAAGGCCCATAGTAACTTTAACGTCTTAGTATTTCTCTTGCGTGAATTTTACACAGGGTTTTCTTAGATCAAATCTATCAACATTCTTGTTTGCTTGATCTTTTATTAGAGGTGTTTCCCAATTCACAAACCTGTATCATTGTTGCAGCCATTGCAAATGAGCAGGTTCACGCAATAACGCCGTTTACACGCACACTTCGGAGCGACTGAGTCCCGCGCCACTTCAAGCCGCCGCGCAGAAAAGCAAAGACCGATAGGTTTACAGCGCGGTTCACTGTGAGACTTTTCTGAGCGGCGGCCTGAAGTGGCGCGGGACTCGGTCGCTCCGAAGTGTGCGTGTAAACGGCGCTATTATAAAATGGCGGGTTCAACGTAGCAGATAATTAACACTTTGTTACACATTGGTTTAGAATTGGTTAGCTCATTCTCCCACCCATTCAGAACTCTAAACTTGTTGATTAACTACTGTGCCCAGTTCAGTGCCTATAATTTGGGAATCCTCAACCACTCGAGTGATAACTACCCAAATTTGAGCAGATGATTTTTAAGAATTATAAATTTAATGACTTTTAATTTTTTTTTATAATTCCTAAAAAAATATGGGATAAACAGTGAAATCTAGGTTGATTCATTGGCTTTACCGCAGTAAGCAATTCATGTGTTTCGGTATTAATATTTGGAGGTATGGGTGGGTGGTCAAAAGAATGCCAGATATTGGAAAATCCCTTCCTGTGGATTGAATCAGTAATACATATATGTATTATTTACATACAGACTGTTCTCAACAACTCAACCTTTCTCATGGACCTTGGGTTCAGAGTGTCCTAGATATAGTTTTTGATTTCCTTTCACATGTAGAGAGAGATACATGCCGTATTACTAGTTTATGACACCATTGTGACTCAATGTGCCTCAAAATATTACATACAGGAAAATCAAAAAATGAGGCACCTCATGTCTGTGACTTTCAACTCGTCCCACTTTCCTTGAGCGGGTTCAACCGGACTTGATTGGGTTTAGGAACTGCCTTTCTCATCCCTAGTTTATTATATTTTTCATTACTCTTGTTCTCAACTACCTATTTAGTAAAAATAATTTTAATAACAAATTGCAGTTTTGACCATTGTGAACTTCTTATCTCCATTTTATTTTAGAAATTGCATGTATATTTTTATCGTGTACACTACCCGGTAGTATGAAATTAGTATTTTACGGCTATAAAACAGTTAAAGTTAAATATATTTATTAAAAAAAAAATATTATGATTATTGTTGGTATTGCAAAAAAAATGTCTCTTAACACTTTTTTTGGCTTAGCAGAATCGGTTCAAAATAAATATGTATAAGCAAATCCCTATCAAATTACCTAGTAAATAAGAATAAAGATGATTCACAATAAGAAGGTAAAATAGGACAATCAAATATTTAGCACATGCGATACATGTATATATGTTGTGGTACATGTATTGTATGTGCTATCAGACATGTCAAGAAGACGTGGCGCTTGGCGGGTATGGACTTCTTATTGTGAAACATCTCCACATTGGTTTGGCTGGCTCGTGGGCTGATATTCAACCACAACTACATGTGACATGATACTCTCCTAAAACATATATTATACATATGTACTAATACTAACCAGTAGTGTTCAGGCCGCAGCGTCCCCATCAAATAATATTATATTATGTATGTATACATATTTCCACTACTTTAAGACAAATGTTTACAGTGTCTTGTAGTATCAAAATAAACCTCGTTATATTCAAATTCAAATGTATATTTGGACTTAGTATGTTTTTGACTCCCTAACATCTTATTACTCTATCAATCAATTACCTTCCAAGATTCCTTTTTTATATAAACTGTACATTTACATAAATTGGTAATTAGTGAGCCTTAGAATCAGATTGTGTATTCTATAGTCTGTCAAAAAAAAGTAGAAAATATAAAAACTTGAACTACTAAATTTGTAGACTGGCAACACCAATTTAACTGTCAAATATTTTTTTGAAGTGCAATGGCACTGAATGTATAGAACACAGTAAACCACATTTTAAAAAACATTTTTTCTTCATGATATAAAATTGATTAAAAGGTGATTTATAAAGCGATTTGCTTTAATTTAATTTAACATAAATTTGAATTTAACAATAGATAGAAAGGAAGAATCATTAATGGTGAGTTTAGTTACACTACTTTTAGATTTGAATGAGTTAAATATATTCAGATCTAAAATTAGAGACATGATCTAAAGCCCAGGCAACGCTAGGTACTTTATCTAGTATTAAATAAATGTGAGCAATTTCTAAACTGTGCTTTATATTTTATTACATTATAGTTATTCTTCATTATGTTAACACAAAATTGCAAAGGTATAATAATAATATACCTATACGCAATTCTAATTTTGAGATCGGCGGGTATCTATACTGCAATGAAAAAATATTTTTTCCACTATTATGCCTTTTTAATTTTTTATAAAAATGTAGGTTACACAGCTTTACTTTAACACCATGAGTTATGTGTTTAGTATTGCCATTTGAACAACAGTGGCGCCCTCATTTATTTTCTACTCTTATTTGACAAACTGTAAGTTAGAATACACAATCTGTCATTATTAGATATGGCGACATTAATGGTCATTGTCTAATGACCAATTAAAAGCTGTTTGCTCTTAGCACTGAAGCGTTTTTGGCCACAGTTTGACCAATTTGCAAACACCAGCTGGCCAAAATGCGGCTAATTTGAAGAAATATTTTAAAACATAAAGGAATTATTTCAAAAGTTCCCACTCATTGGAATCTTTGATTAATCCCAAAGCTAACTTAGGAGTTTCACACTTTAACAAGAGATATCTTGCATATCTTCTGAATTATTTGTTATTGACATTCCACAAACCGAAATTATAGAAATATTTTTTCTTACAAATCATTGATCATGTGTTTACATATTAAAAAATGCATCTTCGAATTTAAAAATATATATTTATTATCAGCTAGGCCATAGACAACACACAGAAATCATAATATTTAATATTGCTCCAAATAGGTACCACGAACATCAATTTTAAAGTTTATTTTTATACACTTGTATGTATAATTATGTAGAATTTGCACGTTTATAAATTTAATGATGTTTTAATCCTAAAACATGAAATAAACGGTCAGTATAGGTGTGTTGAATGGCTCTCTGACATTGTGTGCAAATTATGTCTCCATATTAAGGGGATATTGACAAAGATTGGAATAATATTTCGGGGGTGAGAGGAATGAGGTAACTAGCGACTGGGAAGCATAAAGCAGGGAAAGGTGGGAGGTGAATGCGGGTGGGGGGGTTAGCGGGATAGGTGGAAGAGGAAGAGGGGAGGGGGGGAAGCCAGGGAAGGTGGAGGAGATACGTGAGGGGAAGGGGTATGGGGATGAATGGGAAAGGACACGCAGGGAGATTCAATTTCTTTATTTCAGTGGCATTGCAATGCATGCCGGGACTTGCTAGTTTGAAATAAAAAAGTTACATAAAATATATGGTTTAGTAGGCAGGTATATACAAACAATAAATCATAATTCTTATGATTTCAGAGGAAATTTTAGTTTTGATATATTAAATAAGAAAAATTTAGAAACATACTTTTTTGGACGTGAGATCTACTGTTGTTGACACACAAGTTGAACATAAATAGTAATAGTTTTATTGCAGTTTTTTTTTTCTATTTTTCTTATGGTACTATAGAAAGTTGACCATTTTTCAAGGTGTCCGGGGGTAAAATGCACTAATTTCGGGAGATGATTCTACATGATAGTACAGGTAAAAGAGATGAATAACTTTTTTCAAAAATCCAACATTTTAAGGTAGTTTCAGTTAAAAAAAAGTTGGATGAAAAAAAAATTCAAACATGTATTATGTAGAATCGCCTCCCGAAGTTAGTTAATACCGGATATCCTGTACATTTCGATATTTTCCAAGTGGACCCCATGAGGTATAGCTTTTACTATTCTAATATCCCAATAATGGTTTATTTTTCATTACTATTATTTTCCATTACTTATTATTAGAATTTCTGACCTTAGTTGCTAGGCTATGATTTATTTGAAAATAATTTCCAAGGGGGTGAATACTGATGTATTGTTTCAATTTCCCTTCTTAATTCCTAGGTATTTTTCGCCATTCAATTTCCAGTAATTTGGTAAATACTCTAGCTGGTTTACCTATTGTATGATGGCCTCTGTGGTCGTGGGGTAAGGCTGTCAACTAGCAATCCAGAGGTCAAGGGTTTAAATCCCAGCGAGCGCAAATAAATTTTATTTGATTAAATTGTGTTATTTCACAATTTTTTATTTGAAATAATATATACATAGCATATTTGCTGCACATTCTAGCGTAGAAGATACTCTCAGTATCGCCCTGGTGTAAGACCACCAATCAGAATTGAAACTTTGCTTTAAATAGCTTTAGCCATGTTTGGTGAGCAGATTTAGATAGCCAGGTACTCTCCAACCTTCCTCTTCCCATCCCCATTACCTTCAGCCTCGCAAAATATTCCAATTGGGGATGCCGTAGTCTCACTGGCTCAAGACAGATGCAGTTGGGACTGTTGTGTGGAATTCACATAAAAATAATAAAAAATGTATACAATGGTTTTTGCTAAAATATAATGAAGTGTTTATTTGAGTGGTGTTTTCAATAAAATATTTATTAAAGTAATTAGCCATGTTACCTTCATTTATCTCTTTCGGGAAGCTTATTATTCTTATGCCATCATTGTTTTGCAGAGCAGTTTTGTGAAATTTCACTGCAAGTGTGGTTTATCAACTACAATTTACCTATGTACATGTATATACTTTAAAATATTTTCTATTGAAGATATTTACTTAAAATTACTCCATCTTTGGTGCCTACTTCATAATGCTTATTATGTAACCTACATTAAAATCATATCAAAAATAGAACAAGCCCTTTCATACCGAATCTATACGGAAAAACATGGATCACAAAAACTGCGTTGATTTGTACGAAAAAACGTATTGTGTGTATTTTTTATATGTGACACTCTTATAGGAACGCGATTCCGGTGAAGGTGGACCTTATGACCCTCAGCGACTCAGTGGATGTTTTAAAAAAATTAGCTTAAAATTTGGAGGTATGACATTTTGAAAGAGGGTGGGAAATTTCCTAACCGAACGCTTAAAAATTTCCGAAATCTCGGGGCTGAAAATAAATTACGTCACACGAATTTCAATTTTTTGACCCCCCCCCCCCCCCCTGTCACATTTGTGAGACCCCTTCCCCCCAGCATTTTGCAATTTTACATGTAAAAATAATAGTTGGTAATATTTTAAAGGTTTTTCGACAACATTTAACTGCAGGAATGCCGTTCGTGCACCGGTGTGTTTGAGATTTTACACGCGATTTTGACCCTTATGTATAAAGAAAGTGTATGAAGAACACGGTCAGAATCGCTTGCTCTGTTATCGCCCTTTACCATAGAGAAAACCGCAATGCGCCTGGTCACTCCAAATAATTTATATTAATAATTTACCGGAGCGCGGGAATGTGCGCAGTTCTTGCGCATGCGCGGGAAAAATTCCTTTGTCTCCGATTTTGACCTTTCTATGTACAAAATTTCTCAAGGACACTGTCAGAATCGCTGGACACGAAATGTCATTGGGTGTCATGGATGCCGCTTTTTGCGAACGCTAATTGGTGGACAACCAACCCCAACTACCCCGGCAAACGTGAGGTTAATATTGTGATGGTTACATTTGTGATTTTTACATATTTACTGTCACATATTTCAGTTTAGATCGATTTAAACACGAATTCCTGCAAGTACTCATGATTATTTATTCATTTAATGTACGTTGTACATAGAAAAAGCAAATAATAGTCATAAAAATTACACAAATCCGACAGAAGATTACGTCCGCTATCTAATAACGATCTCACATTTCCCGCGAATCGCTCGGCTGGTAGATATTACAAGTTGTACATTACGCTGCCACTGCACTGTGTGGTGATGACTTGGGAGATGGCCTCTGACTCCTTTCTTGAACATTCTTATAATAAAAAGGTAAATAAAATAAAGCAAGACTCCTATGTAATATAATAATATTATGTTTTTTATTTTAATAATTTATCTACAAATCATTCGTTTAAAATAAAGTTTACAAAATTTTACGAAAAATCACAACACAAATTTATATTAAAAATTTATTTCCTTAATTTTTACGCTGTATGCAAATTAAATAGATTTAATTACAAAACCTACATTTCGATGGAATGCATTGAACATATTATTAATTGCACAAAGAATAGAGTATGTAACTAACTACAAAACATATTACTTAAAAAATTCTAACTTACAAAGATCATTAAAATATGGCGTATATTTGTTATTTCTTCGAATCAAAAAAATAAGCTCATTTTATAAAAAGCTTTTTACATATAGGCACTGGAGTATGATTGACAAAATAAATGCACATTTTCACATCACATTTCATAAATTTACTAAAAGTATAAATAATATGGTAGAATAAATAAATGCTAGTCATTGATTTGCAAGAAAATAAATTTTCTCATGAATAATGAATTAATAAATAAATGCTAGTCAGTTATTTGCAAGAAAAATTAATTTTCTCATGAATAATGAATTAATAAATAAATGCTAGTCATTGATTTGCCAGAAAAATTAATTTTCTCTCGTGAATAATGAATTGTAAAATTTGCAAAGTAGAGTGAAAGGTCGAATTAAAAAGGGAAAGGTGGGCAAGCGTGTATAGTAAATTAAAGACTTATCAAAATATTTATGATGGTAGAGCTTATTTTTAGATATATATAGAATCACATTTACTAAACTAACTTAATCATAAAGAAATGTTGTGTGAAGTAGAACTTGAAACTTATATTCACAATGTGCAAATAAACATATGTTTTATGATATTATCATTTAAACATAGTACGGGACTCTGATAAGTACATATTGAAGTCAGTCAATAGGATTATTGTAATTACATATAATATTATATTATAAAATATCATAAATTAATTGTAGTCAACATAATTTCTCAATTTGTACTCAGTATGCTAGCGTATGTGGCTCGTACCACTGCTAATATGCAAAATAAAACTATTCTAGATAACTTTTATACAAACATTGTACAATACCGAAAAGTTTTGTTTTCATGATTAAACACATCCAAACTAGTTAAAGCAACTTAACATAGTAATCTCTTTGGATTTATATTTATATTAAACAATTCTGAACTAAACTATGTAGTAAGTTGAGTATATTAACAAATAATAACGAATTAGGTACATAATACAATATTTCTCTATCCGATGAGAATATCCAAGATCTTATATATATTATTATCCCATGCGGCAGTTGTTTGTTTTCTTAAAATGTGCTGGAATAAAAAATAAGATATCCCACTTGACTTCTAATGTAACTAGAACCTTTAGTAATGCCTCTCAATGGGCACTGTAATTAAAACTACCTACGACATTTACCAATATTCATAATAATGTTTCTGGAATTAAAAGAAGAGTATTCAGTCTTCAGCCCTACTAAATATACATAACTAATAAGAAGGATGAAAGTCTATGAACATAGTATCTTCCACTTCACACTCGAGTCTCCGCATCATCCTCGGTAGTAGATTTCCTATAAATACAAAACAATATTATTTTATTGACAATTTTAAATCAATTTAGAGTTCAAACCAAGCTTGATTATTTATCAATTGGTGTACAAATCTACTTTCTAATGTTATTTTTTTTCTTTCTATTTTATCCAAAAGTGACTTAACCGCAAGGACTATGCCCGAGTATACTCGGGCGGCTATTATGTGTGAAAATTCCCATACCCGAGATAACTTTACCTGCAGAAAAGACCACTCCCGAATATACTTGGGTGAAAATAAATACGATTTATTGTATGTGGGAGCGAGACAAAAGACAGCTGCGATGATTCAAACGAGGTACCACTCTCTGCAAATCTGGTGACATCAAGCGATGTTAAGGGTGTTTAAAAGTTGTGACGTGAAGGGGTAATAAATAATATACATAGATTGAACTTAGCGCCAACCCACTTGGATATCTTTTATCGCACATCACATTAATAAATAATTTTATTTACCTCGTCCCTGGTGTGAGTAGGTTCCAACATAATTTCCAGTCCACCAACATTAGAGGAAAAGCAATCAAATAAAGGAGATTTTGTTTAGCAATTTGATTCATACAACCGCCACCATCTGGTAAACCATGAGTTAATAACAATGTTAATAAATAAAATAGTAATTGAGTCCAAATGTGAAAAAGCCTTATCCAAAAGTCTCAAGTCAAAATTCCACAGAAAATGTTGAAAGTAAGCTATTCATTTATTTAAAACTTTAAAAAATTTATATATTTCCGTCACCAAATTTAGAAAATCAGCTAATAATAATGTTAGCAAACTTTTGTTTACATTTTTGAAAATTTGACTTTTTTGAAAATGATAAGTGTACAAAATATACATTTCGATCAGTTACGTAATAATATAACAGAAGCAGTAACTTACTCGCTAGTTTCAGCCATGTTGGCCAGGGGAGCAATCATTTGTTGTGATATGCCTGCAAATAAAAACATCCTTTCAATATAAACTCAGAATGGAATTGAAAAATAATGGAGGGATTGATTTACAACAAAATAAAACAAACGTGTTATATGATTGATACCTAACACCATGAAGAATATAAATAAAGTTATATTATTTTACCTGGTACACCCATATGACCATGGCCATTGATGGCTGGTGATTGATTCATGCCTCGTATACTGATATGGTCTTCCTCGGCTGTAAAATGCAACAACAACAAAAAACTAAATATTAAGCGCACACAAACACAAAAGCTATTTTTTAACAACGCAGTGTAAAAGTGTCTTACCCGTGTATGGGAATAAGTATTTATCGTGCGGATGATGATTCTTCTCCGAGGTCTCTGACATCCTATCGCCAAAGTCAGCAGAGCCAGATGCCATGGCGTAATGGTTGTCCACTTTTCTCTGGTAGTCATTTTTGAGGAATCCCGCTATTCCGGAATCCCTGAAGTCTCTGGAGCCGTAGATGCCGTTCTCTCCATTCATGAACTTGGTGGGGCTGTAGCTGTAGTTATCGGGGCCAGCGAGGTAGGTCTTGGGGCCGTAGGGCGGCGTTTGGCGGTAGTGGCTCGGCCGCATGGCATACTCGGGTTCGGGCGGATGCGCCATGTAGTGCGGCTCGTAGCCCATCTGCTGGTGCTGGTGCTTGTCCAAGTCTGTCTGGAGGCCGTACTTCATCTCGCCATAATCGTTTTCTACCCCGTATCTAAAGAAAAATATAATAAAATTAACATCTACTACTACCGTATTTCATGAGTAGCATAACATAAGAACAGCATAATATAGTGACTAATGTTGTATGGGTGGGGGATAGAGATTCACCTTGACTATTAAATAAAGGACTTGCCTGTTATCAAGTGGCATGATGGTATGCTCTACGCTTGCTGTGTATGTCTCGTGAATGTTCTCCAAGAGGGACGGTTTGACGTTGTGACCCCGGAGATGGTAGGCCGTGTCAGAGGTCAGGTCGGGATTGGGGAGAGGGACGGGAGAGGGGGAGGCGAGGGGCAGTGGGAGATGAGCCAGCATCTCGTTGTCAGAGCCTGTCTCCTGGGACCAGCGCCCTATTTCACCTTCACCTGAGAAATATGAAAATTACATCATCAATAAATTAATTTCTAACAGTTTACTATGAAGCAAATAAATATCGGTATAAAAATGATTAAAATAGATGTTTTACCATTTGGACCAGTGACCAGCCTTGACACCCCCGGAGCGCCAGAGCCCCCCCAGGTGGGTCTACCCGAGGCTCGGGATGGTGGAGAGGTTTCCGTGATGTTGGGCAAGTAGCCTCCTCCCATGTCCCCTGCAGAATTTCACATATCAGATAATTTGGTTTACACATCATTTAAGACATGCATTTATTTCTCTCCTTCGTAATTTTCAACATTGCCACCAAGAACTTTCAGGTTGTATCGATCGTAAGCTGATCGAAAATGGGTTAGTGTTGAACATAAGCCTCTTCGCCAGTTGACTGCTATCCACGGCTGGCTTGATCTGTCTTGGACCAGCTGGTAAATACCATCAAATGATTTGCCTGGGATTCTGTGGTCTATTCTGGTTCTGGGATTGAGGACTCTTCTTGTTGTGAAAAATACTCATGATTATAGTGGCCTGCCGAGACCACTTAAGAAGAAATGTTAGGTATTAAAAGTTAAACAAACCATTGCGAGCTAATCTGATGGTTCCTCTCCTGTCCGAAGTGTCTTCATCGTCACTGGAGTGGCTAGAAGCCAACTCTAGACTGCGCCCGGCACTTCCTTCAGATTCACTGTCGGAGTTACGGCGCTTACCAGGTACCGCTTCCTCTGAAATTTTTTAACAGAATTATTAATGAAATACCTATTGCATGAATTGGATGGAATATATGTATATATACTGTATATATGTATTTTTTACATGAGCTCCACACAGGAGGCCCAGAGGAAAATAATTTCCCTCAGGGCCTATGTCATCTTTGGGGATGCTGTGTGGAGGTTTTTTTTTAAAGGAAAGGAAGGAGAGGAGTTCTGGGAAGGAAAAGGGTTTAAGGGGTGGGTAGGAATATGGGGTTCAGTGTGTCCAGGTCATCCGCCTCCAAGACCTAGACAAACCTCACCCCATGGACCCGGGCAGCCCTGCTAAATCACCAAACGTAGCGAAATACTTGGGGTGACCTGTGGCAGAGGTGTTGGTTATCCAATAAAGGTTCCCGGGGCGGCGGTACCCATTCCCGCCTCCCAAATATGAATTGTTTAATCAGTGGGTTTCATAATATCATTTTTATAGCATTAATAATTCTTCTTCTTACCTTCTCTATGCCTGTGAAGTGAAGAATCAAACCCTCTGAGGTATGATGGCATATCGCTAGTGGAGTTGTAGTTGGATGTTGAAGTACTAGTGTGACGCATATGACCATCACTTCTGAAAACGTTAATGTTACATTATCATTTTTCAATATTACACAATAAGTTAAAAATTTTACTGCGAGTATAAAATGCTATTTAAAAGTAACCTGTAAGGACTGGAGCTTGTTTTTGTAGTGCTCCTTGATGTAGTGCTGGAAGCTGAGATTCCAATATTCCTTCTGGCGGTGACTCCTTCCAGACCACCGGTGTTATGATACGCAAGAGCAGACCTTTACAGTGAACAAAATATTGTAATATGAATTATGGTTCGAATAAAACAAACAAATGTGTGTAAGATCACAAAATGATCTACATGTTACCTGTTTCCGGGTGCAACGGGTTGTCCACTGGAGCTCGTCACCATTGAAGTATCAAGCAGTGGAACCTTCCTGCCCATACATCTCAAAAATGTCCTGCAACAATCAAAGTTGTAGATAAGAAGAAGTTCAAAGATTTTATGAGTACAAAGAAATTTTAATACCCCAGTGAAAAAAAAATCAGTGAACAAGACACAAAGCCATTTTCCTGTATAAGCTTTATCATAATTAGCACCACAATAAACTGAACTCCTGACAGTCTCTAGGAAGTCCTGACCCATTGAAGCCAGTCTCCTTTCAGTTTCTTATGTCTAAGGTGTTTGCTTTCACCCTGTCCAAAGACTTATACTTAGGCTGCCCAACACTCCTTCATAGGCTTGTTATAGAGAAGTCTCTTTGATGGTGACTATCTTCCATCCTTGATGTCCTCCATCGATAGTATAAAGTGCTCTCTAAGCCCTTGTGCCCACATGATACAATGTGTGAATGCGGTGCGGTGCAGACCAGCAAATGTGAGGTCAACGAATGCCTGTTCCATTCATTACCCGGCAGGATTGTGATGTTGGTAAAATCCACACTCCTGCAGCCCTAGACTGACTCACAGACCTAGATGATATGATGATATATGAAAGAAGAAAAACAGTATCTATTAGAAGAATACAGGAACACTGACCTGTTGAGGTTCTCCCTGACGCGCACATTGAATACGCAGTAGCCCAGCAGCAGTGCGAGTGCGTGCGCCGGGAGGGCCACGGCCAGCAGGAGGGAGAGCAGTGCAGGGGGAGGGGAGGCGCCCCCTTGGCCGGCCAACAGCAGGCAGCAGGCGCCTCCCACCCCCAGCAGCGGGGCTGCTACCACCGAAACACATACCACACTCCTGAAATAAACATTATAATATGATTTAATGATAGAAGATTGCCTGATGGTTCGTCCTGCTGGAAGCTCTTCCGGAGTTTTTGTGGAAAACGTCCCACCGGAAGACTACCGTGAGTCCTGCTGGTAGTACGTGATTTGTATGGAAATACTTCCCGGTCCTTCCAGCAGTACTGTGACCTTGAGAGTGATCTCAGATTTTATCAAGAGTAGTAAACATTGGGTTGGGGTCACTGATAAAAAATAAAACAATGTACCTATATATTTTTAAAACAAACATTATAATCAACAAAAATCAAATTCAGTGGCGGTCCTTCCCTCAGGACAATTGGTCAAAGACTTCCCAAAATTATAAGATGAAAGTTTAACATAATATTATGCAAATCAAAACAACTGGTGCTAATGTATTTGAAATGTATCGCGAGATAACAGGCAGCGGCAAGTAGTGACTTCTAACATTTTAAATTGTCGTAATATCATGTTCCCTGTCTCTTTACGCGCCATACAACAAATGAGATGGCACTATGTCGTCTAATAAAAATGCTTTCGGATTTTGAAGACGGTTTGGGTCATTGCTGTGATGGAGAGAAGATGATGAATAAATATTATGTATCTGAAAGAGATGGTTTGATAAACGTAGATTAATTTTGCATATTGTACGGCTTGTCGCATGAAATAATTTACTATATTAAATGTAATTTGACTCTTAAAATCGTGAGAACGAACGAATCAATATTATAGTATGTATTTATTTTAATATAGTATGATAATATTATGGCAAGGTACTGTTTAATGTACAATTTATTTTATGTACTGGCAATTTTGAATGCTGGTCACACCGGAAAGACTAGATGTAGTTCCAAATGCTACCGCAAATCATTCCGTCCCGAATTGTCCTGGTGTGTACAGCGATCAGATTTAGCCCCGCAACTTTCTGATATTTAATATTGTGTCGCGATTGTGTTTGACTATTACAATAAAAAGAGAATCTATTAAAACCTTCTAATCATTTATTAAACTCCCATGACACATATGGAAGTGTTGATTTGGTAAGATTAACACACCTTTCCCATAATATCATTTTTTTAAATAGACCCCTAGAGCCGCCTCTGATCAAATTTATATGTATAATAAGGAACTATATTAAAAGTACTTGTAATTACTATAAGTAATGAGATACTAATAACCAGTCACTTTGATAACTAAAAGTAAGATTTATTTGGAGGATTTATCCTAACAAAATACTACCACCGAACTTGAACTTCATTGTTGTTTTAAAACACTGACTACAACACCAAATATTTTGCATGCATTATTTTTCACAAAAATGTTGGTGATTCCACGTTGAAACAGGTTGCGGAGGTGTTGTGCCATCGCATGCCGACTAAAGGTTTGTGGACCTAGGAAACTGTTTTCTATGCAGTATGAAAGAGAAGAAAAAATGCTTTTTATTTTTGTTCAAATTTGAAAAACGGAGTTATAAACAAAAATTGCATCCTTCTGGAAGTACTCAAAGTCCTAATAGAAGGAATCCAGGCGATCTATCATTAAGTGTTAACCTTTACAACACTGGCCACTTCAACGCAATGCATCCCATAATGCGGCATGTTTTGATACAATGGAACGTTATTTTAATGAAAATTTATGGAACACATATGCAACATCTAATACGGGTATAGCCGCCGAAGAATCACACAACAATTCTGTCAATATTATCCATGAATGAATAAATTAGATATTTTAGGTGTTTTTGTACCAACCTCAAGTTTCCAAATCCCAGGATGTGGTCTCTGAGGGTGAAGGCAGCACGTACGGCTGAAGCGAGGAGAATGGCGCACAGGAGGGCGAGAGACCCGGCAGGGACCACCACCCACCAGACCAGGCCTTCGTGCCAGGAGATCCAGCAGCTAAACAACAATAACAACATATAAATAAACTAACCGAACCTCCATTACAAACACCGAAACAAATGCCTTGGACACTGGACTCCCTAAAAGAGGGACAGCAGCCAGTAGAGAATATAGCACTGTGATGATGACAACTTTACATCATTCACACATTCATAAAGCCTTTTCCTTTGGACAAAGATTTATTATTATTATTGAAAATAGATACAAACATAATATAAATAGGAATAATATATTAACAACTAGCAGACCCGGCCACACGTTGCAGTGGCAAACGAAACCTTTATAACCAACGCCATCTGTTAAATCAAATCCACACCGCCCATTTGTCAGCCCACTGCCCGTTGCCAGCTGCCGCTCGGCCAGATATATAATGTTTTTCAACCAATTTACACAAAACCTTGACAAATTATATGATACTGATATTGGGCAGTTCTTATGCACTATATTCGTATAAAAAAATAAAGACATTTGATGTTACATATTTAAACTTTTTTAGAATACTGATTTTATTATCATTCATAAGTTCATAACTTTGACAAGCATTATTATTTTTATTCCCACAAAGAACTTGAAGAAATTGCTGTGTAATGAGATACTCGTATGTATGAAAGGGTAACCAAATAAAACAGAACAATGACAAAACAGAATACAATTAAAGAATATGTTAGGTTAGGATTTTTTGCTTTTCTTTTTCTTCACTTTTCTTATTTTTTTTTTTACAATAGCTCGACACAGGAGGCCCTGAGGAAAAAAATTCGGTAAATTTTTGGGATTAGTGTCCATGGCTATTACGAATAATTTTTAGAAAAAAACTTTAGATTCGCCTTAATCACCATAAATGGAAACTTTTTGCATCACGGCTGGCGGAAAATAATGCATTTTAATTTTCAATTTCGTTAAATAAAATTTCACTTTGTGAACCGATACTACGACAGCCCGCCCGCCATTTTGTCACTGTTATGTTGGTATTCCTGACCTGATACAAACAAGAGCTAGATACGATTGGAGCCGACTTCGTGGGATACATGATGAGGCGCGTAATTATGAAAAACAGAATTAATAATATAATGTAAACGAACCTCTAATCAGGTACTGGAATGGAGACAAACCATTCAAATCCTGGGATGTTTTTTAAAATAAAGAAAATATACACAAGCCCGCTACACAAACCCTGCTTTGCCAGACAAACAAACCATTCAAAAACGTAGGCTGTTTTTTAAAGTAAAGATAACATTAACAATCCCGCTAGACAAACCCTGCTTTGCCAGACAAACCATTAAAAAACGTAGGCTATTTTTTAAAGTAAAGATAACATACACAAGCCTGCTAGACAAATTTCATAATTAAACGCCTTATTATGTATCCCACGAAGTCGGCTACAATCGTATCTAGCTCTTGTTTGTATCAGGTCAGGGATACCAACATAACAGTGACAAAATGGCGGGCGGGCTGTCGTAGATCGGTTCGCGAAGTGAAATTTTATTTAACGAAATTGAAAATTAAAATGCATTATTTTCCGCCGGCCGTGATGCAAAAAGTTTCCTTTTATAGTGAATCTAAAGTTTTTTTCTAAAAATTATTCGTAATAGCCATGGACACTAATCCCAAAAATTTACCAAAAATTCCCTCGGGACGTATGTCATCTTTGGGGATGCTGTGTCGAGAGTCTTTTTAGGGAAAGGAAGGTGAGGAAGTTCTAGAAAGGAAAAAGGTATGAGATCTGGATAGGTGTCTGGGAGTCAATGTCTCCAGGAGTGACGGACCTACGAATCCAACCTTCCCACTGTAGTGCAAGGCGATTGGTCGAGAGAGTACGGCTGGAGAGATCTAGGTTAGGTCTCCCTCAACCAATCTCCCCCAATCCGGCCTGCCACGCAATAGGTGAGCAAACGCATTCACCACCAAGACCTAGATAAACCTCACCGCATGAACCCAGGCACCCCTGCTAAGTCATCAAATGTAGCGAGCCACTTGGGGTAACCTATGGCAGGGGTTGGTTATCCAATAAATGGTTCCCGGTGCAGCAGTACCCAAATTGGACAAATCAATAATCTGATTTGTCATATACTCGGATGCGAGTATTAACTAATGTATATCATAATTTTTTTTTTTTTTTTTACATTAACTCCACACAGGAGGCCCTGAGGAAAATAATTTCCCTCAGGGCCTATGTCATCTGGGATGCTGTGTGGAGGGTCGTTTTGAGGAGAGGAAGGAATGAACATTGGTCTTGAAGAGACCCATGTTGTAGGAAGGAGGAAACACAGAGGCCGGCAAATCATTCCACAGCCGAGCTGTTGAACACAAGAACGAGTCAAAGAAACGACCCGTTCTCATGTGACAAATGTCAACCGTGTACAAATGTTGGGCACGCGTTAGGCGTGTTTCCCGATTATGCACTTACTATAATGTACTTACAATAATGCGTTTCCGTACTGGTGTTGTCTGACTCCTGCAGCCAGCGCTAAGATGATGGCTGGAATCCCGTAGGAGGCGGCGAGCTGGGCGCCGGCAGGCCCATGGTTCACGTCTCGCAGCTCCCGGACCATGCGCCGTACTTGCCACGCATCGCACGCCTGCCACGTCGCACAGCACAACCACCAGTAGTGCAGGGACATGGCTAGCAACTTGCACGCCACCTGTGAAAGACGTTCAGTAAGGCCCAGTTGTTTTGCACAGATTCACGCATGACAAAGTCATCAAATGGCCATTCAGTGCCATTTTGTTTTTTTGACCTTTTAAAGGTTTCCGTTAAATGTCAATTCTAAGTACGTTTCAGCATTTAAAAGGAATCTTTCAAATGTCAAAAAAACAGTATAGCTCTGAATGGCCATTCGATGACAATGTTACATTTGAATTTCTGCCAATTGGGCCCAAGATGACAATTTTTGTCAGTAATTTTTTTTTAAAGACAAAAATTTCCGGGTTACAATTGATCTGTCAATATTGGAAAAACTCCTACTATCATCATTAAAAGCGGAAAAAGTTGCTTTTGCAATGATAGTTTGCAATGATGACTAGCAGAGGATTGGGACCC
The DNA here is from genome assembly GCA_917880885.1 of Limnephilus marmoratus. NCBI lineage: Eukaryota > Metazoa > Arthropoda > Insecta > Trichoptera > Limnephilidae > Limnephilus > Limnephilus marmoratus. Next base: position 18,853,215 of record OU862908.1, read on the forward strand.
GTGACGCCTGGGTGGGAACCCGAAGACTTGTCTACTCAGCTACCAACAGGTTTAATTGTGAAGAAAATAATTGCTGCGTTATTAGGAGTGATTGAAATATTGTTGTTATATTATGTTGTAAAATTGTAACTTTAATAAATGTTTCAATAATAAAAAAAATTAAATTATAATAGTGCAGGTCGGTATTTGACGAAGAGAAGTTAGTTCATTGGCTCCGTATCCATAGGCCACGGGTTTGAAAGCCAACGAGTGCAATTAAATTTTATGTAATTAACACAAATAAAATAATATAACACGGGCATCAGCTTAGCATGGTGGTCGAAAAATCCACAAAAAAAAATTGTAATCACAATATTTATGCAATGAATAAAGAAAAATTAAAAAGAAAAAATATATTTATACAGGAGATTTGTGCCACATTCCTAAGTGGTCGATACTCTTAGTATCGCCCTGGTGAAAGATTACCAATTGACCGGTCAGTGGTTGAGTGGGCATAGCGCTTGGGTCCCACCTGGGCGTTGCGTGTCCGATTCCTCGGCTGGCTAAGTCCTCCATCACAACACAAGCAACATTTTCGGCTTTCTGTGGTGGTAGTAGGAGATTTTCAAACATTGTTGGGTTATTCGTAACCTGAGAATGTTTGTCTTTCTTTAAAAAAAAAATATATATACAGGAGATTTGTGCCACATTCCTAAGTGGTCGATACTCTTAGTATTGAAAGATACGATACTGAAAGACCACCAATCAGAATGGAAACATTTCTTGAAATGGTAATAGCCAATTAAATTCAATTTGGGAGGCGGGAATGGGTACCGCCGCCCCGGGAACCTTTATTGGATAACCAACACCTCTGCCATAGGTCACCCCAAGTGGTTCGCTACGTTTGGTGATTTAGCAGGGGTGCCCGGGTTCATGGGGTGAGGTTTGTCTCGGTCTTGAAGGCGGATGACCAGGACATACTGAACCCCAGATTCCTACCCACCCCTTAAATCCTTTTCCTTCCCAGAACTCTCCTCTCCTTCCTTTCCTTAAAAAAACCCTCCACACAGCATCCTCAAAGATGACATAGGCCCTGAGGGAAATTATTTTCTTCAGGGCCTCCTGTGTGGAGCTCATGTAAAAAAAAAAAAAAAAAAATAGCCATGTATGGTGACCAGATCTGAACGACCAGGTACTTCTCACCTTCGCAGTCCCAATCTCCTCCCAACCCCAAGTTGTCAATCTCACAACATTCTCCTAAGTAGGGATTCCATAATGAGTAGGGTTGTGCGGTTATCACACAAAAAAGTAGTGCAACTGGTTGCTCAAATGACTGATTTTTTTTTCAATTTAAATTGTTTCACAGGTAAAAGTTTACCCTTATCGCACTAATGCTGAAAAGTATACATATGCAATTATCTAAAAAGTAAGTTCACGATTATACGGTTACCTCATTCTGAACCAGTGAAGATCGGCTCTTGAGTGCAATGAAGTACAGGAGCTCTGCCATGAAGACGGAGAACACGAGATTCTTGTGGATAGTGTTGGAGATGGTGGGGGGACCTCCCCGGACTATCATAAGGGCAATTAGCACCACCAGCAAGATGGGCAGAGAGATGCAAAATGCTGAGTACGATGAAACGTCTTCCAACAGTGATGGCTCTGGTATATACTGAAAAGTAATTGTGGGATTAAAAATGAGCAAAATAACAATTTGATTTCATATCCCCCTACAAGTGTTTATTTCAGAGCATTAATATTTGGATGATTTGTATAGCGCTATTTTTGAGAAAAATCACCTCAAGAAAGAGCACTATAAAAATATATAATATATTTGCAAAATACTCTATCTTATTACTAACTAGACTACACAAATTATTATAACAACTTATGGCTAATAGATTGCATCCACCGGTTCATCGATCACTAATACAAAACTATTTGTGCAATGCATTTGACCAATGAACATTGCGCTGCGTTAGAATGTAAGTATATTATTATTTAGTTATTAAAAGTAATTTGTTATCTTACTTCCAAATCAATGATGTCGATAAGAACAGTGAATGTGGAAAGGTGATTGCATGTACAGTTCACATAGAGAGGCGTTCCTGAAGACTCGTCCCACTCATAATCTACCTCTGTCTGACATCCCACACGTGACCATTCTCCAGGCCTGAAACAATATGCAACATTAACATTTAGAAATTGTCATATTGTTGTTTTGAATAAGCAGAAATATTGTGGGTACTTACCCTCTGACTGTTGACCAATGCACACACTGTGGATTCATCCTCGTGTTAAATCTCTCTGGTTCTATGTTCAACCACATCTGCAATCGAATTGGTGTAGGTAGATTTATTCCAGTGAGAGATTTATAAACAAGCTTTTTATTTTTTGACGCCTCTCCATTAGTTTGATCCGTATTACTTCCTTCAGCTGTGAGTGCTAGGGCAACTGGTTCATTTCTTTCATGCTCAAAGGACTGTTGTATTCCAGAATCAACTAAGTAAGTGGCTTCATTTTCAGACACAGAATCTTTAGCGTATGTCTCTAATCCATGTTTCTTGGCAGCTGGTTTGATGATAATCGGAGGATGATCCGTAGTAACTTCAGATGAATCACTGCCACTGCTTGAAGGAGGGTTAAGATTCCTGTTTGCATCGCCATTTTGAGATGGTTCCATACTGCTACCTTTGCTGCTCGGATTGTTTTTGATTCCTCTGTTTGTATAGTAAGTTCCCTTGTCTGAAGTATCTGGAGGATTAAAAGTGTAACTTAGAACATCAATAATGGGAACATCAATTTGAAATTGCCTTCCCCCCCTTCTCCCCCCTCCCCCATCTCTCCCTCCCTCCTGCTTTCCATACATTCATTTTTCAAACCTCGCGTGCCACCAATAGCAATTTTTTTATAGAAATTTCATAATGCCAGAGCTCACCGGAAGTTTTATAAAAAACCTTGTCTTGACAATAACAAACACACAAAAAAAAGAATTATCCAATTTGGTGCAGTCGTTCGAAAGTTATGCGCTTAGCAACACATTCAGCAATTCATTTTTATATAGGTATAATATAAGCACTACTTCAAAACTTGAAACTCACTATTCAACATTTTAGTTCAGAAAATCGCCTCAAAATTGTTATTTTTATCATAAGCCACCAATTTGAAAAAACAGCAAAACTTATTTCTTATCTTACAAGTGTGTATGTGTAGATACATACGTTCATAGGAAAACTATCTGAGATAGGTTGCGGTTATAAAAGAACCAAGTCTTCTTTTTCCCTTTTTTTTTAGTCTGTCAAATAAGAGTAGAAAATATAAAAATTTGAACTACTAAATTTGTAGACTGGCAACACCAATTTAACTGTCAAATATTTTTTTGAAGTGCAATGACACTGAATGTATAGAACACAGTAAACCACATTTTAAAGAACCATTTTTTCTTCATTACAAAAATTTGATTAAAAGGTGATTTATAAAGCGATTTGCTTCAATTTAATTTAACATAAATTTGAATTTAACAATAGATAGAAAGGAAGAATCACTAATGCTGAGTTTAGTTACACTACTTTTAGATCTGAATGAGTTAAATATATTCAGATCTAAAATTAGAGACATGATCTAAAACCCAAGCAACACTAGGTACATTATCTAGTATTAAATAAATGTGAGCAATTTCTAAACTGTGCTTTATATTTTATTACATTATAGTCATTCTTCATTATGTTAACACAAAATTGCAAACGTATAATAATAATATACCTATACGCAATTCTAATTTTGAGATTGGCGGGTATCTATACTGCAATTAAAAAATTTTTTTTCCACTATTATGCCTTTTTAATTTTCCATAAAAATGTAGGTTACACAGCTTTACTTTAACACTATGAGTTATGTGTTTAGTATTGCCATGTGATCAACAGTGGCGCCCTCATATATTTTCTACTCTTATTTGACAAACTGTACTTATTCATTTATAGGAATTTCTCAATAAATTTTTTAACAACTCTTTGACACTCCAACCACCATAATAACCAACCATTTTTTAAAATTTAAATCCTTAAAACAAAATCTTTTAAACAGTATCACATGGATGAACTTTCGTGCAAATGATATCCAACCACACTAGCACCATCTGCTTTGAGCTTTGCAGATTACCTGCCATTGAATGTAACCGATACATTATCTATATAAAACTGTTTTTGTCAGAATGAGTGCTTTACCTATGTGTTGGAACAATTTGGCGTGTTGCATGTGGGGCACGAGAACTGAGAGCTGCATCAGCGTAGTGGCAGGCTTCAGGGGGACCCCCCACCTGCGTTGAACACTTGGCCCACAGCGGACGGGAATTAGGGAACCAGTTTCACTTGCCCACTGGGTGTATGCAATCACTGCACGGGACCAAGTGTCTTTGTTTTCTGAATCTGAAATACGGGAAGAATTAAATATTATTGAATTCCACATTTAATACAGAAGTCTCATAATCACATTATTGGTAAAAATTCTACCTTCATAAGGTTTTATTCCCAATATATCCAGCGGTAGATAAACTTTGGAATGCTTATCAAATTTGTTCTTGTTCTGCAGATAATTATTGTACTTGGGGAAAGATATCATGGGACTACTGCTCTTCCTCTGTCCTTTGATGGTCTTGCTGAAGAACTGACTGTTGGACTGTAGTGGAGAGTGTAAGAAGTCAGACGTGTCAGGAAGTACAACACGCTCCGTCGTGAAATCGTTGTGGTTTCCCGTTTGCTTCTTGAATAATTGCGTTGGCTCAAATCCAAATATGGACTCCGTTGTGACAATGTCAACACCAAGCACTAAAATAAATTATACATAGATATTTTTTAATTTGTGTAAAATAATATAAAAATAAGAGAGATGAATAATCTGAAATAATATTTGTATATTAGTGCGATAATACTAACCAACGTTATCGGTGACTATCTCGAAGGGATTGGTGTACGTGTCATGCTGGCTCTCTCCAAGGACTGTGATGTAGTCATCAAAGGTACCCATCAATCCATCAACTGAGTGGCCAGTCAGCTCTTGTATTCTTCTCCATTCTTCGCTGTACTGCGGCAGTAGGATCTTATTTGCCGACTTTATCATGTTCTGTAAAAAAAAAGTAAATAATAAGCTTTCTGATAAAAAATTTCTTCTTTCTGTATTGGCCCTATGAGTAATATTTAAAATCCCATACAAACCTTTATGTAGTCTTTATCCTGACTGTGTGTGAGGTTAAGTCCCGCCTGTTTGATCTCATATTGAATGAGAGCCATAAGTATTCCTTCGGTGACAAGGATATCTGCGCCGTACAGATTTGGCGTATCTCGTGTGGCCATCATCAGGTCATTAGACAATTTCACACCAATGAATGTGTTGATTTCAAGTTCATTCATTTCAATCTGGCTTAGCTGAAATTTTAAAATGTATAAATAAAATAAATTTGTAAATAAAATAAATTTGTTATTATTGATAAAGTAATTAACAGCCAGATTTTATATTTTGATAAAATTATCTCAAACAGTTTTTTTAGGAGTTCCTACTTAGATGTTCCTACTTAGATAAAAATAGAATTATTTAAAGTTTTTCAAACAAACTAAAAAATCATGAATAAAATCAACCATTGATAACTCCGTTGTAACGTCTACCTCTTTTTCAGCATCCTCAATAATGTTTGTAACAGAAATACAGACTTTGACGGAGCTCTTAGTAACGGAACTATATCAATAACTATCATATTATCCCACCTGTTTCCTTAGCAGTAAAAACTTGGGACTGGTGCAGTTGAACATGTCGGGCTCCCTCCAGGGGGGCCTGATGTCTGCGGGGCCGCAGGCTCGGGATGCCCGGCCGCCGGCACCCCCGCCGCAAGCCACCGTGGGCACCTCGCCGAACTTGCTGCGCGGCCACCAAACGCCGCCGGCCATGGAGCGGGGGCATCCGTCGTACACCACTGGAAGTAGAGACAGTTGATATTTAACACGTCTGCTTGGTTCAATATATTGGCACCTCACAATCCGAAAGCCTCGGTTTCGCCCGTAAATTCTGAAACTGTCACTTTGGATCGAGATTGTAAAATATCTATGAAGATAGCTTTCATATTTCAAAGACAATAAGAAATATTATTTCGTTCTCTTTCTGGTTAACCCTTCGAATAATAAGAAAAAAAATTTCTATCAAATTTTGCCTGTCAAGGTTGGTGCGCAAAATTCCTGGTTCTTCCCATGCGTTTTAAATGTTCCTATTTATTGTTTTTTTTTAACGCTTTTGCAAAAACAAAAATTGTTCTAAAATTTAGATACAATAATCTTTCCGATGTGTTTATTAGAAATCAACATTTTTGTTTCTAAATATTAAAATTTTAATATTGGAAATGTAAATTGGCTAAAAATTGTATACCTAAGAATATTCAAATTAAAGTAATTAAAATAGAATAAACTTAAAATTTTAAATACAGATTCCTTTTCTAAGCAAAATTTGTAATAAAACTGTCACCTCACTTTTTATCACTTTCATACAATTTTATTTTAAAATTGAACGTTTGATGCGTCACAAAGCGGCGCAAAATTAAACCGTCACTTTTGATCGGGTTTGTAAAATATCTGAACAATCTAGCTCATATAATTCTAAGACAATGAGAAGCATTATTTCATTTCGTTTCTAACATAAAAGAAATCACAAATATTCGCATGACAGGAAGAGAGATATCTAACTTTTAATAATGCACCGTTGCTCTGGGACAATCTGGGTCTCCTGTTATTATAACGGCATATGATGTTTTGGGACAACTTGGGTCTCCTGTGATTAGACGGGTTAAAAGAAAAATACATATATTTGCATGAGAGGAAGAGAGATATATAGCTTTTAAAATGTAAGGTCGCTCGGGACGTTTTTGGTCTTATGAAAGTATAACGCGATTACGTGTTTTGGGATGTATTTATTCCTAAACAAACAGACGGGTTAAGAATGTTTCAGTGAAACTTCTCGGATCACATATGCGACATCCACATAGATAAGATTAATGTAATATTTATAAGTACTGATTTGAGTGTGTTTACAAACACCATTCTTCATTAATTAAATAATTATATTTTTGCATATGTGTGTAATATGTAATCGCTGCATTAATTGTCAGTATGAAATATTAACCTTTTATAATGAGTTTTACTATTAGAAAGCTAGGTGTAATATTGTAATGTGTGCAGTTTTTAACCCCTCGGGCCTCGGCCATATTTTGTCAGAGGGTCAAAATATTTCTGCTTCACAATATCATATATCATGGAATATTTCTGAATGTATCCGAAAACTAAAAACTGTTTTTGAAAGGTGATAAAATACACTTAAATTTTATAAATCGAAAAAAAGTATAATTTAACACAAAGACGAGTGCTGAAATTGAATAGCATCACAACATTGTAGTAAACAATAACGATTAACCAACCTTGACATCCATCAGGAGTGACCTCGGCGTAAGTGTTTGAGCAGGTGTCACAGGCACGACCGATGACTCCAGATCGACAGGAGCAAAGGCCCGTTGAAGAGTCGCAGTCCGCTCCCACGGATCCTACGCTGTAGCAGTTGCAAGCTAGGCACTTGGTGCTGTTGGCGGGCTGGTAGTGATGCTCCTGAAAAACAAAACATTGTTAGCACAAGATAATACTGATACGCTCAAAAGGTAAAGGAAGATGACCTCTGTGGCAGAGACGACAATTCCTTCACTGAAGAAGTCGTAGGTTTGAAACCCAAAACCAACCAAACCAAGATTATTTATTTTGTTAGCTTTATTTAATGTAACTTACCCTGCAGTAGCACTGTCCTGTGGACTTGTTGCAGTCGGGGTGGTAGCCGTCTTCTATCTGACACAGGCACGGCCCGCACTCCCCGGCCCCCCACCAACCCGAAGGGCAGGGCTTGGTGTGCTGGATGTCACAATACTCTCCTGGTAAAACAATATATATTATTACTTTCTATTCCGTAATAATAATATAAGAAACAACTAAGAGAGTGAAGAGAGGTGCATTCAGGCCCCCACGTCTCAAGAAAAGACTCATCAAATGTCTCAGTAATTATCTTGCTAAGAGCTTGGAGCAGACCGAACATTGAAATATTTTTTCTTATTGGTTTTATTTTGTCATGTTGAACGGACTAGTAGTAAAAAGAAGAGCAATCAATTAAAATGCAATATTAATAATAGAAATCAAAATAGACAGCGTATGTTTTAACCAACCTGAATAAACGCTTTCATTGATACAGTTGCACTTATAGCCTTTTGAAGAGTTCTTGTCGGTGACGCAGTTGCCGTTGTCTCCACACGGCTTTACCTGGCAGACCGGCTGGCAGTCGTCTCCCACAGTGCCTCCCTCGCATACGCACTCAGTCGTGTCCCAACGTGCTCGGCATTGGCCCTGATGGAATAATCAAAACAAAATAAGCCTAATATTTGACACCAGAAAGCCAGGAAATTGCCAAACTTTTACACCAAAAGATACATCATTATTACTGAACACTTCAGCCAAATGCGCTCTACTATAATTGATTAACGACATATTCTTAAAAAAAGGTATATTGAATGCATTAAGTTAAATACCTGAGCAGGACAAGCAGACAGAAGACAATCAGCCCTCGAGTGGCATCCGTCTCTAACATTTTCTCTAACTGTTGGGCGACTGAGCATCGATTGTGGGGTTCCCACTCTCACATCCTAAAAGGAATTGAAAATTTAGTTCATATATTAGGTATTATTAAATTAATACATAAAGCTTAAGATGTAGTTTCATTTTACCTGAATGCAACCTTCAAAGTAACCATAATCTGCAGAGAGTAAAGTGCCAGAGGTCAGCGAATCAGCTCCGCCTATTACAATCTTTCCAACATAGAGCCCTTGGATTTTATTGGCAGACATTGGCAACAGAGTTAATCTAGAACCATAATCTAATGCCACAGAAATATCCGATCCCAGCCACTTAATCTCTATTCTGTGCCATTCTCCATCTGACAGACTGGTTCCGGGGAGGAACATAGTTTCGCTGTTGTAGGCGTAGTGGAGCAAACCGGATTTTAACTGGACGGGAAAAATATTGTTAGTAACATTATGAAAGTTTTACAAAACAAAACAGAAAATACCATAGATTTATAAAAATGGCGCCATCGATAAAAGAAATTTCAAATTTGTTTTCCTTAATTCCAAATTCAAATACTGCTTGTTGATATGGGTGTTGCCATGAAACTAATTTCATATTTAAATAGAAGATATCCAAACAGTGTTTACTTTCTGACCAATATACATTGTAAAAAACACATTATAAAAATAAATAAAAAGTGCAACTTACGCTGATGATGGCTGAACTGTTTTGGCCAACTTGAATGGACATGATAAAGGTGTCTGTTTGTCTCGTTCTTATGGAAAGCGCATTCAACCAAGGCAGTTGTATGGGACGCAGCAAAGGGTTGAATGACAACACACCATCTCCACTAAACCTCCATGGTGGACTAATAGCTGAAATGTTATAAAAGTAAGAATGTTTTTCAATCTGTTAGTTTTTTTTCAATGTACATAACACATATTTTTATAATTATGAACATACTTTTAATGTGTTTTATGAAAAAATATGTATTGTTAAACAAAGTTGCTGGAAATACCCAAGATAGATATTTATCTACTTGATACTTATTTTCAAGAATATGTATAACCTGTTGAACGATGGCTACCCTAGATAGAGTGGTTAAGCACTTACATTCACTGCAGTCTTTGCCTGTGTACCCCTCCGTGCATTCACAGAAGTAAGTATCCCAGATATCTCGACAGTCCGCCCCGTTATGGCAGGGATTAGAATCACAGTGAGATCTCTTCTCGGGACACCCGGTCACCGTTCCATTATCAGCCACAAAACTAACGACAAACACACAATGATGTTAGCATAAAAATAGATGAATATAAGTAATGATAAATACTTTTATGTATTGATTTACTGTTGATCGTACCTGTTCAAGTCAATGAATTTGAAATCTATATGAAGATCTGAAATACATCCAACAAAATCCTTTGTCTTAACTTGAAAGCTAGACGGAATGCTTGGGAGGCCTCCCAGTTGTAACGGGCCAGTGAGATCCAAAAACCTGTGACAGGTTTCGGTTAAAAGTGCACATCTCTCAGGCAATTCGTGTGTGGTTTGGTTAGCACAGGCCCAGCGAGCTCCCAACTTGGAGGCACCCGCTAAAGATACGGCAGTGTCGCAGTCGTCCACCGAGATTGTTGCAGTCTGATAATAATTTGAAAAAATTAGAACAGCGTGTATACGAATCGATCAAAGTTAAAATGTTAAGTTTAGAGATAGTTCTGACCATTTAGTCAGAACATACATAATATGTATGCACATTGTAAAAAAATATTATAGTAAACGCATAATTTGAATTCATTCTGCTAAACAATACAAACACCACTAGCTACGACATTTAGAATGACAACTGTTTTGAATGCAAGTGATCCTCCGCAAACTTCATAGAAAAGTCGCAATTAAGGTGGCCTGGTCATATTTATTAAATATGCCAGAAGATCGAATTCCGCAAAAAATTCTGAGTGATATTCCAGAGGGAAAAAGTCCAGGGAGCCGCCCCAGACATAGAAGGGAGAAAAAACTCCGGAGGCTGTGCAAGGAGAGGCTGGGCCTCCTACGGACAGAGATTAAAGTAGGATATGGATGCCAGAAGGCACCTTGTCGATGCGATGGGTCCCCGACCCAAATAGGAAAAGAGAAAGAAAATATATTTATGTAATAATGAGGAAAATGGTAAAAATTGGTTAAAAAAAAATAATTAGATTTGAATTTCGGTTTCCTGAATGGTGGTTCAACACCGAGCAAAACTCAGAACATATTCCTTTCTGGATGGAAGCACCGACATACATCAAAGTGGGGGGAGTAGTTGAACTTACCCTGTTGATGTAGTGTATCTGCACAGTGTGCCAGTCGCCCCGCGCCACTCCCCCCGGGACTGTGGCACTGACGCTGGTCACCCGTCCGCCCAGGCTGAAGGAGAACTGGAGCCCTCCACTCACTATCTCCAAAGACACAAAGTCGTGGTGCTCGTTGAAACGCCCATTATAGAGCAACAGACCATTCTGGTTCTGGGTGGCAAATCTGATCAGAACAGTAGATAACACATTTCAATATAATTATCACAATTCTTTTGGCATAATATCATATCCTTAATCTGAAGCTCTAAAATAGCTTACATCAAACCGAAATTTGGTGTGCAAGCATAAATCTGTACCTTTAAAGATAAACCACACATAGCTATGGACTTAAGTGGTATATCCTTTGGGGTACAGAAATTTTAAGCTACTGAATATAACATATTGCAATACAAAATTCCAGTTTGAAAATCATCAGAGTCGTGTATGTATCTCCAGAGCGGAAGATACTCGTACTTTCAGGATCCAGGCCTTGATGAAAGAACACCGTTCAGATTCGAAATTTTACTTAAAATCGCTTATGTCGTGCTTAGTGACCAGATCTGAAGATTCAGTTACTTAACTTAACCCAACCTTCCTATTTCCCATCTCCCCCACCCCACATCCCGCAACTTCTATATTTTTCGAAATAGAGATGCCAAGGTCGGTCCCACTGGCTCCAGACAGTTGGAACCTTGTGTGGTACTCACTTAAAAAAGTAATACAACATTGAAGTTGATTTTTTAAAATTACCTTAATTTGATGTGCAAGCGGTGTCGTTGGCGAAGGCTTGGAAATGTCAAGAAGGAGAATCGAGGGAAGCTTCTGGCCTTCAGCTCGCACAGGGGAGTGGTGTGGTTGGAGTCCGTGGCGCACCCCCGGCAGAGCAGCCCGCCCTCGCGTCCCACGGCGCACCAGGACCCTGCTCGGCATACCTCTCCCGGGGGACACTTGGAGATGGATTTGAGGGTGGTTTCACAGTTTACGCCTAAAATATAATTATCATTCAATTAATAAACTAATATTCTTTCAATTTAATCGTACGCCGTTTTACTGAAGGGGTAGGTGGAGAGGATAGACCGCCATACAACTGTGTCTTGCCACACATTTCTTGCTTCTTCCACATTCATGCATTGTCTAATACATACTCTTCTGTTATTCAGACTTTTGGTATGGCCTGACTCAAGAGTTGGATTCACTTTGTTGTGCCATGTTTTCCTTGGGTGCCCCCAACGTTTACCATTCACGTTTGCTTCATAATATATCGTCACCTCAGTTGGACAAGGTTCTAACTGACATTTTTTTCAAAATGACCTTTGAATGCAAAACCATTTCTTGTGGTCATTTTTAAAGCCAAAATAATTTTCAGAGCCATCTGTGTTGTGTCATCCGTAATCGAGATTTTAAAGCTTCCATTTATTTTGCAAGGTTCTAACATACTGGGTACCTTTTGCAATAACCGTTTTGTTTGTTTCTGACAGTTGATCATTGTTGCGAGGCGCATTGTAGTTCGTCACTTTGGTTGAATAGGGTTCTAACTTTGCCTCACATGTTCTGAAGTGTCAAAGTTTGCAAAGACGAACTTTCATAATCTATTTAACAGTTCATAATTTTGAGGTTCAATCTTTTATAAAGTATTTTCGTTTAACATATTTTGAAGGAAATTTTTTAATTAGAATGGGGCCCTATCTTGGAATGGCATTAGGGAAATGTAGTTAAAACCATAAGCGTTGAATTATTATGCCCTAGCTGGGAGCACATGGTTATGTTTCTCACATTTAATTATGTTCTAAATCTGCACATTTAATTATGTTCTAATATGGTAAGTAAATGCCCTACTTAAATATTTCATTTAAAAAATGTTAAACTAAAATACTTTGCAGAAGATTCAACCTCAAAATCAGAAATCGGTAAATACGGACAAGAAATTGTCTTTGTAAACTTTGAACCTCTCAGAACAAGGTAAAGTGGAGTTAGAACTCTATCCAACCAAAGTGACAATATTGAAGTGAAAACTTCTTTAGCACCGTTGCGATTTGAAACCCGATGAAATGAAAAATAGCCACACTAAAAAGAGAAAAACATATATATCTACAGGATTTAGCCTGCGAGAGAATTAGATAGACTAATCTCCTAGACAGTCTCCTTCTTTGTGCGTTGCTTCATAGTCTATCGATCTCCTCTTTGTGCAGTGCCTTGCGACCTCCACACTCTTGTCTACTTTAGTTTTCTGAAGGTTTCACTTCTACCGCTTGTGAACTGCACATTTGTATATTTTTTTTTTATAAAAATGTTTCCGAAACATTCATGAACTTACCAGTGTAATCTTTGGTACAAACGCAAGTGTATCCACTTTCCCTTCTCATGCAAGTACCGTTATTCTGACAAGGACTGGAGTAACATAGATTCACCTCTGCATCACATAGATAATGTTCCTTAGACCCTGAAAAAATATTTATGGCAAATTACTATTAATTTTTATAACAATAAACTTACGTATTCGCAAATAAGGTAAATTTAAACATTGATTACTTATAATATCTCTTTTTGAAATTACCTGTAAATCCCTTTGGACATTGGCAAGCAAACGTTGTGACAGGATAGATGGGCCGGAATAGAACAGTATCGCTGTTTATAAATTCTGATGCATTTCCAAACTTCAAGATCGTTAGGCATTCTTCAAAGTTTAGACACGGTTCTCGCACACACATATTGTCGTCAAATGGCAGAACCTGATGAGTAGAAAAAAAAGGTTCAAAAGTAAAGGAAAATTGCTGTATGCATCTGACTTCGAAAAACTCTGTGGAGAACGCTGGAGACTTCAGCTAGTATAAGATATTATATAAGAACCAATCACTTAAGTATATTATTGAAAGTAAAGAATTTTAACCTGTACAGTAGCGAGCCTAGCCAAGATAGCCCTGTTGAGATATACCCTCTCTTGGAGGAAGACGGGAGAATAGAACTGGGATTCTCCTGTTGCATCGGGTCTTCGAGCTGAGAAGGATATGTTGAGGATCTTCGCATTCACCACCGAATCATCCTGCAAATTAAAATAAACTGTCAAATTATATAAGTTTTAGGTTCAACTCACCCCTGAATAGCAAAGTGCACAGGAGAAATACTATGAGATGCAATTTTTCTTTCAGCAGAAATGAGTAAATTTTTAACTTGCCTGTATACTGAAGATGTAGATGTACTCCTTGGGACAGGGGATAATGGCGGCTAATCCATCGATGAAGAATGACAGAAGAGGAGAAAGAAATGATTCAGCCGTCATGTCATTCAGTCTAATGGTTACCGAGTTATACAACATCTCCTCTGTTATAAGGCGCACTGATAACTGCATCATTGATTTAACTTCATTAATGCCATCTGTTGAAATAAATTACAATACAATGATATAATATAATAGGAAATTAAATATATGTATATAGTTAGAGTTTCGGTTCATAGATGAAGATCATGGTAATTAATAAATAGTTAACTTTACAAACCTGTCACAGATACTTCCATGGTAGCCAATCTAGGTACATTTGTGTTGAGTTGGGGTGATAAAACTAGGCCACCAGTCGATTGATTTAACATCACAAGATTGGCGTTATTTCCCGAAAGAACTCTGTATGTTAGCTAGAATATGAACATAATTATATAGTATGAAGAATAGTATTTTAAGCATGACATAATAGCAAACAAATTTTTAATACTCTTAAAACATGGATGCGTGAAAAAATGAACATAAAATTTTATTGGAATAACAATTTTTTTTAAGTTATACCTGTCATCATTACCTTTTTATTTTTCTGTTTTGAAGTAAAACTTCTTTACGCACGCTTAACTTGCGGAGTAAGCTGGTGAATGCGTGATGAGAGCGTTACAAAAAGTGTGATCGGGAAAGGCAAACGAAAGTTGAGAGGGAGATAGAAGATAGAAAGAGAGAGAGTTACGTTTCGTATATTACTGTAGGGGCAAGAGAGAGAGGTGCGAGCACACATTTTCTTTCTCTCTTTCTCTCATAGCCAGTTACGTTTCGTATATCTAAGACACAGTGCATGCCTATTGTCTGTACACATAGATGGAGCTAAAGAAGTTTTTCTTGAGTCGTGTGATCTAAAGCACACTCGTTTTTTTTGTTTCATACATATTTTGTTTAGATTTGTTAATATTATAATCTTCTTCAATAATAAATTACTTGATGGGTGTAACCTTCAAAGTTATTAGAAAAGTTATTACAATAAAATTGAATATTCATTTACGCTTTTAGGAAAAGTCAATAGGTGTCCATTATAAATAGGATATGTTTATCCGAGACACTATCTAGGTTACAATAGAACTTTGTAATGATTCATAAAATGTGGTATTGTTAATTCTGAATTTGAAATACGAGATAGACACAAAGAAATAGGTCCCAACGGCTGAGTTGGTTCAGGCGCTGTCCCGGTAAGATAGAGATCCTGGGTTAGATTCCCAGTTGCGACCTTACCTTTTTATTTTTCTGTGTATTGTTCTGCTTCATATTTCATTTAGTTTTATTAGTATATCTTCTTCTTCAATGAAAATTAACATTACCTTATCAGTAACATCAGCATCAAACGCGGGAACCCTTCCAAACACCCCAACCGGGAAACAGTCTTTAAAATTGTTAAAAATTATTTGAAAATCTTTCAACATCGGAGCGTTGTCATTAACATCAGTAACCAGAATTTCAACATGAACATCATTCCTCAAGGGAGGGCTGGCTGCTCTTATAACAAGTTCATATTTCTTGCGAGGACTCTCATAGTCCAAATCTACCATTGTGAGGAGCTCTGCTCGGTCTGATCCTGGTCTGGTTACCAGGGAGAAACTATTGGAATCATCTCCACCTGAAAAATTTTAAAATTTTATATTATATATACAGTGAATTATAGAAATATGAAATGTGATGCTGTGATGTGTTTTAACATCTTACCAATGATAGAGTAATGTACGATAGCATTTACTCCTTCGTCAGGGTCGTGGGCATGTATTTCTCCGACTGTTGTACCGATTGGACTGTTCTCGGCAACATACAAGGACAGCTTGTCTGAAGCAAATGCTGGAGGGGAATCATTCACATCTTCTATCCGCACGTGAACCAAAACCTAATAAAAAAACAAATTAATCAGTTTACAAAAAACTTATATACGGTCAACACACTTGTCTTGTTTTCTTAAATTATTTATTATTCTTGACATTTCTTACAGAAGTGCTCAATGCAGGTGTTCCTCTATCCACAGCGTATGCATGAAGATCATAGGCGGGAACAGATTCTCTATCGAGTCCTTTGTTAGTCCTGATGACACCAGATGCATGATCGATAACAAACGATCCATCCTCTCGATCTTTAGAAGACAGTTCGTATCTTATTCTCCCATTCAAGCCGATATCAGCGTCGGTAGCTGATAGCTGGACCACGGAAGTTCCTGATGAAATAAAACAGGTAATTAGCTGTGCATATTATTCTTACTAATAGATTTAATGAACACTTGTTATACTTTTGAGTGACCTTTTTTTATCTAGCAACTACTTCAATCAACATTATCAACCACTTACCAAGTAGTGCATCTTCTAGCACGCTGGCCGAGTACATTGGCTGCTTGAATGCCGGATTATTATCATTAACATCAGTTACAGAGATCTCTACATCAGTTGTGTCAGAATGTGGAGGAGAACCACCGTCACGTGCAGTTACAGTCAGAAGATATCCTAAAAACAAAAATGTTAGTATGAAATTCCAATATTACGTATTACGCTGAACAACTCAAGCGTTTGCATTAATAATAATTGAAATACGCATCCAATTCACGATTTGGAAATTTCCTGCCCTCATTAAAAAAATCATACCTCCGAATTTTAATATGAAGACATATAAACTGATTATAGTGTTAGAGAGCTTTTAACTATTTCCTTGATGTAGGGCGAACAGCGAACAGTATCAATAAATCAAACATTCTCTGTAATGTTGAGTACCATAAGTACATTACTTAAAAAATGAGAAGAAAAAAACGTCTCCTGTAAAATTCTGTTTTTTTCGGTTACAATCTTTTGGCGATCATGGCTCGATATGTTGTAAGTATAGCCTAGTTGAGAATCATAGATATAAATTTAAATTCGAAAATATATTTTTTTTATATTTCAATAATTTCGGTTTGCGAAATATAGATAACAAATAATTCAGAAGAGATGCGAGACATCTCTTGTTAAAAAATGAAAATACTTAATTATCTTTGCGATTAATTAAAGTATAGAATGCACAGGAACTTTTGAAAAAATTCAAATAAATATTTTAAAATGTCTCTTCAAATTGACCACATTTTGGCCAGCGAACGTTCGAGGGTGTTTAGCAAATTGGCCAAAATGTGGCCAAACATGCTCCAGTGGTTATGCTGCATAAATAAAATAGTAAAATAAATACGTAATGCGTAGTAATAAGATCTCACCACTCAGAGCTTCGCGGTCCAACAGTTTGTTGGTCACAATGGCCCCAGTTTGTGGGTTGATGGTAAACTCTTGCTCCATTCCTGACATGGCATCATTACTGATTTCCCCGCCAAGAGAGTAAGTTATCTGAGCATTTAAGCCAACATCGCTGTCCGTTGCTGATACGACAAGAACTGTAGTTCCAATGGGGGCATCCTCAAAAACCTAAAAAAATAAATAGTTAGGTGTACATATTGCAAATTGTGAAACATTTTGTCTTCAAGCAGAGTCATGTATCCGAAATGACCTGATGAGAGATATTTTGTTTAATGATTCACTTACCGAGGCTGTATATGGTGCATTTTCGAAAACCGGTGCAAAGTTATTGGCATCTGTTATATTGATATGAACCATGGCAGTATCACTACGTCCTCCAGAATCTGAAGCTGTAACAGTCAGAACATATCTTCTTTCTTGCTTGAAATCCAGTGGCTGGGCAACAGTTATCAGGCCTCGTCCATTTTGGGAAGTTATTGCAAAACGACCCCGAGTGTTGCCACCGGTGAGCTCATAGTGCAACCTAATAAAAATGGAAAAAAATAGTTAAGATTGTCCAGTGACTGTTTATGGTATTTTAAAAAAAAACACAAGTTTAGCTTTTACCTATTGTCTTCATCAGGGTCAGTAGCTGTAACTGTAACAACAGGAGTTCCTGGAGGCTCATCTTCAGCTAAACTGGCTTCGTACCGCGGGGGCTCAAAGCTAGGGTCATTGTCATTTACATCCTGCACTGTGAGGGCCACTGAAGCTGTAGCTGATCTAGGTGGTATTCCACCATCTGTTGCTATAACCTGGAAGTAAAATTTATATAAAAAGGAAGCCCTTAAATCTTTTTTAATAACTATATAATATTTTATGTGTGAAAGGTTACCTGGAAGTTGAATTTCGATTGCTCTTCCCTGTCGAGTTGCCGAGTTGTAAAAATCCATCCAGTTCTTGGATCAATGCCGAGAGGAAACTTTTCTAGCCCACCCATTGTTGCCAAATCTCGCTCATTAACGCTATAGGTCAGTTCCGCGTTTGTACCTTCATCAGCATCATATGCTTGCACCTAGAGGACAAATGGCACCATTATAGAGGAACGTTATAATAATGAAGAAAGAGATCATTTTAATCCGTAAGAATCTGCTATAGTTAAAACTTAAAACAATAATAAAAATTTCCTTACCCTGACGATACTGTAACCAACAGGAACACTCTCACTGACAGCTTCTTGGAAGAGAGATGTGTAAAACCTGGGAGCATTATCATTCACATCTTTTACGTTAACCAGAAGTTGGGTTGTATTGGAGCGGGAAGGACTACCACCGTCTGTTGATTGGACAGAAAATAACATTATATTATTTAGTAATTCAATGTGGTCTGTAAGACTAGATTAATGTGTTCAAGGTAAGTCTGGATTAATAAAAACATATATCTTCTGGTACCTTGGGCTCTTATGACAAGTCTGTAGTTTCGCATGAGTTCGTAGTCCAAAGGTTTGACTAGAGATACATCTCCGCTGAGACTGTCAATGGAGAACTGCAACTGAGTGTTACCACCAATGATTGCAAATCTTATTGCAGCATTCGGACCAATATCTGCATCCGTTGCGCTGAAATCGTAAAGCAGATTTAAAACATGCTTCCAACTTATGCGTTTCCCTATGATGTTTTGTTGGTGTTAATATTATTTACCTGATGTGAGCTATGACTGGATTGTCGGCAAGATTGATATCTTCATTGACTGAAACTGTATAAGTCCTTTCGCTGAATTGTGGATAGTTATCATTATCGTCCAACACTCTGACAATCACAGTTGCGCTGAAAAACACAAAGGAATAATGTAAATAACATATCAAATAAACCCTTGTAACTTTGGCACTACAATAAAGGCAACACAAGGTCTCAAAGACTAAAAAACAATTAATTACCCTACAAAGTGAATTTGCGAAGATTGAAGACAAAACAGTCATTTTACTAACCTTGCAGTTCTTCTTTCTGTAATTGGACTGGCCTGGTCTGAAGCTAAAACAATAACTGTGTATCTTGAGACCTTTTCCCGATCCAATTGAGATCTTGTAGACAAAATTCCTGTTTTTTGGTCCATTCTAAAGGCAGCAGCATCTTCCTCTTCAGTGCTTAAGTCTCCCTCTGAAGCGACAGACTCTATTGAATACTCAACCTGGAAAAGAAGAAAGATGAATGTTGTTGAATTAAAAAATGAACTGGTATTTAAAGGAGCAAAGAAATTTGGCCAGGATATCAAATTTAAAAGAATATTATTTGAAGTGCAAAATCTTGAGTCCAATTGAAACAAATTTGAAAAGGAAGTTTTATAATTACCTCAGCATTCTTTCCGAAGTCCTGGTCAGTTGCCTTGAGGGTGATTATGGTAGATCCCTGACTAGCGCCCTCTCTGATGGAAGCTTCGTACTCTTGCAACTCAAAAACAGGAGAGTGATCGTTGCAATCCAACACATTCACCTGGAAATAATGATATTATCATTGGAACCCTTACTCGAATTAAAATTTAAAAAAAAAAGTTATCCATCTCGAGAAGGTTTGTGTTTGGTTAGGACCAACCTACTCAACTCGAACATCATAAAAACCCAAGACACCTATGGGTCCTGCAAAAAGGGAGATCACAAACTGTCCTGGTGCAATTGATAGAAGCATCCTCCCCACTAGATCAAAAGCCTGAGTTAATCTGGATTCCGTAAACTAGGCGTAGAAAATAAGGCGTAAATCAATTCTTCAAAAGATCTAAAGTAAGT
Source organism: Limnephilus marmoratus (assembly GCA_917880885.1). Lineage (NCBI taxonomy): Eukaryota > Metazoa > Arthropoda > Insecta > Trichoptera > Limnephilidae > Limnephilus > Limnephilus marmoratus. The sequence goes on from OU862908.1 coordinate 18,873,407, forward strand.
CCAACAAATGAAATGATATTTATCTCTGGGTTGAACTTTCAAATTATCTGCTCGACTCAAAGGTGATTTGTACAACTGGGGGTGGTTTGTCTGATTAATACACTGTTAACATATCGATTGCATTGAAAGTTAGGTATGTCATGTCTGAGTGAAGTTACCTGAAGAGTGGTGGTTCCCGATCTGGGCGGGAAGCTGTCGTCCACGGCTGTGATCCTGAAGTAGTGCACGTCTACCTGCTCGCGGTCCAGGCGCGCCAGGGTGGTGACGGTGCCCAGGCGCGAATCCACCCCGAACAGGCCCTGCGACCGCGAGTCCAGCAGACTCGTCATGGAATAGGTCACGGGGCTGTTCTCGGGATCCCTGGTCATAAAATAAGTAATACATTATTATTATGATAAAATATTGAACCATCAATATGAAACCATCATCTGAAACCATTTTTTTTTTCAATTATGTAAATACCGCACACGAGTTCTAACTGTTCCCAATCGATTGGAACCAGTGAGATCATGGCATTCCCAATTGGGGTTTGTTGTGAGGCTGAAGATGGCGGGGAGGTGAAGGAAATGGGGAAGAGGGAGGTGGAAAAGTAGCTGGCTATTCAGATCTGGTCACCAAATATGGCTAGCCAATTCAAGCAAGCTTTCAATTCTAAATGATCTAAAGTCACAGGTCTTACACCAGGGCGATACTGAGAGTCTGAGAGTATCTTTCACTCTGGAACATGCCGCAAATATACTGCATATTTTTTTAAAAGACCAAATGTGAAATAACACAAATAGAGACAACCAGCCAAAATCGAATAGTAGGTATATGAAGTGGTTATCAGTATTATAAGTAACCCGATCTGAATAATAAGATATTTCCTAATAGGCCACTTGCATGGATTTCATAACTACTTGGAAAAAATGGTGTGGATAGATTTTTTTACTAAGATTACGAAAATGTTAGTAAAATTTTTTAAAAATGCACAGTTTTTTTTTTAATTTAAATAAATAAATCCATTATTTGGGCTCGTGATGTCACTACATGAAAATGTCCTGTCTCCGAAAAGGAGGCGTCTACTAATATCTACAGGAATTTCAAAAACTGAAAAAATCGAACTAATATCTATGAGAACCAAAATGTTGACGAATATCTACAGCTCAAACTGTTGACTAATATCTATGAGAACCAAAGCGTTGACGAATATCTACAGCTCAAACTGCTGACTAATATCTATGAGAACCAAATATCTACAGCACTGGCAGAGGTTGGATTTGCAATTATGTATAGCATATTGGAATAACGTAATATTGCGTATGCAGTTTAAAAAACTTAATTTATATGAGTATGTATGTAAAAATCCCTAATGTCAGACTATTGGACACATTTAGCTGATTAGTCCAACCTACGCTCTGTAGATATTAATTCAACCTACGCTCTGTAGATATTAGTCAACACTGGGACCGTCATAGATATTCGTCCGACCTTAGCTCTGTAGATATTAGTCAACACTCTGAAGTTCGTAGATATTAGTTCAACATGTGAGCTGTAGATATTCGTCCGACATACAGGCTGTAGATATTAGTATCTGGAGTCTCCGAAAATGTTCCTATTAATTTTGTAAAATTCCACACCGATTTATTTTTTTTGTATGGCAACACTTTGATTTCAGGCAAATTTTTGAATTTGACATTTAAGGTTCACTAGATTTAGTTTGATCTCTGCGAACTTATAATTTGGTTTGACTTTTTGACAGATATTATGAACCCGTACATTTATGCTGTCTGTATGTATTTTAGAGGTATAATGGTAATGGTGCTGATTTTAACAAATCAAATTTTGTAATATTCTTATTATTATTATAATTTACAAGTACAAGCATATTACATTGGATTTAGTAATATAGCCGTTGAACATTATTATGATTTATGATCAATAAGATGGATCAAGGAAAAAAATATTTATGAGATGTAATATTTTTGGTATGCCTCGTTATTCTCCTGTGCCATTCGTGTGGAAAACGTTTTTTTTTTTAATTCTTTTTTTGTTCTGATTTTCGGCTATGTAATTATCGTTTTTTCGCACCCATAAAATTATGTCCCATCTTTCCGGTTTATAAAAAAAGGTCGTGATTTTTTGGATTGAAATTTTCAAAAAATCGCCAGGGTTTCAAAAATACGATTAAAAAAAATACAGAAATGTCTTAGAATATTTGCCTAAACCGGAAATTTTTTTAAAAATGTGATGCAAGTGGCCTATTCCAACCATCATCTCCTCCTCAAAGTCCCACCCTCAAAACATTCCCCTAAAAAGAAGGAAGCCATAGTCCTACTTCCTCCATGCATTTTGAAATAGGTATTAGGCGTATCACGTAAATCATTAAATTATAATAATTATGTATTATGTAAGAGTGGATTATTTTAAGCTCCTTCTAGCACCTACCCTTCCACAATCAACTACGGGCCATTGTTTCACAGAGTTTGAAAAATTCATCAAATTTCAGAATTCAAATTAAAGTTCTGTAAAGGTTCTATTCAACTACTGTTATAACATTATTGTTAGCTAGTTGTTTCACATAACTGAAATGATACCATAACTTGAACGGAACTTGAATTTTAACTTTGATGAATTGTTCAAATTCTGTGAAACATGAATCAGTTCCTAATTTGGGCAGGGTTTTTGAACGGGACAGAACTTGAATAGAACTTTCACAGAACTTGAAAATTGATGAATTGAAATTTGATGAATTGTTCAAATTCTGTGAAACATGAATCAGTTCCTAATTTGGGACGGGTTTTTTCACAGAATTTGAACAATTCATCAAATTTCAATTCATTAATTTTCAAGTTCTGTGAAAGTTCTATTCAAGTTCTGTTATCATTTCAGTTATATGAAAAAAGTTGTCATTTTTATCAATAATGATATACCTAACAAGAGAACTTGAATTTTCCCTTTACAGAATTTGAAAATTAACTTTGAAATTTTATGAACTGTTCAAATTCTATGGAACAACCCGTCGCGAGTGTCTTTTCCGAATCAAGATTACTTGTTCAATTACTCCTGGAAGATTTTATTGATTTTGTCATGAAGGCACACCTATGTAAGAAGTATTATTTATTTATTTGTAAGAGACAAACAGCTTATATGTATAGAAATACATACATACAAAGTTAAATTAAGTCAAGCCAAAATTTATATCGGTGGGTACTTTGTTACGACCGTTTTAGCCGACTTTAAGCTACAGAAGAAAACATCGAAGCCTATTTCTTCGCGAGAAAAATACGCACGAAAAATATTTCACTGACTTTAATTCATACGACTGAGGTCGCCGCGGTCCCCGAACAAAGGGTCCATACACCACACCAAATATGTTATAAATCAAAAACTTTATTAAAACGTGTAAGAGTGGAACGGTGTCGGGCTGGAGAACTGGAGAACTAGGATAAACGCGCGAAAATAATTCCAGCCCGAGGAAATTTATGGCCCTCGCGCAAAAAACTAATGCCCCTGTCTACCTTTCATAGAGAAAACCTCGTATATCTACGTGCGTGGGGAGGAGAGGGGTGAACGAGACAACACAATTCTGCTTGAGAATGTGACAAGTAGGATCAGTGTTTTATTGTAGTGGTACAGACCGGAACGTCGTTATTCGACGGTTTTTCCAATATTATAAAAGAAATTTTGGAAAAATCATTTCTGTTTTTATGTTTTCAATGAAAGTGAAATTTAATGATTTCGTGAATAAATTCTGAAAAAAATACTCGTACCTCATAACTATCCAGAAAAAAACGGTTTGCATTCTATAGAGGCTAAATGCCAATCCAATTTCATCACATGAATTTGAACGCGCGTTTTCGCAGATGATTCTAATTAACAACCAAACAAGAGTTTATTTGGAAACAGTTTCAACACTCTTGTTTGATAAAACTTATTGGACCACATCTATTTTTCGTTCCGGTCAGAACTACCTATGTATTTATACGATCATAGTTACTAACACGGAGGAGATGATGATTAGTCGGACGACAATTGGACAAAACTTTGGATTGTTTTACTTAATTCATCACATTTCTTTATTTTTAAATTTCAACTATTTCGGCTGTCACAATAATAAAAAATTAAAATACTTGCAGAATTTAATAATAACATTATTAAATGCTCGCCCGCTCCACAGGTTTTTACTGCTAGGCCATGCGAACGACTTTTGGTTCGGCTTCGCCAAGTTAGTGTTGGTGACCATTTTCTAAATCCAACAGGAACTGGTTCCAAAAATAGCCCCTTCCTCGGATCCACTGTCATCAAGTGTAGCTAGTCACCGGGACAAAGTAACCGAGACTGAGCAATGACGTTATATGTAATATATCTTTCCATATCTGGAGAGATACTACTACATATTCACAAATTCGTAGCAGTTATACAAGGAAGGAGACGTCCCCATCCGACCTGCTGACGGAAGTAGCGACATATTGTAACGAATTCTTGAATTCGAAACCGAATTATAACAGCAGCTTTGTGTGAAAATCCACGTACACAGATGCTATTTGCGGCGCTGCGCGTATGGCGTAGCGTCAGACATGCACTCGAAGCTAGGTTTTGAAATTCAACCACGCAGATGTTACCGAATTAATACTGTTCGATTATATTTAACACAAGAGAATGAGACATGATAATTCTGACACTTACTCTAAAAAAAACACTATCTAATCACTAATAATATAGTACATGTTTGTATTACATTATTATAATATAAAAAAGTTGCGGCTCCGACCTAATGTTTCATGTCTGTACGTACACACATTTGATTCAATGTTTGTCGTTGGAGACCCACCTTTAGTTCGACAAAAGAGAAATTTGCTAATGGGAATGTGTTCCATGCTTGTCAGAAAAAAACATTATAAAAAATGTAGATCAATCAAATGATTTGATATAAATGCGTAGTATATTATTAGATACTTATCTATTTTACTTAACAGTTGGAGAATATTAATAGATACTTACAAAACACGTACGTAAGAAACTTGGTATATAGAACCACAATTCTGCCGACAAACGAGATCAAACAATCGAAACCGGAAAAGATTCGAATTCTTGACTGAAATAAAAATGACGCGTTTATCTAATACTACCCATTATATCAATTGAAATCGGGTAGGTAACCATGGTGTTTTTAAATGCCCATGAGGTAGGTAATTAATCGATGTAATAACAGATAGTTTGGGTATACAGCATGTAATCATTCGCAATGTACGACTTGTTGCTTGAAATAACTGCATGCATAAACTTTTAAATTTACATAAAACTTATTCTCCACCTAGTTTATACCCCACACACATGGCAAATAATTCTTCAGAAAATCGAGAATCGTTCAGTAGTAACTTTTACTGAATATCCGAGGATCAAATGCATACACAATTCAAGACGTAAAATTAAAATGGGTATCACGTCGCTTCCCTGAAGGTCAAATCAGATCTTGGATTGAATACCAATAATTATTATTCAAGAATTTGTGTAGGTTCTACCCGGTATTCACCTGGCGCGAATTTATACACGGGATGCAAAGTGTGCATGTTCTTAGGTACCTACTGCATTATTTATTGATTGATTTTGTGCAAATATGTAGGTAAATCTCTAATAAGGTGACAATGTCTCAATCATGCAAAAGAGAATAAATATTTTTTCCGCATCAACTGAAATCTGAATACAGAAAAAACTTAAAGGGAATCGGAAAAGTTTTAAGACCACCTTTATAAACTCTCAGGCTAAATTGTTCACTTTTGGGAACAACTCCTCTCGTAGGCCTCATATATAAATCGTTGTGTCTCCCTTACTATCACGGTGAGAAAAATGATCTAAACGGTGTTGGAAAGAGAAAAAAACACGCTTTGTATCCAAATCTAGAAGTTAACCACAAAATAATTCAAATGTACGCTTTTATGAAATCAAAGTTTCCGACCGCGATTTGTAAAAGAATTATATAATTTTGGGAATTTTTCATTAATTATTTTTACATGAAATGACAAAAAAGTTAAGTGATGTTAGAGTTTATTATAAATTTGTCTAATAAAATATGTGTTTGTTTTAATTTTTTTATCATCAGTAATTTTAGTTAGAAAAAACCGAAGGTGAGCCATTTTTAAAACGATTTTATGTTTAGATTAAAATAATTGAAAATTTTAAAATTATATATTATTTGAATAAAAAATTTGAAAGCGTATTTTATCACCTTTCAAAAACAGTTTTTCGTTTTCAGATACGTTCAGAAATATTCCATTTATTTGGATTTTATTACAAAGCCGAAATATATTGGCCCTCTGAAAAAATATGCTAGAAGCCAGAGGGGTTAAACAAACTGCATTTGTTTTTTAATGCGTTTCTTTATTACTGAATCTACCCTTTATTATGCGGCTTTATAACATTGACCTACAGGAATCTTATTGCTAATTGGATTCTCATGGCAAAATACATAAAGAGGCTGCAGCGATAAATGTGTCACTTATCAGAGTAAAGCAGCTGATATTAAGGCAAACACATAACTTATACATTTGATGACTCCCTTTTATCGGAACCAGTATATTTCATACCTCTATTATCTCGTCCAGATCCCCTTTGCGGCATTTAAGTGCCAGCTTAAAACTCAGAATTTACCGAAGGCTTGCTTCAGAAGTCGGCGCGATTTAATTAAATTTGGGATGAAATGACCAAAATGTATATAAAAATGAAGCAATTAAATAAAAGTTAATTGAAAGAAGTAACTCACCTCGCTCTGACTGTAGTGACAAGGGTTCCTGCCTCTTGTTCCTCCGCTACGGAAGCCACGTAGAGAGCCTGCTCGAAGAACGGAGACTGATTCCTCAGTTCTCTTCGCACTCTCCTGGCTATGTCCGTATCGTTGAACTCTTGATGGTGATACACTATCTTCAGCCTGTGCTCCGTGTCCACTATGTCTCGCCTGTCCCTGTCACACTTGTAACCGAACATAACCGTCACCTTCCACAACTGTTCCTGTATGCAAACATCTTCACTGGCCACCAAATCGCCCTGAGTAGACTCTATGGAGAATCTCTCATCGTCCACGTGCAAGAAATAAACCTTGCAGTGAAGCTGGATAGTCCTGGGTAAAAAAGCCGTCAGCGAGTTTATAAATTGAGACTTCCTCAAGCAAATCTGATTCCACTTATCAGCGGTGGGAATAGAAAAGCTCGCGTAGGTCTCTGAGATCCATTGTTTCGCTACAGACAGTTTCGTGTGTATCGCCATGTCGAAGTTATAATTCCTTTTTCTTCTGCTCTTTCTGAGATGAGCCATTTGGAAAGAGTAATAAGCTTCATCGTCGAAAAGTTCTCTTTTGGATCTTTTCAAATCATAATGTCTTATTCCGTAAACTTGTCTCGTCCATTTAGAACGCAACGACATTTCGTATTCGTCGTCTTCTAACAATCTAACATCAACACGTGGACTGGTCGGGTACGAAAGATCTCTTTTATCCCGATGATAATATTCCGTATTATCATACTCTAAAGAATCTTCATTGGATTCATCGTCAATGTGTTCATTGTCAAACTCCTCTTCGTCTCTTTCGAGTTCTTCCTCCGCATAGGCTTTATCCACATTGCTTCCGTATCCGCAATCGTGTCCGGTGATTAATATCCTTAGAGGTAGACTGTAGTAGTCTATGTCTCTAATTCTATTGGACGTGGACTCGACGTAAATGGTGAAAAGGTTTGGATACAGCATGCCATCGCACCGGAGATGTTTCTTCAGCTCCACCGTGCCCTTCTTGGGGTCCACGTGGAAGAGGTGATGCACGAAGTTGGCGGTGCGCTGGGAGTTGATCTTGTAGTGCCTCTCGGAGCCGAGCTTGTAGACGGAGGCGTCGAAGACCTCGTGCCCTGCAGGGAGGGTGTCGGGCAGCAGCAGCAGGTAGGGGGCGCAGAGGCTCAGCAGCCCCGCCAGCAGCAGGGGGGTGAGGGGCCATCTCGCCGCAAGTGGCGGCCCTAACATCTTAGCTTTGCTTCCTTCTTCACTATCTGCCGCGTCTCAGCGTGCCCTTGTTACGCTTCCAGGAGAACGGAAACATTTTCTGAAACAATACAAAAATATTATTATTAGAAATAAAAAATCTATCGTTCTTAAATATTTTAAATTACAAATATAACAGTGCAACCAAGGAAAAATCACAATATTTACGATGGTGTTTTTTTTATAAATGCACACCAAAGGCTTTTTTCATCGAACACCATATGAAAATTAAATAAAATCTAAAATTTGATTACCATGGCTAGCCCGAAAGATAAGAGACAAAAAAACAAACACAAACGGCATTCCTTTTGCTTCACAGTAGGTGTCAAAAATAAATAAAAAGCTGACAAGAACGTGTTAGATAGAAAAAAAACACGGAATCAGTCTATCCTGCGACACGCACTAGGGGGAATTAAAAGCTTGGATTAAAAGCGGAGCTCCACGGGTCCACTAATTGCAAAACGAACTTGAGCGGCTTCTGAAACGCGATAAGGCTGACAAAAATGTGCTTAAGAGTTAAAACTTAAGACAAGACACAGCGCGACGCGTGTCAATGACTCAATACTAGGTAGTGGAAACACAATCCGGACCTTTTTACACAAATATGTGACTGAGAAAAATAAATAAAAACAATCAAAGATAATCAAGGAATTCTTAAGGTGTAAAAACATACTCATATTTAATATTTCATTCTTGAAAAATATCTAAACCCTCAAGACCAGTTCTGACGACGTCTGAACCACCGCCATTAGCTACGAGAGTGAGGATAACCATTTATTTGATATTTCTGGAATATAATAAATTGATACCACGCACCCTTCCCCACCTATCGGTTCGAATTGAGTCATTAAAGGGCCTTAAAAAGATCAAATTTGAAAAATTTATTAATTAAAAATAAATGACACTGGAATTTAATGAAATGTACCCAAAACGAGCGAAAACGTTAAACATTTAAAATTTCTAGAAATATAAACATTAAATTAATCTTTTGTCAATGTTTCCACGAGTTTACCCATTAAATTACACGGGTGATGATTTTTAACAATTCATATTCTTTCATGAGCTTATAGTTATACAGTTTTGTCCCTTGTACAATTAGTACAAACAAATGAAATGGCCGTGAACCGGTTTCGGTGGCAAAAATCACAACAAAATTAGACAGGTCAATGATCTACTGCAGGATTCTGTAGACTTGTTTGCTGCGTGCTGCATCAAACGTCAGCAGTCAGAGGTTGAACGGTTGGTGGTTATTCGTTTTATCAGAGCAAGGATTAGTTTTTTCTAAAAATAATGGAATTATGGTACTTTTGTCGTATGGTACTTCGCTACATTTGGTTACATAGCAGAGGTGTCCGGGTTCATGAGGTGAGGTTTGTCCAGGTCTTGATGGAAAACGCGACTGCCCACAGGCAAATGGGAGGTTGAGGGAGGCCCGTTGATCTCTCCAGCCGAACACTCTCGACCCAGCACCTTGCACCACAGTGGGAGGGACGGATTCACACTGAGTACTCAGATTCCTACCCACCCCACATACATTTTCCTTCCCTAGAACTTCCTCTTATTCCTTAATAAGTAAAGTACTCAAAGGTTAATGTAAATAAAGGCAAAGGTTAATGCTAAATCACTATTTTCGATTCATCTTTACTAGAAATCGGGTTACATTATAAATATTAAAAAAATTGCTTTGAATAAATTGAAGCTTTTCCTATAGTTTTGATTGAGTAGAATTATAATAAAAGTGTTAATTACTTTTTTTAATAACATAAGCGTAAACTACTAAAAAATTATTTTTTCGTCAGAAATGTATGAACGCATATAAGAAATGACTTTTCAAAAATGCAGATTGTGACAAAAATTATCTGTTATAGTTCCCATTGATTATTTTTTTTTGCTTTCTTAAAATTATTCGCAAAATAAATAAAAACCACTTATGCGCTTGAAATCGTAGATTACTTTTGCCAAGCGATTTTTATTCATTTTACCTAAATTCGTGACGATAAAAGGCACACTAAGAATACATACATTTTTGGCCTGGCTTCCTTTTTAAAAAAAAACCCTCCTAACAGCATCCCCAAAGATGACAAAGGCCTCGAGGGAAATTATTTTCCTCAGGGCATTCTGTGTTAATATAAAAATTGATCTAAACCTAGATACCTCCGCTTACATATCCGCTGTACCCTCTCCCTCTTTGAAGCATGTAATATAAAGGTTATGGATGGAACACAAGAGCTTGGAAAACTTATCCCAGACCTCAAGTATCTAAGTTATTACGAAAATAGAATCAGCTGGCGGACGGTGAAAATTTAGCGTCGGTACAACAAGAATTATTTTTTCTTTTTAAAATTAAATTGCTTTATCATGTTTTTTTTAACGTTACATAATTAAAATGACGTCTCATTAGATAGCCAAATAGGAGTTCTAAAATCTACTGATATACATATTTTTTTAAATTTGGGCTTTGTACATTTTATACTCATATAGCACTTATACTATCCACTATTAGTGTATACTCATATAGCACTATACAGTCCACTATTAATGAATAATGGCAGAGCAGTAAAGGTTGCGGGTTATACAATCATGGCGGTATATTTGCACCTCGTTTTGGATTAGAAAACACCTACAGTATCGCCCTGGCGACAGATGAACTTTCAAAATCTAACATTGCTCGAACTGGTTTAGCTAAGTTTTGTGGCCCAATTCTGCTTTTCTTTGCACTCTCCGACTTCGTTCAGCTTCGTAAGATTCGTGATTCCATAGTTCCACTGGTTGAACTGGTTCCGGGCAGTAAAAACTCTTTTGAGGTATCAGATTAAAAAAAAGTTTAAATGCATAACTACTCAGTTTTAAAAATTGAAGTAAGAAGAAGGAATTGTGTTATTAAAATTCTCGTTAAATAGGCGTGACATTCGGGGAAGGAAGCTTGCACTTAAAATAAAACTTTCACCAAAGAGGCAACGCGTTTGAGGCCTCCGACCTCCATACGAATTTGCATTCACTTGACATTTAAAAACCGAAGTCAGGCACATGCGACCCCTTTATCTTTATAATACAGATTTGAGTTCACAAAGAATAGATTTCAAAGAGCCTTTGACAATCGAACAAATTACGGTTAGAAGAAATAATTGGAAGGTGGATGAGTCATAAAGGTTTCTTTGTAGTCTGTGGCGGCTAACACTTTAACGCAATCCTAACTAGAAATCAGGAAATCTGTTTTCAGAAGCAGCAAAACAACCAAACGGTGAGCTCTGACCAAGGGCGTAGCTAGGATTTTGTTAAGGGGGGGGCAGGTGTAGACAAACCAAGAATATATCTAAGGTAAATGCTGCAACAAAATAATACATAATACCTACTGGGGGGGGGGGGGGGGGCTAGAGAATTTCAGAAATAGGCTATTTTCGTCTACCCCGGGCGGTCTGCCCCCCCCTCGCTAAGCTACTGTGTTCAGGCGGTTTTCAATTATCGTTGATCTCAGCCATGTTTTAACATGACGCAGTGTAGAAAATGACCTCTTTATGTTACTTGTAGTGCAAGGTTGTGCCAAGGAATTAAGTTGTTTTTTTAGTTGCGGGAAAGAAAATGTTCGCCTCCTTAAACATTTCAGTAAAATCTAGTTTTTTGAGATATTTTCTGGTCATACCATTGTTCTTATACCATAGTTTTATACCATAGTTCGGCTTCTTGATTAAAATTAAGTAAATCGTAGTATAGGCAAAAACTTTGTGCTTTTTCTTTAAAATCAATTAACGACGTATTCAACATTGCATTGTACAGGGATGTAGGGACATTAATCCGAAAGATTCCGATGTTCCGATATTAGGGAATCTAAATAAGGAATGATAATCGATCGCTTCCAAAAATCACATGGAGTCTCAGCAAGGTAATTGGACCGATGTTGTTGGCAAGATACAATGCGCGGGACTTGTGTATCAGTTCCAAAGGCAGCTGCAGTTCTAATTGAAATATCTAAAATATTTTGGCTCTCTATTCTACGTTGCTTCGATGATCATTTATAACAGAAATACATATTGATAGTTTCCGATTGTAAAGCATTTGCAATAGGTTCCAATATGCCTGAGTACTTGGCTATCAGTTGAACACATATAATGAAAACTGATTTAATAACAGCGCAATGTAATTGATAGGCACGTTTTCTTGATGCTTCATTAATCATGATCAACTAAAAAGGTAATAAAATTAAATTGATTCTCACAAACCATAGGCTACCGACGTAAACTTTATGGTTTGTGAGCATTCCTGCACCTTCTAGGGGGGGGGGTGGGGGCATTTAAAAATTTAAAAAATCTGTGATTTTTAAAATTTTTAAATGTACCCATAACACTAAAGAAATATGCCATCGTTAGGGTCCTTTGAAATTTTATGTTAACTGTGAAACAATAATACGCCAAGGCATTATTGTTAATTCCAAATGTTTAACCTGTTCAAGAAGAAAACACAGTTTTGAAACTCGGATCAAGCCGGCTACCTAATAACAACACACAACGTTTGTAAACATTAGGTGTACCTATGAGTAATAATAATAAAATGTGTAGGTACTTATTTGAAAAATAATTTCTAAAATTGAAAGGGAAAACGGAAACCTCTCATTTTAGAAAACGCGTACGAAAGCAATTGCAGCGCTTAAAGAAGCGGGAAATTTGTATTTTAACAGGCGCAATCGGAAAACAGACTTCCCAATGCGAGGGCCCAACAACAGTTCGGAGACAATGCCGGGATCCGGGATAACGAAACCCTCGGGATAATGAACCCCGAGATAATTATCCTACTGCACCACGTGTGGGCTGAACAAACAGGCGCGAGGGGTCGCATCAACACATATTGTCCTTTGTTTTCGCAACTTCCCCGATATTTACAAAATCAGGGGGGAAACAGATTTCGTATCATCGCACTTATCTTAAAGTGCAATCGGCGCCATCATTGACCAAACTGCCGACGATCTTGATCTTTATCTCATTACTTATCTTCTAAATGAATGGCTTGTGAGAATCGTGACCAAATCTGGTATGCCTGTAATTTTATAGCGACGATGATCAAAGATCAAAGTGGTATTTTTAAAGTAACTATTATGATTTCCACTTCCATTTTTAGAGCGTCTACTGCCTACAGTGCCTACCGGATAGCGGACAGTATGGCTATTACGTTTTGACTATAACGGCTATTGGCAGACTAGCCTATCTTACTTCAGGGAGACACTGTAGTAACTATCTACGCAAGGGACTCGTACTTCTGACTATGCAATCCGTTCACTGATCGCGATTGAAGATGTGAGTCTGCAAAAATAAATTGTTTCTGCTTGCATTTCACATTCTTACAGTTACTTCAGAGTATTTCAACGTTCAATTACGTTTCCTATTCCTTATCGATTCCAATACAATATAATATATTGAAGTGAAAACTTCTTTAGCAACGTAGTGATTTGAAACTCGATGAAACGAAAACGAGCCACACTAAAAAGGGACAAACACATTTATACACATCTACACATGTAGGATTAAGCCTGCGAGAGAATGTGAAAGCAATTAAATATTTATTTAATTCACTTGTACTCGGTTCCAACATAATACGATAAATCTAAAGTCCTTTGGTGTAGTGGTACAAAGCGCCCGACGAACCTCAGCGGCCCAAGGATCGAATCTTACGAAATCCAAAAGAAATAAATATTTTTATTTTTGTAAAATCTATTGATTCAATCTTCAAACCACTCCAAAATGAACAGGCAAAAGAAAGCACAAAAGAAAGCGACAACTAGGGCTCTCTGAAGAAGAAAACACAAATACTAATAAGATGACCAAATGTATCTACAGGAGGTGCACTGGAATTCGAAGACAAAAATATGGAAAAAAATCATCCTTCGCATTGATAAAAAAGTGCTTCGTAGTCTCCCCACTCTTGTCTACTTTAGTTTTCTGAAGGTTTCACTTCTACCACGTGTGAATTGCAAACTCTGATTTTTTACTTCTTCGAACTTTGCAAAATAACTTTGTGGTATCATTTTTCATATAATGAATAAAAAATCACTTTGTTTAAACCACTATTTTTAAAACAAATCAACATGTTTCGACAACAATGTTGTCTTCATCAGGATATGTTACTATAATAAATGACAAACAAGTATAGACAAATTAGAATAAATTATAACATAGACAACATATTAAAAAGTAGAGGTGATTAATTACTTACTAATAATAACGGTTATAATTCAAAATTAATAGACAATATGTTAAACAAAAAATATAAGAAAAAGTTTTTTAGATCTTTTGTTTATCCACAAGTTTTTGAAAATGATAATAATTGGAGAAAAATTTTATTTTTAAATAATAACATTTCAAATTTAATAATTAAAAACATGCCAAATAATGTACAACCAGCTTTTTATACAAATAACAAATTAAAAAATTATATATTAAATAATAAGGATAAATGTGATTTTTTAAACAAATCTGGGGTTTATAAATTAATTTGTAATGATTGTAACTTTTTTTATATTGGAAAAACTTCTAGAAATTTTAACATTCGAGTTAAGGAACATATAAGATGTTTAAATAATAATAATTATTCTGAATTTGCCAACCATATTTTGGAAACAAGTCATTCTTTTGATATTAATACAGGTCTTAAAATTTTACATACTAACACTACGGGCATACAATTGGATAATTTAGAAATTTTAGAAATTAGAAAAAGCATTAATGGGTGATTCCGCTATAGACGATTCTCGACAGTAATTTTTAAATCGCAGTATTTGTTACTTTTTTTGATATCAGTGCAAAGAAGAAGGTCAATATTTAATAATAAAAAAATTTTTTGGATTTTACTTCATACTGAAATTTTTGGCGCGCTTGGAAACATTATCATTCGAAGAATCGGTATATAAACTGCAAAATCACACGGTGCAACACTGGCGCGAAACAGCTGTTACCGACAGTTTGAAGTTATATTTTACTGCTAAACGTGTAGTGACAATATTAATTTAATCTTATGTGCCGAAAGATGTAAGTACTTGTTGTTATTTTTTAAGCATCATTGACTACAAGAAGTCACTCTTAGATTGTTGCACCCGCGATACAAAAGATATAAAAGTTTGTGTTTCTCACAGAAATAAAGTGCCAACGTTCTGAAACTTTGTAAAAGAAAGAAGAAATCAGAGGCAAACCTAAATAAAACGTTTTTAAGAGTATAATGATAGCTGAATTGAAATAAACGTTGACTCAAATTGGTTGCACCCGCGATGTGATGTTAGAATCGCGGGTGCAACTCTTTGACAACTACCTTTGTTGTGTGATTTATCATATATTTTATTGTTTTGTCATGCCTTTAATAATAATATAAGCAGTGTATTACTAGTGAGTTATATTTAATAGGTGAGTTTGTATTATATTCCGCTTTTTTATAGAAATTCTATGATTTGGCATGCAATACCTCTGAAACATCTTCTTTATATTAAAAAAAAATTGTTTAAAAAAATGGTCACTTTGGATGATAAATGGGAAGGGCTGAAAAATAAATCACGAATTCAATTAAAACACTTCTTCCAATTTGATGACGGCGATAGCATTTCCGTGGCGCGAACCTCGCTTTCTCGTCTCAAATGCACATTGGTTTTGAAATCTCCGAAAACCAGCACTGAAACAGAAAGTGATTGGGATGATAACAATTTGGAACCCCTTACAAATTTAAAAATATAAAAAGAAATTCTACAAAATAAGAAAAAAAAAATTGTTTTTTTTTTAAAAGGATTGATGGATGTAATATGTTCAATGAATTTTCGGCGAATTTTGACATAAACGAAAAGAAATAATTAACATAAATGATCAAGATAAATGATTAAGCGCACTTGAAGTGAAATATCACAAAACTGCGCTATATAAATACCACGTTATTATTATTATTAAGAAGTGTACTAATTAGTAATACGCATTATTGGATTTCTTATTTCGTTCCTCTATCAGGGTTTATTGATGTTTGTATACAGTTAAACTAGACGAGTTGCACCCGCGATAATTTGATGTTGCACCCGCGATTGCTTGAAAGGCTAATAATTCATTGCTTGTTTTTGTTTTCTATATATTTGTTTATTTATTTAGTTGATTAGTTTAACGCCTTACGAAATATCAAGGAATAACATAATAAATGTATCACAATTAACAGACTTTTGTGTTTTTGTCTTATGATCTGGAAAGGGTGGGCCAAATTGGTTGCACCCGCGATCGCACTTTGAACCTCCCTCCTGACTATTTAAATATTTCAATAAAATTCTTATAAACTAATAAAAAGTAAACATGTTAAAATGTAGCTCTTCCGATAATAATATTATTAAAAATGTTTTTTGTTTTATTGTTAAGAAGCTTTATATGCGTCTAAATGTTGCACCCGCGATACTGGAATCACCCTAATAGTAAATTAAATATTATAAATAACCAAACATTTTTTAAAAATAGCCATCTTTTAAATTTATTTTCTTATTAATAGTTACAATTAATTATAATTATTTTTTGATTTAGACTAATTATTTTAATTAATTATTCTTAAAAAAAAATTATTATCAAAATGCAATTTTTTCCTTAAATAATTTTTATATTTAATTTTGTATAACTATTTTTATGATTAGTAAGTAATTAATCACCTCTACTTTTTAATATGTTGTCTATGTTATAATTTATTCTAATTTGTCTATACTTGTTTGTCATTTATTATAGTAACATATCCTGATGAAGACAACATTGTTGTCGAAACATGTTGATTTGTTTTAAAAATAGTGGTTTAAACAAAGTGATTTTTTATTCATTATCTGATTTTTTAGTTTATATTTATATTGTGTAGTAAATAGGTAGTAATTAAAATGGGAAAATTAATTTAGGCTAAAAGTTTTAATTCTGAGATTGAGTTAGAAACATTTATTTATTTACTAGCTGGTCCCGGCATGCGTTGCTATGCCATTTAATAAAGAAATTGTTTCTCCCTGCGTGTCCTTTCCCATTCGTCCCGTTCCTTTTCCGCCTCCCCTTCCTCTCCTGCGCCCCCTTCCACTCCGATTCCTCTACTTTTCCTCTCCCGACTCCACTTCCCCCCTTCCCCTGTCCAGCGAACCCCCTGCCCGAGTTCCCCTCCCCCCTGCCGTATTCCATACATCCAGTCCCGATATATTCAGTTTTCAAACAGCTCGCGTGCCACCTGCTGCATTTTTTTAATACAAGTTTCATAATGCCAGAGCTCACCAATAGTTTTATACAAACGATACAAACCTTGTCCTGATAATAACAAACACACAACAAAAAGAACTATCCAATTTGGTGCAGTCGTTCGGAAGTTATGCGCGTACATACATTTCGGCGATTCATTTTTATTTAGATAGATTTATTTATTTATAACTTCTCACCATACATTCTTATTTTTTTATTTTTACATACAAAAAAAAATTAACCTCACTAGGACTAGGCCTGTGTTGAGGTTAACTTTTATATATTTGAGTGATTTTACATACACAAAATACTAAAATACACTACATTTAAAACACTAAAATATTATAATAAAGTAAGAAATAAACATTATCCCGGTAAGACAGATTCTGGAATCGATTCCAGTTCCGACCGTTACCTTTTTTTGTTTTCTGTGCCTTCTTCTGTTTCATATTTCGTTAAGATTTATTAGTTTTGTATTAATCTAAAATGATTAAATAGTAATATCTTAATCTAAAAATAATGATTCCACTACTTTAAATTAACATTATAATGATATAAACATCACACTTAATACCTGATTTATTAACACATAAAACACTTTAAAAAAGGTTAACAATATACATAAATTATTTTGGTCAAGTCTCTGAATGTTTTATAACCACAAAAAACGAATATTCAAAAGAAACAATAATATAATAGCAACCATTACGCGAGATTTATTATTACAAATTATCTTATTTCGCTTACAAATCCGCGTAAAATTGGATGAATGATAAAAACGGCTTCACAATATTGATTGTTTTTTATTCCTCGTTCGTTTCGTTAAATCTATTCGCACCCCAAGTTGAAATAAAGCACCCTTCCTCCATATAAAACCTAAGCCTGGAGCCCGTAGTCTGGTCTGTAATACGTTATGTATGGTGAAGTGTCGCATAACGAGGCAGGGGGAAATGGCAGCGCACGTCAGCGGGAATAATTTAAAGAAAAATCGGATTTGCATACAGTTAGGCCGAGCGGGATGAATCTACTGCATAATTCGTGCACATAATCTCCTGCCACTGATGACTGATGACTGACGTCATTCCGAGGCTGGATCAATCAAGGTATTCATGTATGCAGCATACTAATGCCATGCACACCACACTGTATACTGCACATCAAGACCTGTGGGGATTCTCGCAATTTGCTAATGATAATGCATTCCCTGAATCCCAGGGGTGGGTGAAGGAGGAAGGGTTGTTTGTGGGCAGAGCTTACGAAGAACCAATACGTTAAGTGACTGTATTGAAAAGCTCGAGGTATTGTGTTTGTACAACAAATACTTATCTATTGATATTGTAAGTTTTGATAACATTTTGAGACATTGTCGTAAACACGGAATTTATATTATCTATTATCGTGATTTATTTTTGGGTTATTATGCCGCGTTGCGCTTCTTTCTTCTTTAGCCAACGCTTTGGACAGCATTACAGGGTCCATCGCCAGGGCAGATGATAGGGGCTGATGATGATACAGCGTTTCAGTGTCCATCATCAGGGCAAACGATGATGGCTAATGATGGACAGCGTTAACTTTGACTAAAGAAGGAGGAAGCGCAGCACGGCATAATAACCCAAAAATAGATCATGATAATAATTTTGGCCATGAAAATCTATAAAATCATACCAAACTTACATGGTTTTAAATATTACATTATCTGCTACAGTCGAACACCTACCAAACGCACTCAAAAAATTTTTGCACAAAGATTGTAAAATCAAAAATGAATGACTCAGCGTTGTATAATTTTTTTTTCAATTTTTATTATTAATGCGATTCTCTGATCCGCATTTTCATTAAATAAACATTAAGTTGGGTTCTAAAATCAATATTTTCAGACAAAACCTAGTCATGATTCGCCGCAATACAATTTTCAGAAATTCCAATGGCGGTTATTTCATACGAAGCCTTCAAAAAATATCTTACTTGACAGCTTCCATGAGAAATATTTTTCTTAGTGAACAAAGCAAAAATGTGCTAAAAACAGAACGTGTAATTCACACGCGGTAGAAGTGAAACCTTCAGAAAACTAGCGTAGACAAGAGCTGGGAGGCTACGAAGAACCTAATAGGAAAGACTCCAGATACTAATAGCTACAGCCTGCATGTCGGACGAATATCTACAGTTCCTATGTTGAACTAATATCTACGAACTTCAGAGTGTTGACTAATATCTACAGAGCGTAGGTTGAACTAATATCTACAGAGCGTAGGTTGGACTAATCAGCTAAATGTGTCCAATAGTCCGATATTAGGGATTTTTACATACATACTTACATAAATTAAGTTTTTAAACTGCATACGCAATATTACGTTATTCCAATATGCTATACATAATTGCAAATCCAACCTCTGCCAGTGCTGTAGATATTCGTCAACACATTGGTTCTTATAGATATTAGTCAACAGTTTAAGCTGTAGATATTCGTCAACACTTTGGTTCCCATAGATATTAGTTCGATTTTTTCAGTTTTTGGAATTCCTGTAGATATTAGTAGACGCCTCCAAAGGAAACCGATTATACTATCTCATTTTATCGCTGGCTAAATCTTATAGGTGTATGTGTTTGTCTCTTTTTAGTGTCGCTATTTTACGTTTCATCGAGTTTCAAATCACAACGGTGCTAAAGAAGTTTTCACTTCAACAATATGGCGTCTTATTTTTATTAACTTATTAATAGCCATATCTCATGAAAAAAATGACTCGCACGTAGCAGTTAAGAGCGTTTAACCAGCCAGCGGACGAAAATCCACATTTCGTCGAAAGTTGTTCTTCCGATCGTGCAGGGCGGTTACAATGAGAAAGATTGATTATTCTCCGTACCAGCTTTTTTAAATTATACCTCAATATCTAATTTATTTCAATCCAAATTAGCTTTAATTTATACCTTCATCCAAAAATGCTGAAAGGCGTGATGATAAAACTATTAAAATAGTGTACTTTTTGTAGTTATTTTTTGATTATAAGTATTTATCATTTTTCAATAATGTCTAAATTTAATAAGAATGTTAAAAAAATCTGAAATATATTAGTTTGTAAGTGCGCAAATAAATACACAAATGGACCAATTTTCGTCAAGAAACACATGTACGTACATATTTTTTAATGATTTTATTGAAACTAAAATTAAAATTCTAATACATAACTTTGCTAGATAATGTATTGATTTATTTTACTGCATGATTACATTATTTGAAATGGGTGTGGTATAATACAAAAACTTTTTTGAAAATTTAACAAATCTGCCAACGACCTATGGAATAACCTTATTATACTAAAAATTAAAAAAAAATCTAAAAATTTATTACATAACTATGCTAGATAAAAGAACAATCTTTCGAAATCCATTTATAATTTTTTGTGGAAAAGAGTCAATACGTCTAAAAACTTTTTTGAAAATGACGTATTTCCGGCTTTCTCTGGTAATGCCCTCTTAAAAAATGGAAATAATTCCAGACAAAAAAAAAACATTAGAGAACACCGTTTCAGAGTTTTGGCAGTTTCATTCAAACTGAGTTTCTGCTTTATAGCTACGATTTATGGTTATCGTATATTAAGTACTATGTGAAATGTATCGTGGAATGCAGTATGTAATCACGATGCCTTTTGGGAGGTACATCTACAAAGAAAATATCGGGAAAATTGCCGGCAAGCATAAATTGATCCATCATGTTCGAGACCTGGAAGCACAATTAAAATAATTATAATCGCTTCCTCCGTCGAATCCGCCGAGGATATTACAAAGCGAGATCAAACAGTTTAATAATGACATGTCTCTAGTCTCTTTGGGGAGTTATTTATGGCGGCCAAACTTAAGGCTTTCATTAAAACTATGGCGGAAACCTAGATTGCTTTATGGCTAGAAGCTGTGACTGTTTGATATTTTATTGGATAATGTAATGTCTCTTATATCCTATCCAGAGACATTGGTTAGTTATCAGTAGTGGGACCAGTATTCTCCAGTAAGGTTCTTTGAATCACATTGACTGTTTATTGACGTATCGTAATTTATAAATATAATTCGGAGGACTAACGACCTTTCTAACTGGAAGCTAGGTTTTGTCTGCGGAGCTCTAGGATTATATAATAACTCTGCACACTTACCTTCGGCACATCTCAGACCATGTGACCCGAAGAGCCCATATGCAACTATAACAATCTGAGAACTAATCATAGACTAATTATGACACTTTACAGATAACTTTAATTGTATTTAATATACCGTCACTCCCCCTTGCAAATTTTAAAAGGAAGTTGTAGTCCCATATATTCTCTGCGAATCAATTTGTGTACTGTAATTAATAATTTAAAAAAAAAAAACTTTTCAATTGACCCAATTATGTGGGAGTTGGAAAACATTGGATATTTGTAAAGGACTGACTTACCCCTTTCTTATGATACAATATAACGAGGAATCGATATCATGATCTTGAGGGATACACCTGGCGGTAATCACGGTACAAGCTACAGAATCGAATAAAGCGCACTGAGGCATCAATTGAGTATTGCTAACTTCTTATGGCCTTGAGGGATACTGGTGGTACTTGCTGCACAATCGCACATAAGAGATTCTAAATCATACATACCGAAGGAGTACCACTGTCACTGCCCAGATTTCTTAACAGAGTCGATATTAAATTGCACCTAGATATAATAGACTGATTTTACCAAAAAGTATTGTTGTAAATGTCACACAAGTAGGTATATTGGCCACACACTGTCAGTTAGTGACAGGTTTGGGAGGCGGGAATGGATACCTCCGCCCCGGGAACCTTTATTGGATAACCAACACCTCTGTCGTAGGTCACACCAAGTGGTTCGCTACGTTTGGTGATTTAGCGGGGCTGCCCGGGTTCACAGGGTGAGGTTTGTCTAGGTCTTTGAGGCGGATGACCAGGACACACCAAACCCCAAATTCCTACCCACCCCTTAAACAATCTTCCTTCCAGGGCTGGGCAGTATTTGAATTACTTGTCATTGAAATACGTATTTGAAATACAAATACGTATTTTGTATTTGTATTTCAATTACTTCCTAAGAATGTATTTTGTAATTGGTATTTCAATTACCTGCTGCTGAGGTATTTTGTAATTTGTATTTCAAATACTTATGGCTTCAAAATACATTTTCAAATACATTTAGCGATCTTAATAATGATAATGAAAAATAAACTGACATAGATAATACATAGACTAAAAAAGCTAGAATCCTGTACTATTGTCCTATTGTCCATGGGTATATTTATGTATTGTTCTGAGCTATAGCATTCTTACTAATGATTATTTGTAGTTTTCTTATCATTGCTTTAAAATGTACTGTACATTTTTTTTATGTCAAGCTAGTTATTATTGTCCTGTGCTATAATAGCACTGTTATTGTACATTTGGATCATATTATATGTATTATACTTGTCATTGCTTTGTATTGTACATTTTTGTATCCTAGTATTATCTCAAGAACTATAGGAATAATTTGATTGATAATCTAGTATTATGTTCAAGTTAATTACTGTAGAGCGCACTTGAAGTTAAATAACACAAAACTGCGCTATACAAATGTCATCTATGTATATAAAAATGCATCCTTGTTTCCCTTGGTTTGGTCACGCCATAACTTCAGAACGACTTTACCTATTTCATTCATTTGTGTTTAAAGTTTTCTAATACCTACTTTATAGAAGGTTCTTACGGAATGAAAAATTAAGCTAATTATGTAGAAAATTAGATAATTTCAGAAAACTTAATGACTATTTTAACTTCGCACGTTTGACAGTTCGCGTGTTTGATGAAATTAAATTTAGACGGCAGCTGTTTTTTTTGTAACAAAAGAATTGTCTATGGATTTTTTAAATTATAGATATTTTAAATGGGTACCCATGTTAGGTACCAGATTTGGTTGACTGTTCTTATACTATACAAAAATGAATATTTGTAATAAGTATGTAAAAATGAAAATTTTAATTAAAAAATTGTATTAGCTGGCACGCGAGTTGTTTGAAAACTGAATGTACTGGGACTGAATAACTAATGGAACGCAGGAGAGGGTTGGCGGGACGGGGGAGAAGGGAGAAGGTAGGCGGGGTAGGTGGAAGGGGAACGCGGGAGGGGAAGGGGATGCGGGAGGGGAATGGGGACGCACGGGAAAGGACATGCAGGAAGAAATAATTTATTTCTTTGAATACGGCATTGCAACGCATGCCGGGAACTAGCTAGTGTTATTATAATAAAAAATATTATTATTTTTGTCTAACATCTAAGTCCTATACCACAAAACTTTGCAAGTGCACGATCAATTTTTGCACGTCTCTGTTTCACGCTGCTCCGCTTTGCTTCTATGGAAACACACCCTTAGATAAGGGCACTTACGATGCAACCAAAGGTTCTACCTAAACCAAATGTATTTTGTATTTTGTAATTTGTATTTTGTATTTGACATTAAAAAATGGTTAAAATACTGTATTTTGTATTTTGTATTTCAAATACATGACTTGAAAGTATTTTGTATTTCGTATTTTAAATACATGCGAAAAAGTATTTTGTAATTTGTATTTCAATTACAGCAAAGCATGTATTTTGCCCAGCCCTGCTTCCTTCCCAGAACTTTCCTCTCCTTCCTCTCCTTCCTATCCTTAAAAACCCTCCACACAGCATCCCCAAAGATGACATAGGCCCTGTAACAGACGTATCAGCGTCGCCACAAGACTGAAAAATAGTACCGGGTCTCAGTGCACGAACAGGATGAAATGGTTGAAATAATAAAATACTGACCTCCCGTGCACCCAGTGCCTGATGAGTTGAGGACACTGGATGTGCCTAATCCTCTGCCCAGTCCTGGTGCGTGGCGGTTGCCTGAAGTAGGGCCGGCTTTCTGGAGGAGACTGATGGCACCAGGAGCAAAGCCTAGGCAGAGGTCGGCGGGAGGCAGCAGATGATAATAACTTTTCCCAGAAGGAAATAATAACACGAGTTGACGTTGATGGAAGAACTAATTTATTTTCAAAAAATCACGCCTTTTATACCCGTTTTCGGGTGAAAAAACGGTCACGTGGTACATTTTTAGAGTGGGGGGATTTACCTATCCCGTTTTGTATATAAGGTGCGGTTTTCTGTTGCCGCTGGTTTTGCCGACCATTTCCTCGAAAGTGGTCGATTAAAATTGGTTTCTTAAATTAATTATACAGCTTAAATTATAATTAATACAATGGTTTTCTTAATGCTAATGGGTTTCTACGGATATTGTTTATCCGTAGAATTTTTGTTTGATGATTTTAGAGTTAGTTTAAGAAAGTTTGACTTTTTGTCGGTAGGTATTTGTGTTTAAAAGGGGAATTTGAATAGTTATAAAGAAGTTAATATTTTTCCCAGGTCCCCCGTAAGCTTGGCTATCGAAACCTTTTGGTTCCGTCGCTTTACGAGGTCCTGGGATTTTTAAAATGGAGAAAAAGTGAAATGATGCTAAAGTCTCGAAAATCTGCTCAAGTGCTGATAGCGCTGGCAGTTGGCGCTGGCAGCATTCCAACCTATGCTCAGCCGAGATCTCCGCTCAGCCCTGCTCAAATGCCCAAATACGCTGTGTCGAAACACAATGATCGTCCCACCACACTCAAATGTAAGGAAGGTAGCCGGGTGGATTAAAGTTGTTAAGGAAGACCTACTTATAAAAACTGACAACAGAGCGAACAAAAATCCGCGAAAACAATGAGCTGTCAATGTCAATTAATTATCGTAATTATCTGTCATCAGTTCACTCTTTTGTCGGCTTTTTTATTTTGTTTTTCAATTTGAAATATGAATCCTATATTGAATATAGTGAATATGGTTGAATGGGCAGATATGCTTGACAATGACGATAATATTGGATTATATAGGCGGCGGCAAGATGCCGATATAAATTTTATGGAAGTATTAAATGACGGCGATTTTTATAACCGCTTTAGGATGACAAAAGCGTGTTTTTATATGTTTTGAGCCAAGTAGAAGATAATTTAACTTACGCAAGCGAAAGGTAAAGTTTTGACTTATTCGAGTGTCATTTTTGTAATAATATGTGGAACAGGACAATGTCATTCCAAGCAGCTTCTTTTGATTTTACAAGCGTAGCGTAGTTTGGGCCACCTGTCGCTTTCGACAAAATGACCTGCGACGAGGTAACTAGGTCTAAAAGTCTCATTTTTTCGTTTGGCGTAAAATTTTTCGAACGCTTCGCCTTGTCCATTTTGAATACAAAATTTCAACTGATTCTAATGTCAAACTTCAAACGCACGTAAACAAAAAAGTAAGTCAATTAACACCTTATTTTTAACATATTAAATACGTTTGTTTTAAAAATGTAAAATGTCGGTTTATGTATTACACTATTTAAAATAAAATATCTGTATAAATAATAAATAAAATTAATTAACGTTTTGGTATTAATTTAACATGTAAAGTTCTTAACTTGACGTCATTTTTTGGTGTACGAAAGCAAATGGGGCTACACACCGAGCGCTACGATCAAGTTGTTGGACTGGACACAGCTAAAATGGAGCATTTTTCTAACATACCTTAGCTTAGCGGCGCAAGGCGCTAGGCTCAGCTTCACTCGGATTAATCATCCGAAAATGTTGGACACAACGGCTGTAAGAGTTACAATGTTTATTTATGGCTCTATGGATGCCCCGTAGGACTCTGCACTGAAACGTCTTAGTTTCAGCGTCCTACGGGGTGTTTAAACGAAGTTATATTAAAATATGGTGTATTTTTGACCAATATAAAGGCCCTTAATAGGGACGCCCAAACTGGTTTTTTGGCTTTGTAGCCGGAGAAATAGCCCTGAAGGCGATAAAATAATAAGTTTAGGATGTCTCCTGGTGGCAACTTGGTATCCAAGTTTTTACTTGTGTCACCAGGGCATCTGTGTATTAAGAAAAAGGACATTTAAAAATGATAAAATGTGTTTTGAAAAAGATCGTTGCTGGCGGCACGGTAAAGCCGACTGAGAGCCCAAAAAGGCCCTTGTGGGGGCCGCCATAAACGGAAGGTAAAGCAGCCTGCTTGGTAGAGCAGCCGCTTCCTGCTGAGCCATAACGGCAGAACAGCAAGGGAGGGAAGGCAGTCCGCTTAGCGGAGTAGCTGCTTCCTTCGGAGCCGAAAAAACGGCCCTTCTCAGGGCCATAACTAAAAAGGAGGCTAGTCAGCCTGGTTGCCTTTGGAGGCGTAAATAATCATAAATAAAGTATTAATTATTAAAATTATTAAATTATAAGAGTCTAGAACGTCTCCCGGTGCAAACTTGGCACACAAGCTTTATTTGGTTGCACCGGGGCACTGTACATAAGCAAACATATAAAATTAAAAATTAAGAAATGAGGGAGAGCAACACGTCGGTTACACTCCCCCCGTGTAGCTACGCTGCACTAGTCTTCACGACGTGTTGAAGGTCGGTCAGTAGGGGTCGCATCAGTAGGCGGGGCCGGCAGGATCACAGCAAGCTTCACGGCAGGTCGAACGTAGACTCCGGTGCTCGTCTGGATGCGGGCGGTCCTCACCTCGCCGTCTGCAGCAGGGGTAGCGTCCAGGACTCGGCCGCGAGGCCAGCTGTTGCGGGGCATCGCGGGGTCCATGATGACCACCAGGTCGTCCTTCTTAATTGGGTTGACGGGGTGGTGCCACTTCTGTCGGGTGGCCAAGGTGGGGAGGTATTCGCGGAGCCAACGCCTCCAGAACATGTCAGCTAGCTGCTGACTGATGCGCCACTGGCGGCGGAGGCATACCTCCTCCTCCTGCTTGTCGTACAGCGAGAGCTGGGGCCGGTTGCCTGCTGCTCCCAGCAGAAAGTGGTTGGGAGTGAGGGGCTCCTCGTCTCTCGGTTCTGCGGAGATGTGCGTGAGAGGACGGTTGTTGACGGTCCACTCAGCTTCGGCCAGTGCTGTCCTCAGGGTCTCTTCTTTGGGGGCCCTCTCCTTCAGTATGGCTTGCAGCGCGTGTTTGACTGACCGCACCAGGCGCTCCCATGCTCCCCCCATGTGAGGAGACATTGGCGGGATGAATTGCCAGTCGATCCCGTGCGATGTCAGATGATCCCTCATCCGGGCGTCATCTTTGAGCGAGTTTAGGGCGTCCCTTAACTCGTTGTCCGCTCCGTGGAAGTTGGTCCCGTTGTCCGAGAAGATTGTCTTTGGTTGACCTCGGCGTGCCGTCATGCGTTGGAGGGCCATGATAGCAGAGTCGGCAGACAGGGAAGTTGCCAGCTCGAGGTGAATGGCGCGCGTGGACAGGCAGGTGAAGAGGGCTCCGTATCGCTTCTCCCTTCGTCTGCCGACAGTGATGTCCATGGGCCCGAAGTAGTCCAACCCGCAGTTTGTGAAAGCGGGGACATGGTGGGCGAGCCGTGATGGTGGCAAGGGTCCCATCAGTGGTGGGGCAGGCTTGCTTCTACGCATCTTGCAGGTGGGGCAGTGGTGAGTGATGCGACGTATGTTTGTCCGCAGTCGCAGCACGAAGTAGCTGCCTCGTACCTCCGCCATTGTCCTCTCAGTACTTGGGTGGTCCGCCTTCTGATGATGGTGGTTGACTAGGAGCCGTGTGTAGGCGTGGTCTCCATCTAAGATTATGGGCGTCCGCACATCTCGGGAGATTCTGCTGGTGGCTCGTATTCTAGAGTCCATTCGCAGCAGTCCATCGGGTCCCAGGAAGGGGTTCAGCGATCTGAGCCGGCTGTTGTTGGGTACGGGGGTGCCTTGGTGAAGAGCACTCAATTCACTGCTGAATGCGTCTTCTTGGGCTGCTTTCACCCACCGGAGTTCCGCTTCACGGGTCTCCTCGGGCCGCAGGTGTCCGTCCAATGGTTTGTGGGGTCCCGCACGGCATCGGCCTATGAAGCGGTGGACCCAGGCGGTGGCTCTGATGAGTCGGTGCCAAGAGGAGAAGCGGCTTATCTCTGGAAGCGCATCTGCCGTGGTTGAGGTGAGCCCGACATATTGGGCCTTCACTTCAAGGATGTTGTCATCTGGCTGGGGAAGTCTGGACCTTTCGCGCGGCCATTCTGCCTCGGCCAGGGTGAGGAAGGCTGGGCCGCTGAACCAATGTCCCGCCGGTGATAGATCGGGAACCTCGACGTCGCGGGTGCCGATGTCAGCAGGGTTTAGTTTGGTGGGGACCCATCTCCAGTCGTCAATGCGAGAGAGCTCATCGATCTCGCCAAGCCGGTTGGCCACAAAGGTAGAGTAGGTACGTGGGTCCGTACGAAGCCAGCACAGCACCGTCGTAGAGTCTGTCCAGAACACCGTTCGCGCAATTTTGCTGCGACACTCCTTTTTTAGGGTTGCTGCTAGTCTGGCGGCCATGAGCGCTGATTGGAGCTCAAGGCGGGGTATGGAGAGCGGCTTCAGGGGGGCCACCTTGCATTTACTGGCCAAGAAGGTTGCTGTAGTTTCTCCGTTGACTTCCTCCGTGTGGTAGGCGACCGCGCAGCATGCTTGTTCAGACGCGTCGCAAAACAGATGGAGCGTGACGCTGCTGTGTTTGCTTCGTAGGCAGCGCCTAGATATGGCGATTCCGCAGCTTTGGAGGAGTCCCAGCCAGTCCAGCCATCTCACGTTGTGCTCGGGTTTGATGGTGTCGTCCCATCCGATGCTCGACCTCCAGACATCTTGGAGCAGCATCTTGGATCTGACTGTGAGGCATGCCACAAACCCCACAGGATCAAAAATTTTCATGACAATACTGAGCAGCTGACGTTTCGTAGGGCTGCTGACCAGTTCTGGCTCGGCGGTGTCCCTGAAGGCGTACAGGAAACAGTCAGTCACCGGGTCCCATAGTAGGCCGAGGATTCGTTCGGTCTCTGCTTCTCCGCTGCTGATGCGTATGTTCCTGATAGTTCCTGCCGCCATTACGGTTGCACGTGCTTAATTTTCTCTAGTTTCAATTCAAAATAAAACCGGATAAAATCGCTCGCGAAGGTTTAATTTTGTAATAATTGGGTTTTGGGACTTCTTCCCTAACCTAATTTTATTATTTCGGTGCGTCCCAACATATTTTTAGTTGTTTTTTGTTGAATTTAAAAGCATTTTGACGTTTAAATTCTGTGAATTTTTTCTGACATTCTAATCAAAATTTATTTGTTTACATTTTGAATTTGGTGTTTTCCTGTCGGGGACAAGGTCCCTGACAACAAGTTTGTGTTTTTTTTTTTTTTTTTTTTTAAATAACTCCATTTGTCAGTGTTGTTTAGTGTTAATTATTTAAATAGTTTTTTTCAGTTTTAAAATTATGTTCCTTAATTTTTTTTTTTTAATTTTATTACTCGTGACCATTTCCAAATTTCGTCTTCCTTTTATTTTTTTTATCATGGCATCGTCTGATTCAGAAGATGATGAAAGTTTTCAGAGAATGAGGATGGAGTATCCCAACTTAACAGCTAATAGTTGTGTACGACCATCCACCTCTGCGTCTATATCTGCGTCAGTTAATAAAAATAATGTCAATGCACTCAAGGATCCGATTAATGATGATTTGTTCAAGTTGATTCCTGAACAATCTAAAGAATCTGAGAGGATTATTGACAGTAATGTATCAGTTGATATCTTCCAACCAATTATCAACCAAATGCTTTTGATTTCAACTGTAATTAATGGCAAGAACAAATTAAACAAGGATGATCGCTCCTCCATCCTAGGATCAATTGAGGAGATGCCTTACCTCTTTGGCAATCACACACGCTGTGGCCATCTCAAAAGCAGAAACGCTTTCAAAAGTTCTGGATGTACAATCAAGCATTTCAGAAAAAATTGAGATTCTTATCAACAAAACGGACAAAATTTCAACGACGCCTACTGAACCACTCAAGAGAAAGACATATGCGGGGGTTACATCAGGTGAAAATCAGTCCAAGAAACTGGTTTTTAATGGATTAGAGCGACCCACTCCTTCCCTGCAGCCTACTGTCCTATTTTATCCGACAATCCCGGAGGGTAAAACATCAGAGGACCTGCAAAAAAAGTTAACATCTGTTCTTAATCCTCGTGATGACGGTTTCCAAGTCGTTCGAACGAGGAAAATTAAGGGCGGAGGTATTGCACTGCAGACTACTACAGCGGTAGGTGTAATTAATATTAAAAAGGCAGTTGAAAAACTATCTGCTACAGGAATCAAAATTGTAAGTCCCCAAGGCAGATTACCTAAAATTGTTTTATATGATGTCCCAAAAGGAGATCCCTCTCTGGATTCGGCTCTTTTTGAGGAAATTTTTACGAACAACATTGATGGTAAATGTAATGTTTCAAAGGATGACCATTTAAGAACGATGAGAAGGGTTTCTCTTTTTGGTAAAAGGGATAGCGCTAATATGAACATGATTTTGACATGTCATCCTGAGGTCAGGAAGGTTCTCATTGACAGTGGTTTGTGCTTCCTTGGGTGGAATGCCTGCCGTGCACGGGACTACGTTGGTGCTACCCGCTGTTTTAAATGCCAACAGTATGGACATATAAGTAAAGCATGCACGCAGGAGCATTCCACTTGTCGCCACTGTGCAACTACTGGCCACGATGTTGAGAATTGCCCCAAGAAGTCACAAGCTGCCGTCTGTGCAACTTGTACACGTTTTAAAAAACCTGCCTCACATAGTACTGGAGATCGACTTTGCCCAGCCCAAATTGCTGCAATTGAAGCACAAGTTAGATTAACCGACTATGGCTTCTAATAACATTCTTTCTCTTGGTCAGATAAATCTTCAGAGGTCTCGAGTGGCCACGCTTGAGGCAATGAAGATTATGACTGACAAAAAAATTGACATCTTGCTCATTCAGGAGCAATACACCTGGTTAGGTAGAACGCCTGTTCAATATCCTGGTGCGGTACTCGAAATTGGCCCAGCACCGGGGGCGGGAGTCCTGGTTAACATTTCGTTAATCAGTCCCCTCCTTCTTGTGGGACTGTCAAACGAGTACCAAACTTGTGTTTCACTTAATTTTGGAGATACTGAAATTATTTTAATTTCAGTCTATTTCAAATATTGTAATCCAGTAGGACCTCACATCTTGAGCCTGACGCGCGCACTTAACGCGCTTAAAGGACGTGA
This sequence comes from Limnephilus marmoratus, assembly GCA_917880885.1. Classification (NCBI taxonomy): domain Eukaryota; kingdom Metazoa; phylum Arthropoda; class Insecta; order Trichoptera; family Limnephilidae; genus Limnephilus; species Limnephilus marmoratus. The sequence continues at coordinate 18,904,707 of OU862908.1, forward strand.
CATAGTTATTGGAGGAGACTTTAATGCTCGCTCACCAATGTGGTTTGACAATTTTGAACAACGGACGGAACGTTCAGATGCCGTCGAAGACCTTATTGCGGCGCAAGGTCTTTCTATAATAAATGAATCTGGAAGTATTTTTACTTTCAGTAACATACATGGTGAGAGCAATATTGATTTAACTCTTTGCTCTGGATCGATTGCGGCCAAGATTTCTAAATGGAAGGTCCACGAATGTGCTATTAATTCTGATCACAGATTAATAACTTATATGGTGGGTGTCAAGAAGACCGAAGCTCCAAGATCCTCCTGGAACTTCAAAACTACTCGGGCGAATTGGGATAACTTTGGGGATGCTCTACGTGATACTTTAAGGGGTTTTCATGACGTAGCAGCTAGAGATCCGGACAATTTGGGGAATTTTTTCAACGCGGCCGTAGTATCAGCCGCTGAATCGGCTCTGGGAAGAACAAACCCGAAGTCGATTATTAGGTCTCCGTGGTGGTCGAATGAGCTGACTTTGTTAAAAGGCACCTTTAAGAGAGCTTACAGAGCTTTAGGTGTCTCTAGACGGGTTGGGTGTACGGAGGAGGAGACATCCACCCTCAGGAGACAACTTAATAGCTCTCGTAAAGCTTTCAAATCGGCTGTACTTTTGGCTAAACGAGCTGCTTGGCATAATTGGGTTAAAGATGTTGGTAACTCTAACCCATGGGATATTCGTAGCGCCATTGAAAAAACGGGTAAAGGTTCTGATCGGTTTTTATCTAGTGTTATCGACAATGATAACGGGAACGTTGAGAGTATTAACGTGGTGACTACTCTCAATACACTTCTGGGAAAGTTAGTTCCCCTAGATTCAGTAATTGGGGAAAGCGACCACCACCAACAGATTAGAAATCAATCACGGATTCCTCCAATCCTCTCCCAGGAGGAAAGAAATTCTAAAATAACTAGAGCTGAAATAGAAATTATAATTAAGGGTTTGAGTCCTAGAAAGGCACCAGGGCATGATAAATTGAATAGTATAATTGTGAGGTATGTATGGATCCATGCCAAGGAAGAACTCTTTCAGGTTATGGAAACGTGTATGAGAAGGGGAGTTTTCCCTTCTGTATGGAAGAAAGGCGTGCTCAGGATCATACCTAAAGGGAACGACAAAGAAAGAACTGATGTTAAAGCTTATCGACCAATAACACTTCTTCCTGTATTGGGGAAAATTTTGGAAAAAATAATTCAAAATCGTCTACGAGAAACATTAACACCATCATATGTACATCAATATGGATTTGTCCCAGGTAAGTCCACGGAGCACGCCATTATGACTGCGCTTGACTGGGTGAAGGTCTGCACAAAGAGGTACGTAATCGGTATCTTCTTAGATATAACTGGTGCCTTCGATAATGCATGGTGGGAGATGATTTTGACTAAATTAAAAAATCGCAATTGTCCAAGAAAACTTTTTAAAATATCTTGCGATTATTTTAAAGATAGAAAAATTATAATTTCTTTTGGTGATTGCATCATTGAAAGAGATGTGGACATGGGTTGTCCCCAAGGTTCTCCCCTTGCACCGGATTTCTGGAATATTTTATTCGATGACTCCTCCAGGTTACCCTTACCTGAAGGCACTATTGCGATTGATTACGCAGACGACAAATTGTATTTGGTCTCTGGGGACAGTAGAAAAGAAGTTGAAAATAAAGCTGAAGAAGGTTTGAATATGATTCTTAACTGGGGAAAAGAAAACAGACTGACTTTTGCTCCCCATAAGACCGTGGGTCTCCTTATGAAAGGCTCCCTCAGTAGAGGTAGAAACCCTTTCATAAAAATGGGAGATACTGCAATCCGTTTTGTAGAGAGTACTAAATATTTAGGCGTTACATTAGACAGATCCTCCTCGTTCTTGACTCACGTTAAAAGCGTTTCTAGTAAGGCCCAGGCTCTCTTCTTAAAACTGAGAAGAATCTCAACTGCTGAATGGGGTTTACGTTTCCCTGCGCTCCGTCTATTATACAGATGCGTATATGTGGCACAAGTTTCATACGGTGCATGTGTATGGGAACATCGACTGAGTAATTCACTTATTCATTCAGCGCTTAAGAGGGGCCAGCGAATCCCCTTACTGGCGCTTTCAGGAGCCTACAGAACAGTTTCATCGGATGCTTTGCCAATTTTGGCCGGCATTTTGCCAATTGATTTAGAAATTAGGGAAGTTTTGACAAAGAAGTGTCTGAAAAGAGGAAGACCTGTAAATCACCTTGGTGTTGAATTAATACCTGGTGGAGCAGTGCCTCTCCTTGAACTTCTAAAGATGATGAGAAGAAAAACGCTGAGTGAATGGCAGATGAGATGGGATAGATCGAATATGGGAAGATGGACCTTCTCCTTCTTTCCATCAGTTAAAATCAGAATGGAAGGGGCATATCTTTTAATGGACCACCATATTACCCAATTGCTTTCTGGGCATGGGGAGTTTAGAGGTAGACTTCACAGACTGGCTCTATCATCCCATCCCAATTGCGCTTGTGGTGATACCGACCAAACAGCCGAGCACATTTTGTGGCACTGTGAGATTTTGACGGATGCTCGAGACGAAATGATTGATGGTTTACAAGTTATTACGAGACCTGCTTGGAATACGGATCTCGTCTCGAATAAGGTGAACTTTGAGTGCCTGAAGAAATTCACGAAAGTTTGGGTTGAGAGATGGCCTGTTCTTAGAGTCGCTGAGTAGCTGTAAAACAACTTAGATACCAGGTGTATTTTGCTTCTGAATTCACGGACAATCTTCATGATTACTTTACACTTACCGCTTGGATTTAATTGTTATGATTTATGTGTTTCTGTAATATGTTATTTATTTTATTTTATTAACATTTATTTTATTATATATTATAAGTTATGTGTTATATTTTACATTTGCATTATGTTATTTTATTCACTATATTTTGAAAAATGTATATAATTGCCTTGCGATTTGTTTTGTTAATAATTACTATACTACCTGTTAATTTATACCATGTTCCTTGTTTTGTTTTGTTTGTTTTTAACTGTTTAAATGTTTTACTGGATGAACTGAACTCAATTTTTTTTTTTATATTTTTTTTTTTTTTATTTTTTTTTTCCCCTATCCCCATATGGGGGGGGTGCTGGACCTTGTCCCTGCTTCATCTTTAGTTAAATAATTAATTTTGCAGATCCTTTTCAAATCTACCTGCGCCTCCCCCAATGACATGTGAAGGCTTGAGGTTTGATCAGACGACCTTGACTGTCCTTTGTCCTGCCTCTGACTACCCAACGCTGAATTTTCTTTTAGTCTTCGGGTATTTTACCCCAAATATTCAGTTAACATTCTTTGAGGCTTCACTGAGTGGTTGGCTAAGGGACACGGAAGCTAAGCGTAGTTTATGGTCAGACCGAAAGCCATTTACATATTTTGTTGGTACTTGCCAATTGATTTGAGATTTATTGTATTACTTATGTTCTCTATTTTATGCATGTGCTTGCAGGTTTTTTACAGATGCAATGCCGCCTCATGGAGCCTCATGAATGAGTTTTTTTCTTTTGCCTTGTTTAATTTATCTTTGTCTTACTAACCTATTTTGTGCATTTTGTTTTCCTGTTAAGCACTTGCATACTGCTTACTAACAACGTATGCATGGACACTGGAGGTCTAGATTCGTTCAAAATAAATAAATGTAGCTTCGTTTAACAAAAAAAATTAGAATCTTGCGAGAGCCTTGAAGGAGTAACCATCAGTTACTTATACCAGGGCGGGTAAGAGGTGGATTACCTCCACTGCTGATGCGTATGGCTGATCGGGCGCGGTCTTCAGGCGGGATGGTGGCCATCACTGCTGGATTATTTGAGGCCCAGTTTGTGAGATGAAAACCTCCTGATGATAGGACTGTCGCCACGTCTTTTGCGAGGCTAGTGGCTTCACTGATGGAGTCCACCGCGTCCAAGTAGTCATCCATGTAAAATTTATGTTGGATGGCGTCTGCAGCAGCTGGGAAGCGCTCGGTATTTTCTAGGGCCACCCGGTTTCGCACGTACTGGGCACTGCTTTTGAGAACAGGTAGCGCCGAACATCATAGACGTCATCATATAGGTGCGAGGCTCTTGTTGAGGCGTCGGTCGCCACAGGAACAGTTGTGACAGCTGGTCCTCAGTCTTTATTTTGACTTGCAGGAACATCTCCTTTATGTCGGCGGCGAGAGCTATTTTTCCCTCTCGAAACCGGAGGATGTTCCCAAGTAGGGACGTCAGCAGGTCGGGTCCCGTCAGCAGTTGATCGTTGAGGGAGGTTCCTCGGCAGCGGCTGGCAGCGTCAAACACGACGCGGATCTTCCCCGGCTTGTTGGGGTTCACCACGGCGAAGTGCGGCAAGTACCACTTGCGGGCGGAGTCTTTCGCCGCCTCTCGTGCTGTGAGTTCTCGCGCGTGGCCTTGTGATATTAGTCGGTTGATCTTGTCTCGATACGCCACTGCGAGGTCGTCCTCCTTCAGTAGTTTTCGTTCGAGGGACCACAGCCTCTTCAGCGCACATTGTCTGTTGTCGGGCAGCGTGATGTTGTCAGCCTTCCATAATAGGCCGGTCTCCCATCTGCCGGTAGTCATCTGCCGGGTGGTGTCCTCCATCAGCTGGTTGGCACGTACAACATGTGCGGTTTCACGGGAGGCTGAAGTGATTCCCAGTGAATCTATGGCGAAGTTCGCTCGAATAAGGCCGCTCAGCAGGTCATCCTTGTGGCTCTCAGCGTGCAGGGCCAGAGTGGTGATGGGGCCTTCATTGGTAGAAGGAGTCCCTCCTCCATGAGTTATCCACCCCAGGGCAGTCCGTGACAATATTCGCGTAGAGTCGCGGGCTTCGTGCACCTCCCTTGATACGATGAGGTGTGCGTTGTCCTGCCCAATGAGAATGGTGGGGGTGATATACCCGCCAGGGATCCTCTGCTCAGAAAGGCTGAGGCCTTTCACCGTGCTCGCCTTGATGTGGTAGTCGGTGCTTATACCGGCGCCGCGCAGTGTGACCTGCACGCGGCGCGACAGGTGATCTGATGAGCACATGCCCTTGGCCCCGTGGAGTCGTAGTCCTTGTATGGGTCCATAAGCGCCAATCTGTTCTGCTGCTGAGGTGTCGATCAGTGTTATCGTTGATCCCTCGTCCAGCAGCGCGTAGGCGGTGATCTGCTCAGCGGGGCCTGTCAGCACCACTGGCACCACCTTGAGCACGGCGCCGTCGGCCTGGCGTCACATGTGGTGGACGTTGGCTGTTGCGGGGCTTCTCACGTACGTGGGGTCGTGAAGCAGCTTGTGATGGGGAGAACGGCAGTCTCCGATGCCGCACCAGTCGCGAGTTTTGCATGCCTTTGTTGCATGTCTCTCCAAGCACACGCGGCAGAGTCGGGAGCTTTTCACTGTTTCCCAGCGCAGCTTCACGTCCTTTCCGACGAACTCACGGCAGTCTCGTAGCAGATGGCCTCTTTCGCCACACTGTAGGCACCCGTCGCGATTTGTACTTTCGCTAGGGTTCGCGTTACGATTGTTCGAGTCATATTGTGGTGACTTTCGCGCACTTTCATGTTTTACTTTTTGTGAACGGTCATATTGTGGTGACTTTCGCGACAAACTTTCGGTAGGTACTTTTCGACTGTCATATTGTGGTGACTTTCGCGACAAACTTTCACTTCTGCGCCCGAATTGTTCAGTCGTGGCCAACGACTGTTCACGACGTGGTCTAGACCTCGCGGGGTCGACAATACCCGATTTGGTGATGGCGTTCGCGATGGCCTTCAGGAATGCGGCGTACTGGCAGATCGTAGCTGGTGCGTTGTAGTGCCGCACCTCCATCAGCCACGCCAGCCGCATCGTGCACGGCATCTTCCCCGCGATGTCGCTGAGGAGCGCCGGGTTGGTCAGGTATCCGTCGTTGTTGAGGGAGCGAAGTGATGCCACTAGGTTCTGCACCGTGCCCGAAAAGTCTGCGATGTCCTCCAGTGAGGCTTCTGCTGTCATCTGTGGGAGCCGCTTGGCCTTGTCCAACATCAAGGCGGCCAGCGAAGTCGTCCCTCCGTAGCGCTGCTCCAGCACGTCAAGGATCTCAGGTACTTGAGTGGGGTCCATCAGGAGGGGTCCCACGGCGTCTCGGGCCTTCCCTTTGAGGGCCCGCTGCAGTCGGATGAGGTTTTCACTGCTAGTCATCCGGCAGGTCGCAGTTGATTGGTTGTACTGCGCCCTCCAGGTGGGCCACTCCAGCGGGTCCCCAGAGAAGGGAGGCAGGTCCTTGGCCATCGACTGCCTGGCGATGAGAGCAGCCATCCGGGGGTCATCCTCAATTGTGGGATGGGGGCTGTCCTGAGCCCTTGAAGCTCTGATGGCCTCTGTGAGCGCGTTGGTGAACTGGGCCATCGGGTTGTCCGTCTGCTGGACCCAAGCTCTGGTTTAGCGGGCCGTCTCCTCCGCACTTGGTTGCGGTGGGAATAGCGGCAGGCCGGAGCTCGGACTGGCAGCGGATGGAATCTGGTCATCAGGCTGCGCCGGCTCATGATGCGCCCACTGGGCGTATGCAGATGGTCCCTCAATGTGGTAGTAAGGGGGCGGCGGCGGAGGGCCTTCAGGCCCTGGCTGCGCCGGTGAGGCGTACCTCTGGTCCACCAGAGGCACAGGTTGGACAGGCATCTCGCGTACGGCGCTGCTCGGCCTCTGGTCCACCAGAGGTGCAGGCGGCACGGGGCCGGAAGGTCCAGGCTGCACCCATCCTTGACCCTCATTGTGATGAGGGGGCGGCGGCGGAGGGCCTCCAGGCCCTGGCTGCGCCGGTGAGGCGTACCTCTGGTCCACCAGAGGCACAGGTCCGACAGGCCTCTCGCGTACGGCGCTGCTCGGCCTCTGGTCCACCAGAGGTGCAGGCGGCACGGGGCCGGAAGGTCCGGGCTGCATCCATCCATGACCCTCATTGTGATGAGGGGGCGGCGGCGGAGGGCCTTCAGGCCCTGGCTGCGCCGGTGAGGCGTACCTCTGGTCCACCAGAGGCACAGGTTGGACAGGCATCTCGCGTACGGCGCTGCTCGGCCTCTGGTCCACCAGAGGTGCAGGCGGCACGGGGCCGGAAGGTCCAGGCTGCACCCATCCTTGACCCTCATTGTGATGAGGGGGCGGCGGCGGAGGGCCTCCAGGCCCTGGCTGCGCCGGTGAGGCGTACCTCTGGTCCACCAGAGGCACAGGTCCGACAGGCCTCTCGCGTACGGCGCTGCTCGGCCTCTGGTCCACCAGAGGTGCAGGCGGCACGGGGCCGGAAGGTCCGGGCTGCATCCATCCATGACCCTCATTGTGATGAGGGGGCGGCGGCGGAGGGCCTCCAGGCCCTGGCTGCGCCGGTGAGGCGTACCTCTGGTCCACCAGAGGCACAGGTCCGACAGGCCTCTCGCGTACGGCGCTGCTCGGCCTCTGGTCCACCAGAGGTGCAGGCGGCACGGGGCCGGAAGGTCCAGGCGGCATCCATGATGGACATCCTTGGCTGCTTGGCTGCGGGGCTCGGCTATCTCGTGCCGGCTCAGGAGCGTTGTGTTGTGCCAGCCCTGAAGTACTGCGTTGTGGCAGCCCTGAAGTACTGGGTTTGTGTCAGCCCTGGTGCAGCATGCTGAGGCGCGTTCAAGGCTGCCATCAGCTGTTGTATCTGCTTCCCTTGGTGGCGCAGCTGTCGTCGCAGCCGGCGCACCGTATCCTCCGTGGCTGTGGAGGGTGGAGGCCCCTCATCGCTGTCCTCTGCGGAGCTCGTCACCGGGGTAGTGCTGGATGAGGGCCGGGGCGTGGCGTCAGGGGAGACGTCAGGCACGCCCAGGGGCTCGGCTCCGGCGTCCGGAGCAGCAGTCGGTGGCTCAGCAGGGGGCGATGGAGGTCCATCGTCTTGCGCCGTCCTCTTCGATCGTAGGGCGGGCGGGGACATCCTGGATTCGTACAGCGGATCCGGCTCGAAGGACCACTTGTAACGGACGTATCAGCGTCGCCACAAGACTGAAAAATAGTACCGGGTCTCAGTGCACGAACAGGATGAAATGGTTGAAATAATAAAATACTGACCTCCCGTGCACCCAGTGCCTGATGAGTTGAGGACACTGGATGTGCCTAATCCTCTGCCCAGTCCTGGTGCGTGGCGGTTGCCTGAAGTAGGGCCGGCTTTCTGGAGGAGACTGATGGCACCAGGAGCAAAGCCTAGGCAGAGGTCGGCGGGAGGCAGCAGATGATAATAACTTTTCCCAGAAGGAAATAATAACACGAGTTGACGTTGATGGAAGAACTAATTTATTTTCAAAAAATCACGCCTTTTATACCCGTTTTCGGGTGAAAAAACGGTCACGTGGTACATTTTTAGAGTGGGGGGATTTACCTATCCCGTTTTGTATATAAGGTGCGGTTTTCTGTTGCCGCTGGTTTTGCCGACCATTTCCTCGAAAGTGGTCGATTAAAATTGGTTTCTTAAATTAATTATACAGCTTAAATTATAATTAATACAATGGTTTTCTTAATGCTAATGGGTTTCTACGGATATTGTTTATCCGTAGAATTTTTGTTTGATGATTTTAGAGTTAGTTTAAGAAAGTTTGACTTTTTGTCGGTAGGTATTTGTGTTTAAAAGGGGAATTTGAATAGTTATAAAGAAGTTAATATTTTTCCCAGGTCCCCCGTAAGCTTGGCTATCGAAACCTTTTGGTTCCGTCGCTTTACGAGGTCCTGGGATTTTTAAAATGGAGAAAAAGTGAAATGATGCTAAAGTCTCGAAAATCTGCTCAAGTGCTGATAGCGCTGGCAGTTTAAGAGTTACAATGTTTATTTATGGCTCTATGGATGCCCCGTAGGACTCTGCACTGAAACGTCTTAGTTTCAGCGTCCTACGGGGTGTTTAAACGAAGTTATATTAAAATATGGTGTATTTTTGACCAATATAAAGGCCCTTAATAGGGACGCCCAAACTGGTTTTTTGGCTTTGTAGCCGGAGAAATAGCCCTGAAGGCGATAAAATAATAAGTTTAGGATGTCTCCTGGTGGCAACTTGGTATCCAAGTTTTTACTTGTGTCACCAGGGCATCTGTGTATTAAGAAAAAGGACATTTAAAATTGATAAAATGTGTTTTGAAAAAGATCGTTGCTGGCGGCACGGTAAAGCCGACTGAGAGCCCAAAAAGGCCCTTGTGGGGGCCGCCATAAACGGGAGGTAAAGCAGCCTGCTTGGTAGAGCAGCCGCTTCCTGCTGAGCCATAACGGCAGAACAGCAAGGGAGGGAAGGCAGTCCGCTTAGCGGAGTAGCTGCTTCCTTCGGAGCCGAAAAAACGGCCCTTCTCAGGGCCATAACTAAAAAGGAGGCTAGTCAGCCTGGTTGCCTTTGGAGGCGTAAATAATCATAAATAAAGTATTAATTATTAAAATTATTAAATTATAAGAGTCTAGAATGTCTCCCGGTGCAAACTTGGCACACAAGCTTTATTTGGTTGCACCGGGGCATTGTACATAAGCAAACATATAAAATTAAAAATTAAGAAATGAGGGAGAGCAACACGTCGGTTACAGGCCCTGAGGGAAATAATTTTCCTCAGGGCCTCCTGTGTGAAACTCATGTAAAAAAAAAATGGTTGTATGGAAGAATGCGGGAACATATGTTTTTTTTTTCACATGAATACCGCACAAGAGTCCCAAATGCTCTCGTCAAAAGCCAGTGGGACTATGGCATCCCCAATTGGGGTATGTTGTGAGGCTGAAGGTAATGGGGAAGGGAATGAGATGGGGAAGAGGGAGGTGGGGAAGTACCTGGCTATTCAGATCTGGTTAACGAAACACGGCTAACGCCATTTCAAGCAACGTTTCAATTCTGAATGGTGGTTTTACACCAGGGCGATACTGAGAGTATCTTCCACTTTGGGACGTGCCGCAAATATACTATATATTACTTTCAAATGAATAAATTGTGAAATAACACAAATTAATCAATAAAATTTATTTACCACGCCGGGATTCGATCCCGCGACCTTCGGAGTGTAAGAGGATAATACATATAGTTGCGTCAACAGGAGTATAGGTAAATGTCATTACAATGTGTGAAAATTTGATGACATCTCGCTTTACACGTTTTCAAAAAACCTTTTTATATTATTTACTTGAAGAATATACCATTAAACTACAAATACAATTCTTTTACTTCCAATAAGTAAAATTATTCAGCATTATATTACGAGTGTTTTTCTGCATCTAGAAATGATTTTCGACTTGTAGTCTCAATTGAAAAGCCATCGAAATACTCAGCTTATAACTTCCAAACTTCTTCAGACAAAGGTTGATTTTGTCACTAACCATCAATTTCCGATTTTTTGCATTTTTATGAATAATGCAAAAAGCCAATTAGAAATTGCGCCAATATGGTCTACCATTCTAACTGTCTTGACGATTTTCTGAGTAGTTTTTTTCTTAGTAGAATATTGATTTATACAAGTTTCCGAAGTCGTTACCCGCTTTATCGACTAACCGCAAACGGAAGTCGATCGCAAGGGTAATCACTTCATCGTGAAAATACTGCAGCAATCTAAGGTATATTGTTTTCGGTTTGTGGCCAAGTGCATAATCTTCATTTTCAATATTATACATATTTTCATCTCGCTTAACTAAATACAGGCTTGCCGACCTGATGCCGTTATGAGACTCCACAGTCTACGTCTACAGTAGTGGTAATCAACCTTTTTTGTCGGAGGGTCAATTTCAATTTTTTCGCGGTATCAAGTACCTACAGCATGACATGATTAACTTTGAATTCGGTGGTGTCGCAAATGTATTTGCATTTTCTAAAATGGTGATTTTAGAAATTATACAATCAAATTACGCAAACAATAAGCGCCGCAGGCGAAAATTTCATTTCTCCAAGGTCAAACCAATAAATGATGTAGGTTTTTATCAATATTAATTAAATAATACATATATATTTTTTATTTGAGCCTGGGAAGACCAAGACTAAGATGGAGCGACAACGTCCGCAAAGACATATCTATCTTGGAGCTTCTAAACTGGAGAGAGCTGGCACAAAACCGAGATGAGTGGAGGAAGATTCTTGAGGAGGCCAAGACCCACCAGGGGTGGTAGAGCCAATAGTGATGATGATGATATATTTTTTTTACATGAATACCGCACAAGAGACCCAACTGCTCCCGTTTAGAGTCAGTGCGACTATGGCATCCCCAATTGGGGTATGTTGTGAGGCTGAAGGTAGTGGGGAGGGGAAGGAGATAGTGAAGATGAAGGTGGGGAAGTACCTGGCTATTCAGATCTGGTCACCAAAGACGGCTAAAGCCATTTCAAGCAACGTTTCAATTCTGAATGGTGGTCTTACACCAGGGCGATACTGATAGTATCTCCACTCGGATATGTAAAAATGCTTGTAATTTTGGGAGGCTGATTCAAAATATTCAGAAAATTTTGCCGCGAAACCTTTTCGTGTTTTGAAATAAAGAATTAAAATCATTTAATATTTGATTATAGCACCCGGATTTGAACGATTGCTTTAAATAAGAAATATTAAAACGTTCTTAGGTTACTTACATGTTTTCAGAAACGTTATTTGAAAGCATACCTTGATAAAACGGAACCCACGTAAAATATCAATTATAGCGCGCAGAAAAAGAGGGTCGCAGGCAAAAAATTGGTTTATTCAAGGTTAAACCAATAAATGCTGATGATTTTTATCATTCTGAATGTTAAACTAAATATATTCATGAAAACGTTTGGAACCTACTTTATAATACGAAGACCTTTAAAAAGTATCAACAAAAAGCGCTGCGCTGCAAAGGTGAAAAATCTACCAACGTTATGGAAGAACCACGAAAAGGCTCGCGGGCCGCGGGTTGTTCGTCACTGGTCTACAGGGAAAATTGCTCGAATTATACTGTTTGACACCTATATTCAGAAATAAATTAAATTTCACGTGTTGAGGTAATAAACCAGTTAACATGAGAGCTCGGATTGAGAGATAGACTGGGTAATTTATTTTCAGACAGACCACGACTAGTGGAATGATTTACGCAAATCGAAACTCTAACCATTGATTTTATTGCAAACTTTTATTTGCATTGCTCTTATACTTTTATACATATAGCAAGTTTATAACTGGTATTTCACCATCCTTCCCATAAATGTTCATTACAATAAATAAATAAAAAATATTCGCAATAGGTTGAAAACTCAACTAACTAATCCGCTATATTTTTTGTTTTACATGAGTTCCACACAGGAGGCCCTGAAGAAAATTACTTTCCTACGTTATCTTTGGGGATGCTGTGTGGAGGGTTTTTTAAGGGAAGGAAGGAGAGGAGAGTTCTGGGAAGGAAAAGGGTTTAAGGCGTGGGTAGGAATCTGGGGTTCACTGTGTCCTGGTCATCCGCCTCCAAGACCTAGACAAACCTCACCCCATGAACCCGGGCACTCCTGCTAAATCACCAAATGTAGTGAACTACTTGGGGTGACCTGTGGCAGAGGTGTTGGTTATTCAATAAAGGTTCCCAGGGCGGCGGTACCCATCCCGCCTCCCAAATTGTACATTATTATATTGTACTATAGGGGGTATTTCACAAACCCCTTGATAGCTTATCCATATGATAAAGTGTGTTAATAAATAAACAAACAAATATTCATAGGTAGAAATCTAGGCTAACTTCTAACTTGTCCGATATTTAGCCAATATTCATAGGTTCGAGTACTGAATTAATAATTAATAATACTGAATAAATTCAGACTTTATAAATTAATAAATCAGGAATCGAAAATCGAAAATAAAACTTTATCCTGTGGATTGATCTTATCGAGAGGATGGTGAAATACCCCAATTAGTTATTATACACAATAAAACATTCCTATGAAAACCGAAAGCTCGCTTTTAATTTAGAAATTAAAATGATAATTTAATTTATTTTCTGCGAATTTTCCCGTGAACGTTAAATTATTTCGAGATTATGGAAATATAATGTAATATGGGGAGTGAGGACATAGGGTGTTGACTATAATCTGTCTGTAAAACGGTATCCCCTGCAACTTGCAACCCCACGCGAACTTACTGCGTGCTTTTATTTTTATAAAGCTTAGACAAAATAAACACACTTGAGCTTTTCTCACACTATCCATTCGCAAGTCAGATGGATAAAGCCAGTTATAACGCAAGATTAAGAAAGGTAAAAATCATAATGCAAGATAAATATTTTTTTATTATATTACACCCTTTCTAACACACATATAAGAAAAGAAGAAAATGAAGATAATGTAGGTGGTTCTTAGGCGAAGTATGTATAAACATGACCGAATTTCATATCGACACCGTGGCGCAGTGGTTAGCGCGTTTGCCCGGAAAGCAAGAGGTCCTGGGTTCGAGTCCCAGAGGTGTCAATATGTTTTTCTGATTTTTCTGTTTCCAGATTTTCGATTGAGTTTCGCCTATATTGTCTTCATTTATGTAAACACATATAAGAGTTAGTAAGTAAAGCTACCTAGTAAAGCAAGACGAATTAAACACAAGTTTATGTGTGTCGAGCAAAAGCTGTTACTTATACACTCGCACAGCAAAATACTACCAGCACCGTAAGTAAGAGCACTGCATTATTGCAATAAAAAAATAAAACACCTTTCTCCTGTCAATCGATTGGCATTGCTGACACGTCAAAAGGAAATAATTACAGGCTTATGGTTAACTGGTAACTAAGTAGGTAACAAACTACAAAGAAAATAATGACGAAACGCCTTGAGGTTAGTAAGTAAAGAAAAGATGTAAAATCTGGTTTACATAATATTCGGATAGGTAACAGAGAACGACTGTATTGGCGCATTAACCAGCGGCCGAGAATTCAAATTTTGTAGAAAGATGGTCTTAAGATCGTAACCTTGCAACTGAACAAGGCGGTTCCAATGAGAAAGATTGATTATTCTCATGTATTCTATATATAACTCAATATTGATGTTTTTCTTTCAAAATTTGCTTTAATATATACCTATGTACATTCAAGCTAGAAATAAAAGTGCTCAAACGCATGACGATAATATTATTAAAATTATGTATCTACTATTTGTAATTATTTTTTGATCATAAGTATTTATAATTTTTCAATAATGTCTAAGCAAGTAAGTGTTTAAGTATAACCGAAATACATTTTTTTTTTTTTTTAACTTTATGAGTAAAATCTCAAATTATAATATTTAATTAAATGAAGACAATATTAGCGAAACTAAATCGAAAATCTGGAGAGAGAATAATCAGAAAAGATATTGGCTCCACTGGGACTCGAACCCAGGACCCTTTGCTTACATGGCAAGTGCTCTACCGACTGAGCTACGGAACCCATATCAAATTCGGTCACTTATATTTTGACTAAGAATTACCAACATTATCTTCATTTTTTTAACGCACATATTATTGGCTGCTATCTTTATATATGATTGCAAGATTCAACTCGAACTAAATGCTAGATAGTGTCTGGATAAATTTTTATCCATTTTGACCGAATTTGATATGGGTTCCGTAGCTCAGTCGGTAGAGCACTTGCCATGTAAGCAAAGGGTCCTGGATTTTAGTCCCAGTGGAGCAAATATCTTTTTCTGAGTTTCTGTCTCCAGATTTTCGATTGAGTTTCGTTAATATTGTCTTCAAAAAATTTAAAAAAATGAAATACATTAGTTTGTAAAACTGTAAATAAATAGACAAACTGAAGTATTTTCGTAGCAAAACACGTGCGCTGTTTTTTTACTGATTTTATTTGAACTAAAATTAAAATTCTGAAAAGTAGCTTTCCTAGATAATTTATTGATTTATTTGTGTGTGGTATAATGTATAATACAACATTTTGTTTGAAAATTCAACAAAGTGGTCAACGACACCAACGGTATATAACCTTATTATAATAAAAAATAAACATATTTTTTTCAAAATTAAAACATAACTTTGCTAGATAAAATAACAAGCTTTCGAAATCCTTTTATATTTTGTTTGTAAAAAGGAATCGATACGTCAAGAATTTGATTTAAAAATTATATACTTCCGGTTTCCTGGTTAAACTCTCTTAACACATATTGAGGATTGCTACTGTAGTGTACATGAATGAATAGTTTCAATGTATTTTAAAAGCAGTTGTTAGTAGGTATAGCGTATAGCTAATGTGTCTCAACAGAGGCCAGCAAAGTTGTACCATAAGAGAAATAACTTACGAAGAGAGAGGTTACGAAGATAGCCGATGATAACTAATCGAAAGGTAGGCACCTTCAGTGACCAGTTTCCCTACCGCAGATTAACATAAAGCATTCCTTTAAAACGGACGTTAAGTCCAGTTAAATATTCATTGTAAATAAGACAAGTTGTACCTACTGTTCAACAGTACACCACAGCTATATTGTCATTGTAGGAACTTACTACATCACAAGAACAGACCTTTGAGATGCATAATACATATATGAATAGATATTAATACTTCTACGTATCTTGAGCTGCCCACAAGCTGTGTTTCCTTCATGTTCTTGGGTATCTACTTCGGCGTACTATAATATCGAATATCACCTCGGTTCTTGGTAGTTTAGGATTCGCGGTGATATTGTATTGTACGTGATAGGTGGGTATTACGGAGTGGGAACTCGGGGATAAGGAGCCATACCAGTTTAGCCCCGGGGAAGCCTTGAGGCAGATTTATCTAACAGGAACCGCTAGCGTTACTGTTACGAGTGCAACTATATTGTAAGGCTGACTACTGACCACCAACCAATAGCCACACCTACCTCCTCTTCTACAATAACATATCATATGATTTACAGTATCTGAGTTTTGGTAAAACCCTTCAACCCATAATTTTTTGGAAATGTTACCTCTCAATGGCTTCACGTAGAATAATCGCCGAAGTACAACAAGGTAAATAAACTTTTGCTGATTTGGGCATTTTTAATACTAAAAACTAAATTTACACACAAATTTGTTTTTAATTTTTCGAAAAAACTTTTTTTTTTCTTTAAAAAAAAGATGGACAAACATTCCCGGGTTGCGAATAACCCAACAATGTTTGAAAATCTCGTACCATAACCACAGAAAGCCGACTTAGCCAGCCGAGGAATCGAAAATAATGAAATAATAATAACCATAGGGATCGTCCATTAATCACGTGAGGCTCGAAAGGGGGGGGGGGGGGGGGGTTCGGAAAAAATCACGTAATATCACGAGGGGGGGGGGGGGGTAAAATAAGATATCGCGAGTATTTATTTTTCATGATAATAGACTGAAAGAATTACAATAAAATTTACAAAAACAAATAACCATTTTCATATAAATTTCAAGATATAAAAATAGTTTTACGAAATCGTAAATACATGTTAGAGCTCTTCTTTTCTGTTAAGGTAGATAAATAGAATTACAATAAAATTTTGAAAAACAAATAAACATTTTCATATAAATTTCAGGAAATAAAAATAGTTTTACGAAATCGTAAATACATGTTAGAGCTCTTCTTTTCGGTTAAGGTAGGTATACATGACCAACAATGACTTTAAATATAATATTTTGTTAAATATATATCGACGTATAAATGTAACTCATATTTTTTACATTACAATAATAAAAAAGTTTTTATCACGTCCTGTAAAATGTTCATTTTCTGGCTTGAAGGATAATCAATATATATTATAAAAGAAAGTCCAAAAAAGCGTGCGGAACGCAAAAACTCAGAAACGAGTGCCGGTACGATCAAGAGAGTTATATGGTATGGTAGATCTCTGTCCCCCCTAGGGAATAAGGGTATTCGTTTTTACCTAAAGGGCTTGCTTTTGAAGATATAAGGGCTGGAAGTTCTAAGAAGACTCTAGAAATTTCAAGAAGAGTCTGGAAGATTCCGCAAACTTCTAGAAAATTCGATAAAACTCTGGAACGTTCTGGAAGGAATGGAGGAGTACGTCAGCGAGTCTAGAAGGTTCCGGAAAGTTCAAGAAGGTTTGATAAAGCTGTAGAAAGTTCTGAAAGGAGCAGAGGAGTGTGTCGGTGTGTCTAGAAGGTTCCGGAAAATTCTACAAGGTTCCTTAAAGCTGTAGGAAGTCCTAGAAGGTTTGATAGGGCTGTACAAAGTTCTGGAAGGAGTGGCGGAGTATGTCGGTAAGTCTAGATGGTTCCGGAAAGTTCTAGAAGGTTCGATAGGGCTGTACAAAATTGTGGAAGGAGAAAGTTCTAGATACTTTCAGAAATAATAGGCGGTAAGTCTAGAAGTTTCTGGAAGTTCTAGAAGGTTCGATAAAGCTGTACAAAGTTCTGAAAGGAGGGCGGAGTAAGTCGGTGAGTCTAGAAGGTTGTGAAAAGTTCTAGAAGGTTCGATAAAGCTGTAGAAAGTTCTAGAAAGGTTCCATAAGGCTGTAGAAAGTTCTGAAAAGAGTAGAGCAGTGTGTCGGTGTGTCTAGAAGGTTTCGGAAAATTCTAGAAGATTCCACAAAGCTGTAAGAAGTTCTAGAAGGTTCGATAAAGCCGTGAAAAAAAGTTGTAAAAAGTTTTGAAACAAATGGTGGAATATGTTGTCGTGTTTAGAAGTTTCCGGAAAGTTCTAGAAGGTTCAATAAAACTGTAGAAAGTTCTAGAAGGTTCCGTAAAGCTGTAGAAAGTTCTGATAGGAGTGGAGGAGTGTGTCGGTGAGTCTAGAAGGTCCCGAAAAATTCTAGAAGGTTCCATAAAGCTGTAGGAAGTCCTATTCGATAAGGCTGTACGAAGTTCTGGAAGGAATGGCGGAGTATGTCGGTGAGTCTAGAAGGTTCGATAAAGCTGTAGAAAGTTCTGGAAGGTGTGGCGGAGTATGTAAATGAGTCTAGAAGGTTCCGGAAAGTTCTACGAGGTTCTGTAAAGCTGTACAAAGTTCTGGGAGGAGTGGCGTGAGTTTAGAAGTTTCAGAAAAGTTCTACAAGGTTCGATAAAGCTTTAGAAAATTCTATAAGAAGTGGCGAAGTATGTCTGTGAGTCTACAAAGTTCCGAAAAGTTCTGGAAATTTCGATAAAGCTGTAGAAAGTTCGGGAAGGATTGACGGAGTACGTCGGTGAGTCTACAAAGTTCCTGAGTTCTAGACGGTTCGATAAAGCCGTAGAAAGTTCTGGAAGGCATGATGGAATATGTCGGTAGTCTAGAAGATTTTAGAAAGTTCCATAAGGCTCGATAAAGCTATAGAAAGTTCTGGAAGGAGTTACGGAATACGTCAGTGAGTTTAGAAGGTTCCAGAAAGTTCAACAAGGTTCAGTAAAGCTGTACAAAGTTTTGGGAGGAGTGGCGGAGTACGTCGGTGAGTCTAGAAGGTTCCGAAAAGTTCTAGGAGGTTCGATAAAGCTCTAGAAAGTTCTGGAAGTCTGTGAGTCTAGAAGGTTCTAGATAGTTCTGGAAGGTTCCCTAATGCTCTTGGATGTAATGGAAGGAGAAAGTTCAAGAAGCTTTCAGAAATGAGTGGCGGAGAGTGTCAGTGAGTCTAGAAGGTTCTGGAAAGTTCTAGAAGTTTGGATAATTATATTATTAAAAAAACTATTTGCATGCCGCTTAAACTCAAAGACGAGACCCGGGACGATAACGGGAGTTATATGTTGTGGTAGCCCTCTATCCTCCATCCATGAAGAAAGTTCCCGTTCTTACCTAAAGGGCGTGCTTTTAAAGATATAAGGGCTGAAAGTTTCGCCCCGTTGAAATTTCTAGAACAGTTCAAAAAATTCCAGAGTTTCTTGAGCATTCCACCGCATTCCAGAACATCTCGGAACATTCTGGAACGTTCGGGAATATGATGGAACGTTCGGGAACATACCGGAACAGCCCAGATCATTGTGTAACATTCCAGAACACTTCAGAATGTTGTGGAATGATCTGGAATATTATTCTGGAACATTTTAAGTTTTTTTTGTATGGGGCTACCCATATGGAGTATATAAAACAAGATCCGTCGTGGATTCGAACCTCAATTCAAAATCTCACATCAACTCCATGAGCGATGTCGGACACCCCAGTCAGAGTATTTGAGAGCATTCCACAATGTTCCAGAACATCCCGGAACCTTCTGGAAAATTGTGAAATGTTCAAGAATAAGGAAACGGGAACATCAATGTGAAACTTTCCAGAACACTCTCGAATGTTTTCCTGAGCGAAGCCGGGTAACCCAGCTAGTATATTATATAGGACAAACCGCAGTCGATATATATTATAGTTCTGTCTTTAGCAAGGTCGATCGGTATAGATTTTATCGAAATTGTCGGTAACTTGTCATCGCTCCCGAGTACGACTGCAGGCCTGAGCGGCCTGCAGTCATGCTATAACCATAGGGATCGTCCATTAATCACGTGAGGCTCGAAAGGGGGGGGGGGGGGGGGGGTTCGGAAAAAATCACGTAATATCACGAGGGGGGGGGGGGGGGGGTAAAATAAGATATCGCGTGTATTTATTTTTCATGATAATAGACTGAAAGAATTACAATAAAATTTTCAAAAACAAATAACCATTTTCATATAAATTTCAAGATATAAAAATAGTTTTACGAAATCGTAAATACATGTTAGAGCTCTTCTTTTCTGTTAAGGTAGATAAATAGAATTACAATAAAATTTTGAAAAACAAATAAACATTTTCATATAAATTTCAGGAAATAAAAATAGTTTTACGAAATCGTAAATACATGTTAGAGCTCTTCTTTTCTGTTAAGGTAGGTATACATGACCAACAATGACCTTAAATATAATATTTTGTTAAATATATATCGATGTATAAATGTAACTCATATTTTTTACATTACAATAATAAAAAAGTTTTTATCACGTCCTGTAAAATGTTCATTTTCTGGCTTGAAGGATAATATATTATATAGGACAAACCGCAGTCGATATATATTATAGTTCTGTCTTTAGCAAGGTCGATCGGTATAGATTTTATCGAAATTGTCGGTAACTTGTCATCGCTCCCGAGTACGACTGCAGGCCTGAGCGGCCTGCAGTCATGCTCCCGAACAGTCATGCTCCCGAGCTTCGTTAGCGGCCTGCAGTCGTACTCGGGAGCGATGACAAGTTACCGACATTTTCGATAAAACCTATAATGATCGACAATGCTAGGTACCCCTCGTGGCTTGAAAAATGTAGTAGATGGGGAAAATCTAAAATTCAATAAACTGGTTTACAACCACAACTGTTTTCTGCATTTAAAATATATGTAGATATTTGAATACAGCACAAGAGTTCCAACTGCTACCAAAAATTGTCCGGAGCCAATGGGACTATGGCGTCCTCAATCGGATTATGTTGTGGGCCTCCTAAAGGAAACGAGATGGGTGTGAGGGAGATTGGGGAGCCTGGCTATTCAGGTCTGGTTACCGAACATGACTTAATCCCTTTCAATCAAAGTTTCGAATCTGGATGGCGATCTCTCACCAGGGCGATACTGAAAGTATCTACTGAATAAAATATCTAAATCGATATTTTGACAAGGATATCTGTAATACGCCCATCGCTAGGACCAATGTAAACATTATTACATAAAATGAGTTTACCCAGAGTAATATTATTGAATCTCCGAGTGGCGTGTAGCGCTAAGGTGGCTGATCTTATTACATGACGGGATAATCTGACAAAGCGATCGTTTGGACACGAACGGACGGCAATTTTCTACACGTACTTACAATGTACATGTGAACTCGTCAAATAATATTCTCTTGCTCTTTTAAGTGGAATACATTCAGAAGGACATCGTCACTTTTGTTGGACACTTGGACAATGTTTAACTTCACTTTATCTTGTTCTTAGATATGAGGTGTCAAAGTTTGCAAAGACGATTTCTCACGATCTACTTATTTACCGATTATTGAGTTTGAGGTTGAATCTTATGTAAATTATTTTAAAGGAAATTAACATATTTTAAAAGAAAATATTTAAATAGAACGTAAACTTACCATTTTAGAACACATCTAAATGTGCATATCACAGACTCTTATGCAATCAGATAGGGCATAATAATTCTTTGCAAAAGGTTCTAACTACATTTTCCTAATGCCATTCCAATATAATATTAGATTTTAAACATTTTATTTTAAAATATATGTTAAAGTAAAATATTTTACAAAAGATTGAAACTTTAAAATCAGAAATTGTTAAATAGAATACGAGAATTTGTCTTCGCAAACTTTGATACCTCTGAAAATGGTAAGGCGAAGTTAGAACATTATCCAACTAAAGTGACGAACTATGTATGTGGGTACTACGCCTCGTCAGATTACAAACAAAATGGCAATTGCAGATTATGTAATTGCTTTCTTATTATTTATTTTCTTTCTCCCTCTCTTCTCTTTCTCTGCACTAAACACTTACTAAGTTTAATATTTTACTAGCGAGTTCCCAGCGTGCGTTGCAATGGCACTTAATGAATACATTGTTCCTCCCTACGTGTCGTGATTTTCATTACGCCAGAGCTCATTTTTGTGTATAGAAACCATCGCGGGCATGCTCACATCAAATCCCCAAAGTTTCATCGCAATCGGATGAACGGTTAGCAACGCATAAGTTCTTGATGCCAGAACTCACTATTGCATATAGAAACAATCGCGGGCATGCGCACATCAAATCCCCAAAGTTTCATCGCAATCGGATGAACGGTTAGCAACGCATAAGTTCTTGATGCCAGAACTCACTATTGCATATAGAAACAATCGCGGGCATGCGCACATCAAATCCCCAAAGTTTCATCGCAATCGGATGAATGTTTTAGCAACGCCTAGGCGCCTATCTCATATATTATATACAAAGATATTTTGATTATATATAAGTATATAGATTTTGCTTATTATTTTATCTGTTACGAGTATTTCACTACTGTCATCTCCACCTAGTAACAACTAAAACATGATGTACGCATGCTGTGAACATTTTTAATGATATTTTTAAAGGAGTGTTAGGAAGGGTTGGTTCGTAAACAATACATCAAATTTCAAATTTAAAATTCAAATTCTGTAAAGTTCAATTCAAGTTCTGTTACTATTTCATCGTGGGACAGTTATTTCACAGTACTTTAATAATAACAGAATTTGAATAGGACATTCACAGAACTTGAACATTAACTTTGAAATTTGATGAATTATTTAAATTCTGTGAAACAACCCTTAATGGCAATTTCAATAATCAATATATATTATAAAAGAAAGTCCAAAAAAGCGTGCGGAACGCAAAAACTCAGAAACGAGTGCCAGTACGATCAAGAGAGTTATATGGTATGGTAGATCTCTATCCACCCTAGGGAATAAGGGTATTCGTTTTTACCCAAAGGGCTTGCTTTTGAAGATATAAGGGCTGAAAGTTCTAAGAAGACTCTAGAAATTTCAAGAAGAGTCGGGAAGATTCCGGAAACTTCTAGAAAATTCGATAAAACTCTGGAATGTTCTAGAAGAAATGGAGGAGTATGTCAGCGAGTCTAGAAGGTTCCGGAAAGTTCAAGAAGGTTCGATAAAGCTGTAGAAAGTTCTGAAAGGAGTGGAGAAGTATGTCGGTGTGTCTAGGAGGATCCAGAAAATTCAAGAAAGTTCTATAAAGCTGTAGGAAGTCCTAGAAGGTTCAATAAGGCTGTACAAAGTTCTGGAAGGAGTGGCGGAGTATGTCGGTAAGTCTAGATGGTTCCGGAAAGTTCTAGAAGGTTCAATAAAGCTGTAAAAAGTTCTGAAAGGTGTGGCGGTATGTCGGTGAGTCTAGAAGGTTCTGATGGTTCACGAATGCTTTAGAAAATTGTGGAAGGAGAAAGTTCTAGATGCTTTCAGAAATAATAGGCGGTGAATCTAGAAGATTCCGGAAGTTCTAGAAGGTTCGATAAAGCCGTGCAAAGTTCTGGAAGGAGTGGCGGAGTAAGTCGGTGAGTCTAGAAGGATCTGATCGTTCACAAATGCTTAGAAAATTGTGGATGGAGAAAGTTTCAGAAATAAATGACGGTGAGTCTAGAAGATTCCGAAAGTTCTAGAAGGTTCGATAGAGCTATACAATGTTCTGAAAGGAGTGGAGGAGTGTGTCGGTGTGTCTAGAAGGTTCCAGAAAATTCTAGAAGGGTCCATAAAGCTGTGGAAGTTCTAGAAGATTCTATAGGTCTGTACAAAGTTCAGGAAGTAGTGGCGGAGTACGTCGGCGAGTCTAGATGGTTCCGGAAAGTTCTAGAAGGTTTTATAAGGTTGTAGAAAGTTGTAGAAGGTTTCATAAGGCTGTAAAAAGTTCTGTAAAAGTGGCGGAGTACGTCGGTGAGTCTAGAAGGTTCCGAAAAGTTCTAGAAGGTTCGATAAAGCTCTAGAAAGTTCTGGAAGGAGCGATGGAGTATGTCGGTGAGTATAGAAGGTTCTAGATAGTTCTGGAAGGTTCCCTAATGTTCTAGGATGTTATGGAAGGAGAAAGTTCAAGAAGCTTTCAGAAATTAGTGGCGGAGAGTTTCAGTGAGTCTAGAAGGTTGTGGAAAGTTCTATAAGTTTTGGATAATTATATTATTAAAAAAAACAATTTGCATGCCGCTAAAACTCAAAGACGAGTCCCGGTACGATAACGGGAGTTATATTGTGTGGTAGCCCTCTATCCTCCATCCATGAAGAAAGTTCCCGTTCTTACCTGAAGGGTGTGCTTTTAAAGATATAAGGGCTGGAGGTTTCGCCCCGTTGAAATTTCTAGAACAGTTAAAAAAATTCCCGATTATTCTTGAGCATTCCACCACATTCCAGAACATCTCGGAACATTCTGGAATGTTCGGGATTAGGATGGAACGTTCAGGAACATACCGGAATAGCCCAGATCATTGTGGAACATTCCAGAACATTCCTGAATGTTGTGGAATGATCTGGAACATTATTCTGGAACATGTGAAGTGTTTTTTGTATGGGGCTACCCATATGGTGTATATAAAGCAAGATCCGTTGTGGATTCGAACGTCAATTCAATCTCACATCAACTCCATGAGCGATGTCGGACACCCCAGTCAGAGTATTTGAGAGCATTCCACAAGGTTCCAGAACATCCCGGAACCTTCTGGAAAATTGTGGAATGTTCGAGAATAGGAAATCGGGAACATCAATGTGAAACATTCCAGAAAACTCTCGAATGTTTTCCTGAGCGAAGCCGGGTAACCCAGCTAGTGTAATAATAATTGTTAAAACTCTCTTTATAAACAATAAATAAATAAATTAGTATAGTCCTCGGAAAATATGACTGCTACAACAGTACCAATAAAACAAATTTTAAACCAGTGGTCATTTTTTCGTGTAACAACGAGAACATTTAGAAACAGAAAAATCTCCAGCTAACAGCACAGCTTTCTTGTAAATACATCAAACGATTTTAAACATAACTCCTCCGAACAATGGAGCCCCCCTATCATAGATGAAGGAATAGATAGAAGAAGAGAACTGAGAACTCGACTAACGACTTAGATATTAATTGAAATGACAGGTGTGGGTCTGAAAGAGAGAGAAGTATAATTCTAAAGGTTGTATAATTAATTTAACTCACCTGAATTCACTCCTAACTCCTAACCACGTTGGTATTACACATATGTAATATACAGATGAATATATCAGTATGTTGTGTTTAAATTGAATAGTTGTAGACTTACAGGTATATCAAGTTTCAACTGAAATTTCAAACTTTCTTTTTCATTTCATTTTTGACGGACTCCGTAGTAGTCGAGGGGAGAGGCTCTCGATTAGCAAATCCCGGCGTGCGCAAGTAAGTTTTATTTGATTAATTTGTGTTATTTTACAATTTATTAATTAAAAATAATATGTAGTACCTATATTTTCGGTAAGACCACCATTCAGAATTGAAACATTGCTTGAAATGGCTTTAGCTGTGTTTGGTGACAAGACCTCAATACCCAGGTACTTTCCCACCTTCCTCTTTTCTTATCTCCTTCCCCTCCACAACACTACCTTTTGCCTCACAACATACCCCATTTGGGGATGCCATAGTCTTACTGGCTCTAGACTGTTGGGAGCAGTTGGGATTCTGGTGCGGTATTCACATTAAAATAAAAGATATTTCAGAGCCCTTTTTGCATGACAGAATTGACGTTGGGCCCCAAAAAAAGTCAAATTGACCTGGAAATGCCAGACAGACAAATGTATTGCAAAATGCAATACGTCAGATCTCGCTGTTTAACACGATATAACCAGACACAACCGGAAATATGTCATTTTAAAACCAAATTCTAGACATATCGACTATTTTCAACAAAAAAAATTTCAAAAGGTTGTTATTTTATCTAATAAAGATACGTTTTAATTTTTGGAAAAATATGATTATTTTCATTGTAATGATAAGGTTACACCATTGGTTGTTGGCAGATTTGTTTCATTTTCAAACGAAATTTTATATTATACAAAACACATTTGTAATCATATAATCATACAGTAAAATAAATTATCTAGGAAAGCTACATTTTTTGGAATTTTAATTTTCATATAAAATCATTAAAAAATCCTAGTACGTGTTTTGTGACGAAAAACTTCAGTTTGTCTGTTTATTTATGGTCTAACAAACTAATATAGTTCAGATTTTTTTACACACATATTTTGCTTAGATATTATTGAAAAACTATAAATACTTAAAAAAAGGATAAAAAAATAATTACAAAAAGTACATAATTTAATAAATTTTAACACCACGCGTTTGAGAATTTTTAATGCTAACTTGAAATTTAAATGTAATAAAATCGATATTGAGTTATTAGTTAAAAATGCGGTACGGAGAATAATCAATCTTTCTCATCAGAACCGCCCTGCACAGTTGGAGGGGTACGATTGCAAGATAATCATTCGACGAAATTTGAATTCTCAGCCGGTTTTAAGAGATTTTGCTGCTCCATACACGAATTAAAGAAAAATAAAAAAAGGAATCTATAATTTTTTTACTTGAATGAATCACTTCAAATATTTTTTGGTATTGGAAGTAAATAATTGATTAGTTACGAAAATTCCTCGGTCCATTAAAAAAACAACTTATCATCTAAAAAAATATGCCATCGCTGTCATTACCGTGACTGGTCACTGAGCAGGCGGTCAAGCACGGCAGATTGATGGATATCGTTTTCTACGAAGTTTGATATTAACGAATGGGACGTAACTAATCAACTAATAAGGTAATATAATAACCTATTCGAGAGTAAAGCTTGACTAGGCGAGGTGAAAAGGTATGCAAGGCACGCTAGCGATTTCCTATGAAAATACTTTCCAGTAGATACGTAGGTATGGTTCACGACGAGTTCATCGAAAACGAATTCATCGAAAACGAATTCATCGAAAATCAATTCATCGAAAATCAATTCCTAAATCAACCTAACCTAACCTAACCTAACTTAACCTATTTTTAAATATTTTTATCATCACTCTTAATGACCTTTCTGAGTTGTTTATGAATTGGTTTCATTATGAGTTGTCTGGTCACCGTTCCTTAGATATCCCTTTTTTGCAGTATCAGACAATCGGAAATCGAAGAGATAACCTATAAATTTTACATTGTCACTACGAAACTGACAGTTGCTAAACACATGTAACTCAGTTAAACAGACCTTTTTGGGTATTTAATTTTGACAGCTCTAATATCTACAAAAAAAATGTTTTTCGATGAATTGGCGATTCGATGAATTGATCATTCGATGAATTGATTTTCGATGAATTGATTTTCGATGAATTGATTTTCGATGAACTCGTTTTCGATGAATTTGCTTTCGATGAATTGATTTTCGATGAACTCGTCGGTTACCCGTAGGTATACCTTCCATGTAGATTAGAATGGAAGCCAATGTCACCACTGACTTAGTACCTTTTTCTAGTTTTTCTTTTTTTTGTCGCTCTTACACTTAGTGTAAGCGCGACAGTGTGTGTTAAATGGTCTAGGTTATCTAGAACAAAGAAAAAAAGACCACACGAAAATAAAATTAAATATCGAAATTAAAATTTCGTAATGATTTATTTTTGAATGATTACGAAATACGCACGTATCGCATTTATAGTAATTCTTTATTCAATGGTAGATAGATAGATATCCAATGAAAACCAATTTTCATTTAAGGCATCTTTAATTATAGAGAAAAGCTTTGAATGACTAGATGTGATTTATTGATCTACTTGTAGAGTTAGCAAGAATTAATAACATTTATTAGGTACCCTACTGAATAATGAAAACAATATTTCTATGCGTAGACGTTATAACTACTCGGTCGAAGTTTTTGTGTCATGGTGCACAAAGTGTGTGCAATTTTAAGTAAAAATATTTTAAATAGTACTCGTAATAATATCTTTATTGAAAGAAATTTGCATTTACAATTAAAAAAAACATATTATCTGATAAAATACATATAAGCAATAAATTATCTGTGTCCTGTGGTGTACCCCAAGGTAGCATACTAGGACCAATTTTATTTCTTATATACATTAACTCACTATGTGCCATGAATATTGGTGGAAAAATATTAACATTTGCTGATGACACGGTCTTAATATTCGAAGATGAAACATGGCAATCAGTTATTAACAAAACTAATAATGCTTTAATAAAAGTAAAGCATTGGCTTGACACAAACCTCCTCACACTTAACATCGACAAAACACAATATATGACATTTTCCATACGCAAATACAATATACCCAACAACTGTCCTAAACCAATCATCCACTCGTGTCAACTCAATTTAGAAAATCCAGAAACCACATCTAATATTAATTGTACGTGTTCGACCCTCAAATCATCAAAAGTAGTTAAATATTTGGGAATAATCATAGACAACTAACTACGTTGGGAAGCTCACATCGATAACACAGTACAAAAACTTCGTAAACTCTGCCATATTTTCTGCTCCCTTAGGTCTATCTTAGATTTACAAACTCTAAGAAGCGTATACTTTGCCCTTTTCCAATCCATAGCAACATACGGTATAGTGGGATGGGGTGGTTGTGCTGAATCCATTATTAGACCAATTATTTTAGGTCAAAAACTAATTCTGAGAATTATATTTAAATGTCAACCAACCCACCCGTCAAATGAACTCTTTGCAAAAATCAGAGTCTTAGATATTCGACAACTATTTACTAAGATAAGCATATGTTATATATGCCAAAATAATCTACTGGTGGCCCAACAACATCAAGCACACACACGCTTCTTAGCAAACCTGGGTTGCGTGGTCCCTAAAACTCAAACTTCTTTCGCTCAACGACAATTCTGGTATATCGCTCCTAAAATGTATAATGCTTTGAGTGTCGATATAAAGTCACATAATTCTAAATCTCTCTTTAAATCCCGTATCAATCATTGGATATTTGAAAAGGGAAGAGATTTCTTCAAACAACACATGAGAGCTTAATATTACAATAAAAAACAAATAATATTAATATTAATTAAAAAAATATTACAAATTTAATTAATCAATTACTTTAACTTAATATTGCATTTTAAAAAAATCAAACAAAAAATTACTTTCTCTAACACTCTTTCCAATTTCTTTCATAGAACGAATATCAAAAATGACTACAAACATGTACTCTCGTGCAGAAGATTACTTACCAAATTTTATTTCTATTTTTATTTCAAGAAGAATAATGCTCGCCAATGTTTATTTCAATCTTCTATAAATTTTCTTTATTTCTTAGATAACTTGCAATTCTTATATTTTTATCTGTTTTTAGTTTTATTTATCCCTAAATATGTTATTTTTTTCCTTTCTCTTCTTATATTTTATTATCTGTTTATATAAAATTATATTACATGTATGACTACCACTAAACGGGCAATAGCCTAGTATGGTAGTCAAAAATGGCCAAAAATGTAACATTTAATCATTTATGAAATAATAAAAAAACAAATAAAAAAAAGTGTAATAATTTTCATTGGTTTATAAATTAGATGAGTAGTGTTAACAACAGAAAATAAAACACCTAAATAATAGGTAATATTTTAAGAATATAAATGTGTAGTTATAAGTTGAGGTCTCTCTGCCGCCTCACAACACTAGCCTATGTGGTAGATACTCTCACTATCGCCCTGGTAAAAGACAACCATTGGATCGAAAAGTTACTTGACATTGCGCCGTAGAAGACAAGAATCGAAGAGCACGTACCTCCTTGGTTACGTGCATTTGTTACTCTTTTCTTCTTCAATATTTAATAAAAATAAAAGAGAAAAGGGAAATAATAGCGACGAAAGGTACCGAAGTTGACTACATAATAAACCTAAAGTACAGTTATATGAATTTAATGAAGTAATGGGACCCTTTCAGTTCCCAAAAAGGTATTTCAGTAATACAGCTTGGCATGTACTTCAGGCCCGGGACCCGCAAGATGAAAGCTCCGCTGTCTTTTATCGTTTCAAGCCACTAAAATTTTTAATATGGAATACCCATAAATTCTGGGTTTATGACCAAGTTCCACCAAATTTAATATTATACGGTAGTAGATACTGTCAAAGATTTAAGCTTACCATTTTCGACGGTCGCTCGCGAATCCTTACATCAAGATTATTCCCTTTGATCTTACCTCAAATGTCTTATTTTAAAAATTGTCTATCGTAATAAAATTAAAAATAACTCTTTTTAGAGAAATATTCAAATTTTATAAAAATACGAGCGCTAAATGACACAGCTTTTTAACTACTCTTTGGTTTGGTTTGGGCTGAGATTTCGACACTATTTTCTTATTGAAAACTATTAAGTTTAATCAAAATTTTTAAAGTGAAAATTCAAGGCTACATAGCTAATGACGGAAATATTGTAACCGGCAGAAAATAGTTTGGTTGACCCAAAAAAAATTCAGCCAAAAAAAAGTTGCGCTAAATTTCTCGACGTCAGACCTCATAGTACTCGTATATAAGACGAGTTGTTTCACAGAATTTGATCAATTCATCAAATTTCAATGTTAAAATTAAAGTTCAGTGAAAGCTGCCTTCAAGTTCTATTGTCATTTTAGTTATGCGAAAGAACTGGTCAATATTGATATAATAACAGAAATTCAATAGACCCTTCACAGAACCTGAAAATTTAATTTGATTAGAACGAACAAAACTTCAATTGAACTTAACAGAACTGGAATTTTGACTTCGAAATTTTATGAATTTTTCAAATTCTGTGAAAAAAAATTTTGTTTCACATTTAAAATATAAATATATATTTTAAGGCGCTAAATTAAGTCACTAAGTTAGCAGTAAGTTGTAAGTCAATAGCTTATTCATGAAGTTATAATCATTAATTATTATTTAATGTCTCCATATCTGTCGATCTGTCCACAACTGGTAATACTACCTACCGAAAGCAGTTATTCAATAATGTAGTAAAACTATAGGTATATTCGTGGCGCGTCTTTAATCAGATTATCTTTAATATTACGGATCATTAGGCGAATGGTATTCGATGAAATAATATAATCCGGCTTCAGATAGGCAACATGATATTGTCGAAAAAATAATTTAATGAATTTAAGACTGCTGAATGCTATACACATAGATCGTTTCGGCAAAGCGGATAAGAAGGTAGCATATCTCGTTCATTATTAAATATAACAAACAGGTCTTTCAAAAAATAAATAATAAAGCTATCCGTTATAATGCATCGAGTTAAGAAACGGCAGAAGAATTGCTTGAATTGCTCACTCTTAACCGACAAGTCGGTAATTATTTTGAACCAACCAACGGTAAATTAAAATACGTACCTTTAATAAGATAGCAATATAAAATTCAATATTCAATCATGGAGAAAAGTTTGAACACTCTTAATAAACCTGATATCAGATGTGCGCGTACAATAAAAAGTAGGGTACAGCAGAAGCTATAATATCTGTTTCTTAATTATTTATTTAATTGTTAATATCCACAGATATCATAACGATAATAAGAAGCCGTACTTCTACAGATGTATGTATTATGTATATATTTTAAATTAAAAATATTGTGTAAAATCATTATTAAGAGGGCATTACCAGAGAAAACCAGAAATATGTCATTTTCAAATCAGACATGGCACGACCAAGTGAATCAGATACTTGAGTCGGGCCATGTCAAGAGTCAGAATAATAGAAGAGAATGTATGAGACGTTGTATGAATGTAAACGAGGCAAGGAATGTGTGCCAAGACCGGGATGTTTGGCGGTCCGTCCTCTCTGCCTACCCCTGCGGGGAAACGGCGTGATGGTTAGTTAGTTAGTTAGTTAGTTCAAATCAGATTTTAGACCAAAGATATTGGAATATTTTTGTTTTACACGTATTGACTCTTCTCCACAAAAAAATATAAATGGATTTCGATAGATTGTTCTTTTATCTAGAATTCGCATGTAATAAATTTTGAGAAATTTTTTTAATTTTTAGTATAATAAGGTTATTCCATAGGTAGTTGGCAGATTTGTTAAATTTTCAAAAAAGATTTTGTATTATACCACACCCATTTCAAATAATATAATCATGCAGTAAAATAATTCAATACATTATCTAGCAAACGCATGTTTTAGAATTTTAATTTTAGTTTCAATAAAATCATTAAAAAATATGTACGAACATGTGTTTCTTGGCGAAAATTGGTCCATTTGTGTATTTATTTGCGGACTTACAAACTAATATATTTCAGATTTTTTTAACATTCTTATTAAATTTAGACATTATTGAAAAATGATAAATACTTATAATCAAAAAATAACTACAAGAAGTACATTATTTTAATAGTTTTATCATCACGCCTTTCAGCATTTTTGGATGAAGGTATAAATTAAAGCTAATTTGAATTGAAATAAATTCGATATTGAGTTATAATTTAAAAAAGCTGGTACGGAGAATTATTAATCTTTCTCGTTGTAACCGCCCTGCACGATCGTAAGAACAACTTTCGACGAAATGTGGATTTTCGTTCGCTGGCTGGTTAAACGCTCTTAATGCGACAATCATGTACTTAAGTTTTAAAAATGGGTTGCATGGTGTATCAATGTTTTTATTTTTCATGGTTGAATGCCTACATCAATTACAAAAAAAAGCAGTTTGAAAAATAAAGATCCATTATTTGGTAACAAAAAATATCAAGTCTGAGAATAACACATGAAAGGTAGTATTAAGCCGTTTTTCAGAAAATAACCATTCTGCACCTATAACCCACTCTTATGATACAAATTTAACAACCAAATTCTACTGCTTTCTACACAACAAAAGCATAATAATAATATTTTCAATTTCGGAGGCGGGTATGGGTACCGCCGCTCCGGGAACCATTTATTGGATAACCAACACCTTTGCCATAGGCCACCCCAAGCGGTTCGCTACGTTTGGTGACTTAACAGGGGTGCCCGGGTTCATGGGGTGAGGATAGTCTGCCCACCTTACTGCGCGACGGGACGGATTATTCAGCCGGACGCTCTCGCCCCATCGCCTTGCACCCCAATAAAATGTATTTTCAAATGTAGTTTTTCCCTGTCGTTAAGTCCAATTTATATTAAAGTTGAACAGATTTTATTAGGATTTTAAAAACTTTACGCTCTAGAAAAAAAAACTCGAAAACGTTACGTAATCAAATAATAAATAAAATAAAATTGTTTTTGTATGAAAGTTCTGAAAACAAAAAGTTTGGCAATTTACTTCACTGTTAGGGAGCATGAAATTTGAATTCACATATTCACAGGCACCGAAAATTTGAATTTTGGTTCCAGATATTGGAGGCATTACTTTTGGTTAAACATCTTGACAGTGACAAAATTACATACGCTTTTCTTTTTTTTACATTAGCTCCACACAGGAGGCCCTGAGAAAAATAATTTCCCACAGGGCCTATGTCATCTTAGGGGATGCTGTGTGGAGAGTTTTTTTTAAGGAAAGGAAGAAGGAGAGGAAGTTTTGGGAAGGAAAAAGATATGAGGGGTGGGTAAGAATCTGGGGGTTAGTGTGTCCAGGAGTGACGGACGCATGAATCCGTCTCTCCAACTGCGGTGCAAGGCGATGGGTCAAGAGAGTCCGCCTGGAAAGGTCAAGATGGCCTCACTCTAACAGTCTCTCTCGATCCGGCCCGCCACGCAGCAAGTGGGCAGACGCATCCGCCGCCAAGACCTGGACAAACATCACCCCATAAACCCGGGCACCCCTGATAAGTCACCAAATGTAGCGAACGACTTGGGGAGACCTATGGCAGAGGTGTTGGTTATCCAATAAATGGTTCCCGGGGCGGCGGTACCCATACCCGCATCCCAAATTTTATTTTGCCTAAAAAACTATACGCACGATTTATTTATTTTAGTAATATACGGCACATCCTTTTTTCATTTTCATTCCAATAAAAGGTAGGTATCGAATATTCTCATAAATATCAAGGCACAACGTATAACTGAGTAGAGAACACGTAGTTAACAAAACCGCCCATATCCGGATCGTAAATCTGCCCACTTTAATAATAGCACCCACAAAGTAGGTAAGATGCAACTGCCATTTTACATTCACGATGCGAAAAGGGTATTATACAAAATTTTCAGAAAACCACTTTCTCTCAAAGTTACTTTTTATTAATACACTGGGACCTTCATTATGCCTCCGGCTTCAAAATTATCAATCACCATAAATTACAAAAAAATAAAGTATCGAATTTAATTGTGGTGAAACATTTGGTCTCCGTTTACTCAATACCTACTCATCACTTAGTACCTACTTAGCTGTATACACTGTAATGTACATTGATATTTAAGGTAGGTAAACACCGAAGAGATATTTTAGAGGTGGAAGAAATTTAAAACTCATTCACAGAAGAGAGAACTTTTACATCTGTGCGATATTTAATTTATTGTAGATATTCTCTGCACACCCCAAAATACGCAGAACCAAAAAAAAATGTATGAAAATGTGCTAATGTAGATGAAAGTAACCAAATATGGAATAGTATCCCTAATATGGATTCTTGTAAACAAATACTCCTTGATGCAATAAACAGAGTTCGTCTATCTCTTTCAATATGCGCACACGGGTTTCAACATATCAGTCGAGCGAGTGCTGTGTCCACGGTAAGATGGTTTTGTTGTCTGAAGATACTCGAGTAGAAACCTTGGTAAGATGCCTCATGTGCGAACTCTGGGCGCATAATGATTGCGCTGGTGCAGAGATCGACTCGTGAATTTGTGAGTGGATCTGTGATTATTGCCCAAAGTTCCTAAAGCATCTTGAAGAGGTTAAAGCTCTGCAACCGGGCCCGAAAAGAAGAAGTGTTAGAGGAGAGCGCTAACATTTACAGCGACAAAATCGATGCGAAAATTGCGAAAATGTTTAATAAAACACGACTCGTTTAAAATAGAGCTAAAATCTCGCGGGCATTATCTTACACAGCATTTAAAGAAACTGTAAATTTTTTCATACATATAACTTGTAAAATAACTGAAACAAACGTGTTAATAATAATTTTTGGAGCATACGTTGCGATTTTTTTCTATCGTGGGAATTTTATATAATTTGCGTTATGGCGCGGGCAAAGTCAAGATATTATCTTCAAGAATAACATATATTTTTTTAAGAGCTTTAAAACTTACCGTGTTTAAGGGAAATATGTAATAAATCGGTACAAATCCGGGTTGCGGGCCCTTAAGGTTGATTTTCGATTTTGTTTTTGTGATGTCCCATATTTGGGGTACCTGTTCCATAATTATGATTATTTATGATTATTCTGTTGTTGACAAATTATGGTAGGTTATTTTCATAAAAATACCTACAAAAAATTATTTTTATTCTACTTTTCTTAGGGTATGCACAGCTTTACAGCCTGTATGGACTGCACAAGAGCACAAGCCTCTATTTGTAACTATATTAAATTTTACCAGTTATACTCGTAGCAGTAGTGTTAAAGTTGCTATCGTTAAATTAGCAATGAAAACTGTCACATTTGCATAAGTTATTAAATGGGAATGGCTTTAAATCATATCTTAGCAGTTAGCAGCCTTAAGCGATCATCGAAATCTAAGGAATGAATAGAAGATAATATTATTCAGCATGAGTCTCAGAAAACCAATTACCACACAACGACAATCTGAAGAACCGGTATAACTGAATCCGTGGATATTTAACACACATTTGTGAAATACAAACAATAAGCACTAGGTTCATTCAGTAGATGCTGAAAGCAATGTGTTAATAAAAAAAATGGAACAGAGTTTCAACCTGGGAGATTCATTACTAAGAACGGATTGTTTCAAAGAATAAGGACAATTCATCAATTTTCAAAGTCAAAATTCAAGCACTCACAAAGTCCTATTCAAGTTCTCTTACTTTTATTTATCAACCAGATGCTTTGGAAGGCTTGACCACTAACTGTTCGAATAATAAACAATATTTTACAAACACGAATTTAATTCATCGTACAGTATTTTAACCATATTAAATATTTTAACAATATTAAAAGAAGTGTACATATATCGATAAAATAATATTACGTTGCATAAAAAAGATAAAAATTCATATAAAGAAAATAAATTTAAAAGAAAATAGTTCTTTAAAATTTTTCTAATAAAATCAGTAATTTTAAAAATAATATCAATTCTGCATTTTGTAACGAGTAGAATAATTTTCATCTATTGGCTAAATTGGTTACATTAAAAAATGAACAATTTAAACAGAAAATGTCATTTCAATCAATTTGAAATTTACATTTTTCAACTAAATAATATGATATATCCGATTTCTTCGGAAGGTATACGTATTATATACATTGTACAATTTATACAGCGTGTTGCGTAAAAAACTGGTCACCATTTTGGTCTGATAACGAAATGTCTTTTAACATACTAACGGTACCTCCTCTTTTGTAATTTATTATTGATTATCTTTATCTTCATGTACCAATATAAATCTTTAAAGTATGCTAACGTTTGACACTCGCAAGAACCAGTTTCATAGTGATTTGCAGACGTACCTACTCTCAGTCAATGAGGTAGAAATATTTAGAGGTAATTAAAACAATCACAACAGTAATAAAGTTTTTTTTTTAATAATTAAATGGTTTTTTAATGACCGCCAGTAACATTTCTAGCGGCTTGGGTATATTGAAACATATTGACCAAATAAGAGTTAGGTAATTATTATAATATTATCATGTAAGTAGGTATAATAATAATTATTAAAATTTATGTTGTAACAGAAAGAGATAAGAAAATAAACACAAATATCTTCATTTGTAGTACACCCAAAACTTTAACACCAATACCAACCTGACGTTGATACATGCATGCAATAGGCGAGTTAAAGGTCGGAAAAGCGGCATGCCTGTAGAATTGAATCGCGAGTATACTGGATGTAACAAATATTGTTTGTTACATACAGTATAATTAGGCATCTGCGGGGTAAGAGGGGCTGAGGATAACCCAAACTTGTTCGAAAAACTATTTTGTAACTTTTGAAACTATCGGTATGCACAAATACACTCAAACGTTTCCTCTTTAAAATTATTTGCATGTAGTTATCGTGTTTTTGCCTGAGAGCCGAGCAGATGTATTTTGAGTTAACAAATTAGATATAATCTCTATAATGAAAATGGCGTGTAATATAAAACACGACGAGCACCCCCTTGAAGGACAACATTGAAGTGTTGATCCAAGTAGAAAGTAATCGAGAAAACTTTATTAGACAACAGCTGCTGCATGTCATAAGGTCCGCTGAACCTAACAATCGACATCATTACACCAGACTGGCGGTCTCAAAATTAATTTTCCATAAATATATTTTTGCGCCGCGTTGAGTCAAAACGACAAACGCCTAGACCATTATGCTACAATAGCCGCCATTGTAGATGTTTAGTTAAATCTTTCAAAATAAAAGATTATTGTTCTCTTACTACACACCAGCCACCTGTGTGGCATGAGAATGAAAAAAACTTGATCCGAAACACAACACGTTGCGATTACCTTTCCAAGCAAGTAAAAGTTTCCCTTATATCGGTCGCGGGAAAACCAATGAGTCGGAAAGCTTGTAGGTATGGCTATACCTGAAAGTGTGCGCGCGTGTGTGGCCTACCTACAGTACCCAGGACCTACCTACGGGCCATTTGTCTCTGTGGTCAGGTGGGGTGGTGACTCTAAATCAGAGGTGCCCAACCTTTTGGGCCCAGTGCTCACTTTTCAAGAATATTTTTCTTTATCCCTCCATCAATCAAAGCGCGCACAAAGAAAGCTCCGTTTTACTAGACCTAAAGACAAACAAATAAATACTGCTGATTCTTATCGGAAAGTCAGTTTCCAAAGAAAATTTTTGTCATGAAATCTTTTGAAATTTTATAACGGAAACCTTTAACTTACACCAAACGTAGAAAGATTTCAACAAAAAAGCTCGAAATCATGTACCTACATTGTTTATAATAAAGTGAGGGCACAAAATATCTAATCCTATCGCCCAAAATTGCAATAAAATCGCCCTAATATTCTTTTTATTTTTGATCGCCCCACAAGCGACTTAACTCTTGAAAAACTCGCAGAATTGAGGCTTCCTAGTGATCAAACATACAAAATAATTATTTCTTAGAGTAGCAGTGAGCTTTTTAAAACAACACATATATATTGAAGTGACTAATACTGCCATATATTCGCCGCAGCTTTAAACGTCATTAAAAATTTGAATGACATCATATTTTGTCATTCAGTTCAAAATTTTGAATTAAAAAAAGGCAGAAGTTCCAGTAAAGCCCCATTCTGTTTGATCAAGTATTTTAGTCGAGTGGAGAGTAGGTATAGTTAACAAACGCGTTAGTATAGTTAATAAACGCGTCCGAACACCGTAATTTTAGTTGAGTAGTAGAGTACTTTAGTAGATTCAATCCATTTCGTTCTATTTTTTCGGCGAGTAGCGACCCCCACCACGCGTCCCTGTGCACTGACAGGC
The DNA here is from genome assembly GCA_917880885.1 of Limnephilus marmoratus. Lineage (NCBI taxonomy): Eukaryota > Metazoa > Arthropoda > Insecta > Trichoptera > Limnephilidae > Limnephilus > Limnephilus marmoratus. Next base: position 18,942,562 of record OU862908.1, read on the forward strand.
GCGAACCGACCGTTTTAGCAGTGTTCATTTGAGAACGCGCGGAAATGTTGTGGTGATAGAGCGAAGATGATACCCTTAAATTAATTTATTTATGCTGCTATTAATCTCTTTTCGTGTCCCTAGTTTATTTATTTTCATCTTACTAATTTATTATTCCACCTCTTCTAAAATAAACATTAAAATAAGCATGAAAATAAGCTTAATTAGCGTATTTGCTTTGCTTTATAGCAACCCATCATCCGCCGTCATCTTGCAACGGGCGGCGGGCACAACTGTACTCTACTTCAAAGTAATGCGAACGGTTTTCGGCGAGTCAAGTAGCGAGTGTACGTGGCGAGTTAAGTTTTTAAGCTCTTACAAAACACTAAAATTATTTTTTAAGATAATATCTACACGTTTGCCGATCAGAAAAGTACCTGGTTGTGGTTATATGAAATTACCTCGATAGAAAAAATCCTGAAGTATGCTCCGAAAATTATTAAAAACATAATTTGATGTGTTATTTAGTTATTCTGTTATATGTTAGAAAAAATCATACTGTTTTTTTATTATACTTTAGACATTTGTCGAAAGATTTCTGTTCTATTTTAAATAAGTTACGCTTTATTAATTATTTTCGCTTACGCCCAATCGTATAACAACTAACATCCGTATTTACGTATCTCCCTTTCATCTTCTTCTTCATTTTGAAGGCTTACTGCGGGGGCTTCCCTAATGGTGGGCAATCTACCCAGGTTGGGAATCACTGCTTTAGATGGTAAAGAGAGGGAAGACCGACTCGGGGACAGGGGTTAGGAAAACTAATTATTAGAACAGCGACATTACAATATCGATTCCAGTTCAAAGAATGGCCAACGAAACTATTTGCAAGCTATTTCTATCGGGTACAAATTGGATACCATTCTCCACATGTACCTACGATATTATACCCTTTATAAAGATTAAAGATATGGATTAATTTATATAAGCCATCGTTTATACAAGTCGTACATCATGTAATGGTACGTTTTTAACGCTTAATAATGTTTTGTTCAAAAGTGTGTTTAATATGTAGATACCTGTAATGAGATACCGACTGCCTGGGCACTCGTTTGTGGGCACGGTCGACCGATTAGGATTGATAGGATAACTTTCGGTGACTTCTGTTTTAGGAAACAAAACATTTCTGCCGGTGGCTCTAAGCTTTCCATAATTTTTATGATGTATTCATTATTTGAATCTACATACGTATTGTATCAAACCTTCGATTTATGTCAAACCCACTCTGCTAAGAATCTACTTAAACTACACAGTTTATGTACATAGGTAACGTACCTAGATACATCCTAGGTACGTTGCCCGACTATCGAAAAATAAAAAAATTAAAAAATGTCGAAAAATCTGTTATATACTCGTATATAGGTATTTGTTTATTTATTTTTGCGTTAGTAATAGTTAGTACTAGTTGATTGAAAGGGTACGCATGGAAACAAAGGATAAACTATGGATGTGCAATGAGCTTTTATGAGTGGAAGGGGGTGCATGGACCAGATCTTCTCATTGCGTATGCTTACCGAGAAGTTTCTTGCAAAAAACCAGAAACTTTTCTATGCCTTTGTAGATCTACAAAAAGCATACGACCGAGTTGACAGGAAAAAGCTATGGAAGGTGTTGTCCAAGTATGGAGTGAGTACGAATCTCATACAGGCAATTGCGTCTCTGTATGAGGGAAGCGTTGCATGTATTAGGGTAAACGGCGATTTTACGGGATGGTTTGACATCACAAAAGGCGTTTAACAAGGTTGCGTAATTTCACCGTGGTTATTCAATCTGTACATGGATAATTGTATGCAAGAATTGAAAGAGATGGGATTGGGCGCGAAATTGAGTAATCTGGAAGTATGTTGCCTGTTGTATGCTGATGATGCGGTGCTGATTTCTAACAGTATGGAAGATCTACAGTCTCTCGTGTCTAGGATGAACGAAGTATGTATGAAGAATGAGTTAATGATGAATGTAAATAAGTCTAAAGTCATGGTATTTGAAAGAGAGAGTATGAAAACAATGTGCAACGTAGTTGTGAATGATGAGTATTTGGAGCAGGTGGATGAGTTTGTGTACTTGGGAAGTATGTTTACGAGAGATGGAAGGGCTGACAGAGATATGGAAAGAAGGTTATATGCAGGTAACTCTATTAATGGAGGACTGAACGCCGTTGGCGCCAACAAAAAAACTGTCCAAAGAAGCGAAGTTAGCCCTCCATAATAGAGTGCTGGTACCTACCCTGATGTATGGCAGTGAGTCATGGAACTGGCAAAAGAAGGATGAAAGTAGACTGAATGCTGTAGAAATGAGATCCCTGAGGCGTATGTGTGGTAAAACCATGTACGATCGTGTGAGAAATGTGAAGATCCGCAAAGAATGCAAGGCTGATGTAAGCGTGATGAGTAAGATTAAGAAAGGGACGCTCAGATGGTTTGGGCATGTAGAGCGAATGAACGAGGAAGGAATGTAAGGAGAATATATGACGCAAATGTGAATGGAAGAAGAAGTCGGGGACGCCCGAGGAAGACATGGCACGACCAAGTGAACAAGATACTTCAGTTGGGCCATGTGAAGAGTTGGAATAATAGAAGAGCATGTATGAGACGATGTATGAATGTGAAAGAGGCAAGGAGTGTGTGCCAAGATCGAGTTGTTTGGCGGTCCGTCCTCTCTGCCTAACCCTGCGGGGAAACGGCGTGATGGTTAGTTAGTTAGTAATAGTTAGCCTCTCAGAAGCCGGGAGTACTGTTCAGGCACTCCACGGTTTAATTTGGCAGCCACCTTCGGTCTGGAGCACCAAATACCTGAAAAAATTCTAGACTCAAATGTCAAAATGTCAGGCGTTCCGTTCGATAAATTCTCCTATCAAAGGATTGCAATCTTTGGAGCGTAGGTGTCGGATGGGGATGCTATTTTTGCTCTACCGGTATTTCAATGGAAGATGCTCGAGGGAACTAGCGTCATTCATTGCTTCGGCACCAGTTCACAGTCGGGAAACACGCCAAACGCGAACGGGTCGTTTCTACGAGCCGCTCTTGTTTTCAACAACTCGGCTGTGGAACGATTTGCCGGCCTCTGTGATTCCTCCCTTCTACAACATGGTTCACTCCTTTCTTTACACAAAAATACCCTTCGTATCCACAAATATGACATAGACCCTGAGGGAAATTATTTATACTCAGGGTGCTCCTGTGTGGAGTTAATATAAAAAAAATAAGTATTAATAAATTAATAAAAAAAATCAATGAAATTAATTTTGATTGGTAGAATTATTAGGGTCATCAATATTCAGTCAGAATACCTACCTTGTTAAGTTATTTGGATTGTAATGCAAACAAAACAGCCCATCTGCCCCGATCTTCTGAGCAGTGTTAAATATTGACAGACTTCTAAAACAAACCCAGCAAGAAGGGTAGAGCTTGATAAAGGGGGTAAACTTGATATCGGCGCCGAATTTGATACTCTGCTGTTGACGTTTTTGCTCTCCTTAGGCGATATAAAGCAGGTGCTGTTTAGTTTTTATATTCTATAACTTCCTGCAAGATCGTATTCACCCCTGCTCCCTTATGCTTTCCTAAAATTGTGAGAAATATTATTAGCAAAGTCTGAAAACGATTGTGTTGATGGGCCAAGCATTACAAATCGAGTATAACGGGGCTATATTGCATACAAACAACGGCTTTATTTAGCCGACCACAAAAAGAGGCATGTTTTTGTTTATGGTCTCATTAATGCTTTTTTTTACGTTTTGCATTATGGTTAGTTTGCAAAGTATCCATTGTGCCAAAAAATCAATGCCAATGTGCCTTGCAGAATCTGTGAATCAAAAAGATCATGAACGGACAAAAAATATTATACACAGGAATATTATTAGGCACTCAATAATATGGTCCGTACAAAACAAGTTGGCATGACTTTTATTATTATTTTTTACTGTTCAAACAAAAGGTTTTGGTTCTGTATTTTACAGCAAAAGATTTTCACTTTATATCTATAAATAAATATCTGGAATATCGGAAAAGAGGGCTGGTCCCTTTCGATAATATAAATTTGTCCTAGCAGTGATTTATTAATCAGATTGACGTTTATTTCTAACAGAAATTCGAAATCATTATAATGAAATATTAATGGCTATTAAATAATTAATCCTCGTATAAGCCCTTCTATGATTTGATTAACTGAGCTTTTACCATTAAAATCCCTTACCTTCATCCTTAAACCACTATTCTATTAATTCTATATGCCAGACGTCGAGATGAAGGCTGTAAACTGAACACCCCCCTTAGTTTTATTGCAGGCAATTCTGAAATTAATATTTCCCTTTGCCTTGTCAAATTAAAACGCGCCAGGGAGACATTTGCGAAGGATTATGAAACGTGAAATAATACAACGTGCAGGCAGGTGGTGTTGGAAATACGACGATAGAATAATCTTACCTTCTTATTTGATGAATACACAGGTAACTAAATGCGCTAGGCAGATATGTGTTGAATGTGATACATTGTGTAAGGATCTAAGGCGTCTCGAGAGAGATTATCTGCGAAAATGCTATGTTCTCTATTCTGAAATTTGTCAGGTTTAAGATACAAGCCATGCCGGTATTATATGTTACGAAGAGAGAAAAATTTAAGCTGATTTTCAGACGGACGTGCTTCCTATAGCTATAATAAGTTTTTTTTAGAAAACATTGAAGCGTCCGTTGAAGACGATGTATTAGCGCGCTGGCAGACTGCCGGCTACCGGCCAGTTTTCTTCGGTCGGTTTTCTTCGGTCAGTGCTGATTTGTTGGCAATACACGCAGGGTGGCATGCCTACACCGGCACCGGCCTAGGAGCCCGGGACCTTTCTGGCGAAAAGCAAACCGGGGGCACTGCCAGCGCCGTGCCCGGCTAGCGGCAGGAAGACATGTAAAAAATCAACTTTCGCGCGGTGACACAATGGCAAGTTTTTTTTATCATAAGCTTGCTAAACAGTATATGACAATAAATTTTAACTAACGTAATAGGTATGTTTATAACATAACAAAATAATTGATATTCCGTTCAAAGAACTTTATCAATGCGGACCTAATTCAATATGATCACCTTTGAAGCTTACATCTCCTCTCCTAGCACAAGCATCTGCTTTATTATGAAAGTGTTTTTTGAAATATTTATGTTAGGTTATGTTGTATTCACATGAATTTGTTTGTAGCTAGTTTCTCATCGGGAGGGAACGATCGTATGTGTTCGAATTTGGGCACAAACGCACAATCAACCCTCACGGTAGTCATATGCGTATAACCTACGGCGAAAACTGTCCGTCAACCGGTGCATGTGTGTCACCTCGTTGAAATAACCAAAACCCGCACCCGGCACCAGTGTGACAGCAGGTTAAAGCTGAAAAACGAATTGTATTCTTTCTGATATCACTGACGTTACACTACCAAAACAAAGTAAAATATAAAATAATTATACACATCACGATGTGGTTCTGCAAAGGGTTTCGTGTTCTTATTTCACTGAACCGTAATTATTTATTGAGATAAGTAAGGGGTTCTTTAAATTTAAGTTGTCTGTTACGAGATACAAAGGGAACCTCGCGGAGCGGGCTTATGTCAGGCACCGCAGATGTTTCAGTTGCCTTCGCCTGTCGCAGATTTCTGCTGGATTAATGACTTCGCGGGTACACTTACAGGGAACTACGTACATCGGGGACTTACTTCGGTAGTCGGTTGTCTAGTAAAATACGCAGCAAACTAAGCCTCAATTTAAAAGTTAAACGATCAAACACGCGACGGAAAAACAAGTGATTCATCGTAAAAGAACTTTTTGCACGTTGGATCACTTTAATAGACGGTTTCCTAGAAATCTAATGAAGCGTATCCCGGCTCTCCCCTTTATAGCCTTTATTGTGGGAATTTCACCGTACGGTCCCAACGACATCAAAAACAAGAAAAAGACTGCCAAATTGAAGGCTGTGAGTAAAATGGGAGTGAGAAATTTTAAAATCATTTCCTGAAGTAGTGTTGCGAAAAAAGGTATTTTTAAATAAGTGCCTCAAACAAGTCGACATCTGTAACACGCCATGTGTTAGGAGCATGGTGTCAAATGCATCGCAAAAAAAATTATGGCATTGCGTTGCTTTGTAAAAAGGGTAGTTTCCCTTAGAATGAAATTACTGGAAACTTTGGGGAGAAGAAAAGCATTCTTCCACAAGGTCTCTGTTTAACAAGCTGAAATGTTCCTGTTATCCTAGTGGGATTAGGGATGAAAGCAGTAAAAGCAGGAGGACCATAAAACGCCTCCTTCGGGAGTACGCGGCCGTAACACGGTTCCAGTCGCCTCCGCCCGGATATTTCTCTCCAGGTGGCAGGAGAACAGGAGAGAGCAGAAGATCCAGGAGCTCGGGACCAAAACAAACCAATAAAGATATGGGACGTGAGAAAGAGTGCACCGGGTAAATTAATTTCGGTACACTTTGGAAGATAGCGAACACTTACAAGATGTTTTAATTTGGAAGCACAAACAGGTATGTAAAAAATGGGGTAATTTACGCTGTCGCTCAGGAAATTAAACGTTTGTTTATTCAAACAAGTCAATATGGTTTGAAATTAGCCGCTAGAAACACATTATTATAAAAATGTTATAATATGTGGTTACTTCCCACAGTTACAACTACTTCCTTAGAAAATTAAATAAACTCGTTCTTTAGGATTTCCGTAGGTACTTGAACAAATATTCAACATCCCGTTCTAAAAAATCAGTGGGTCACATCTAATATTGGTTTAGTGGTCCAATGGTAATCAATATAATATTCTAAACAACCCCATTAAACGAACACCGAAAAAAGCTATTACATATTAATTAAGTCAGAGATTTTTCATTAGGCCATTTAGGCAGTCAATTTTAATTACGACCGTAAAAGTGCCGACGCCATTAAAACATGATCTGTTTGTAAAATCGTATATTATAACTACTGTTCATGATAGGAAACCTGGACGACAGAAAACTTTAAATAATCAGAAACAAGGTCATTTCTTCAGAATGAGGCAAACAACATCCAGAAGCCTACATAGCGTCATACAAGTATCCGTGTACTATTGAGCTCGGCAATTAAATATAATTATTGTAAAGTTTCTCTGGAGTCCTTCAGAAATAATGTATTTTATTAGTACTGGCAAGCATTTCAGTACCATTCTGTGTTGATTGAAAGACTTATAGTTCTTTGAGATCACAGTGACTAGAGTGAGTGTTTATTGTTATTTCGTTCTGTACATCCATGGTTTAAGAGGACACAAGTCCTTGAAACTCGGAAGCTATATTTTGTCTGAAATCACTCGAAAAATAATGACTTACCTGCCTGTGAGTATAGCATTGACAACAAGAAACAATGTTAGAACTGATCATAGACTGATATTATGATACATTACAATTATAAATAATACAAATGTTTGAAATAAATTATCATTTTACCCAACTGTGGAAACAATAAATGGCGAAAAAAGTAATCTAGGAAAGTAACAATTTGTGTTGCAACAATTGATTCCTGATCTAGATGGGAACTGATGACAGAATCACGTCAACAGATCACAGGTTAGTATGAACACTGCGAATCACATGAATGAGAAAAACTTACAGAGCATAAAGGAGAATGTACATATTGTACAAAGATAGTAATTAAATTGCTTCTTTAACGTGAAGTGCTTTAAAATATTTAATGAATGGGTGTATACTGTATAATGTTATTACATGGCATCTGCGTATACGAATGCCTACATCAAGAGTGACCTTTAAATCGGAGCATCGAGTACTACACGTGAAAACTACGGTGTGTAAGAAAGTGTACATAAGCGCTCACAGCTCTAGCGTGTGCATGGTATTGCTGCATCACACATTAGTACATGGTGTCCATTGACTCAATGGAGGAACTGAGAGTTGAGACCAGCCAGCGTGAAGATTTTCCCATCCAGCCAAGCAAAACTCTCGGGGGCGACTCTCGCGATCACAGTTCAGTGCTCGCGAGGTAACTCGCAGACACCGGGAGAACTAGGGGCACTGGAGAAGCCAACGAGGGTCAGGCAAAGGGTTGACCCTTTTCCTGTCTCAATCTACAGTAAAAAATGCTTTAGGCAATTCTGAACCCTATTGAGTAGGGAAAATGCAATTAATGCAGTTGGGTGAAGCTGATCTAACCGCACCAGCGCAGCATGCCCAAATATCTGATTTCAAGCATAAAAAACTATTTAAGAATAAAAAAATATGAGTAGAAGAATCAATGTAGCTTGTATCCACTGAACAGGCAATCCCATGAAGCGTATCATTATCATCATTACATAGTATAAAATGAAGTCGCTCAAAATGTATGTGCGCGTTAATCTTTTAAACTACGCAACGGATTTTCATACGGTTTTCACCAATAGATAGAGTGATTCAAGAGGAAGGTTTATATGTATAAAAACATGCTTATTATAGTAGAGAAAAGTCGAGAAATTCAAATATTCAATTCAGGCAGCGGACAGCTGGCAAGCGGGTGGTGTGGATTTTATAAATTTAAATTTTTAATTTTTTTTTTAAAAAGAAAGACAAACATTCCCGGGTTACGAATAATCCAACAATATTTGAAAATCTCCAAGTACCACCACAGAAAGCCGAAAATGTTGCTTGTGTTGTGATGGAGGACTTAGCCAGCCGAGGAATTGAACACGCGACGCTCGGGTGGGACCCAAGCGCTATGCCCACTCAACCACTGACCAGACAAGGTTGGGTAATGGCGTTGTGTTTCGTTAGCCACAGCAACGTGTGGCCGGGTCTGCTAGTATAACATATATTACAGTTTTACCAGTTAAAATAAGACATTTCGACTCCCAGGCCTCAGATAAGCCAATGAAATTAGTTATCTGTTCACGAAATAATTTCGATATTTGAAAATGGATGATCAACCTCACTCGATTTTTGCGCTGCTCGCATCCAAACCACCCGCTAAAGGCCAAATAGACCGGGAGGGGAGATAGGTTAACCCTACGTCATCGACTACACGGATGAAACTACTTTTAAGTGATAATGGGCATCTAGAAAACCTTAAAAAAGCTGGTCTGCCGGTGCGCCTCTTGGCAGGAGCCGCGCAGTCTTGGAAATAGTCAGCGATTTTTTTGGTCTAAATTACGTCATCGACTACATGAACGGGAATGGTCTCATATGATAAAGGTCGATTAGAAAATGAGAAAAAAGCAGGTCTGCCAACCGGCAGCCTGGCAAGTTCGGAGGCAGCCGGCGTCAAAGTGGGGAAAAAATTGGTCGATTTTACGTCATCGACTACACGAATGAAACCAATGAATAACTATAGTCCAGATCATTCCATATAAGAATTTCGCGGTCTGCCGACCAGCAGCCTGGCAAATTTTTCTGTACGATTTTTTTAAGTTTTTTTTTTTTTTTTTTAATTTTTCGTTTATCTTTATTATTATTTTTATTTCACTATATTTTAAAAAACTTTGAATGACATATTTTAAAAAAATAATCGAAAAATATAAAAAAAAATAATTTAAGAGTTCCCAGTGTACCCATACGTCAGGCGAGCCTTTAGACGCCAAACCACTTACGAAACCTGCCGCGGTGCCCCTCACTGCTGTCGCGTGTTAATATTTTTGTACAAATTTATAATAATAATAGTCCTTTTAAGATTGCCTAATAGTAAATAGTAGTTGGAAGTTCGAACAACCAACCCACCGTCGCCGTAAGAGCTGCGTTCGTCCGAAAAACGACGGAAATTTCCGAACTCCGTCCGTTTCATATCGGTTTCGCTTGCCCTGCTGCATCGATTACATCGAATACAAGATCGGAACTAACGAAAACCTGTAGTCCAAATCATCCCATTTATGACTTCTTTCATTTGCCGACCAGCAGCCTCTCAGTTTTTTTGTGTACGATCTTTTAAAGTTTTAAATTTTTTTAAAATTAAATTTTATTTATTTTCAATATCTTTATTATTATTTTTATTTGAATATGTTTTTAAAAACTTAGAATGCAAGATTTTAAACAAGATAAGTTGTAATCATAAAAAAAAAAATTTGAGTGTTCCGAGTGTACCCATCGGACGGGAGAGCCTTTCGACGTGGAACAACTTACTGGAAACTGGCCGCGGAGCCCTTCGCCGTCAACGCGTGCCCATATTATTAAACCAATTTATAATAATGTAAGTCTTTTTAAGATAACCTAATAGTCCACAGTGGTTGAATGTTCGAAGAACCACCGCACCGTCACCATAAGAGCTGCGTTCGTACGAAAAACGATGGAAATTTCCGAACCCCGTCCGTTTCATATCGGTTTCGCTTGCCCTGCTGCATCGATTACATCGAATCCAAGATCGAAACTAACGAAAACCTGTAGTCTAGATTATTCCATTTATGAATACACATAAATGGAATAATCTAGACACAAAAAACTGACAGGCTGCTGGTCGGCAGACGAAAGAAGTCATAAATGAGATGATTTAGACTACAGGTTTTCGTTAGTTCCGATCTTGTAATCGATGTAATCGATGCAGCAGGGCAAGCGAAACCGATATGAAACGGACGGGGTTCGGAAATTTCCGTCGTTTTTCGTACGAACGCAGCTCTTATGGCAAAGGTGCGGTGATTGTTCGAACTTCCAACCACCATTGACTATTAGATTATCTTAAAAAGACTATTATTATGATAAATTTGTTTAATAATATGGGCACGCGTTGGCGGCGAAGGACTCCTTGGCCAGTTTCCAGTAAGTTGTTTCGCGTCGAAAGGCTCTCCCGTCCGATGGGTACACTCGGAACACTCAAAATTTATTTTTTTATGATTACAACTTATTTTATTTAAAATCTCGCATTCTAATATTTTAAAACTATATTCAAATAAAAATAATAATAAAAATATTAAAAAAAATTTTTTTTTTTAATTAAAAAATTTTTTAAATTTTAAAAGATCGTACACAAAAAACTGACAGGCTGCTGGTCGGCAGACGAAAGAAGTCATAAATGAGATGATTTAGACTATAGGTTTTCGTCAGTTCCGATCTTGTAATCGATGTAATCGATGCAGCAGGGCAAGCGAAACCGATATGAAACGGACGGGGTTCGGAAATTTCCGTCGTTTTTCGTACGAACGCAGCTCTTATGGTGACGGTGCGGTGGTTCTTCGAACTTTCAACCACTGTGGACTATTAGGTTATCTTAAAAAGACTTACATTATTATAAATTGGTTTAATAATATGGGCACGCGTTGACGGCGAAGGGCTCCGCGGCCAGTTTCCAGTAAGTTGTTCCACGTCGAAAGGCTCTCCCGTCCGATGGGTACACTCGGAACACTCAAAATTTTTTTTTATGATTACAACTTATTTTGTTTAAAATCTTGCATTCTAAGTTTTTAAAAACATATTCAAATAAAAATAATAATAAAGATATTGAAAAGAAATAAAATTTAATTTAAAAAAAATTTTAAACTTTAAAAGATCGTACACAAAAACTGAGAGGCTGCTGGTCGGCAAATGAAAGAAGTCATAAATGGGATGATTTGGACTACAGGTTTTCGTTAGTTCCGATCTTGTATTCGATGTAATCGATGCAGCAGGGCAAGCGAAACCGATATGAAACGGACGGAGTTCGGAAATTTCCGTCGTTTTTCGGACGAACGCAGCTCTTACGGCGACGGTGGGTTGGTTGTTCGAACTTCCAACTACTATTTACTATTAGGCAATCTTAAAAGGACTATTATTATTATAAATTTGTACAAAAATATTAACACGCGACAGCAGTGAGGGGCACCGCGGCAGGTTTCGTAAGTGGTTTGGCGTCTAAAGGCTCGCCTGACGTATGGGTACACTGGGAACTCTTATTTTTTTTTTTTTATATTTTTCGATTATTTTTTTAAAATATTTCATTCAAAGTTTTTTAAAATATAGTGAAATAAAAATAATAATAAAGATAAACGAAAAATTAAAAAAAAAAAAAAAAAACTTAAAAAAATTGTACACAAAAATTTGCCAGGCTGCTGGTCGGCAGACCGCGAAATTCTTATATGGAATGATCTGGACTATAGTTATTCATTGGTTTCATTCGTGTAGTCGATGACGTAAAATCGACCAATTTTTTCCCCACTTTGACGCCGGCTGCCTCCGAACTTGCCAGGCTGCCGGTTGGCAGACCTGCTTTTTTCTCATTTTCTAATCGACCTTTATCATATGAGACCATTCCCGTTCGTGTAGTCGATGACGTAATTTAGACCAAAAAAATCGCTGACTATTTCCATGACTGCGCGGCTCCTGCCAAGAGGCGCACCGGCAGACCAGCTTTTTTAAGGTTTTCTAGATGCCCATTATCACTTAAAAGTAGTTTCATCCATGTAGTCGATGACGTAGGGTTTACCTATCTCCCCTCCCGGTCTAAAATGCTTACGCCGCGCCGTAATGGCACGGAAATCGTAAAATATGAAAACAATGGAATAATATTTATTAAATTCGGACGCCTGTATACCGTTATTTTAAATGAACCCCTATCGGGTTAAAAATTTAATAAAAAACAACAACAGTTATGAACGCATTTTTCACATCACGAAGATAATAAATAACATGAAAGGTACTTGCTTACTCCTTTTCCGTCCCAATTATGAAAGTTCTGACATGCAGTCTTCCCAAATAATGCTCGACTTAAAAAAACGCTATTCGGAACATTATTACGATAATATACAGCACAAACAACCAGAATGGGTGGGTAGGTATTACAGACAGACAAATTATGTTTAATTATATTTCATTTTCTCTACGTGCTTATAATTGTTAAAGAGCTTTTTAATTTGCAAATACGGAAAGTATCTACTAAATCTAATTATTATAAAAAGTTACACTTCAGTTGAAAGTACGGCTACATTGGAGACACAGGCACAGCTACCATGACATACATATATCCGGCATTATATTAATTACACTGTGCAGCATTACTGTACGTTAAAATTCACTTTGTTATCTAACGTGCACACAAAATTTGGTATAATTTATTTATTAACTAGTAAGTTCCCGGCATGCGTTGCAAAGCGACTTAAAAAAAGTGATTTTTTTCCTCCCTCCGTGTCCTTTCCCATTCGTCCCCGTACCCTTTCACCTCTCCTTCCGCGTTCCCCCTCCACCATCCCCCCTCTCCTCTCCCGCTTCCCCCGTTCCACAATCCCTTTCCACCTTCCCCGTATTCCCCCCTTCCCGCGAACCCCCTCTCCTTCGTTCCCCTCTACCCCTCCCCGATTCCCCTCCCACTCCCGCTCCTCCTCCCTGCCGCTAAGCCACAAATTCTTCAAACTACTCAAACGCCACCTATTGTAAAATTTTCATATAAATTTCATAACTCCAGAGCTCACCACAGGGGGCCTACTCTCTATCTTTCGGTTTCACAAACCCAGCACGTTTGTGGTTTAACCTTCATTAGCGGGCACTGTCAACTAAGCGGACACGGTCTATAATTACTGAAATATCTCCGTAAATATACTAAAAATAGAGTTCATATTTTAGGTATTCCTTCGTAATACATTTATGTATTGAATTAAACAATTACAACATATAAATCTTTACTGAGTGTACGGCACCCTCCTCATATCGTGCTAAAAACTTCCTCGCGCTCCGGTGCCGTACACCCGTAAATATTTATATGTTGTAATTGTTTAATTCAATACATAAATGTATTACGGAGGAATGCCTAAAATATGAACTCTATTTTTAGTATATTTACGGAGATATTTCAGTAATTATAGACCGTGTCCGCTTAGTTGACAGTGCCCACTAATGAAGGTTAAACCACAAACGTGCTGGGTTTGTGAAACCGAAAGATAGAGAGTAGGGCCCCAGTATACATATAGAAACCTTCGCGGACGTGCGCACAACAACTCATCATCGCAATCGGGTGAATAGTATGGGAAATAATTTCATATCGCCAGAGCTCACTATTATACATATATGGAAACACATCAATTCACCAAAGTTTCATTAAATAATCGGATGAATGGTTTAGGAACACATAAGGTACAAACAAAGAAACTTTCATTTTTTATATTAACATTTGAATAAACAACAAATAAATAGATTTAAAAAAATATTTTTGTAATATTGTGACGGAGGGCGGTTATACGAGGGCTAGAAAACTTATATGAACGCGCACTGTCGTACATTAATCGTTAAGAAATGTTAGGAAGTTAATTACTGCATAAATATACTAGTTTCCCACTAAACAAAACCACTGCGGTCTTAAACTCACGTGGCTGCTTTCCAAGCAAGTGTTATTCAAGTTGCACACCATCTTACAGCCCAGAGGCTTCGTCCTTCCTCAAGGTAGTGCAGGCAATTTCAACTTAAATAAATGTAACCACTTTAGGCGACTTTATGTCTTATGCAATCAACTAAAGGGGTTTCCTTTGCATATTTTACACGCTGGACTTGCTTCGCTCTGTGAAAAGAGATAAACTGGTTTACATTGCCGGCTTTTCGAAGGCGTGTCTCCAGCAACGTATTTTTTCAATACAAATCGAAGCTGGTCTAGAGTAATACAAAAAAAAACAGCGATGCACAAGTAAACTGAAGCTCAGAGCAATAAAATCTTATATCGCTTAGATAGAACTTTTATTTCATGCAAAGGAAAATACCCTTTCCACTTATCACCTTTCAAATCATCTTAATTTTATTAGTAAGATTGTAATCTTATAGAATCAAAAGAAACAGCTAGTGAAACTAGTCAGTCAGCTAACACAAAATGAAGAAATAAAAGATAAAAGAAATCCAAACCAAAATGTATTTTGTTTAATGAGTTTCTTTATTACCGGCATGTCAATAGCTTGCACAAGGTACGGGCACACGTAGAAGTAATGAAACATCACAAAGCAAATAATGCCCTGAAGCTTTTTGTGCACTTTCGTCGTGTTAGTAACATAATCTATCTGTGACTTTTATCTTGATGATTACCAAACCTACACTGTATAACTCAAGTTTTTGTACAAATCTGTTAAAAAGTTTTCTTGGGTCAAATTGTGCCATAGATATAACATGATGTTTAGATTATTCTAAAACAGTTTTTTTCTTCTTATAATTATGTTATAAAGTGTTGCAATGAATATGATGAATGAAACATGAGTTTAGTGTTGTTTTCTAATATTCTGGTGATGAAGTATTCCGCAAGGAACCCATGTGCTGCTGATCTTTTTTGTTGAAAACGTATATTGAAAACCTTCCAATTTTGTGTGCGCCAGAGGGACGAATTATTAGGGGACCGGGCCATTAATATCGTAGCCTCTCACTCTTTGTTAAGGTAAAAAAATATATAATTTAATACTGGAAGGGTCTAATGATGCTTACACGCTTAGATACTTTTTAAAGATATTGCTATTGGGCATTAAATTCCCTAATGACTTTGTCAGTTCAACAAAATAAACTTAACGACATCAAGATAGAAGAGAGAATTATTAAAAAAACCTTGCATCTCATGGAGTAAATTTTATTTTTTTGAGTGTAAGGAAGGGTTGCTTCAAAGAATTTGAACAATTCATCAAATTTCCAAGTTAAAATTCAAGTTCTGTGAAAGTTCTATTCAATTTCTGTTATTATTTTATCATGGGCCGGTTGCTTTACAGACTACATGATTAAATAAAACTTAAATAGAACTTTCACAGAAATTGAATTTTAACATTGAAATTTGAAATTCCGTGAAACAAACAACCAGTCCCTAGAGTTGCACTAGTTGACAAGTTTATGTTTTTTCATTTAGGGGCAGTGGTCACGGAATTTGAATAATTCGTCAAATTTCAAAGATAATTTTCAAATATTGTGAATGTTTTTATTTCAGTTCTGAGAAATAACTGGCCCATAATGAAATAATAGAAAACATGAATAGAACTTTCGCGGAACTTTATCTTAATATAACTAGTTTTAATCTTTTATTTTAGGTATATCAAGAATCAAGAGCCTATTGTAGATACTAAAATTAAATAAAATGTTATCGGACTGCTCTTTAAAAATATTACAAAATACTCATAAAGAAAAAAGAAAATCACAATTTGATGTGCACTGAAGATCGTCAGATTATAAGTCCAAAAACCACAAGCAACAAAACCACAATCCAAAAAGTTTTATCATCGGGATTAGCAGCACGGTAGCCGCGCCTCGAGGGATCTCATATCCATTTGTATCAAACCTCAATCAAATTGAATTACATTTATAATGATTCTAATAAAAGAACCTGCTCCACAAAAAACTACGCTGTCCGAAGAAAAATGTACGAGTGTACCTTACACACGAGTACATACTGATTGAAGGATGAAAAAAACCCATTACAGGAAACGCCATATCTTCCCTATTACTTTAGAGCTTACGTTAGACACATAATACGTTCATACTTTGATCGACAACCGGTGAATCTACCTATTATATACTCGTAATTTGATTAAACCAAGTAGTTCATCTTTATTATATTGCACACTCGGCTTGGAATTCGGCATGGCTTTTTGTTAAATATTTTTTATTCGAACGGGACAATAACCTGTCTCTGACTTTAAAGTATCAAATACCGGATGGCCGAATATTGGTGATAAATTATTTTTATTGCATCAACCGCGTTCAATCTTAAAATATATTGTTTTATTTATTTATAGATCAAATTATGGAGTGCTTAAATGTAGTTATCAAACAGAACAAGGTTTAAAGTAATGCCAAGTACACTGTTAACAGATTTTGGAGATCGCGGGTTTAATAACCGGCGCGCGCATAAATACATTTAAATTATACCATTGAAGAAGAAGATAACATTAATAATCTAAACGAAAATATGAAAGAGAACAGGACACACAAAAAAAGAAAAAGATAATGGTCGCAAATGGGACTCGAACCCAGAACCTCTCGTCTAACTGGGACGTGCGCTTTTACCAATTCAGCCATTGCCACCTTCTATCAAACCGTCATAATTTGTCAATATCATATTTTCAAATTTTGGAATTAACAATATATTTTTATGTTCGACTAATTTTTTCATATAATGGGCAACTACCTACTCTTCTTCTTCAATGATATATTACATTGACGGGAAGCAAAGTTATAAGAGTTGTTCTTATAAAAAATTGAATATTAAAATTAATTTAAACTCGTTATTTTAGTAATATTGGTAATCAATATAAAATATTTGCGAGTCTTTCCAAAATGGCGGACAAATTTTCAATATCGCTCTGGTGAAAGACCACTATTCAACATGGAAATGTTGCGTGAAATGGCTCTAACCGTTTTTTGTGTCCAATTTTGTATACAGGGTGTCCAGGGGTAAAGTGCATTAACTTCGGGAGGTGATTCTACATGATGGTAGGAGTAAAAAAGATTAACAACTTTTTCCGAAATTCCAACATTTTTTTCCCATACAAAAAGGCGTACCTACTAAAAATCCTTAGTGCGAGGTACGATGTTACTTGCTGAGAGCTGCCGGGCGCCCGACTTGATCGTGATTGGCCCGTATCGTAACAGCGGAAAATAATAAATCTGGCCGCACACGCCGGACTAATTTTATCTTTTTACCTCAAAACTACCCCTAAAAGTTGAAATTTCGAAAAGAGTTATTTATCTTTTTTACTTGTACTATCATGTAGAATCACCTCCCGAAGTTAATGCACTTTATCCCCGGACACCCCTGTATAGTGTTTTTTTTTTTTTAATTTTATTTATAAAATACATGATATTTAAATAAGACATTTACATAGAGTAGATATATTAAATCACCAAAATAGGTGGCCGCATGTTTATGGTAACCAAAGGAGTATAGTTACCTTGTATGAAGTCTAGTGTAAACATGGATTTAGTACACAAACTTGTTGAAAATTGGAAAAATTATAGTAGAAATTAGAAGATAGAAAGGAGAAAAGAGTGTTTATTTGAAAAAAAAATTTTTTTTTGGATTTCTTTATTATGCAAAAACTAAGTAATCAAAATAATTAACGATCGTACACACGAAGAGCACAAAAAATACACAAATAATGTAACATAAATTATAAAACTCCAGGATCTCGAATAGGCCCTCCCCACGTCCAACCTCATTTACCCCAACGCACAATTACGCGGAGTGCAATGAGCGAAATCCATATTTCAACATTAATAAGACTCAAATGGAGATTCATGGACTCAGACGGAGGGGCGGGAAATGTTTTAGCATCAATAGCTACCTGCTGGTGAGTAGCCTCCTCCGAAGTGATACCACCGGGATACAATGTTGATATTACCCACCCTTAGCCGATCCACCCCCCTCCCGCCCTTACCTGCAATATATTCGTGTGTACAAACATCGGGGCGGCTAACCCTCGGCTGCGTGGGGATCATTGCATTGAAAAGCAAAAGTGATATCAGAAGCTTTGGGAAAATAATCCCGGAAAGTTGCTCGGAGTGAAAAGCGCTCCAAAAATTGAAAAAAAAAATGCTGTGATTAAATTAAATGTAGAATATTTCACAGTGATATTTTTTAATTGTTAAATAGTATAATTTCTTTGTGTAATATTTTCAAAATTGGAAATTACGTATTAGTTTTAGTTGTGCATTGTGAAAATTATCAAATTATAAAAAAATATCTTTCAGCCCAAAACATTTTAAAGGCACGTTTGAATGTACTTATTTGTTGGCACACCGATGTCAAAGACACTATGAAAAGTTTCAAAAGAGTTTTTCGAACTAGTTGGGAACACCCGCCTTCCCCTCTTCACCAGAAATGCTCAAATATAGTGGGAGCGTAGCGACGTTTTTAAATTCCGTTTTAATTTAGACTGGCGATTCAATTCTGCAGTGTTATTTTTATGTTTTTTTTGTTTCATCTTTCAGATTCCTGAGAAAAACAAAATTACTAACTAAATAATTTTTAATCCATCCAGAACACCACTACACTAGCAATGGTATCTTTATCATTATATTACAAAACAGGTACCTATATTTTAAAAGTGTAATATTTTTTCATTCTGTAGAAACAAAATATCTCAGTTTTTTTACGTTGGCAAGTTTTCGTGGGTAACAACCGGTATTGTTTATAAAAACATAAGATTATACTTTATTATTACACTCATAGATTTTTCAGAATGGGTGGAGTAGTCGAAAAACAGCAAAAACAACGCAAATTTACGTAGATTATTATGGTAATTTAATATTTTCAACGGGTCACGCGACACCATTTGAAAACTTTATCTGTTTTATTTCAGATTATTTTCGACAAGAAAGTCGACTTTTTTGCCGTTTCGCAGACGACAGCATGCATAATGTTAGTGTCATTATCATAAGACACACGAGACCAAATGGTGGCCGCTTGCAACCTGCCATTTGCCACGTAAGGTTTCGTGCAACAATATTACACTATTCGGTATGGTTTACTGTTATGTAGACTGTCTGGGATTAGTGCAATTACTGAGCAGGGGTGATATTCAATTTTGAAGGTCATTGAACCTATCCAACTGAAAAGGAAATCATCGTATATAGAGATTGAGTCATTCTAACTCATTATTTCTATGTTACGAGTAAAATAAGTAAGTAGATTAATGAGGAGTAAATTTAATTTCAATTATCTATTTGTACTTCACGTTTCATATGCTGCCATAAAATAATGTTTAAATTCCCCCCAAGAAATAAACATAACATGGTCCAATAATAACTAAATGGTTGATTGGCTTAGGTAGCTGGTAGGTAGATTAGTCTGAAAAACTATTAAATAATGTGAATCAAAATTATACACTAGTAAACTATTAATTTAATTATATATACATCTAACATGTTTCACATAAAATGTAAAAAATATTATATAGTTACTAAATAAAAAAATAAAAAATAAAAAAATAAAAAATGTCACCTTTAGTAAAAAAATTGTAGACAATTTTAATAATAAAAAAAATATTTTTTAGACCGAGCTTCATTTGGCATTTTCCCGAACATTTGGTTCCTTGGAACATGCAATCTGCCTGAGCTAGGAACTAATATCGACCTGACACGACAAAATAACACTTAGAACACATTTAAATTAAATAAAACGCATAGAGCACGGTATTGTAAATTGTTGATTTGTATTTAAAGATTAAAAAGATTAATATATAACTACTTCCGGATATAGTCTCGCATTCACCGGGGCTTAACTAAACTTATGATATTGCATGGATTATGTATTTCAACAAAACCATGTTCAGAAATAATAATATTACTGATGAATGTTTTTGTGCAATTTGTCATTCGCTATCAGGTGTCGCTAATTTGTAGCTAGGTATCATTCTCTTGGTTCATTTCTACTGTTTATTCAGTTCGTATTTTATGCTTTGTACTGTGTTATTGGATAAAAACAGATTGTCTTTGAACAAACTTAATAAATAAATAAATACTGATATTCTTCTTGAAACTTTTTTGATAAATCACAAGTTGCTTGGTATTCACAAATCACACAAATATACCGCAACGTGCGAGGTGATTAGTATTGTAGGAGGTTACTCTTTGATCGTTAAAGCAAAATAAGGCGAGTTAAAAATAATATCCAACATCCAACGTGTAACAGGATGTTACGCTAGGCATGCAAGTGCTACACTGTCCATTTCAGAACCAGCGATTCAATTACACAAATTATAACGCAACGTTATCCAAATAGCGGAAAACGTTCGGGAATGATCGAGAGTTAGATAATACGCTAGACACACGCAAATTACGAGGGATCTTTAGCGAGAAATAAATCTTGGTTTAGAGCAAAATCCAGTTTTCCTGATGCAGCAAAAACTCTGCAACTATCAACTAAGAAATTTACACAGCTTT
Source organism: Limnephilus marmoratus (assembly GCA_917880885.1). Lineage (NCBI taxonomy): Eukaryota > Metazoa > Arthropoda > Insecta > Trichoptera > Limnephilidae > Limnephilus > Limnephilus marmoratus. The sequence goes on from OU862908.1 coordinate 18,963,363, forward strand.
GGGGTCGTCCATTAATCACGTGAAGTTTTTTTTAGAAAATTTTTAACCCCCCCCCCCCCCTGGTGATATGTGGTGAGGTTTTAGACTAACCCCCCCCCCCCCCCCCCCCCAAAGTACAAAGTATTTTGAAATTTTCTGAATATTCTCACGAAAAATAAATACACGTGATTTCTCATTATACTCCCCCCCCCGTCGTGATATTTGGTGATTTTTCCGAACCCCCCCTTTCGAGCCTCACGTGATTAATGGACGACCCCTTTTCGGAAATGTGGAGATCGCTCCCAACGTCATTTATCCTCATAAGACAGGATGCCAAAGTCCATATTGTTATGAAATATACCTAAGTAAGTAAATTAAATTAAATTATTAAATTGTCATGGGTTTTTAGCGAGAAATAAATTTTAGTTTAAGGCCAAAACCAGTTTTTCTTGAAGCAGCAAAAACTCTCTGAAACGATCAGCAAAGAATTTTGCACGACTTTGCCCAACGTCGCCAATATTTTTTAACTTAATCGACAAACACATTCTTGTGTTTCCAATGAAATATACCAAAGTAGTTTTTAGTGGTTTTTAGCGAGAAATAAAACTTAGTTTAAAGAAAAACCAGTTTTTCCTGAACCAGCAAAACGATCACATAAGAACTTTGCACAGCTTTTCTGAAATATCTGAAATGTCAAGATCGCTCCCAACGTCATTTATCCTCGTAAGAGATGATGCCAATATTTTTAAACTAATCAACAGAAATATTGTTGTGTTTACAGTGAAATATACTTAATATGGAATTAATGATAAAAGAAAAATAACGGGCGAAGCCGGGAGGTAAAACCAGTATCCAGAGCATTATAACTTACCACTAGCAAGGTGTTGTGGCAGGCGCAAACGTCACCATTCTGCAATAAAAAAATATCGTTTTATTAAAAAGCTCTTGAAATTCATTACAATGCCAAACGCCCTTTCCTTTCTGAGAAGCTTGTGGAATTGCCAAGATAATAAAAACAATGCTTAAGAAATGATTCATGAGGTAGTTTAATATTATGGAAAACGTCTTTTCGATATCAATCTGGTAATATATTCTTGGTATCCAAAATCCGATTTGCCCTTTGCATGTTCAAATATTATTTTGGAAATATTTCTAACGTCTATTCGTTTCACGAGCCACGCACTTGGCAAGTATCTAACACAATAACATGCAAAACGATTTATTTTTTAATACATCTATTTGAATTTCACTTTTGTTTAAATGTATGAATGAAGTGGAATTTTGGAAGTGAAAATTAACCCGCCTCCCGACATCGAACTGAAACTTGGCAGATAGATTTGTTATCAATGACAATGCATTCTATCGATGGGTGGCAATCACTCACACAAACGGGGACATAAACGCATTTCTCTGAAATTCAATGACATCACAACAGTAAATATACGAAATAAATGTCGGTTTTATTCAATCGAGATTTAGCTCAGTTGGTAACGTGGTTGACCAAACCCTCCTACATCAAAAGGCCGGGACACTGAATCCAATCGGTCAAACTGTTATGATAACCTATAATTTTTTTTTAAATAAATAAATTGAAATAAAACTGAAACGAAAATTTTTGTGGGATCTCACAACAGTTATGAATGTCCCGGCCTTATGATCTAGAAGGTTTTTGGTTAACTCCGGTTCCTGGGTAGAAAAGTTCAATCCTCAGTCAATACAAAACAAATGTTTTGTTTTTACATAGGCGATTAAAACGTGTAATAATAATCATATAATATGATCCTTCCACCATCCACGGAGTCTACAAAAGTAAACAGTATACCTACATTCATAGCGTAAATCTGTATGAATCTAGGTACACTCTGAATATCCTATGTACAACCCCACGTCATAATACGAATTATATACCTATTCCTTTTTGTGTTTGTTGAATTAATAATCTCAAATACGGTTCTAATGGATCAATTGTGTTCCTTAATTAATTAAGTTAATCATGAAGACTTATGCACACGTACGTACCTATACCATAAGGAATGTGAATAGTGTACAATGGTTGGTACATATCCATATTAAACGCTTTCACATGATAAATTAAACAGGTTTCATGACGTTGAGCGGTAATATTGGCTCTAACCTGAAGGTGAACGCCAAATAAAATCAGAGTTAAAATAATATGGTAAAGAAATGGCGTTCGTTGGAGTAGTTAAGTTGGGTTTAGAGGTAAAATGGGTCCAAGAGGCAGGTAGAAGAAGATGGGCAGTAGACCTACGGAATTAATGGTTCACTTTTAATAAGGGGCGGTTAAAAAATTCATCTGTCTGATGACGGGGAGAAGGTTTAATATCAGGCAGCGGTAAAAAACGCGAGCGCAGTAGGTTTTTAATTAAATCGGTTCTTTGATACGCTTTCGACTTGTCGTATTTAAAATAATGCTAATCACAACAGCGTTAAAAGTGGTCGTAAACATGAACCATTCATATTTTATAGAATACTAATATTAGAATGTCATTATATCAAGTTAGAAGGCGCCCATTGTCATGAATTAAACGTTTTCTTTCGTAAATTTTGTTTTTAAACAAGTGTTTTTTTTAAGTGAAAACCTCTTTAGCACCGTTGTGATTTGAAACTCGATGAAACGAAAAATAGCGACTCTAAAAAGAGACAAACAGATACCTACATCTATAGGATTCAGCCTGCAAGAGATTGAAATCTAGTATAATCGGTATCCTTTTTGTGCGGTGCTTCGTAGCCTCCCCACTCTTGCTTACTTTAGTTTTCTGAAAGTTTCACTTCGACCGTGTGTGAACTCTTTTTTTTTAACATTAGTTCCACACAGGAGGCCCCGAAGAGAAATAATTCCTCTCAGGGCCTATATCATCTTTGAGAATGTTGTGCGGAGGGTATTTTTAGGAAAGGAAGGAGAGGAAGTTCTAGGAAGGAAAGAGTATGAGGGGTGGGTAGATTATCTGAGGGTCAGTGTGTCCAGGAGCGACTGCCGTATGAATCTATCCCTCTCATTGCGGTGCAAGGCATTGTTCCGAAAGAGTCCTCAACATAAACGACATTAAGAAAGTGTACTACGCTTTATGTCAATCACAAATAGAATACGGGATAACTGGATGGGGGTCTGCTTTGAGCACTCACACAGAGCGACTCAATATAGCCCAAAAAGGAGTACTGAAGACAATACTGAAAGTTCCGCTTAGAACTCCGACGGAAGAAATACTTAATAACTTTCAAGTCTTCAATGTACAGAAACTTTATTCAAAAAATATTTTATTTAAACTGAAAAAAAACATATATGTATACTCCACAGCCCAACATAAATACTCAACCAGGTCAGTAAGCAATAACATCCTGGTTACTCCCAGTTTGAACACATCTTTTGGACAGAGAAATAATAAATTCCATGCTATAAAATTATACAATGCTCTACCAGATCAAATCAAAAATATAAAGGAAATGAATATATTTAAAACAAAAGTAAAAATATGGCTGAGAGATCAAAGTGATAATAAAATTACAAACATCATGAAGACGATATAAAGACAATCCATAACCAAATACAAATATTTTAAAAAACTACAGGCCACCTCAGAACAGGAAATCCTAGTGAGGAGGTCTGTGAAAAAAAAATGAATCCATACTTATTATATACATCATTCATACATGTACAAACCTTGTTATTGATATTAAAAAAAAAAAAAAAAAAAAAAAAAAAAAAAAAAAAAAAAAAAAAAAAAAAAAAAAAAGTTCTGCTGGAGAGGTCGAAAAGCCTCCCTCAACCAATATCTCCAGATCCGGCCTGCCACACCCCAGATTTGAGCAGACGCATCCGTCGCCAAAATCCGGACAAACCTAACCCCATGAACCCACCCCTGTAAGTCAATAACCAACGTAGCGAAACACTTGGAATGACCTATGGCAGAGGTGTTGGTTATACAGTAAATGGTTCCGGGGCAGCGCAGCGGTCCTCGTACCTGTCTCCAAATTGATAATCTCATATGAGCTTATACAAAGATGCAAGCTTTTACCATTCGTTTTGTAGTGGAATGATATTGAAACTTTATTCAAATTCCAATAAATTCATTTTTAAAACAGACGTACGACGCCAAATTCTACTTGTATCTTTGAATTTTCAGATTGAATGTTTACGCCTCAGTGAGTTTGCGGTCGACTGAGTAATAATGCCCAATCTTTATCAAAAAGGGATGAAAATCGCCCGTCGATTTACCTGGTCAATATAATCATTTATGCGTAGGAAATACCGCAGTAGATTTGGGTTGTAATTTCGGCCTAACCACCAAATAACGTGTTGCATCCCAAACCGCCCAGGGCAAGATGAATGGAGCACAACTTAGAGAGAAGAAAGGTGGGTTAGACTGATGGTATCGTGTAGAAGAGGTATTCGTTCGAATGGCATGTAGGTATGGTTGTATTTATGGTATTTTAAATACATATAACCAACTCCACATACCATCATGCTAGTTGTATAACTTTTGAATGTAGCTATAACTTTGTGGTTATCCATTATAGATAAATGAAACAATTTAACTTTGTTTGAACCACTTATATATTTGAGTAAAGCCGACCGGTTTCGGAATGACCGTTCCTTCTTCAGTATACGCTTGCCCTGAAGAAGGAACGGTCATTCCGAAACCGGTCGGCTGATTGGTTTTGAAAAAAGGCATGCTTTTTCCTAGGTTTGGAAAATTTACAATTATTTTTCACCAGTTTATCTTTTTTCCAAGAAATAATGTTATATCGTCTAATTCAACAGAATTATTAACTGTCAGCCGTGGAAATTAGGAAAGCAAGCGTAATTTTATTATGTATTATACCCATTCTTATGGCGCCAAACTCCCTGTAATCCCATTTCCTCGACATACTATCCTAATTCGGTAGAAGTGTCCATAAAAGTGTGAGAAAGAGCCAATGAAGAGTTCACCCGCCATTTTGCACTCGTGCAGCTACAACCAACCGTATTAGGTAATGTCCGGAGACATAAAGAGGCATCATTACTGTTCTCTTCGGCTACATTCTTCAAGGTGGTTATTTGCAATCTTAGCCAGCCGAGGACTAAATATAAAAAATACACAGGAAAACCAAATAAGCAATGCGATAGGAAATGAGGCAAAATCAAAACTAGATGATTGAAGAACGCTTTTGAGGCAAGCGAATTTCTAAATGTATCGTTTTTGGACTCAAATCCAAAAATCGAAGAATGCTTTTGAGCGAGCACACGGGAAAACCAAATAAGTAATGTGATAGGAAATCGTGCTGCGAACTCAAAACTAGATGATCGAAGAACGTTTTTGAGGCAAGCGAAATTCTAAATGTATCGTTTTTGGACTCAAATCCAAAAGACCGAAGAATGCTTTTGAGCGACCACACAAGAAAACCAAATAATCAAAGCGATAGGAAATGGGGCTGCGAACTCAAAACTAGACGAATAAAAAACGCTTTTGAGGCAAGCGAATGTCTAAATGTATAATTTTTGGACTCAAATCCAAAAGATGGAAGAATGCTTTTGAGCGACCACACACGCAAAACCATATAAAGCAAAGCGATAGGAAATGGGGCTGCGAACTCAAAACTATACGATTGAAGAACGCTTTTGAGGCAAGCGAATTTCTAAATGTATCATTTTTGGACTCAAATCCTAAAGATAGAAGAATGCTTTTGAGCGATTTTTAGGTGATCCATAAATAAAATTATACAAGATAAAAAATATTTTTAAATAAACCTTTGAAATTTATTGTGCCCCACTCGTAGCGTTTTATTAGATTTTCCTCATTGGGTTTACAAATGAAGAAATGTGGAGGACAGAAAAAGGTGGAAACAATCCCAGAATATTGCAATGGAAGGGAAGATGTCCCGAGTAATCGCGTTACAACCCCCGGGGGTTTAACGTTAAATTCACGTCCTTTAATATAATAACACTTTTTCCAGAGGGGAGGGAGGGCCATTGTAATGGTGATTCGCTTCTGGGCTGTTGGGCGGGATGATGACTCCGTGTAATTATTATTACATCGTTTTCTCGACAGGGCAATAAAATATCGAGAAAATTAATGACACGAAATGATTTAACGACAGTTTCGCTTCTTGCATCATTCAAATAAATGGGTTGACTTTACGATGTTTGAATCCAGTCGGTTTGAAGATTTTGTAAAGTAATAACAATAACAATAAGGTTTGATAATTTTTTCTTCACAAATTTAAACTCAACCACAAAGCTGATTCACGAGTTTGAAAGCCATTTTATGGAGGAGTGAACGCGGTTGGCGCTAACAAAAAGTCCAAAGAAGCGAAGATAGCAGTCCACAATGGAGTGTTGATACCTATAGTACCAGTACCAGCAGTACTAATACCAGAGTAGACTGAAAGTTGTAGAAATGAGATCTTTGGGGCGTGTGGTAAACTATGATCGTGTGAGAAATATGGAGATCCGCAAAAAACGCAAGACTGATCTAAGCGTGTAATGAGTAAGATAAAGAAAAGGGACGCCCAGAGGGTTTGGGCATGTAGAGCGAATGAACGAAGAAATGAGTATAAGGAGAATATATGACACAACACATTCAAGTGAATCAAATTCTTTTGTCGCGCATGTCAAGAGTCAGAATAATATAAGAGTATGTATGACACGTTTTATGAATGTGAATGAGGCAAGGAGTATGCCCACCCTCTCTGCCTACCACCTCTGTGTGCGATGGTCAATTAGTTAGTTAATTCATTTGAATTTGAAAACAACCCCCCGAGAAAAACATTTCACTCAAATTAATCGATGAGTCATAATGACTGATTAATCTTTATAAAAATAAAAGGTTTTTTCCTCAAAAGTGATTATTTATGTTTCCCATTTATTATCCGTTCCGTCCTTCCGGGTTTACAATCCACCCCTCCCCCAGGAACTTGGGATGCATTTGAGAAGAGGGGTGCGCCATGCTAGCAGCTAAACGTAGCCATGGCTGTAAGCTGTAGCACCGAGGATAATCTTGCCAAATATGTATAGTATGATTTGCATACAAAAAACGCCTGCGTTCATTTTCACAGCATGTTAACATAGATACGACATTAGATCTATGTTATGAAAATTTAAGGATAACTATATATGGAGACATCCTACAGTCTATAAATTTATTGATCGGCCTTTTCTTGAATAGATTGTAAGCAGTGGCGTAGCTAGCATGGGTGGCACCCGGGGCGGAAGTCACCCCCCCGGGGCGTAGTGTCACCCCCCCCCCCCCCTATAAAAGTTGACTTGAGAAATTCAAAACGGTAATTTTAACGGGGGGCGGCTAGAGAATTTTTTCAGAATATAGGCGAAATAGCCTATAAAAGACCGACCGAGGAGCCATAGAGTTACGAAAATATAAATAAATGACAGACCGTGTTCATGTATATGCAATATCTTGGTTACGTATATGCAATATCTTGGTCGAGTGGCACCCCTCTTCGGGTGGCACCCGGGGCGGTCCGCCCCCACCGCCCCCCCCCCCCCCTCGCTACGCTACTGATTGTAAGTACACGATTTGATCACACGGTGATAATTGGTGAACTTGACTAATATAGAAAACAATATTAGAATTAGGAAGGTATACCCTATACATAGATATTAGGTCATCACATATGAAATTGGCGTTTTGCCGTACTGGCAACTTTGATCTCAAATATCTTCTCTTTGGTTAGGAATTCCAAATTCAAATTTATACAGCTATTTACTAATGTATTTGTGTTTCGAAAATTATAATTCATTTGTTTTTTCCTTAATTGTTTTTTTTTCTTTGCGTCACTTAGTTTATGGAAAACTTGAAATATCGCGTTATTTACGAGTACGAGTTCCACCGTGGCACCAGTGCTGCAGAAACGGCTCGAAGGATTAAAGATGTGTATGGCGACGGTGCCGCAAAAGAAAACACAGTGCGTTTTTGGTTCCAACGTTTTCGTTCTGGAAATTTCGACCTGCAGAACAAGCCCCGCGGATGGCCGGAGACCAAAGTTGATAATGAAGAATTGAAGGCTATTGTGGAAGCGGATCCATCGCAAACCACGTCCGAGTTAGCTGGAGGCTGCGGTATTAGTGATAAAACTGTTTTAATCCACTTGAAGCAAATTGGGAAGGTGAAAAAGCTTGAAAGGTGGGTACCTCACGAATTGAGTGAAGCAAATCAACAAATGCGCGTTAGAACGCTAGACCACACACTGCACAACAGACGGCTACCAAATTAGAGGAGCTTTAATTGGAATGTCTAAGACATCCACCGTACTCTCCGGACTTTGCCCCAACAGATTACCATTTTTTCGAAATTTGGATAACTTCTTGCAAGGGAAAAAATCCGATGGGGCAGTCCAAACCGCCTTCAAAGATTTTATTGATTCCCGTCCGAATGGTTTTTTTAGTAAAGGAATCGATGAACTACCTATGAGATGGCAAAAGTGCATAGATAGCAATGGTACATTAATAAATATATTATCTGTAAAAAAAATCGACTTTATGCTCCTCCCATACGAAACGCCAATTTCATACGTAAGAACCTAATATTTTACTGGGGCTTCGTTTACGACTAGATTAGTAGCAAAATCAAAAGCAAAATCAAAACTAGCATAAAAATAATGTGTTATTTAAGTTATACACAATAATATTAAGTAAGTCATATAATAATAATTAATAAACATACATGAATGCGAAAGCGATACAAAAGACACCTTATTGGTGACATTTTATAATATATCTTTTTTGTATCTCATAGTTTTATTTTCTTACATAAATACGTGTGTGTCTGTGTGTAATTAATATAATAAGCCCTGACGAAGCCTGAGGTAAGCGAAACCTGGTTAGCTGTTAATTATTAATTCAAATAAAAAGTGGTGTAAAACAAAATGTGTTTTTTCATTTAATATGTCACACCTCAAAGTATTTGCTTGATAATTTTAAATAAATTTAAGTTTTACATGTTAAGACAGTGAAATGCGTATATTTAAATTTAAAAATACCTATATCTATCTATCTATCTATCTATCTATCTATCTTCTCTTCTATATATATATATATATAAATAAAAATGAATCGCAGAAATGTATGTACGCGCATAACTTCTGAACGACTGCACCAAAATGGATAATTCTTTTTTTTTGTGTTCGTTATTGTCAGGACAAGGTTTGTATGAAACTACTTTTGAGCTCTGGCATTATGAAATTTGTACAAAAAAATTGCAAGAGGTAGCACGTCAGCTGTTTGAAAACTGAATGTACCGGGACTGAATATGTAGGTATATGGAATGCGGGAGGGGGGAGGGGAACCTAAGATCGGGGACGGGAACTCGGGAGGAGGTTCGCGGGACGGGGAAAGGGGGGGAGTGGAGTGGGGAGAGGGAAGGTGGAGGAGGCGGAGTGGGAACGCGAGAGGGGAAGGGGTGGCGGAAGGGGAACGGGACGAATGGGAAAGGACACGCAGGGAGAAACAATTTCTTAATTTAATGGCATAGCAACGCATGCCGGGAACCAGCTAGTGTACCAATAAAGGACACAACTGGAGGCTTGTATCAAATTTCTGCCATAAGACATCACCGATTGAATGAAAAATAATACATTGTAAGTACATTCTTTCATTCAACAAATAATTCAGAGAGATTGCCTTCTGTGCAAATGGGTATCACTTAAAAATTCTCGCAGGCCAATTTGTCAATCCATCAAATGCTACTTTTCTTAGAGGAAAATTTTGGCGAGTCACCCTTCATAATCAAATGCTTGGTGCAAGTTCCCCTCGATAAAGCTTGCCAAAATTCTTCTCGCACCAACTTACCATTAACTGGGAGGCGGCACACCAAAAGGAATAACAAGCCAAAGTTCTCGCCCGAATATTAAATAAGAAGTTGTTATGCCTTTTTGCTGAATGCGGCACGATTTCGCCAAAGGTTTGTGTAACTGGGCAGGGATGAGGATACAGCACTACAGAACCCTTCAGTGTGCTGATGTCAGCTAAGTGGAACCAGACAGGCAGGGGCCCAAATTATAAATGACAGCATCGGAAAATTCCAAGAAAACCAGCAACGCTCTTACATTGGAATATAAAATTACAGAAACGTAATATACTTTCAACATTTGAAATAACAACAGAATGTGAAATCTTAAAAATAATAGAAAATATGAAAGGAGGTTCGTCTCCCGGTTTTGATTCTATTACGGCACAAATGTTAAAATCTATGAAATCTTACTTAATAAAACCCATCACTCATTTAATAAACTTGAGTTTAACGAAAGGAATATTTCCAATGAATTACAAAAACACAATAATCTCACCTATTTACAAATCTGGTGATCCGCAACAAGTAACGAATTATCGCCCAATTTGTCTAATTTCTAACATAGGAAAGATATTTGAAAAAATAGTAAAAAAACAATTGGTAAATTTCCTAGATAGTAATAAAATACTACACAAAAACCAGTTTGGTTTTATTAAATCGCTCAGCACACAAGATGCCATTGCTAACGTAACTTCATACATTTACGAATCATTAGATAAAGGTAAAAAATGTGCGGGTATATTTATTGACCTCAGAAAGGCATTCGATAGCATATCCCATGAGATGCTATTAAAAAAATTAAATGATATTGGCATTAAAGGCAACGCGATTAAATGGATCACAAACTACTTAAAAAACCGCCCTCAAGTGGTAAAAATCAATCATGTTAATAGTGATCAAGAGATTTCAAGCTTTGGAATCCCGCAAGGTACAGTGCTTGGACCAATTTTTTTTACCATATATGTAAATGATATTTTTTTTCAACATTTAAATGGTCAAATTACATCATACGCCGACGATACAGTATTAATAATAAGTGAAAAGACTTGGGAAAATGTAGAATTAAAGGCCACAGAAGACATCAACACGCTTAAGAATTTTTTCGACACTAATTTACTATCACTAAATAGTGAAAAGACATTTGTAATTCCATTTGCAATCCATCCAAACGATGCTCCCAAAAATTTTAACATTGTCATACACGATAATACTAAAATTCATAGCCAAAATTATTGCAAATCAAACTGTACAATATTAAAAACAACAAATAAAATTAAATATCTCGGAGTAATTATCGACAAAAATCTGAAATGGAAGGAACAAATATGTCAAGTAGTAAACAAAATCAGAAAATTAATATATATATTTTTAAGAATTAGAAATTTTCTGTCGATAAAAAATCTATATTTAATCTACTATGCCTTAGTTCAATCCACTCTACAATACGCTATTATTAGTTGGGGATCCGCGTATAAATGTAACCTTCTTCCAATAGAAATTGTACAAAGGACAATTATTAAAATTATATTAAAAAAATCCTTAGACTACCCAACAGAACGCCTGTTTGAAGAATTTCAAGTACCCACATTTAAAGATTTATATATTAAAAATTCATTGATTCAAATTATAAAGGAAAAAGATAAATATCCATTTTTAAATGAAAACAGAACTCGACTTAAACATGTTTTTCTATGCCCAAAACTAAATACGTCTTTTGCACTACATCATTATACTTACCAGGGAAGAACTTTTTTCAATCGTCTACCAGAAGAAATCAGAAGCATTAATGATAAAACCCGAATACTGCTCTCTGTCAAGAGACATTTTAAAAATATTCTTAAGAAAAAAATTACTGTCAATTAATCTTACAAATATCCTTTACATTCTTTCTTTTTTTAAAAAAATTCACACCATTATCAAACAAATACTGCAGCTCACATATATTTATGTACAATTAATTATTTAAGTACTAACTTATAACTAATAACTAATAGCATTTATGTACACTCCCCTTCCATACACAAGCAAATGCTTTAAATGGAAGGGTAGTAAAAAAAAAAAATACCTGTAAAAAAAAATTATATATTTTTTGTAAAATTGTAATTATAATAAATGTTGCAATAAATAAATTAAAAAAAAAAAAAAAAAATGGTGGCAATTTGTTATCATGCAAATTTGAATTCAGTTGTATAAAAATATTTCGGGAATTATTTTTTTTAAATCATTCATAAAAATCTCCTCCTCTCACTCTTTAAAACCAATGCTTACATTATGTGTATATAGACAGTTACAAGATTCATACCGACAGGCACATCATAATGATACACATGTACATACATTTTACAAAACCATTTGCATTTAGTATATCTCTTCGATCTTAGACGGTATTGTTCGTAGACATAATAATAGTACAGTGATTATTAATGGATATTGGATAACACCCTCTGATTCACATCCAACCATAAATTTTATCATGACTGATGAGGCGGGAAAATGTACATTATCAGTACAAAAGAAGATTGGTGGCACCCTTCCCTAAAATATTATCTTAATGTAAAAAGGTGATTCAGTGAAACGAATCATTCTGAATAAATATAAACCATAATATTCTAAAAAACTCTTAAGGTGATGCAAAACACCATGTAACATTTGGAATCGAGTTAACAATAACACTCCATATATGTAGATGGCGATAATGTTTAATATCCCGCTTAACACTTGCGGCATGTTTTGATTTATGTAAGAAAAAAACATCGCCAAAAAGTGTGGTGTATTTCTATTTTGTGAGGTTCATGCACAAACATTTAAATGTTTTACGGTAATTTCTCAAAAAAACATTATTTCCTCCCTTATATAACAAAACGATAACCGAAAATGGGTTCGTAAGTAGGAAATTTTAAACTTTTACGCACTTTTTACAAGTCCGATACTTAATTTTTTTCAGGGCGTAAGGGGTCGTCCATTAATCACGTGATGTTTTTTAGCAACTTTTAACCCCCCCTCCCCCCCCTGGTGATATGTGGTGAGGTTTTAGACTAACCCCCCTCCCCCAAAATCACGGTATACAAAGTATTTTAAAATTTTCAGAATATTATCACGAAAAATAAATACACGTGATATCTCATTATACCCCCCCCCCCCCATCGTGATATTTCCGTGATTTTTTCCAACCCCCGCCTTTCGAGCCTCACGTGATTAATGGACGACCCCTAAGCAGAAAAGAAACAAAAAATTTCAAAAACTTATCAAAAAATTGCTCGATTATTTCCAAGGCCAAGATGTTTCTGTTAATTAAAGCATCTAAAATAATTGTAAGCGTTCCAATTTTCAAACAAAACCAAATGATTTTGCATTACTTCGTAGTGCTTTGCCTTAAAGGTCAAATAAAACAAATACATTCTACAAACTACATTGCACAAAGGTGCAACAAATGACCCTGACTCTATTCAAGCTGAAATGGTTTAAACAACTATAACTGTTTTATCTGAGCCCGAAGAGGTTTTAATAGATAAAGATAAAAATCTAGAAGCGGAAACTTTAAGTTGGAAGTTTGCCATACTTATCACCTCATCTAGATCAGTTGGAGACTGTTCCTCGCCGCGGACGTTACAAGGGGTTGCATGGGGTGCTTTACCAACACAAACAGAGCCATATATAATAAATACATAGATAGAAGGCTCCTTCGTTGGTTATTGGAGGGGGTGTAGCGTCAGTTAATACGTGTGATCCAACGGGGGATGCACTTAGTAATGGGGAAAATAAGATAAGAGCTGTAATGGAGTTAAGCAAACTCTAATAACGATTTTACTACTATCGTCAAAGATAACAGTCACTTTGATTATATGAACTGTGATTTTTTTTCGAAACTGCAGTCTCCGAATTGTTTTTATTTATACATTTGATGCAAGTCGGGTGGGAGGGTTCAATTCCTGCCACAGCCGTAGCGCGATGGGTAAATGAGTAAAGAGCATATGCGTTTGGGTTCTGTATCTATTTTTTAATGTAATATTAGCATAGACTCGTGAAAAATAACATTTGGTAAAAATGGAAATAACAAGAGAAAAATAATTTTTCAAGTAAACAATATAAAAATTGCCACGGCCAAGAAATGAAACCCGATCAACCGCTTAGAAGCCAAAAATGACCATTACTCCACCAACTATTTTAAGAACGGCGGTATAAATCTTACTTTACTACGAATATTATAAAGGCGAAAGTTAATATGGATGTATGTATGCATGTTTGTTACTCTTTCACGCAAAACCTACTGAATGGATTTAATGAAACTTTACAATAATATAGCTCATACATCAGAATAAGATATAGACTACAGCTCAGAGCTGTGGCATTATGAAATTTGATTTTAAAAAATTGCAATAGGTGGCACGATTGGTAAGATATCTATAATTCTTTATTCGATTCAAATTATTAGGGGAGTACTTCAAATAAATGCGGAAGAGGGGAGGGGGAGGGAGAGGGGGGAGGTGGAGGAGGCGGAGTGGGACCCCGCCTAATACCATGCGAGCGAAACCGCGGGAAAAAGCTAGTTAATATTATAAACGCGAAAGTTTGTATGAATGTATGTGTGTTTGTTACTTTCACGCAAAAACTACGGAATGGATTTTAATGAAACTTTACAATAATATAGCTCATATATCAGAATAACTTATAGGCTATATATAATGGTAAGGGAACGTACCCATACTACGTGACCAACTTTTTGCAATTTTTAACCCCCCCCCCCCCCCCCCCGGTGACCAAAATCCTAAGCAAACCGCCGCTCATTTGTATGGAGCGTGACATTTTGAAGACCCCCCCCCCTAAACGTGTCACGTAGTATGGGTACGTTCCCTAAGCTATGGGTTATGAAATTTGTATACATGAAAATGTGTGTATTTCATATATTTTAGCGGCAGGGAGGAAAGGCAGGGAGGAAGGGAAACGGGGGAGATGGGGTTCGCGGAGACGGAAGACGAGGGAGGGGGAAGGCGGGGAAGATGGAAGGGAGCGGGGACGCACGGGAAAAGACATGCAGGGAGAATCAATTGATTTCTTTGAATAGCATTGCAAGGCATGCCGGGGACCAGTCATCATATTAACGAAAATAAGAATTATGCATTTAAAACAACCGAAATTAAATTGTATGATAATAATTAATAATGGTAATACCTTTCAGGTGTTGAATTTGATTGTATAATTTTTGAAGATATTATCGAAATAATTATACAAAAGAATAATAAAAAAAAAACAAATGAGAACGGTGAAGTCTACTCCTACTCACATTCACAATAGGCTGGCTTTTAAAAATAATAATTTGGAGAAGTAGATTAAAGAGATAATGTTAAGGAGATTCTAATTAATATTAAATTTTAATCCCTTTAGAATACAATATCCTACCTACTTGTGAATTGGTGTATACCGTGAGGATGAGAAGAATTTCAATTGGGTTTTATTTCAGAACGGGGAAATTAAAAGATAAATATTTCATTTTCAACAACGCGACGTGCTTCCTAACTGAACTCGCCTCAAAGTTTTCGGTATTTCCATTCCGAAATGAAAACATTTCCACAATCAAAAAGATAATTCGAGCGAGAACTGTTTTTCGTGCCCTCAAAAAACAAGCTAGGTAAGTAGTAAAAGTTTACTCGTGTATTCTCCAGCCTTTATTCGGCCTGGAATTTCTACATCAAATCTGATTTAATTTTTAATAAGAGCATGCCAAAATGATAAATACAAAAATTAAATCTCTACCTTCATTTGCGCGACTTTTTCATTAAGTTACGGAAATTAATATTCTTCGCAAAGAAAGCACTAAGGATTCAAATTAAAACAAAGAAAGCGTGCTTTGAAACGTCTAATAGACTCTTAGTGGCAATTTTGCCGGTAGTTCTTCGTTTCGTATAAGCTTAATTAAAACGATATGAAAATGGTAGCAAATTCAAAATATGTATACGTACTCTCAAAAACGCGGATTCGATGGAAGTTATCACATGCAGTTGGAGTTACCGCTGATGCATCCAGAACAAATCGGACTAATATATATGAGAACCAAAGTGCGTACGAATATCTACAGCTTAAACTGCTGACTAATATCTATGAGAACCAAAGTGCGTACGAATATCTACAGCTCAAACTGCTGACTAATATCTATGAGAACCAAAGTGTGGACGAATATCTACAGCACTGGTAGAGGTTGGATTTGCAATTATGTATAGCATATTGGAATAACGTAATATTGCGTATGCAGTTTAACAAACTTAATTTATGTATGTATGTATGTAAAAATCCCTAATATCGGACTATTGGACACATTTAGCTGATTATTAAGGATTGTGTTTTTGTTTTAACAGCTTTCTTTATTTCTAATGCTTCTAAATTATTTAGTCTGTTACCATGACCATTTCTACGTCAGTTAGGTTAGGTTAGGTTAGGTTGTGGTGCCGTGTATTTCGAAACAAATAAATAAATATTTTAATATCTCCATGTTTGTTCAATAAATTATTGTCCTCGTAAACAGCAAAATACGTAATATTATGCAAGAACTTAATGTACGTACTTTAAACGTTTAAGCCTTTACGTAATTAGTAATCACGTAATTGAAGTAAATTATGCTTTTCCGTACAACCTCTTGCTCAGCTGCCCTCCAGTATATTAGTCCAACCTACGCTCTATAGATATTAGTCACCACTGGGACCGTCATAGATATTAGTCCACACTGTAAAGTTCGTAGATATTAGTTCAACGTATGAGCTGTAAATATTCGTCCGACATACAGGCTGTAGATATTAGTATCTGGAGTCGTGATGCTTGTAATCCATTTCTTCTCAAGTTTTCTCTCTTTCCCATAAAAGACCATTGTATCAGAAATAGCGGCAACAACGGAGCTCTCAGCAGTAGGGACACAGCAAGGAGGTGGGAGATCCCTCTTATTTGAATGGACCTAAGTGAAATCTATGGGGGATGCTGCCGGGGCTTGGGGGAAAGGTAGAAACGTGCATAGCGAGCACGAGGCCGGCTTACTGATTAATTACTGCATCGCCGCATCATTTTATACTTTATGGAAGGGAGACACTGATGGAACTAGGTTCATTAGTCTTGGCAGGAGGCATTTTGTCCGACCCGGGAACGACAAGAAAGGGGTACAAAACCGACTCACCGATAAAGCAATTACGAACTTTATAGGGTCGTTAGCAAACAAGTGGATCGCTTGTAAGCGAAGTTTGCCACATTCTTACGTAAGGAAGAAACGATAAACAACTAAGGGGAAATGGACAGTCAAAGATTGATAACGCTAAAGCAAAGAGAGAACACTAAGCGAACTACTTCGACTGCGAATCGAGAATAATAAACTAACCATTCAAGATAAATGGGAAGGGTGGAAACAGAGGGCCACAACGGAAAGGTAAGCTGCCCTAACAGATCTAATTCGAAGAGAGAGCAATTTCGGAAAAGAAATAAATAATTCAGGCAAATTTCTAAAGATGCCAATGCGAAATATACTATTCTGGTAGAATGCAAGAAGAGCGTCGCTTCTGTTCCAAGTTTCAAACGGGCGAAGTATAGAAGTATAACGAATTATTACCTTTAAACTTATTTTATTTAAATTAAGGCTCCGCAATCGGGCTCGAATAGAAGAAGATGGAGAGATAAGAAATTACGAATGTTAGAGGAGAGCGCTAACGTTTACAGCGGCAAAATCAATGCGAAAATTGCAAAAATGTTTAATTAAACACGACTCGTTTAAAATAGAGCAAAAATCTCGTGGGGATGTGGCAAGTACAAATTTAAAGAAACATTGTGAATTTTTTCATACAAATAACTTTTAAAATAACCGAAATAGACTTGAAAAAAATAATTTTCGAAGCATACTTTGCGATTTTCTTCTATCGAGGGAATTTCATATAATTTGCGTTTCGGTGTGGGGAATGTATAGATATTATCTTCGAAAATAACATATATTTTATTAAGAGCTTAAAAAATTTAAATATTTAAGGGGGATATGCAAGAAATCGGTAGAAATTCGGGTAGCGGACCCTTAAATTATATCTAGCATATAAACACCAGAATAAGAAGAATTAATTGTTAAACCAGTAACCACCGTTAGGAATCGAAACGTTTCTTGAAATGGCTGCAGCCATATTTTATGAACACATCTGAATATTTTCCTTACATACTAACCATTCGTCTTGCCCTTATCCTTCTTCTCTCCCACTCTTAAAGCATCTCAACATTCGCTAAACGGGTATACCACACTTCCACTGGTTGCGGGAAGAACTTTTTGTGTGGTCACATAAAAAAATGTATATTGGCAACTCGTTCTAGCAGGAGTTACTCATGTCACTGCGGTGACAGACAAAAATCAGAATATAATTTGGCTTTAAATGTCATAAAGCTAAGTCACACGGTTCATTTATCTTTCTGTTATGTCTGCCCTTTCCTCGGCAGATAGTAATTATTAAATAAGGTTCTTTGAATATAAAAGTGTTTATTTACTGGAATAACCTAGCTGGTTAGCTACGTTTGTTTACTATTCGGGGGTAGGTAAATCTCTGGAGCCTTGCCACGGGAGCTCGCAAAGTATATCTCTGAGACTGCTTCTTGTACGCCAATGCCATCTGGCGAGCTATGGTGCAAGCTACATGCTTACCGCCATCTATCGTATTCTTTCCATATGAAATACTTAATTACTCTACATCACACCCTCCCCCACCTAACCTCAAGCCCTGGCTACAATAAATACAAGACATGTTCTTTTCAAAGAAGTTATACAATTTGACAAAAAAAATAGGATTTTAAATATTTCATTTATACATGATTTTATACTCTAAATTCAACCAAACATAGACATGATTTTAAATATTTCAACTTAAATATTTCTGTTTCTCTGGGAGGGACCTTTATGAACGCCTTGAACGGAGCCTTCCTTCCCAAGGTCTTAGTTGAGTAGTTTGCTCTCGATCATCCGCTGGTAATCTGAAATCAAGAGAACTCCACGTTAGCCCCTTCAACAAAGCTGAGGTCCCCAACTCGTCTGAAGCGCATTTCGTGACCTCAGACGCGGTGGGTGGGTTATTATCTTCACTCTCCTCTTCCCATCTCACAGATAAACTCTTTAACTGATCAATATGCCTCTTCCAAGTCAACGGAGTACCACAGATCCTAACGATATAAACTTTTTTACCCACTTTCCTTTCTACAATACCTCTAACCCAACCAACTTTATTCACCTGACGGAAGTCCTTGACCAGACACTTTTGACCAACATGTAAATTCCTAATTTTTACGCCCCCATAATTCCTTATTTGATTATCTTGACTCCTTTTTATATTATCGTTAGCTATTTTTCTCTGTTCTGACACATCTTCCTGAGTGGTTTTAGGAATTAAACTACTGAAAGTTGATTTCAGTCTCCTACCAAACATCAAGACTGCCGGTTCTAATCCCGTTGTGCAATGTGGCGAATTTCGATAATCAGATAAAAAATCACATAATCTACTTCCATAATTTACTGGAAAATTATTCCTAACCATAATTTTTTTTAAAAAATTTTTTACCGTTCTAACTGAATTTTCAGCTTGTCCATTACACTGAGGGAATTTTACCGGTGAATTTAAAAATTCTATGTTATTCTCTTTAAGAAATTCTTTAAACTCTACACTAGAAAATGCTGTTCCATTATCCGAAACTATGCAATCAGGGTTACCAAAATTAGAGAAAATTCTTCTCAATTCCTTAATCGTGTTAAACGAATCCGCCCTTGGAACCTCTTAAGCAATCGATCCACTTGGAAAAAGCGTCACAAATTACAAGAAACATTTTTCCTGCTACCGGTCCGCAGTAGTCTACATGCACCCTACTCCAAGTTGCCCCAGGGTTCGGCCACACTGACAAATGACTCTTAGAAGGTGCCGGCCTCATAGCCGCGCAATCATCACATTTTAGAACCATTTTTTCAATGTCATTGTTCAGTGATGGCCACCAAAAATAAGCTTTTGCTAGGCCCTTCATTTTAACTATTCCTAAATGAGATCTGTGTAATAACTCTAGCACATGTTCTTGTAAGGAACTCGGAATGACAATTCTATGTTGCCAGAAAAGGCAATCCTTGACTATGGACATTTCGTTTCTCTTAACCCAGAATCTCCACAGTACATCATCTCGACCAACTCGTTTTGGCCAGCCCTTACGCAAACACGTTAAAACTTCCTGAATAACCGTGTCTGTCTCTATAGCTGTGGAAATGAGCTTGATATCTATGTGCTCGCATTTATCTACATAACACACAAAATCTGATCCACAATCATCTTCAAATTCTTCTTGAGAATTTTCTACCGGAAGCCGAGATAGAAAATCCGCATGATTATGACATGACTTAACAAATTCTACCTTATACGCAAATCCGGCTAATATAATGCCATAACGCTGCAATCTGTTAGCCGCCAAAACTGGAATATTTTTGTGTTCACCTAAAATCCTCATCAATGACAAAATGTCTACCCATAATGTCATTCTCTTCCGTACCAAACCGAAAAAATTTGTTCAACCCCAATCCTATAGCTAAAGCTCGAAGGTATCGCCATGTACCAACGTAAGCTACGGGTATCTTGAAATTATCACTTAAGTAACGCCATGTACAAAAAGCTAAAATTTCCAAAATAAAAAAAAAATGAACGCATAATTTGTGAGTAACGCCATGTACTACAAATTCTAATACGAACGAGATCGGGTAGCTTGTAAGTATCGTCATGTACAAACAAATTCTAAAAACAAATATGATCGGTGAAGTTGTTAAGTAACGCCATGTACAAACAACTCTAATATCAAAATGATATCACCCTTCCTCCTACTTAATGGTACTCTCGGGGAAGCAAACTCCCCACTAATTAATCGAAGAATTTATTCCGTCTTTTACTATTGACTTTAATTCAGACTCAACTTACTTTTATTGTTAATAGGATCGGCCTAGCATTGAAAAAAAAAATTTGGACCCGCGTCTTTATTCACTATAAAAGACACCTAAAAAATTTACAAACCACAAGAAAAAAAAATACAAAAACAAAAAAAAACTTAAATTTTTTTTTTTTTTTTTAAATTTACCCAACTAGTTAGAAAAAACTTCCGGGTAATCTTGAATAAATTTTTCTCCATTCCTCATTTGCGGCGTCACTAAATTAATTGTCTCCTGAGAAGTTATCCCAAGATCGAAACATTCCATAAAATCTCTCCCCACAATTAATTCTGTTCCTTTTTTTACTACAATAAAATTAATATTTTTGTTCCTACCCTTAAATTTCACATCAAAAATCGCCTTTCCTACGACTTTTAAACGATTATTTCCATAACCTGAAATAATCCGCTTGTCTTGTGACAAAATGATTGAACTAAAATGTCGTTTAAAAATACCCTCCGGCATCACACATAAAGATGAACCGGAATCAATCATTGCCGTAAACTTCTTGTTATTAATTTCAATTTCAGCAGTAATCGGACTAATTGACGCAACTAAAACTTTACTATCCCTGTGATTTTCAAAAATGGGATTTATAGGATTATTCTTGCAGAATTTCTGTAAATGCCCAACGCCCTTACATTTAAAACATTTCGCATTACGAAATTTACAATCAAACGATAGATGATCATTCCTTTTGCAAATAAAACACTGTTTTTTAACACTACCCACGGGTGATCTAAAATTCGTACCTGAATTTGATCCTAACCTATAAGCTGGTTTCGTGTTAAAACTACCCTTGGGGCTCGACGATCGTTCCCTACGCTGATCTCGCTTGACCCCATCGCTAGTAACTCGTTTTTTTACTAGGTTTACTTCTGATTTTACTGTATTAGCACTATCCAAAGTTGACATACTAACTGCAAGTCCTTCTATTTCATTAAACGATAACGTTTGCCCTTCTACAAAAATTTTCTCTTTCGCGCGCCCCGGTAACAACCCGATTGCAAACATGTCTATAAGATTTTTTTCCAAGCCTCGTTTCGAATTGACAATACGTTGCTAAAGAACGAAGTCTAACCGCGAAATCTCTTATCGTCTCGCCTTGTTGTTGCCTCGCTAAAAAAAAATTCTCCTGTTCTTTAAAAACTGAACGATTTTTGTTACAATGTTTGTCGAGAAGCGCTAAAAGTTTATCAAAAGATAAGTCCGTTACTTTACTTGGAAAACACAGATTAATTAGTAAGGTCAACGTTTCTGATTCTAGGAGATTCAATAAAAAAGCCCGTTTTTTCTCCACAGACGCTTTGTCATCATGGATCACGAAAAATTGCTCTATCCGAAGTCGAAACAACCCCCAGTCTCCGGAGAGATGGCAAAACGGTGGTATTCTACCCGATTCCATAACTCCCAACAAATAAATCGGCAAAGAAAAATCAACAAGAAAACAATAACAAATAATCCCTCTCAAAGAATCAAAAATACTTATCTCAGGAACTCTTCTGGTCTCCCTCTGGGTTTTATCCTTGTCTTCTGATTAATTGATTAATCCAATGATCCACAGATTCGTCCTTGAAACTATTAATCCAATGATCCGTTTTGACCTTGAAACTTCTGATTAATCCAATGATCCACAACCAGATCGCCTCCTTGCGGTATTTCACTTCTGTTCCTAAAACAAAAATCTTCTTATTCAGCCCGTAGCCACGGAACCAAATGCTCCTTAATCTCGAGCAGAATCTCTTCCGATTCCTTGCCAAAACTGCAAGTCACTCCAGCAGTGACTTAGTCCTCCGTGTCCAGCACCAATTGTTATTCGCACGCGTAACTTTCACACAATTATACTTATACGGCTGCGCCAATTGTTATGTCTGCCCTTTCCTCGGCAGATAGTAATTATTAAATAAGGTTCTTTGAATATAAAAGTGTTTATTTACTGGAATAACCTAGCTGGTTAGCTACGTCTGTTTACTATTCGGGGGTAGGTAAATCTCTGGAGCCTTGCCACGGGAGCTCGCAAAGTATATCTCTGAGACTGCTTCTTGTACGCCAATGCCATCTGGCGAGCTATGGTGCAAGCTACATGCTTACCGCCATCTATCGTATTCTTTCCATATGAAATACTTAATTACTCTACATCACACTTTCATTTCGTGATTTCATTCCGCCTCTTTCCCTCGAAATGAACCGTATGAAGTGAAGAGAGACACTGTTCACTCGCAACCGGAATTTAACATCACGTGACGCGAATGATGTGTGTGAAAACAGTCTTTCACTCACGAATTAGTCGGCCGAGAATGTTCTGGCGTGAGACGAGTAGCCGGAGCGGCTTCACGTCAAAATGCTCCGTTTAGTTCGCTTTTCGAAATAAAGATTTTTTTTTTTACATGAGCTCCACACAGGAGGCCCAGAGGAAAATAATTTCACTCAGGGCCTATGTCATCTTTGGGGATGCTGTGTGGAGGGTTTTTTTAAAGGAAAGGAGGGAGAGGAGAGTTCTGGAATGGAAAAGGGTTTAAGGGGTGGGTAGGAATATGGGGTTCAGTGTCCAGGTCATCCGCCTCCAAGACCTAGACAAACCTCACCCCATGGACCCGGGCACCCCTGCTAAATCACCAAACGTAGCGAACCACTTGGGGTGACCTGTGGCAGAGGTCTTGGTTATCCAATAAAGGTTCCCGGGGCGGCGATACCCATTCCCGCCTCCCAAATTGATAAGAGATAAGATAAAATAATGCTCTATATATTCAATATAACAATTAACCACAAAATAATACGAATGTACACTTTTATGGAACCAAAGTTTCTGATCGAATTTGAAAAAAAAATTATGAAACATTGTGAATTTTTTATGAATTATTTTTATGTGACAGAAACGTTTATAATTTATTTGTCTAACAAAATAAGTGTGTGTTTTTTTTTGTTAACAGTAATTTTAGTTAGAATAAACGCAAGGAGAGCCATTTTTTAAACTTTTAAAAGTTTACATTAAAAATTATTCTATTTAAAAAGTTACGTGGTTATTTCTAATAATAAATTTTGAAAGCATATTTCATCACCTTTCCAAAACAGTTTTTAGTTTTTGGATACGTTAATAAATATTCCATTTATTTCAACGACTTCCAAAAGAATTCCAATGCGCGCCGCGACTACGCTCGATGACTTCGTAGCGAGAATATCGAGTGAACTCTTCTTTCGAAGTAACCGTCTGAACACGCGGTGAAACGAGAATGGAACATTTCATCGAGTAAACCTTCATCCGAGTGAACCGTGTGACTTTTGCCTTTGCTATGTTTAATGATATATCTGAATAGAGTCCTAACAGCCCAGCCTTCATTTTCCCTCTATATTTCTTTTTCCACTTGCCCTCGCCTTTCCGCCTGGCAACAAACCCCAAATGGATATACCGTAAAACATCTAACTACAAATGTACCCACTTATGTAACCTATGACTTTTGGACAGTCAATACTTAAACCTTGTGTTGAGTCAATGCATAGATTGTTTTAAAAGCCACTATTAATAAATATACAACATTAATTAATACATTAAAGCTAAAGACAACACAAGGGAAAAATGTAGAGTTTCCTGTAAAGTTTCATTGTTGTAATTAAGGTCAATATTTTTGACGTCAAGGGTTTACTTAAAATAATTCATAATCTGTCATTTCATAGATGGTGATAATTTAATTTTTTTAGGAAAAAACACTCTTTGCAAGTTATGTCTTAAAATATTAAGATGAATATAATTTGTATCAGAAGCAACATGAATACTATTATTAATAGCTCTGTCCGCATAAATACTTAATTCTTTCAAGAAAAGCACCCAAATACAATACATGCATATATATTTTTTAATTTTATTTAAGGAGAAAACACAGATACAGACAATAATTAACAAAACAATATTATGAACAATAACTTGAGAATTCGCCTGCACCCCAACTATTTCCAACTGATTGACTTGATAAATAAAGATTTTCAAATACATTTTTTATACATGTTTAAGGTCATATTTAATAATGAATCGAAAATTATTTAAAAAGAAGCACATAAAAAGTATAGTAAATGATAAATGAGTTTTCTTTTTTTATAGGAAAACAGCCTTCAATTTTCTACCAAAAGTGCTATAAGTATCAAAAAATATATTGAAATCCTTAAGGTTGTGGTTTTTATTAAACAATTCGCACATTCTTCTGATTGGATCCCTGACACCAGCATTTGTACGTGTTCGGTTAATGTGGAATAAGTCGTTAAGCCTAGTTGTTCTGGGTGGTATTTTAAAATTAATTAGTTTGAGTAAGTCAGGACAGTCGATAACGTTGTTGCAGATTAATTAGATATTGGATTAATTTTTTTTTACATGAGCTCCACACAGGAGGCCGTGAGGAAACAAATTTCCCTCAGGGCCTATGCCATCTTTGGGGATGCTGTGTGGAGGGTTTTTTAGTAAAGGAAGGAGAAGAGAGTTCTGGGAAGGAAAAGGGTTTAAGGGGTGGATAGGAATCTGGGGTTCAGCGTGTCCTGGTTATCTACCTCCAAGACCTAGACAAACCTCACCCCATGAACCTGGGCACCCCTGCTAAATCACCAAACGTAGCGAACCACGTGGGGTGAACGAAATCACAAATACAATATTGTATTTGTACGCCTTTCTCGGAAGAATTGAGTAATGTTTCTGTAAGGACAATCATATTGCGTAAGTGCTGACGCAAACAGTTAATTCATCTTAATATTTTAAAGCATAACTTGCAAAAAGCTTTTTTTTTCTAACTAAATTAAATCAGGGCCATCTATGAAAGTGCAGATTATGAATTCTGGAATAGTCCCGCTGACAGACTGCGTGAAATAGGAACTCTGCAATATCACGTCAACACAAAACAGGTATACCTACATCATTGAATGTAACTGAAAACTTGTACATTCTGAAAGGTCCTTAGTTGCTAAATGGCAAACGCACTGAAAGCTTCTAGTATCAGATTACACGTGATTAACTGGACAGGATCTCGGAGTGACGCGGGGTGGGTGTAATCAATCTTACCTTATTAGAGGATGACGCGGGCGGCGGTGTCAGGTGGACAGGTAACTGATTGATTAGCCCGCCCTTTGTCATGTCATACCTTTCGGCTAATTGCCTTCATAGGAATTCCACCGAGGATTTCATAAAAATGTTGAAGTATTTTCAGTCAATTCGGTCAATATGGTAGTATGATAAATTAATTTATAATTCTGTGGCAGAAGAAAAATTCAAGGCTTCTTCGGATATTTGTAAATTGTGTTTCTACTTACCCGTGATGTCAAACGACTTTGTTTCGTAAAAAAAATTGTAAATACTTTAAAAAAAAATCTTCTCGATAGTAAAAATGCAGACTTTAAACACGTCCAGTGCAGTAAATCAGAGAATATTTTTTAGGGGTACCAAAAAAAACTATACCTACAGACATACCGCTGAGATCTCCGTTGTAAACTATCCCTCTTTTTCATCAGCGACACATGTAACAGAAAGAGAGCTTGTAACGGAGGTCTCAGCGGCAGAATCATTCAAGGTGATACAAAATCGTGGATTTTTGGTTTGAAAATTATATCGCTTAGAAATATTTTAGATGCTTTAATTAAATACTGCGAATAGAACACAACATATTTGCCTTTGAAATAAGCCCAATAAAAACTGTTTTAGGCTAAGAACTGACGGAGCGATTTTCACCCGTGTCCGCCGCGGTTGCGGGCCCGCAGCCTTTGTAGAATGCAGATATTTATGTAAAACATTAAAGCACATTTCACGACGCGTTTTACGCCCGCGGCGTGTGCTATTTATTGTTTGCGGGTCCCGCTGCACCGGCGGTCATCTTGTACCGGCGGGCGCGGGTCGCGGTCCTGCAGCCGCGGCGGGTTGCACCCGCGCGCTCTTCGATCGGTTGGCGGGCGACCGCAGTGGGCAGCGGGGAGGGGTGTAGAGAAATCCTGACGCCATTTTGCAGTGACCTGTTATTACTCGTTGCGTAGTGACGCGTTTGTGCACGTTTATCAACAAAATGGATATTGATATTGAAGTCGATCTACTACTTACTTGAAGTAAGTATAACGCTACAGCTCGTTTCTGGTGTGTGTCCATGGGGGTCTGGAACTCAACTGATCGTTTAACTGCCCGTCTTGCAACCGCCCGTCTTGCGATAACCGCAACCGCGACGACTGCGTAACCGCACAAAACTCCGGTCTCGTGAGTTTTGAAAATAAAACTCCATTTCGCCACCGCAGCGGGCTCGGGTAAAAATCGCTCCGTGAGTCCTTAGCCTTAAAGTTCAAAATCTCCTACTTGTGAACAGCAATTCGTTTGTGGTTTTATTGCATAATGTGGAAAAATTAATTCTTTAGAAAATGATGGTAAAACATTTAAAATATTTGTGCCTGAACTTCTCAAAATAGACTAAAGCACGTTTTTGGCGACGTTTTTTTCTTGAATAAATAAAAAAGCAGCCTTATCGACATCTACATAAGGAGTGTTTTTGTTAGCGGCCTGATCCCAAATTTTACACGCCGTGGTAGGTACATCGCCTTAAGATGAAAAATCAAAAATAATTTTTGGTTTTTCCGAGAATTTCTTCATATAATTTACTGATGGTGTCATAAAGATTGTGATTCTTGGTTGTTAATTCTATACGCCTAGTTAGTATATCCTAACGATAAAATATTTTTCAAATTAATTAATCAGCTACAGATTCAACGTGAACGCGTTTATTATATCTCGTTCTATTTTTTTCTCGCTAGCCTTGCTTTCCGTCAGTTTACGTTTAATTAATCAACTTTGCAATAAGAAAAGCATGCACTTCTGCCTCCATTTAAAGTGGAGAACTTGCTCAACACGTTATCAGTTATAACCCAAGCAGGCAAGTGCACCAGTATACTACACATGATCATGTTGGGACCAAGAAGTACCGAGGGAGGATAGAGGATATAAACAAGTCCTGATACGCACTCACCGTAGAATGTTGGCTTAAGCCGCCAAGTTTATCTCTGCCCGTAGACAACATACTCGGAGCTCGGTACCTACTCGAGAACCACATAGAAATAGAACATTCTGGTTTGCTCGTGTGCGTATCGTCCCCCATTTTGCCGTAATATTAAAGGGTTTAGCCTAACACAAAGTTGTTACAGCCTCCGAGGGACAATCTAATAGGTGAATCTTTTTGAAGTACCTACCTACTTAATATTTGTTAAATTCCTTTCTCATTCCTGAAAGTGAATAAAAAAAATAGTATCAGTCCATGAATATACAGGTAAATGGCGGACATTAATTATTTTATATATTTATTTGTACAACGCCCTTGAGCTGATTTTTCACGAAAACGTCGCTATATAAATTAGCCAATTATTATTATTACCTTTAATTTTTACCAATAATTCGGTGATCAAAAATACTTTTTTTGTGAAACCGCGACCTTCAGTACTAGAAGGCATTAACTTACTTAGGCGCCAATTGCACTCACTCTCCACTTATTAAAATCAGGTCAGTTGCATTCGATCTTCCGAGAAATGCGCGGAAAAATACACTGGTTGGAATTGATTGCGAAAATCAATTCCTATAGTGCGGTCATGCGCCCGGCACTTTTCAATAAATCAAAGAGTCATCGGGAGTCCCAGATCTAATAACAAGAAAGTTCTGATTTCACAAAATATAACACAAATGTGATAAATTTTGAACGATTTTTTCTTTTTTTGAAGAACACTAAAATTCAAAACATAGAAAGCTGAAAACTTCATTTTGGGCCGCAAAAAATCTTCAATTGGACCGAATGCGGCCCGTGGACCGCAGATTGGGCATGGCTGATCTAAACCACAATTCTTTATTATTTGAAAGATTTATTTTTTCCAAAATGAAATATTGGATTTATCTATCCAGTACTGCTGGAATTAAAACTTTATTAAATAATCTATAAGCCGCCGCATTTTTAACAACGGTTTATCACACTTCTTTTCAACAATTACTACAAGTAACAACTATTTACGTACACAAAATAGGTTATTAGGTTCTTAGTTTAGGAAAATAATTATAGGTTCTTAGTTTAGGAAGGTAATTCAGGCATAGGGGAAAGAGGAAATGGCTATTCAGATCTGGTCACAAATCACAGCTAAATTTCTTCTGTATAATAATAATAATTGTTGGATGATTTTTATAGCGCCATTTTCGTGAGAAAATCATCTCAAGGGCGCTTTACAATTCGTTTACACATTTAATCTATACATGTATATTACAAGTGGCTTATTAGTAAGATTGGTAACTAATGACTAATGACTTACAACCATGACCTACCTATTTAGTTTGAAACGGAACCACGCAAATGTCAAATCCATACAAAAAAATGGGGCAATGGAAATTTTTTTACTTTGAATGAAAATCGAATTTTAATGCATATTTTCCGTCTATCCTGACTAAAACCGATGTTTCTTTTGGTAATTAAGTTTTCTATTTTTATATTATTGTATATATATTATTGTTTATAATCACTTTGTGGTTTGACATATTGAATAAAATAAAATACTTTTAGTAGTTTACTTTCTAAAATCTATGCGTATTAAAAGTGTAGCGGCGTGCGGCGCCTTGTGGATTATTTGGCAAAACTTTAAAAAGCATGCCGTTCAAAACTCGATTAAAAATATTGATACCAACAAGGGAATCTCATTAATCCGGCACCTCTTGTAAATCTTTACGGCCGTTGTTCCCAACTTTTCGATCGATCAACCTGAGTCTCCGATCAGCTAAATGATTTGTTTAGTAACGCTCGAT
Source organism: Limnephilus marmoratus (assembly GCA_917880885.1). NCBI lineage: Eukaryota > Metazoa > Arthropoda > Insecta > Trichoptera > Limnephilidae > Limnephilus > Limnephilus marmoratus. The sequence goes on from OU862908.1 coordinate 18,992,872, forward strand.
GCGCCTGTTGGTCGAAGAGAGTGTATTTGTGCATTTGAGGAGTGTTGAGCCAAAACCTTGGCTCAACAGTTGATCAGTAGGGTTGGAAACAACGTACGTCAGTAATTTATAAACAAAGAGTGAAGGTGAGAAAACAATTTTAGTAATAATATTTTTACAAATTAATTTATTTTTCAAAACCATGAGTAGACAAAACATATTAAAAAAACACAAGATGATATGATGATATAAAAACCGAACTTGAATATTTTCTATGATCAATTCATCAAATTTAAAGTTAACTTTTAAATTCTGTTAAAGTTCCTTTCAAGTTCTGTTATTATTTCATTTATATGAAACAAATTACGATGATATAATAAAGAACCTGAATAGAACCTTCACCAACTTAAATATAACTTTGAAATTTTCTGAATCGTTCAAATGCTGTGAAACAACTGGCCCTAACATTTTTGAAAAATGCACTTTCTCATACTAAAAATACCACTGCATCGGTACAATTTCAATGCAACCGCACTTCCATCTTGGTAATCTCAATAAATGTGTAACTTCATTCACAGTCACAGACAAAAGATATAAAATCTCCAAACAACAAAATGTTAAAAAAGTAAAACAACGTCGGACGTGATCTTATCTTTGGAGCGCTCCTCGGGAATTTCCCGCCGAGGGGTTTTATCACTTTCCCGGGGAAAGTTAGCCCGTCCCGCCGTCTGCCAGAAGTCTTACTGCCAAATGGAAATTTCCGAATAAAATTTTAAAACAAAAGTTTGTTTATAGTCCCCGGTACTCGCGGCGCGTCATCGGGGCGGCATGGCAGCTCGAGAATTAATAAAGGTAGGGCCATGCTTTATATAGCTTAGGCCGTAGCGAGAAGCATCACGTAATGTCGGTCAAGATTCGGGACATTTTAAATTACAACTTGTCTGTACTGTACCGACACGTATTATACGACCAATGTTTTCATTTCATTGAAGAAAACTTTAGGACACTTCATTAGAGTGATAAAGTAGGTACCTATCTGGAATGGAGCTTTATAAAAACTCTGTTCTGTTTTACCTCGCAAATTTAAAATTTACTATCAATCCTGTCTAGCTTCTGTACTCGTTAGCTACTCCATTAGGTACTTGAGATGCTTACTCCAACTTGAGCTTTATTTCATCCTTCTTCATAATGTCACACACAGACAACGTTACGTGACAGAGGGGCGGGTTCCCTAGCCGAGTTTACGGGAGAAGTAAATCTATTCATACAAGTTCGAGTACTGAGTTATATTCAATTTGCCGGGCTGGAATGACAGATGGATAATAGGCGGGGAAGAGTTTTGCGGAATTGAGAAACAAAAGACTGGGTAAGGTACCACCTACAACCTACAACATAGAATGCATCGCTCTGTGATTATAAATTCTCTAAATATTTCTTAATTTTAAAATTCCCGTGAACACGCACCAAGAGAGATTAAGTTTAGTATGAAGAGCTTTTAATTTGGTCGAAGAGTTCGGTGTTCATTTTCAGGCAACCTACAGCAAGTTATGCAAATTATTTAATAGGTGTACTACTGACTACTTTTGTATGTAAAAGAGTTCTTTTCATCAAGCACGCCTTGCTTTACTAACCAGTTAGTTGCCCTGTCTCTTTTCGCGTTAGGCTTTTATTTAACTAGTAACTTTTCCTTCGGCTGTCCTGTTGCGTATCAGGTTTGGTGACGCCAAACACGTACCGTCTGCTGTCATAGCCGTAGAACCCAACCGACACTTTGAGTAGGTACATCTGTAGGTACAGAGTGCCCACAGTCGTAAAGTTGGAATAGTAACTGCTTCACCCTGGACACTGGGAAAACCACTTCGTTATCCAGAAGGTGTAGCTAATGGAACCCTATGAAAAGGGCTTTTATTGCATCAGTAAGAAAAAATATTCATCAGGGTAGGCTGTATGTCCTACTTGGATGTAGGATTACAGCGCACCATAAACTGCAATCCAGTTTAAATTTATGGAAATTGATCGTTTTTCATAAATACAAAATAGGTGGAAGGAAATCTCCAAACTGGGTGGAGCTCTGCTTTTGGTGAAAAAAATTATTATAAAATACGTTTTATTTGGATTCATGACAGTTGATTCCCTGATAGTTGGCCTTCTGTAATACTTATATACAATATGCAGTCGGTTCAGGGAAAGTACGGTATACCACTTAGTTATACACAAAATATAACTAGGTAGGAGCATATACCGCCGAAAAATAAAAGAATAAAACATATTTTCATTCAGATGCATCACGGAAAAACTGTATACACCAGTGTTTATATATACTGTATACACCAGTGTTAAGTACAAACAAACGACTCTGTAAATAAATTTGTTTTAAATCCACACCAACTTCTTATTAAAGGTATTTTTGAAGTCGATTTTAGGTTTGAAATTGTTAAATAATGCACTAAAAATTATATAATAATTGCAATTTCGGGGGACCAACTGTCATCACCGTTTTATATACATATTACGTTTACGTTTTATAAAAGTAACGTAAAGCCGATCATACAAATCAAATTATTATTTTTAATTTATAAACTAACGTTTAAGACAAGATTTTTATGCATATCACAAAGGGTAACTATTATAAGCAATAATTGTCAGCCTGAAACACTCATTTACATTGAAAAATCTTCCGAGAAAAGATACTTGCCGCCAACGGGACTTGAACCCGTGACCTTCTGATTGCCGGTCGGATGCTCTGACCACTGAGCTATGGCGGCTTATCTAATACCCGCCAAATAATTCAATATATACTGGTGTTTCATTCAACAATTACTGATTATTACATTTTTATTTATATGGTGTTTCAATTACTGATTATTACATTTTTATTTATACTGGTGTTTCATTCAACAATTACTGATTATTACATTTTTATTTATATTGAATTATTTGGCGGGTATTGGAAAGCCGCCATAGCTCAGTGGTCAGAGCATCCGACCGGCAATCAGAAGGTCACGGGTTCAAGTCCCGTTGGCGGCAAGTATCTTTTCTCTGAAGATTTTTCAATGTAAATGAGTATTTCAGGCTGACAATTATTGCTTATAATAATTGATACAAATCAAACATTAAAAATATATATTTATATAGTCGACGAGCACTAATATGAAATTTTAATTCATACAAGTTAATTAACAAACTTGCAAATACAAATCTATCTACAAAAATATAAGTAATGCAATTTTCCAGTAGCAAATGTGAAATATGCGTGACATGATACACGAAAAATACAACTCTTGCCTGTAGATTTCGATTCGAGATATACATACGAATCCATTTCAAAGCCGATGCTTTAAACTTTTTGTTGATTGCCTCTCAATTATCCACATTTATACATTGTCCTGGCTTTAGTGTAGACTGCAGACTGTAGGTACACCATTGAACAACCCCAAGTCCGTCCTTTGATATATCCCTGTGGATATATCAAAGGACGGACTTTCCTATCAAGGTATTTACTATTTAGGTACTACTAGGTTCTAGGTACCAATTTCCCCCGCCCCTGTAGAGTTTATTTCTTTCCTAGTCCAGCCCTTGTTCAGATAAATAAATAAACCAAAACCCTTTCTTACGAAGACATCGTTTGTCATGTTGCCAATGAAAGAGTTTTGTATTCGTCTCATGGAAGTTTGTTAGCCAAAGCTGACTTGTCGTGAAGCTTTTCCCGCATAGTAGGTACTCTCCAAATCTCTACAAGTTCCGAAAATAAACAAGGAACAAAACCAGCAAACTTTGAAAATATACTCGTGCATCATCAGGAAAGGTAGAATAGAAATTGAAGTGGGTAGAAATATGATGTATTGTACTAGAATAAGTTTGCCAGACCGAAGAGCTTTTAATTTTAATGCTGGAGCACGAAATATTGATTTATTCTACTTTAAACTGAGGGGAGAGAAGTCCTTTAGGGCTATGTTCATCTAGGCATGAACGGTCTGCAAATTGGTATTGTTTTTAAAAAATGACGAGGTCGAAGGATTGTACAAGTCAGTGAAAAAATATTTTTTATTATTTAAATAGTAGGGAAAAGGGGAATGAAAATGGGAAGAATTTAAACGTAATTTGTTTTCACTCGCTGTCCATGAAGTAGTAGTAATAATAATAATAATACTTGGATGATTTATATAGCGCCGTTTTTGTGAAAAATCACCTCAGGGGCGCTGTACAAACTTATAATACATTTCTAAAATCTAAAAAAACTACAAGCTAGACAAAAAAAATAAAACAACTTATGGCTAAAAACGGCATACACCGGTTCAATCACCGATACGAAAATATATGTACAATATTTTGGACAACGCGATGCTGCCTAAAAATTAATGAAAACAGGACCATATTTACCTGGGAGGTCGCTTGAAATTAACACTTTATATTATTGTCCATTTAAAGAAATTTAGTTAGAGTTCGCACGCAGAGGACATAATTGTGAACACATGTTATTTAATCCTGAAAAATATTTTAATATTAATAGGTAATATATTCGTTGATAAGGGGATTTAATGGCGGGTGGTGCAGTAGTACCTATAAGGATTTGATCTAAATGTGATTCGCTGTTAGTAGTTGTGGAGTAGTTTATAATTTATTTAAATAAAAAAAAATGTTCTAAAAAGCTTATTAATAATCTGTAGCAATTTCTGTCATGTCTATGGACTCTTATTTTATTATTATGAAGATAAAATACGTTCACCATTCACGTACGATAACCGTTAAAATAATAATATATCGAACCGTCTAACACGGAAGAAAGTTGCATTATAATACATATTTGAGTGTCGGTACATACGAAGTATGTGTGTATGCACTGGTGCGCGTATTACCACCCCTTACACAGCGGGGGAGGAGGGTGGGTGCAGTGTGACTCACGCTTCCTCCCGTCTGTTGCCCCCCAGTCCCAGCCCCCAGCTCTAAAGCCCTTGCAGCGGGCTCCCCCAAATAACCCCTCGCCTCGTACAGGGGGCGCCCGGCGCTAATCGCATTCTGTTCCGTGATACACTACACGGGGATCAAACAAGTTCGCATTCACCATGAAATTGAGACTCCCGATGAAAAGGAACGCTCTACCAAATAGAGAAACCAATGCCAACCCCTACTACATGTATGCACCTTTGTACAAAAACACACACATCTATATCGCTTTTTCGCAGTGTCTGTGTGTTTCTTTATCGTTTGTTTGTCGAAACATTGCACAAGGGGGAGTAGTAAACACAGTCCAGCAAAATTGAGCCACCGCGTAAAAACACACAAACCTTTTAGTATTACTCCCAACAAGAAATTGAGAGTTTTTCGTAACTTTTTAATGAAAACCGGAAACTTTGAGCGCGCAAAAGAGGCGGGTGGGACCAAGCAGAAACTCCGGGGGTGCATATTTCGGACTGGACGAACTGTGATAAAATGAAAAATCTCAAGTTCAATAACCGCGTTGCACACGAACAGGATGTGTCAGAATTCCATAAAGCCGCCAACTTATGTATCACCTTTGCTATAATTTCCTGAATACCTAGTAGGAATAATATGAAGTAATATATTATATTTACATCATTTACATGCACTGGGTGCAAACACCTTTATAGATTATCCTTCTTACTGTAAATTTATGGACTAATTGCTTCTATTAAATTTTGTTCAGTTTTGTACTGAAACTTCTATAGCACCGATGTGATTTGGATTTCGGATGAAACGGAAATGACGATTACTACACTTGCGACGCAACAATTGCACTCATTGGCCGTTTTGATTATGATGTTACCCTTAAAGGCTCCTATTGGTTGAGAAATGAAACGGAAACTACGCTAGTCTGCGCTCATTGGTCGCTTTGATTATGACTTCACTTTTCAAGTATTGGTTAAGATTGTTTTGTTAAAGTTTCGCTTCTACCGCGTGTAAACTGCACTCGATTTTTTTTGTTTTGTTTGTTCAAAAAAATCCTTCTGGTATGAAATCTCGCTTATCAATTATTCCCCTTTAAACTTCAACGAAACAAAAATATTCTATAGAGAAAACAAAGTAAAGAAATATTATGATTATTCCCTCTGAATTTCGTTTCGAGGACAAAACGAAAATCCTAGGTTTCCACTCATACGTGTTTGCTACCCCTATGTAAATTTTATACGGCTTATGAATTATTGAAATTTGATAATCCAGGATTTTCCATGTTCATTCCGAATAGCGGTTACCGTTTTTTTTCAAACCCTTTGAGTTAAAATCAAAGTCAGTGAGATAAAAATGACTTTGAGCACAGATGGGACCAATTAAATCATTTCGATCGCGATCCACATGGCATTATTAATTGCGACCAAATGTAGGTATTAGTACCTATGCCGGGAAACATAAATGGTAAAGGTAGCGAGAAGAATAATTAATACAGTACAGACCATAAGTGCACTCAATATAAAACGGTGTTCAATGATCAACCTTTTTGAAATTTCATTCAATGGAGATAGTCTTAGACATTAGCTGCAAATTTTACACGATGTAGGAAGTACGAATATACGAGCACTTCATGATATTATCAGGTTTTATTTGCAAATAATGTTTCTAACAGCAAGAGGTAGTTATTTAAAGAGTGTTATATTTTAGGTAAGTCTGTTAAATATTCATCCATTACTCTAAAAATTGGTCTAGCACTAAAGTAGGAATCAAACATCTCTTATGTTAATTACTAGTTTATTCACAGTCCTCCTCACTAGGGATTCCTGTTCTGAGGCGGACTCTGGGTAGTTGAGTTGATGTGACATCATGATTTATTCATCTTCATGTTTGTTGATTTCCATATCTTCACGCTTGTTATTATACTTATTTCTAAAAAATAATTCCTGGCTTTAACAAGTCCCGACTTCATTTTAAATAGGACCATTGTGACACGGAAGCTGTTAAAATATATTTGGTATCAAGAATGTCACGAAAAATGAAAAAAAGTAAAATTTTATTTTTTATTTACTGAAGGCATAAACGCAGGTAGGTATTAGTACTGGGCGTTGACGATAATTCTATCCAACGCTATTCGTTATCGTTGGCAATTTTCAACTGTTGAAAAGGCTGTTGAAAATAACGTCGACGTTGACACAACTATAATAGGAGATCGACACGATACTAACAAAAAAACAAACAAAAAATATATCAAAATCGTATTAAGGAATCTCTTTTAACGGGTGGTTCCCCGAATCATTGATGTATTATTAATTATTATTATCTCTATGCCCCACGCCCCACACACGTAATAATAGTCCTATAATAACGTTGAAAGTTGAAACTGTTGGAAGACGTTGGTTTCGGTGTTGAAAATATTACCCTGTTGAAATATTATAACGTTGAAGATATATTTTGCTTGTCACTGATAAATTCGCTTGTTGCTTGGCGCTACGAATCGGCCGTATTGGACGGGAAAAAAAACGTGCAGTAGGTACGTACATTACCAAAAGACCATGTCTAATTGGGTATAATATCGTTCACGAAGTGTGATCTCTTGACCCTTTTGATTTTATCATTCCAACACCGTTGAAAACAAGATACAAAACGTAGCTGTTATGCGACCGGCGTTGATAATTATCAATAGGTTATTTTTTGCTTGTCGTTGATAAATTTGATTGTTCCCTGGCGCTGCGTATCGGCCGTATTGGATGTGAAAATAAAAAAAAACGTGCAGTAGGTACGTACATTACCAAAAGACCATTTAAAATATCGAGTAATGTTGTTCACGAAGTACAAACTCTTAACCCTTTTTATTTATTAGGCAGTTGAATCGTTGACTGCGTTGAATAATATTCGCATGTAGGTATTATTTTTCAACTGTTGGCGCTAATTATTTTCAACAGCGTTGGACGTTGAAACAAAATAACTATTGTTTCCAACGGCTAGTTATATTTTAATACAGTACTAGTAGGTATATCACAAGGAATAATTGGGAGACGAGATGAATATACTAAATTGACTAATTTTGCAGATTTATTAGCTGATAACAATAACATTACTTACGTTTGGATAGCATAATTATAATTTAGCTATATTTAACCCCACCAATTTCACATATAAATAATATCCATTTACTTCTTAGATGATATATTCAGGGTGCTCTTCTTACTTAAAATTACTCCCACAGTGGTGTTTACATAGTACGGAATAGGTAGGGATAAACTGACTAACTTACAAATTGTGTTATTAAGTTTAATAGCAACTAAACCTTGAACCAATATACTAAACATTTCAGAGAGATATTCTCAATATTTAGATATAACATTTTATCATAATATAATTGAAGCTTAACCATTATCTAGGAAAGACAATCGAATATAATAAATTAATTAACATCAGGGATTTTACAGAATACGTCTAATAATAAAATGATTAAAAACCAGAAAAAAAACACTGGGAAATGGAAAATGAAAAATATTTTTTAGGAAGTGGTCCTTAAATTTTACGCATTTTAAACCCCGATTTTCAATTCCCTAAACCGCTTATAAAGTTAGGTTAGAGTTTGAGATATGCGCCACAGGAGACCGGCCTGGACCTCTGGTAGGCCATTGCCGGGAACTAAACTATATTAAACAGAGGATCGGGATTATAAGGGACAACCCAGGGCGTAATTTGCTCTGGACCGCAAATCCCGTATCCGGAACCAACCAGCCACGGTATTAGCATCCGGCACTCCATAAAAAATAATTTTACAACCTATAAAACATATTAAAGGACCTACCATATCGTAGGGCTAAACTTAGGATATTTTACTATAATTGTAGATGGAAAAGGAAGAATAATTAGGTAGGTACTCCAATACCCTGCACCCTTCACGAAGATACGCAAAATACTAAATTAATAAAACGATCGATGATCCAGGAGAGGATTAATGAGCATCTATAAATAAGTTTTTTACCAAGTGATCAACAATTGCGAAATAATTGTACTAGCTACAAAAATAAGAAAACTCCAATGTCTTGATCACATCTTGAGGGGTTATAAATACAACTAAACTTGGGTTTAATTTGGTGTGTGGCCGGATCGAGAGAGACAGAGACTGGTTGAGGGAGGCCTTTTGACCTCTCCAGCCGGCCTGTCTCAACCCATCGCATCGCCTTTCATCGCAGTTGGAGGATTTATACGTCTGTCACTCCTGGACATACTGACCCCCAGATTCCTACCCACCCCTCGTACCTTTTTCTTTCCCAGAACTTCCCCTCCTTCCTTTCCATAAAAGACCATTAAAATAGCATCCCTTAAGATACATAAGTCCAATATTATTTTCCTCAGGGCCTCCTGTGTGGAGCAAGTGTAAAAAAAATTATTTATATATTGATGAAAAACGTACAGGAAAATGTCTTCCAAACCTATGTAATTGATATTGAATATGATAGTCAGATACGAAGAGGGACCCAGAAGAAGAATACAAATAACAATATAATTACCTCAGTAGCATACGAATATAAATGCACTGACTGCGTGGTTTGAAAGCGTGTTAGCTAATTTGCAATTAGACGTGGAAAACCTTCGTGATTTTTCTACTTATGAAATATGAGCATATGCCTGCAGGTTGATGACCTTCGTAAAATGAATTTTCAACTACTTTTGCAAAGAACAACGAGGATTAATTAAAAGTAAATAATAAAAAATAATATATTTATTAACCTTCGATCAGAGCATTTTCTGAATTTATGGAGAATGTTAACTGCCAGGGATTTTTCTACAAACTAGCCAGTTTAACTTTCCGCTGGGCAGTGTGTGTTTACCCCAACCCCCGGCGTCCTTCGAGGTCCTTCAGCGTCCTGCGTGACCTCCATTATTATACCGTACACAAATTATTTCAGATTCACGCACATGATATTCCTAGAACACGAATACTGAAAAATAACATTTTTTTTATTTTAATTAGAGGCCACTGAATTGCGTACGGTTTGAAATTAAATTAAAAGTAGGTAAACTTATTATAATTTAGGTGAATATTATTTATTAAAGTATAATTCGCAACTGTGATTCTGTCATTATAACTAAGGTTTCAAATTATTCAGAAATAAAACTTTTTTCAAAATAGTACTTAATTAAATTGAAATATATATAACCTTTTGATTCTAAATTCATAACTAACTACTTATAAACTTTATCGAAGAATGAACTATTGCGTAGGAATGGTAGATACTCTCAGTATCGCAATGGTGAAAGACCACCATTCAGAATCGAAAAGTTGGGTACTTATCTGTTTAACCGCGAGCGCTTATGTGTTGTACCATCACACTACGCATCAAATATTTCTTTCTAGGGTAGGAGAGAGATCAGATGAATTAGAGAGCTGCCGCGAAATGTCATTTCTTTGTACTGGATCTGTCAACTTGACAGCTGTCATCCGTTTGTTTACGTAGCTCCGTAATTAAAAGGACCCCCTCTCCTGTTTAACGGCGGAGAGGGGGTGGCATAACATAACTTTTCGTATATCGGTTACATCTGCTTATATGTGACTGGTCTTGTATGGGATTGTATGGCGAGCGTTATTGTGCGTGCGATGATCTTTTATCTTTTATCTTTGATGGGGAAAGCCCCTTAAATGTTTGATGACCAGATGTGAAAAGCCAGGTACTTGCCAACCTTCTACTTCCCCGTCTACTTCCCTTCCCCGCTCCTTCCAGCCTCACAATAACCCCAATTGGAGAAGTAGTTGGGACTCTTGTGCGGTATTCACATTTTTTAATTCAATCAGCATATTTACAACAGGGACACCCCGACGGAGGCGTCTATTTCGGTGACCCGACAATTCGTCCTGCGACAATTCATCCGGCGACAGTTCATCCTGCGACAGTTCATCCGGCCGACAGTTCATCCTGCCGACAGTTCATCCCGCCGACAATTCACCCGGCGACAATTCATCCTGCCTGATCATTTAGAAGATTTTTATTAAGGCGATCCACTAGTACACTACTGTGCCGTGGACAGTAGTTCTTCGGTGGACGCCATAGGGTTCACTTTGAATAACCGAATTCGTCGACTAGCGGCCGTATTGTAAAATATCAACGCGAAAATGCATATTTTATTTTATTTTGGGAAGATTGGGTGTAAACATCAACTTTTTTTGCGATTATTATAAAATAAACTGAATTTGCCACATTACACAATAAAACCATATCCGAAAAGGGGTTTATAAATAGGAGAGTTTGGACTTGAAAGTGTGTTTTTTAGACCTTATACTTTATTTTTTTATAGGCTTATTAAAAGACTTTAATAAAAATGACCGATATTTTTAAGGGCCAAGGTATGTTCTACACGCAGTATTTAATTGAAGCATCTACAATACTTCTAAGCGATCAAATTTTCAAAACAAAAAAATATGATTTTGTATGATTTACTATGGCTTCATCTTAAGTAAGTATGCAAAGAGGATATACGGCCGTACAACCAAAATCGATATACTTATATCTGAAGGCATCTTGAGTGGAAATCCGCTGTAAAAATATTTTTACTAACAATAATTTCGACTCTCCGATGAAGCATGCGTGAATAACAAAATACGACATTCTTATACTTATAGGTTATACTTATAGGTTAGGTTAGGTTAGGTTGAATTGTCAGGATGAATTGTCGCCGGATGAATTGTCGGCGGGATGAACTGTCGGCAGGATGAACTGTCGGCCGGATGAACTGTCGCAGGATGAACTGTCGCCGGATGAATTGTCGCAGGATGAACTGTCATGGAACCGTCTATTTCATTTCCAGAGGCGGCATTTCTATGTCAGTTAGGTTAGGTTAGGTTAGATAAGGTTAGGTTAGGTTGTGGTGCCGCGTATTTCGAAATAAATCTTTGTATTGTGACCTCCATGTTTGTTTAATAAATTATTGTCCTCGTAAACAGCAAAATACGTAATATTTTGCAAAAACTTCATGTACGTACTTTAAAAGTTTAAGCCTTTACGTAATTAGTAATTACGTAATTGAAGTAATTTATGCTTTTCCGTACAACCTCTTGCTCAGCTGTCCTCTGTAGATATTAGTCCAACTTACGCTCCATAGATATTAGTCACCACTGGGACCGTCATAGATATTCGTCCGACCTTAGCTCTGTAGATATTAGTCCTCACTCTGAAGTTCATAGATATTAGTCCAACATATGAGCTGTAGATATTCGTCCGACATACAAGTTGTAGATTATTGGATAAACATCTGAATATTATTTACTTGTAAAGTGTTCCAAGGTTCTATTGCTGTCACAGGATAACCTACGAGTAACTATTCTAGTAGTAGTAGTAAGTGTACACCACATAGTGCTAGACATAGCCTTTAACGGTATCTGTAAATAATCGAGTATTCCATCTGCAATTACCAGAATGGCTGCAGGTCGATACGATCGATTGGCATTATGGCAGTACCCAGACTCAGCTTGGGTTCTACTCTTCTACTGAATTTCAAAAGCCATAACAAATATTGCATTTATATGCAGTTCGTTGTTTTTTAAATTTCGTCTGTTCTTTTTTTAAATTTAATTTATGTCTGGTAGATTCACTTAATTTGAACAATTCATCAAATTTCAATCAAAGTTCTGTGAAAGATTCATTCATCTTTCACAGAACTTTTTTTTTACATTAGCTCCACACAGGAGGCCCCGAGGAAAACAATTCCCCTCAGGGCCAATGTCATGTAAAGGGTCTTTTTAGGAAACGAAGGAGAGGAAGTTCTGGGAAGGAGAAGGGTATTAGGGGTGGGTAAGAATCTGGGAGTCAGTGTGTTCAGGAGTGACGGACGTATGAATCCATCCCTCCCACTGCGGTGCAAGTCTATTTCCGAGAGATTACGGCTGGAGAAGTCAAAGGGTAGGGATGGGTAAGAATCTGGGGGTCAGTGTGTCCAGGAGTGACGGACGTATGAATCTATCCCTCCCACTAAGGTGCAAGGCGATGTTCCGAGAGAGTACGGCTGGAGAAGTCAAAGGGACTCCCTCAACTATTCTCTCCCGATCCGGCCTGTCATGCAGCTGGTTGGGCGGACGCATCAGCCGCCAAGATCAGGACACACCTCACCCCATGAACACGGACACCCCGCTTAGTCACCAAACACGGCGAACCATTTGGGGTGACATACGGCAGAGGTATTGGTTATCGAATAAATGGTTCCCGGGCGGCGGTACCCATTAAAACTATTATTATTACATCATTGGCTGTTTGTTTCTTGTTATTATTTCATCATGGGCCATTTATTTTACAGTAATTGGATAATAAGTAACAGAACTTGAATAGGACTGTTAACTTTGAACTTTGATGAATTGTTCAAATTCTGTGAAACAAGCCGTCCTTACATTAGAGTCTGGAGCTGAAAAATTAATTACAATTTGTTATTACCTGATTATAAAGGTCGATTTGAGTTAAGTAGGTAGGTACTTAGTTACTGAACAATAGAACCACAAAAAAAATCCATTATAATTTATCACATTTTTTCTATACATAACTTTTTCATTTAATTATTCTCACGATAATTTACATGATATTCATAGTAGTGTCACTTACAGTATTTTTAACAGTAATATTTCACACAGTATAGTATATTTGTACACCGTAAGATGATACAATATAATAACCAAAAGGTGCAAAAATCTAATGTTATTTTTTCTTTTATTTTGTAGGTTATTTAGCCGATTTTCACTACCACTGTAATACATTTTTTAAAAATCTCATCTAAAATGCAGAAAACCATTTGTGTGATAAGGGGCCGTTTAAGTATTAACTATCGTACTTGGGGGGGGGGGGGTCTTGTGAAACGTTACTGGGCGTTACGAGGGGGGGGGGTTCGAACAACGCGTTACGTAACATGTTTTTCTTTATTTAGATAAAAAAAAACTAGGGAATTACAAACTTCCAAGTTGGCAATCCTTTTCTTTCTCGAAATCTCTTGTTTTATTTATTACCGCAAACGCGATTAAAGCAAGACAAAAGGTATTTAAGCGACTTTCCAGTACTTTGCGCAACTTAATTGTGACTTTCAGGTAAAAATTATCACTTGGGCGTTACGTAACGTTTAGGGGGGGGGGGTAGTACGGAAAAAAGGTTACGGCGCGTTACATGGGGGTGAGGGGGGGGGGGGGTCAAAAACGTTGAAAAATTGCGTTACATAATACTTGAACGCCCCCTAATCTAATATCTGAAGAAGCAAAAAATCACGATTGACGAACTTTGTGGTCATTGAATCGCCACATCTTTTCTGCCCTAGTTTTTTTGAGGTACACAACTATTTTCAACTCACAACCTAATATCCATAATGTGCTAAAACCGTAAAGAAATATAAACCACAAATTTTGTTCCATTTGCTCAAGTTCAAACATAAAAAAATAGAGTTCATACTTGGGCGAAGTTCGGTTGTAAAACATAAAAAAATAGTAGGTAAGTATTCTACATGAAAAACATATCAATTACTAGCGATTACACCTTGTCTAGGTACTCGTACGTCAAATTCTTACGCCACATTTCACGTGAACGCAGACCAAAAGAATTACAAAATAAATAGTATCATAGATGGCCCGTTATAATCTGATAAAAAATGAAGCAAATCACCCACGTGATCGGGAACCAATCAATTTAAGGCAGTTGTAAATTATCCGAAAGGTGAATACGAGATTTCCCGTTGCTGCTCTTGAATATGCTAAAAAGTGTCGGTTTATTACAAGCATTTATAAAAATTCGTTGCCGCGTGCACGAGTATATTTTAATTTTGCCGATTTTTAATTCATCGCCCTAATTTTCATATACTTTCTTAATATGTAGGTAGCTTTTTTTATTTTTTTTTATTTATTTAATATAGTTATATAATTGTACAGTGGAGTTATGGAAATTACATAGCGGTACAGAAATTATTTAAACATTGCAATCTCACCAAAGAAGAAGCTAGTTCTTGTGCTTGATGAGCGAGTTACACTAACTATAACTGAAATAGAACAACATTATGTAATAAGTAAGTATATAATAGGATAAATTGAGACTTCTGGATCATCTAAATGTGTAGGTGTACATACATAGGATACGGTTACATACGGTTATTGTGCACTTAGGAGAAATTCGAAAAATCTAAATAAAATAGAGATGAATATGTATTAAAAATAAATAGAAAGAAAGAGAAAAACATGTAATTATTTAGTTAATTATTCCTGATGAAGTGTAGCTTCAGTTTGAGTTTCAGTTTATTGATTTCTTTGGTTTTTTTTATTTCAATGGGAAGGTTGTTGAAAAACTTTATTCCTAAATAGACATAATTGTTTTGCATTAGTTTATGTAGGCCTATATATATTATGTAGGCCTATATATATGTAGGCCTATACTGCCTAATTTATGTAGGTATTTTGTGTAGGTACCTACTGTAATAATTTCTAACCAAAATGGTACAGCTGGAAAATATTTTGTAATTTATAGGAAAGTTTTAAACAATGGCAACACAAATCTAATATACACAATATATCACTCGAAATCCGAGAGAAAGCAAAAACACGAGATCGGAGGCCAGACGATGACAAGAATAGATAGATTTGTCGGTAGGTACGCAATTTTTCTTTCTCCCAAATCTATGCACATTCGTTATCGGTAAGCTGCTGAAACCACCCACTTTCTAAAAACGCCCCACATGCTCATGATAGCTTTTTCGTGATTGCTCCAGACATCATCTATCATTCATAGAATTTGTCTAAAGAAGTGGGGCTTAAGTTAATAGCCAGTACGCAATTTTGGCTTTCTAAAATAGAAATTGATTACACGAGCAAACCAATTTTCTAACTTTATTATCTTTATCGTATAAAAAGGCATTCACTGATAATAAAACAACATACAATTACCTGTATTCGGGCTAATAAAAAAATATCAGTACGAATAAAATAAGATTCCGACAATTAGCTTCCTAATAGACAGAAAAGCGTACTTAAAGTTTACGACTTATTGTTAGAGTAGTTACCTATATGTTATAATTATATTTTTTATGAAATACCTAGCTGCCTGAATCAAAACAAATAAGCAATTCAATTACGTTGGGAGGCATTTACCCACCCACGCAAAGCAATATCTACTTAAAAAAAACTTGTCAATAAATTATTTATTATTGATATTAGAAACATAGGTACTCGATTTAGGGAATTTAACGATTTCCTATAGTACATTTTATTTCCAATAATAGAAAATGCAATTTAATTTAAAAAAACGAGGAGTTGTGTCATTGATCCCTTTGGCATCAGTACTGATTTCACCACTGGCATCCGTAAACGTTGACATTTTTTGCATTAATCGTTTCAATGACGCGTTCTTATTATCAACAGCTCTGTCCAAGAACGATTTGTCAGCTAATGTGTTTCTTCCTTGTTTTGTATTTCTTGGGCATTCATTATCTATGTAAAAATTCTAGACATTTTGTTTTGAAAAGTTTTATTATATGTAGATAAATTTACATTTTTTAGCCAAAACAAAGTATTTTGTACTGCGTTTTAACCCCTCTGACCTCGGGCTTATTTTGTCGAAAGGTTAAAAATTACCAAATCCAAATAAATGGAATATTTCTGAATGTGTCCGAAAACTAAAAATTGATTTTGAAAGGTGATAAAATACGATTTTAAATTTTAAATAATTTAAAATAAACATATTAAAATTTTGAACGCGAACCTAAAAAAGTTCTTAAAATGGCTCACTTTACGTTTTTTCTAACAAAACTTACTGACAACGAAAAAAAAACACATACATTTTTTATAAAAGTTACCGTTACTTAACTTTTTTGTCGTTTCGTGTAAAAATAATGAACATAAAAATTCCCAAGTTTTCATGATTTTTTTTCAAATATTCGTCGGAAACTTGGTTTTCATAAAGAATTATTTTAAGGTTAACTTTTAGATTTGAATATAAAGCGTGATGTTTTCTCTTTCTAACAGCGTTTGTATCATATTTCTCACCGTCATAGTAAGGGAGAAAACGATTTCCACAAAACCTATAAGAGTTGTTCCAAAAGAGAACAAATTAGACTGAGGGGATAATATTTAAAACTAGGCATAGGTTAGAAGAGCCAGCAAATGCACAAGAAACGTGTGCAACATCTTACTACGGTATGTATTCATACTCAACGTACACTACCCGAGAAGTTCCCATGCGTTGGTATTAACAAATTCATTTGATGTGTCACACCCGATTTCCAAGAGACCTATAAGAGTTGTTCCCAAAAGAGAACAAATTAGACTGAGGGGTTAATATTTAAAACTAGGCATAGGTTAGAAGAGCCAGCAAACACACAAGAAACGTGCGCAACATCTTACTATGTTATTTAAAAGTATTCATATTCAACGGACACTATCCGAGAAGTTCCCATGCGTTGGTATTAACAATTTCATTTGATGTGTCATACCTCCAATCCGTCACGAACAATACAAAACTGAACACTTCGCACATTTCAAATCAGTCAGAAAGCATTGACGTTTCGTGTTCGGAAATCTTCGTCTGAAATAATGGAAAATAAATTAATAAATCGGATTTTAGTTCGACTAGGCTTGTTGAAAAAGTATCGATATATCGATATTTTTAATTCAATATATCGATATTTTTAGCCGATATATTTTTATCCGATATATCGATACAAAATATCCATTATCGAAAATGGTATCAAAAACGATATTTTTTAAATTTATGTATTTAAAGTCACTAGAATCCAAAACAGTATAGGAACGAACGGAAAAAAAGTAACTGTATTGGGTCATGATATCTGGCGGTTGAAATTTTAACTATTAATAGCTTACAAATCTATTGTCTTTGTATTAGTATTTGTGATCACCAATACTATCTCATGTGTGTAGGTACATACATAGAAATGTATGCTATTTTTCGCCATTTTTTTCTAAGCCACTCCTATGTGTTGGTTCCCAATTGTCTATGATTATTGACTATACCTTGTTCCAAACGCGAAGTCCTTTTTGACAGATTAATACGCCAATAGAATGTTACTGAGACGTATACAATCCTTGTATGCGTCTCAGTTTACATATTAGTTAGAAGACATCTTTTTAGTTTTTGATATTTTTGTAATTATTACGTAATAAAAATGAATAATGATAAAAACACCTTCATTTTTATTGAGATTTTTACACATTAAAAAAATCAAATTGTGTACAAAAATAACTATTGATAATATTGAGCTGAATACACTATTATTTTAAAAATGCAAAATCTCTTGAAAATTTGACCGATATATCGATATTTTTTCATCGATATATCGACGTCGATATTGATATTTTAACAAATATCGATACATCGATATATCGATATTTTTTTTCACTTTCGACATCCCTAAGTTCGACCCTAACCGTGCCACAAATTAAAAGTCGTGAGGACAGACAGTTAAAATAAATTGTTATAATTTATAGATATAATTATTAATGTATCTATCTATCTGCTATCATCTCAACAATCAAATAAAAACTAACTGACTTTTTAAATACATCTATTTTGAATTTCACTCTTGTTTGTTGGAATGATGTGGAATCTTGGAAGTGAAAATCAACTCGCTTCCCAAAATCTGATCGAGCTGAAACTGGGCAGATAGACTCGTTGCCGATGACAATGAATTCAGAAAACTAACTAACTAACATGGCCCGACTCAAGTATCTGATTTACTTGGTTGTGCCATGTCTTTCTCAGGCGTCCCCGACTAAAATTAAAGTACACGAAATAAATATCGGTCTTACCATCTCCGGGTAAGATCATCATCATCGCCCGGTTGGTAGGGCTGTTGATTCCGATCATATCAAACCAATATAATAATACTTTATTTTATTTTATTTTGAATCAGATCTCAAAACTATGGTCACCCTAAAAGTCTACATTAATGTACTACCTAGCGCCGTCAGTTTGGTGGGTACCCATAATCTCAATCTGTAAGAAATACAACAATATTGTTCTTTCAAAATCTGTATAATTTTGTGTTATTTTGTTAACTTGTATAATTATTGTTAACCTCAACACAGGCTTGTCCTAGTGAGGTAACAAATTGTATTGTAAACATTTTTACCTACAGTGTAAAGAAACAATAAATAAATAAATAAATAAATATGTTTAAGTTTTAAAGAACATTTAAAAACAGAGTTGGTAGGGCGGTGGATTCCGATTACTGGTTAGGAAGGTTTAAATCTCAGTCAACCCATTTTTTACTTTTTATTTATTTGGGAGACCAATAGTTTACATTAATAATAAAGCATATAATAATTGAGTACAATAATTGAACCATTTACAGGTTTCCACATGGGTATTGTATACAAGTAGTGTAGTGATTCCAGAGATATTTCTTCTTCTCTGTGTGCCGTATCAGGTCCCCCCGACGTTGGCGATCACTATTGAAAATGTCTCTCTGTCTTGCGCTGCCCGGAATAGCTCCTCCACACTTCTAATGCCGGTCCATTCTCGTATATTACGCAGCCAAGACATTTGTCTCCTACCAGGCCCTCGGCAACCCTCTATCTTGCCTTTCAATATTAAATGGAGCACGTGATACTTCTCCCCTCGAAGTATATGACCCAGATATGAAATTTTTCTGATTTTTATTAATGTAAGCAGTTCTCTATCTGCTCTAGCCCGCCTGAGAATTTCTATGTTGGTGATCATGTCGGTCCATGGGACCTTGAGCATTCTCCGGTGAAGCCACATTTCAAAAGCCTCTAAAGCCTCTAACCGAGATATTTACTAATGAATATTTTTGAAAATATTACAGTAAAAAAAACTTTGTTTTTCACGGGTTGATGTTTTGGTTCCATGACAGTTTAGAATCATGCAATTTCGACATTCCTTTGAAAAGTCATTAAAATTTATGAAAAAAAAAATTATAAAAAAAGCGTAATCTAACCTAACGTAACCTATTTAGCCATTTTTATCACTTTTAATAACTTTTTAATGGAGGTGTTAAAGTTGCATGATTCTGAGTTGTCCGGTCACCGATTTTTAATGGTTTGTAATCTACGCAGGTATAACTTTACAAACGCTAATGAGTTGTGTAATTACAGCTATCTAGCATTTAATTTTCTAAGCTCATTTTCTCGTAATGTCTTCATATTGGAAAGATTTCTTTGGTTTGATAAACATCACGGTTATTTGAACAATAATTCTAAGTGGATGTAAATGTACAGAGTTCAAAGCTCGATAAGAATACACTTTATATTCTCATGTTACAGGTATCCGGAAGTGAAGCTTTGCATCTACGGGCAACGGGCAGGCCCCTAGTTTGTACTTATCTAAACTGTCATCTCTACCATGGGAAGCAAAAGCTTCAATCAATGATAATATTATATATTATGGTCAATTAATCAAAATCACTAACCATTAAAACATTTTAAAGCTTTTGGAAAGTATTTTTCAATTATTTGGGAGGCGGTTATGGATAATTCTTTGGATCCAGTTTTTGGATAACCAACAACCCAGCCATTAGATAAGTTTTAAGATTTTCACGGCCAAAAGCATTTTCGTTATTTGTTTTTGGGATGTTATGCCGTGTTGCGCTACCTCCTTCTTTAGCCAACGTTTCGGACATCGTTGCAGTGTCCATCATCAGGGCAGATCCGGCAGATCCGGTAGATGTGTGATGTGATCTGCCGGATCTGCCCTGATGATGGACACTGCAACGATGTCCGAAACGTTGGCTAAAGAAGGAGGTAGCGCAACACGGCATAACACTCCAAAAACAAATAACGAAAAAAAAAATGCCATTGGTAACCCCAAGTGTTCGCTACGTTTGGTGACTTAGCAGGGGTACCCGGGTTCATGGGTGAGGTTTGTCTAGGTCTGAGCGAATGCGTTTGCCCTCTTACTGCGTGGCGGGCGGCAAAGGGAGAGGCTGCTCGAGGGAGACCTAATCTATACCTCTCCGGCCGGATTCACGCGACCCATCTCCTTGCAACGCAAGTGGGAGGAATAGATTCAAACGTCCGTCACTCCTAGCCACATGAAGCATAGATTCCTACCCACCCCTCACTCATATGGCAGTGATAGTCTGAAGTCTCGAGAAATCAATTCCAATTTTAAAAAATGTTATTTAAAATAATTTTCCATTAAAGATATAGGTAATATTATTTTTTTCAGTGATTTGTTTTAAAAGTATTACAAAATGGTTCATTTTAGTGCGTTTTTAAATACATACATTTTGTGAACGAGAATTACATAAATATAAACAGCGGGTACATCAACTGTAGGTACTGGTAGTAACAGAGCTTACCTTTTAAAGAGAGCTCATTGACGCTAAATATTTGTCGATATCCGAAATGATACTGTTCAACAGCAAGATTGCTCTCCCGACCGGCATGAACATTGGCAAGTTGGCCCTGCAGGCTGATTGATAAAACAGTCTATGCTGTCGGTGACGGAAATAACCATCGGGAACATAGAAATTAATGATCTCCACGATAGCCGAATATTCAAACTATTCAGAAATCGGTCAGTGACTGAGTTGGCATCGCGTTTGAGTCCCACCCAGGCGTCCCGTGTTAGATTTCTCGGCTAGTCCTCCATCACGACACAAGCAAAATTTTCCGCTTACTGTGGTGGCAGGAGGAGATTTTCAAATATTGTAGGGTTATTCGTAACTCAAAAATGTTTGTCTATCTTTTAAAAAAAAAATATTTTTTTTAAATTAGTGTGAAGAAATGTGTGGCAATGTATCCCTTTGGACCCACATATATGGTTCATTTCGAGCATACCCAAAAGAATGCCGGTAGGATAGAGCCATGCGTGTAGGTACTAGGTATATCACTTGTCAGAATTCTCCAAACAAACACTTCCAATTTGCAAAATTTCTAATCAGCAAAAGTTCTGGGGTTTATTGAACAGGAGTTACAGACATAACTCACAACCGAAAAAGGTTGGTATTTCCGGATGATTTGTTTGGGTTTTCTAAATTTTGTTGTGAGTGAATTTCGATGTAGCAAGATAGTAGCATTAAAGTACAGAGGGCTAAAAAAATTACCGTCGCAATTTCTCAAGCACTTGGGCGCCAGAATGTATGAATGTTTGCACAATGCTAACAATAATAATAATATTGTGAGAACAAGATTTTTAGAAAATCACTCAACTGTATCGACAATAAAGACATCCCTATATGGGAAGATTTCTCCGTATGCAAGTTGTGCCGAGGCGATACGGTACCTGAAACAACGTATTAGCAGCTTGTTGCGCCGTGTGTTGGGTGTTTTATGTTTCCCGCCAGTGGGATGGGACAAGGGACAAGAGACATGTTGCGAATCTGATAGAACAGCGGCCATAATGGATTAAATGCATCCCCCCCCCCCCTCCGCCGCTGCCCGTCAAACCTGCATCCGCCACCTACCTGTAAGGACATAAGAGATTCCGTAAAACTTTAACTGCTGTATCTACTCTCGGGCAAAATGACCGTCCGGTTCTCAGTCGTCGGATAGCGACGTGTATAATTTTATAGAGTCAAATGATATTTGATCGAAACCATCGATTGATCGATGATCGAAACGTGATAAATATGTGCTTGCTTCTAAAACTGACAATTTTAAAAAAAAGAAACTTAACAGAAGATTTTTATGATTATTCAGAATTCTCAAATTAGACAATTAATATCTATATCTTTTAACATTCGAAAGATAAATTATTCTGCCATATAAATTATTTGTAGTGAATATTTTGGTTGTTAAATAAAAAATAAATAATGTATTGTAAGTGTGTGGGGATGGGATATGGGATCTATGACAGAAAGAGGAATGGAGCGCTCTAGACGATGACCGCCGATAAAAGCAAAAAACACCAACTAAAGTAGGAAAATAAAATAAAGAAAATCCGTATGAATTTCGAAGAGCAATTGAGTGTACGATATTTTTTGCCAGTCCGTCTTTAGCCAACACAAATAAGATCGATGGTATGCCATGCCCACGCGAGAACATAATGCCGAATGAAACATCAAAATGACGCGACGCTTCTCGTGAATGTCTTGCGCATGTGTGGATGAAAGTTCGATGTGGCGGACGTAGCGCCATCTGTCATTCAACAACATAAATAATTTCGTTCTGTTTGAAATACGAAAGACGGTTAAATTTATTCATACAAAAACACTAAAATCGCGATGAAAAAATGGGAGGGTGAGGGTAGGAGGGTTAAAATTTGGGGTATTTTTGATGCCAAATAAAAAAAAAATACAAAAAAAATTGTCAAAAAAAATAGTTTTTTTTTCTGGGTAGGGACACCCTAATCACCTAGCGGTATGAAATATACTTTAAAACCTATTCTCATATAACCAAGTATACATAAAAAAATTCATAAAAATCGGTCAAGCCGTTTCGGAGGAGTGCGAGTGACACGAGATTTTTATATATAAGATATTGAAAGGTACGTTAACTATCAAAAGATTCTCATGACACATCAATAACGCTTTCCAAATAATTAATTATGGATTTAAATAATTTATACAATGTAGGAACAATACAATAATAATATAAGTGTGATTTTGTAGTTTTTTAGTTTTTACTGTTTTTGAGATCAACGAATAAAGTTTGTTTGTTTGCATTTCATTAAAAAATCAGAAAATATAGACATTTAAACCATCAAAAGGTAATTAAAAAGAATTTCAATTTTCAGCATTATCCGACATTATTCTTCGGATTCTATCATAATTCAGAAACAACTCAACTCAACACGTCATTGAAAAACCAAGCTATGAAAAAAATAATTTAAAAATGACCAATTACATAACCTAACGTATTTAACCAATTTTTTACATCTTTTTTCACGTAAAAAAATAGAGGATACAAAGGAGCTCTCAGCGGCAAGACTAAACCAATGTTATTTTAAATATTATTTTTTTTTAAATTTCATAAAAATCAGAGAGAGAACCACAAAACTAACGCGTGGTAATTTAACTTTTCAAAATAAAGCATAAAACTATGGCCTAATAAAATAATAATAAACCTATTAGGTATGTATTTATTACAATCATCGTTCCATGGTGCGAAGCTACCTGCTTAGAATGCACAGAGCACAGAGCGATCTTCACCAGAGCACTGTGTGCCTATTGCCGACCTGCCTAAGGCCTACCATCATAGTAGATGGTAGCTGGTGGCATAGTACGAGAACAGTGTCTACCGGAGTCCGGAGCAGCGGGCAATCATGCGCGTACAAAACTGCTGAAGAATTCCCGTCCAGGTGAGTTCTGTTTGATTGGAGGACGTAACAGGACTGGCGACCGCGAGGCGGTTGATCGCCCACCAAGGGGATCGTTAACCTTTGCACCAGACAAGACAAACGACCTCGCGGCAAACTGGTAAATTAAAGACACTCTGTAAAAAGGTTAAATCAATAGTATTGACAATACAAAAGCACGTTATTATTATTTTATTTAATAAAATTTTAATATACCTATCTAATAATAACACTTGTAAACGTATTTCATCAGCTTTCAAAAACAGTTTCTGAAGTAAAAAAAAATATTTAGCGCTGTTGTGATTTGAAATTCGACAAAACGAAAAATAGCTACACTAAAAAATATCTATAGGATTTAGCCTGCGAGAGAACGAGACAGTATAATAGGTCTCCTCTTTGTGCGGTGCGTCGTAGGCTATCGGTCTTCCCTTTGTGCGGTGCTTCGTAGCCTCCCCACTCTTGTCTACTTTAGTTTTCTGAATGTTTCACTTCTACCGCGTTTGAATTGCACACTCTGTTTTTTTTATTGGATTTTATTGCAAAGCGGAAATATTTTGACCTTTTGACAAAATAAGCCCAATTTCTGAGGGGTTAAAAAAAAATTGCCTTTTGAACTAATTTCAAAAATAGACATACATAGGTAATAGAGAAAAATAATAGACAAACAATAATAAAATTTGAAAGAAAATAATGTGTAAGGGACGAGGGGCAATATAGAACAATTAAAATTTAACAGGGAATAGATTTAATAATGGGTCATTTAAAAACAATTATTGATTAGGTATTAATAATATTTAAATTTGCATTAACACTCTTTCTAATCTCTAAAATTTCTAATTTATCTAACTGAAAGCCATTGACATTACAATGTATTAATTCTATTCCACTGTTAAAATTAAAGGTATGACTAGTTTCTATTAAATGTAGGTAACTTTTTTTTTTAATTTTGTGAAAAATTGATGTCTGCCGAGTGATGATCCTGCGTTGAGAGGTTCCTTCTAACATCACAGCCCCCTTGAAGTAATTTTTCACAAAAACGGCGCTATACAAATAATTATTATTCTCTTTCTGTTTCAAGATTGGTTTATGAGAAAGAGAGAGAACGAATCTATCAGCGTTATAGGCCTTTATTCGAGTTGACGCAATGAAACGGCCTTGTGCAGAGGTGCTCGGAAGACATGCATTTCTTGAGCGCATGTTTATAATTTTATATCTACTAGCAAATTAATGGTACGACGCGACGGTTGGCCAGTTGGCGCGGCGGCGGCGGTCGTTGGATAGGCTATTTATAAAAACCGGTATTAGCCCGCGAAATTTGACATATGTACGAGTACCTTCATAGATATATGTAAGTGGTATATCGAATGACATAGCATAAATAAACAATGCAAAATCAAACTGTTATATTAAAATAAGTTTTTTTTAACTATGCAAAGCCGTTGGTAGAGTTTTTTTAAGTGAAAACCTCTATAGCACCGTTGTGATTTGAAACTCGATGAAACGAAAAAGTGACATTAAAAAGAGACAAACACATAAATTTATAGGATGCAAGATAATGAGATAGAATAATCGGTCTCCTCCTTGCTTCGTAGCCTCCCCCCTCTTGTTTATTTTAGCTTTTGGAAGGTTTCACTGCTACCGCGTGTGAACGTGAACTGCACACTCTGATTTTTTTTCATACTGCTAATTAAAAAAAATAGATACACTGAAAGGATATACGTACCTAAATATATTGAAAGTTATAAGGATTATGAAAATCTTCAAATGAATTAAGTACAAGATATTATCAATCTACCGTGATTTATTTTTGGGCTATTAGTTATATTATGTTATGATGCGTTTCATTCTTCTTTTTCCAGCGTTTCAGACAGCGCTACAGTGTCCATCATCAAGGCAGGTGTGCCAAAGTTGGACATGGAAAAGCTGTCGAAAAGTTGGATAGAGAAGGACGGAAAAATAAATCGCGATAATACACGGGATACTGCGGCGCCACGGAAATGTTCTCGGGGGGACGACGAGTGCACTCTTTCAGAGCATTTCTCCGCTACCGCAAGGGAAAGCTTTTACTGTAGACTACTCCAATCGAAGAATACCACCATCACTGTCATGGAGTCACCCCTGAAGGCCCTCTGGAGACGGCAGACGGTCAAATATCCTCCATAAACGGCTACTTGCATAATTTATATTTTTCTTCGTTATTTTTACTTAGAAATATGAAATGTAATGCACTATAAGAAGCTAAAAAATTGGTTCAACTTTTTTTATCTCCAGTTAGTCTAATTTGACCATGAACGCCCTAACGCCGAACGACCGGAAACTATCGAATTCGGTCCTCGCGATAATAGTGGAACACAAAAAATAACGGAACATGTTTCGACAAGATAATATTCTACATGGGACGTTTGGGAATGCACCATCCTCCCCAATTCCTGGAATAAAACATTATTATCAGGACATATGCAATAATAGCACCTCTATGACTATCCCGTGATTTTCAAGGGGCTACACTAGTACTTTAAAAAGAAGGAAAATTTTTTGCAGGGGCACCAGAGGTGATTTTTACAAAAATCGATTCAAATATTATTATTGTTGTTTTTTTATTGTATTCCTTGGACATTAACTACGAGATATAAAAATTTCTATAGACATTTTGTTTTGAAGAGTTTTTATTATAAGAGTTATTTCACATGTACATTTGTTACAAAATTTTTATTTATGTGTCTTTGTAGTTTCCGTTTGCCATTGTTGTTTCTGACTGGTATCAAAATGTAGTTTGCTATGAGTAGACAACACTAACCGAATAAGTCAATTGGCCATTTTGTCTGGTCTACCTAAAATTTAGGCTGCTCGGTCTCACTAGAATAATACTAGTTCCCCCTCCCTCCTCTCCCCTCCCAGACGGGCCAATGGGAAGCCGGGACAGGTCGTGCTGAAAGATTGGACCGAGAATTGAATGAGGCGAGTATCGTGCCGAATGCAAAATGTCGCGTGGGTGTCTCGCCGAATATATTTACGAGTATATTGCTGAGATCTTCATTTAGGAACATTCGAAAGCGAAACCTACTAGATGACCTAACGAAGAACACCTACTATATTTGGTCCTGTCGCTGAGAGTTACGATGTAAGTTTTTTTTTTCATTAACACCACACAGGACGACCTCCGTAGTCCAGTGGATAAGACTCTTGACTCACAATCCGGAGGTCGCGGATTCGAACCCGGCATGCGCAAATAAATTTTATTTGATTAATTTGTGTTATTTCATAATTAATTCATTTAAAATAATATATAGTATATTTGCGGCATGTTCCAGAGTGGAAGATACTATCAGTATCGCCCTGGTGTAAAACCACCATTCAGTATTGAAAATTTGCTTGGAAATGGCTTTAGCCGTGTTTGGTGACCAGATCTGAATAGCCAGGTACTTCCCAACCTTCCTCTTCCCCACCTCCTTCCCCTCCCCACTACCTTCAACCTCACAACATACCCCAATTGGGTATGTTGTGAGGTTGAAGGTAGTGGGGAGTAGTCTCACTGGCTCCAGACGGGAGCAGTTGAGATTCTTGTGCGGTATTCACTGTAAACAACAAAAAAAAAGGAAGCCCTGAGGAAATAATTTCCCTCAGGGTCTATGTCACCTGAGGTGCTGTGTGGAGGGTCTTTTGAGGAGAGGAAGGAATAAATATTGGTCTTGTAGAATAGAGACCCATGTTGTAGGAAGGAGGAAACACAGAGGCCGGCAAATCGTTCCACAGCCGAGCTGTTGAACACAAGAGCGAGTCGAAGAATCGACCCGTTCTCATGTGACAAATGTCAACCGTGTACATATGTTGGGCACGCGTTTGGCGTGTTTCTCGACTATACATCGATGCCGAGGGCATCAATGACGCGAGTTCCTCCATTGAAATACTGGTAGAACAAGGATAACGTTCCCACCAGACGCCTGTGCTCTAAAGATTGCAATCCGTTTGGTTAGGAGAATCTATCAAACGGACCGCCCGTTTCGAGAGTTTTTTTCAGGTATTTTGGGGCTCCAGAGCAGAGGTGGCTGCCAAATTCAACCGTGGGGCGCACTTGCATAAAAAGCTATATTTCTGTTTCATGTTTCGTTCATGAGAAAGGGGGATGCTACCATCGAGCAATCAATAATAAATACACCTAGTTTAGTCCTCTTTTAACCTTTGGACTAATTTTTAACAATCGTAAAAATTAAGTCATTTTTCAGAAGAGTAGGTATTTTAAGATTCATGTGTAGATGTGGCATTAGTGTGGAATTTATAACAAGTACCTTTTTATGCGAATACCGCACAGTAGTCCCACTGCTCCCGTCTGGAGCCAGTAAGACTACAGCCTTACCAATTGGGGTATGTTAGACTCCAGATACTAATATCTACAGCCTGTATGTCGGACGAATATCTACAGCTCATATGTTAAACTAATATCTACGAACTTCAGAGTGTTGACTAATATCTACAGAGCGTAGGTTGAACTAATATCTACAGAGCGTAGGTTGGACTAATCAGCTAAATAGTCCGATATTAGGGATTTTTACATACATACTTACATAAATTAAGTTTTTTAAACTGCATACGCAATATTACGTTATTCCTATATGCTATACATAATTGCAAATCCAACCTCTGCCAGTGCTGTAGATATTCGTCAACACTTTGGTTCTCATAGATATTAATCAACAGTTTGAGCTGTAGATATTCGTCAACACTTTGATTCTCATAGATATTAGTTCGATTTTTTCAGTTTTTGGAATTCCTGTAGATATTAGTAGACGCCTCCGTATGTTATGAGGCTGAAGGTTGCGGGGAGGGGAAGGAGGTAGTGAAGAGGGAGGCGGGGAAGTACCTGGCTATTCAAATCTGGTAACCAAACATGGCTAAAGACATTTCAAGAACGTTTCAATTCTGAATGGTGGTCTTGCACCAGAGCGCTACTGAGATCCTCTAATATGGAAAGTCGCAAATATACCTTATTGGGGATATTAAAATGGGGATTTATTAAATATACCTTGTAGGAGATGGGGGACAGGAAGGTGGGAAAGTATCTGGCTATTCAGATCTGGTCACCAAAAACGGCTAGAGCCATTAGCAACGTTTCAATTCTGAACGGTGGTCTTACATTAGATCGATACTGAGAATATCTTCAAGTCTGGAAAGTGCCGCAAATATACTATGTATATATTATTTAAAATTAATAAATAAATAATTAACACAAATTAATGAAATAAAATTTACTGGCACATTTACCTTCGGATTCACGACCACGGAGGCCGTAGTACATACTGCACAAAAGAGAAGTGCAATTGTATGCAAATACCATTACCGTGCGGTTATAGTGCATCTCTAAAGATGATTTTTGTAATTCTTTCATGCTGCTCTCACACGAACTATACTCTCATGGCTTGACCTAATTCAGCGGTCCCATGATATCTCCGAATCATGCAATTTCAACACCCCTTTGGAAAGTGTCTAACAGTTATGTAAAAAAAAGAAAGAAAAATAACCCATAACCTAACCGAATGTAACCTATTTAACCAATTTTTAATAATTTTTTTTCATCTCTTTTCATAATTTAAGTTGAAGTTGTATGATTCTGAGTTGTCCGGCCACCATTTCAGTACATCGTTCGCCCACACTCGCCATACTTTCCCAATGGGAATGAAGAGTACCTACCTATAAGCCAGAGTAGTAGAGAATATAAATACCGCTTGTGTGAGAGCAGCACAACCCTTCAAGGGTGTTTTGGCATTAATTTCAAATTATGGAGAGAGAGAATGCGAATTCAAATGTATTTTGTATTAATTTTATTTAAATGGGCGAATTTCATAATTGCATTTATGGAAGATTGGGGACGAGTTCAGACTTAGAAGAGATGAGATGTTGAACGTAGTGAGACAATTTGAGTAGAGGAGATGATATTTGTTCAGAGCAGTACAAGCAAATAATACTAATACGTGATCTAAAGTTCCCAAAATTAGTAATTAAATGTTTCACCTGAAATTCGTATTATTATTATTTTTTAAAAAGAACGACAAACATTCCCTGCGGTTACGAATAACCTGACAATATTTGAAAATTTCCTAGTACCACCACAGTAAGTGAAAAATGTTGCTTGTGTCTGTGAAAGACGGAGGACTTAACCAGCCGAGGAATCGAACACGCGACACCAAACGCGATGCCCACTCAGCCACTGACCGGTCATTTATTAGGTACTTAATTAATCCAAAATACATGAAAATAGATTTTTTTAAAGATTAAGGGCCTTACCTACTAATAAACGTGTATTAAATTTTACTTACATGGTTGTTTAAAATAAACGCGTTTTTAATTTTAAGATCCATATAATTAATATTTATGACACGTTTATTAACACGAGGTGTATAATTAAGTTGCTTCAATATCACACTTAACTTGAGGCACACTTGTAATTAGGAATTTTCTGGCTTTTACATTAATCAATCTTGTTGAAAGTTGAAACATCGTTGTTATTTAAGCGCTTTTGAAATATTATATCATTCATTTTTACGACATCTTAAAAATCGTCTTAATAACTGAACGAGCGGTAAAGAAGGCAACCCAAGTAAAAAGCTCTATTATTTATTAGGTTGTGGCAATCCATAACGCGGAAAATCTATTTGTTTTTCTCAGAAAAATACCGACGAAGTATGAGCTTCGGTGTCGCGAAATTTGTAAAACTTTTAAATAGTTCATGTAACTGAAAAATAAATAATATAGTTTATATAACGTTTCAATTACCATTACCCTCGTAAACCATATTCCCCTATCTGATATTTTTTCCATCATCAAAGATAGATCCCGCAATGTTTGGACAGAGTATTGGAACATTGCTAGTCAATCCAAGGGTGCCCGCTACGCCTCAATACAAAGGACTATCCCATCAAAACCGTGGTTTCAAAAATTCCCCCATTTTTCAAAAAAAGAAATTTCCTTACTTATTCGAATGAGAATCGGACATTGTTCCGTTCCTTCTCACCTTTTTAAAATTCATGTGCTTGACTCCCCAGATTGTACATTCTGTGGTCTAGATGTGGGAACTTTAGATCACATATTTTTTGATTGTCCCTCTCTAAATAAATATCCTCTCTTCTATCAAGATTTATCCAAAATTGCCTCTCCTCCATTCAACATCTCATCTCTTCTAAGTCTGAACTCCACTCCAATCTTCCATAAAATTCTGAAATTTGCACATTTAAATAAAATTAATATATAAATTCACTTTTCATTTCTCTGTAATTATAAATGATGGCCTAGAACACCCTTGAAGGGTGAAAGCCAGAAATAATCGAAAAAAAAAAAAAAAAATTATAGGTACCTACATTTAAATCCGTAATTTACATTAAAGGTTCGTTTCATGTTTTTTTATAAATATTTGTTTTATGGGGTCATTATTGTCACCAAAATCTAATTATTTTACGGCAATTAATTATTTTAACCTTTACGGCGTTTTGTGGAAAAATTCTTTTCAAGGCCATAATTTTCCGGCCAAATATTGAAAGTTTCCTATAAGTAAAATACAAAGACCATATGATTTTATATATAAGCTTGTTTTCACGATAATTTATTGTTGCCAGATATATGTATGGCGTAGGAGGCGTGCCGACTTATTTTTATCTTGTCCCGGTTCTGGTAGAATCGCTGGAGAAAAATAATGATCGAATGCTTCAGCAGCAAAATTATGCAAATACACGCCCTACATTTGTTATTCTAAACACACAATGGCATCTGACATGTAACAGATAGGTACCGACCGACTATATATCTAGGTGAAATCTGAAATCACGTCAACTGTTCTGAAAAAAATATTCCAACTGCGATGGCTCGGCTAGACGCAGTCTTCATTATTGGCGGGAATTCGCTGGCAATAATTATCATCGAGATTGTCACGCCATCGTTCGCGCCTATTAAAATGTTAATCTCATGGCGGTTGAATGAACAAATAAATCTTCGTTTGCACAACTAAGTTGGCGGTGGTGTCTGTAATCAATGTAACAAAAGGTACATTTTTAAACAGGTTAATCAGTATCTAAGTAAGGGACCATTCATTTATTACGTAAGACGATTTAGGGGGGGAGGGGGTCGATCATGTCTTATTTTAACAAAGTTAAAATTATTTGTATCTTTGTAAGTACAAATAAACATTTCTAAAAATTGTTAAATACTTTGAAAAATAAACATTCAAAAAAAGCAAACGTATATTCATTTTTTCCTTCAGATTCTTACGTAATAAATATTAAACAGGGGGGGGGTCAGCATATTCTAATTTTTTCTTATAATAGGGGGGAGGGGGTCGAAAACTAGCAAAATTCGTCTTACGTAATAAATGAATGGCCCCGAAGTGGAAGAAGGTGGTTAGGTTCCTACTTATAAAATATGCAATTAAAATATGATAATAGTTATCATAACAGGTACCTAAAGGTAACCGCATGTTCCATATTAGAAATTTAATACCAAAATGTGTTTCCCTATGTTACAACACAATATACCTATTTATTACAGCCATTTAATTATTTTTAGAAAAAATAGTGTAATGAATCTACCGCCCACGGCGACAAGATCAATAAATTAGGTTTTAATCAAATCATTTTTTTTAATATGAATACCTCACAAGAGTCTCAGCTGCTCCCGTCTGGAGCCAGTGAGATTGGCATTCCAATTGGGGTATGTTGTGAAGTATCTGGCTATTCAGATCTGGTCACCAAAGACGGCTAAAGCCATTACAAGCAACCTTTCAATCCTGAATGGTGGTCCTACACCAGGGCGATACTGCAAGTATTTCCACTCTGGAACGTGCTGCAAATATACCATATATTCTTTTAAATGAATAAATTGTGAAATAACACAAATTAATAAAATAAAAATTATTAGCCCACGCCAGATTCGATCCCGCGACATTCGGATTACGAGTCAAGAGCCTTACCCCTAGACCTCTCCGGCCGTCAAATATCGGTTAAATATCGTCGGTTATAATATTGTTACAGAATAAAAAAAACAAGGCAAATGAAACTTGGTTTTTTTATTTAAAATTAAAACAAAATAATGTTTTTCAACAACTCAGAATCACGCAACTTCGACATCTCCTTTGAAAATGATGAAAAGGATACCTATGTTATAAATTTTTCTTTTTTTTCCATATGTATTCCTCTTTGCCCAGAATACTAATGGAGGGAAATAATTATACCAAGTCAGTGGACATCTTCAATTTATCTTTAAACAAATACAAAATACTGTTACTGAGGCAGTTCAGTCATGTACAATAAATACTATATATTGCGTTGCAAAAACCTATTATATTTCTTTGTTAAAGAAATAGTATTTATATATTATTTAATCATAGTGGAATTTGTAAATTTCATACTTATGTAAAATCCCCGTAAAAGGGCGTGAATAAATAAATAAATAACTTTTAATGACCTTTCAAAGGGGTATTGAAATTGCATGATTCAGAGTTGCATAGAACCTTTTTCAAACTCAAGTAAAAAAAGAATGCCTGTTGGGTAGGTTTATCAGAATCTTAAATCAACAGCAGAAATTTTTTCAACTGACGTCATAATAGATAATATCAACACAGAATCCCGAATCAACACATTGATCCTTGGAATAATAAACTTTTTTAGAGTAGGTACACCTAACCTTTGGTGTAAGACAAATGTACAATATATATGTACTTAGCATTAGTTGGTAAGTAGGAATTTAGTACCAATTTAGGTACCTACTTTTCACAGAATCACGAAATGCCAATTATCTCAAACTAATCGATAATCGTGAGCTATGTGGTGTATATTTACCTACTAAAAATGTAGCAACGAATGTTGGCATAGTAATCTACCTAACAAATAATAATAAGTACCTACGCACCAACTTCAGCCGGAAACAGTTAGAAATGAAAATTCTGTACAACCAGATTCCTACCTAAAAGTATCCGGCGAGAACAAATATTGCTATTAGAGAATTCTGAAAGACGAGTACAGCTTACTCTGCTCCGATTTGTGACACTGAGCTAACTTTAGTGACCATTAGGTATTGACTTGTCAATTGTTTTAAAATATCAATATAGGTATAATACCGCTTTGGTAAGGTTAAGTTTTTTAATAAAATAACTGATTTGGTAAGGTCGGTAATTGAAATATCTTTTGAAGATAATATTATCCTCTAAGAAAAATTCCAATTAAACGGAATGGGTACCAGACAACCGAAGTAAATAAAACCTACTTTACATTTACACCAACCCTTTTATCAGCCCGATTCCAATTAGAGACCAAAGTCAACATTTTTCGCTTTACGCGATCGCCTTTTTCATATCTACGATTTCAATTATCATCACTGTAAACAACACATGAACCATGCTGTTAGCTGTGATGCCAACCGAAATCGTAGATATGAAAATAGAGATGCAAATAGCGATCGCGGAAAGCGAAAAATTTTGACTTTGGATTCTAAGTGGAATCGGGCTGTATGTATATTGTATAGTGCTAAGTGATCAGTTTCTGCATTTGGTTTCTGATCCTTGACTGGTCTCAAATAACCGGATGTCCCAATAAACAGGTGTACCAATTAAAAAATAACGTTTTATGTAGATTTAGGTAAATGCACTTTAATAATACATTGTTATGTATGGTCTTAAATTTTGAATTTTGTTATTATTTTGGTTGACGATATAAAAAATCCTAACACTGTAAAATATGAATGTATACAAGTTTCAGCGATAGATCGTACGTGACGTAATCGTTCAAGTATTTTCTGTCTTTTTCGTTTTAAAACAAGACGTACAATCTATCAAGAAAGAGTAGAAAACATAGGAGGGCGCCACTGTTGTACAAATGGCAATACTAAAAATATAATCATGGTTATAATCTAAAGCTGTGTAACCAACATTTTTATTAAAAATTAAAAAGGCACAAAAGTGAAAAAAAATATTTTTTCATTCCACTGATCACAAAATCAGAATTGCATATAAGTATATTGTTAATATATCTTTGCAATTGTGTGTTAACATGATGAAGAATGACGATTTTGTAATAAAATATAAAGCACACTTTAGAAATTGTTCACTACTCACATTTATTTAATATTAGCTTAAGTACTTACTAGCGTTGTCCAGGCTTCAGATCATGTCTCTAATTTTAGATCTGAATATATTTAACTCATTCAGATCTAAATTTAGTGTAACTAAACTGACCGCTAATGATTCTTCCTTTCTTCCTACTGTTAAATTCAAATTTATGTTAATTTAAATGAAAGCCAATCACTTTGTAAAACACAATTTAATCAAATGTATGTCATTAAGTAGGTAACTTAACAACAGCGCTTCTTCGATTTTTTAAGAACAAAAAAGGTCATTTTAAATGTGTATACAATGTTCTGCATCACCAGTGTAATTGCACTTCAAAAGAATATTTGACAGGTAAATTGGCGTTGCCAGCCTACAAATTTCGTAGTTCCAGTTTTTATTTTTTCTACTCTTATTTGACAGACTCTATGAGGCGTGAGAAGCGTGCATATCCTTGCGGGAAAACGGCGTGATAGTTAGGTACCTAATTAATTTAGAAATAAGAAACCCACAGCCTTAAAAATTTTCAAATAGAATGCTATAGGAAAACCCTTTGATATTAGTTTGATTCTTAATTTAATTTAAATTAACCATAAACCTTTGGCGCGGTTTTATGTGTGGGTAGGTAGAGCTTAGAGCACCTACGTATTTGTAATAAGTAATAAATGTTTTTTTTAAATCGTTCCAACCTGACGCTAACCGAGAATTTATAATATTTAGTACCTTCTA
Organism: Limnephilus marmoratus; assembly: GCA_917880885.1. Lineage (NCBI taxonomy): Eukaryota > Metazoa > Arthropoda > Insecta > Trichoptera > Limnephilidae > Limnephilus > Limnephilus marmoratus. The sequence continues at coordinate 19,028,806 of OU862908.1, forward strand.
GAAGCCGTATCCCTAATAAATTATGTTATTTCCCCCGATGAATATTTGATTCGTGACTCCGCAATGGGGGAGGTTGCCAAAGCCCTGGTGCTAGGGCCAGGAGGGGGGGATGAAAAACTCTATTACAGTAAAATAGTATTCCAATGGGAACAAAAATAATAAAATAACGAGATGCACTCATGAAATTTGTAATACATCTTCGTATTATTAGGTTATCTGAGTTGGCCATGCTGTTACGCTTGACGATCGATCACAATTTTATCAAACGCTGAAACGGGCCATGAATCGGCGGTTAACGGGCACCGGTTAAATGTAAACAAATCTGGAAGACGCTAATCATCGATTCGATAGTTAATCAAATTGTGATTCTTGCACCAGAGTCCCAATTGTCCGGAGCCAATGAGACTTTGGCATCCCCAAATTGAGGATTTTTCCGGGGTTAATGGAAGTGGGGAGGGGAAGGACATTGGGAAGAATAAAGTTAGGAGGTAGGTAGGTGCCTGGCTTTTCAAATCGCGTCACCAAACACGGCTAAAATAATTTCAAGCAAATTGACATTTCTGAATCTTAATCTCTTCATGGTGATATTAAGTCTTTATACCACTCTGTACAACTGTACATACAAGATAAATAGATTTTATCGCTCATAAATTATTAAAAAATACTGCTCAAATAATGTTTCGTGTACGGTTGAACCAACTCACCAACTTTAGCGGCGTTCAATGCACACGATTAAATTAAGTTCAAAGCAGCAAAGTTAGTGCCTACCTAAATATGTGAACATTCGCCCCTTTTCTCCGTCCCGCACTCCGCACAGCGTGAGAAGATCAGTGTAAAAGAAAAACTTCGAAGTAGGTACCTACTAGTAATTAAGTCGAAGACTCCGCTTATCTTCCGCGAGTGTGTCGCCAGGAAGGAAAATTTCTCCAAACGCATTTAATAAAATTATAAATAGGGAAACACACGTAAAAAAAATGTCGGCGGGAGATTATCGCAAATTGATAACCTCCGTCGCAGCAAGAGGGAGCTTTCTCGTGGCAGTTACACGTTGCACAGAGATACCGCTGATAGCTCCATTGCAACCTCTCCCTCTTTCTCAATAATGACGAATGTATCAGAAAGGGATGTTGCATTGGAGCTCTCAGCGGTAGAGCCATACCGGGGATTTTTATGGCAAAATAGGTACGATCCACGGACATATGTTGGATGTCTATGGTACGATCTGTAAAACGTTTTATAAAGCGAGTCACAAGGCAAACGTACTTCGTAAGTATTTACAACAAAATTATATTATCGATGCCGATACCAACTGATGTTGCCAGATGCATAGTTTTTACCATGTTTTCATGTTTTTGGATCATTTATACCGTCTTGATTTTTCATATTTCATTATTATTTTCTAATTTAAAATCGAGTCCTACAAATAAAACTCAATTACAGTAAAAAAAACAACTTTTTATTTGTATGATGTGTTTTTTTCCTGAAACCATTATTTTTCGTATTATTCAAACGAAAAAAGATAAATTGATTGTTATTAATAATACATTATTATACCTAGATACATTACTTAGGTACCTACAGTTGTTTTCTTATTTAAATTTTCAATAGAAAGGTTACGAAATACAAGGTTTTTATCCCTGAAAACATGATAAAACTTGGTTTTTCTACCCTTGAAACATGTTTTTTGGAATACCAACTCTGGTACCTACCTACACGGGTCCTTAAAAATACCCATTGCTTGTAATGGCGTTTCTGATCTAAATTTGAGAATCTATGGTCAATTTACAGAACGAAAGTTGAGGTTGATTCAGCTTTGGGAATTTTTAATTTTCTTGGAGGGTGGCTAGAGAATTTCAGACATAGGCTATTTTCGGACACAAAATTCTCCCCGTTTCGGGAAATTCCATGGGGAGCCATAGAGCTACGAAAATATAAATAACACCGTATTCAATATTTTTGCGACAATATCCTTCGTAATTTTTTAACGGTCGGGTGTCACCTCCTGTCGGGTGTAGTGTCACCCCCCGTCGGATGGCACCCGGGGCGCCCCCCCCCCCCCCGCTACGCCACTGCATCTTAGTAGAAAACTATAAGAATCTACAAGCATAAAAAAACAACCAAAGTTTGGGGGAAGCCATTTTACAAGAAATGAAATAAAATCCTGTAAACTACAAGGGACAAGGGCTTACATTATTTGTTTAAATACCCACAGATATAGATAGTCCAATAAGGTATGTAGGTACATAAAAGGAGCAATTACAATGACGTCACTAATATTTACTAGAAGATGGTGACGAAGAATATTACCAGGTAATCAGTTCGGCTCGTAAAATCTCCGATTTTTTGCAGGTAAGTGGATTTTCATGATTTTGTTTCAGACTATTCTAGCACACATTTTTTTCAAACCAGAAAAAAACAACCCAATGCAGGGCCTAATTGATTTTTCGTATCACGGAGGACTCAAATTGCACAATGAAAAGTTATAAAAAGCGGTATGAACAGGTAATTGGGTAAATTGATTAAAATTTTATGGCGCGCTGCGAAAGGTTTGCAAAACTTTCAGTTGGCTGTAACGTTTTAGAAACATTGGTCATTGATAATTTGATGTTGCCAAGAGCCAATGATGGTAAATGAAATAACGTATTTTGTGCAAAATATGTAAGAAAGTTTTTATTGTATATTAATCCCCCAAGGTTACTTAGATTATTATTAGTTTATATCGCTATTGCATTATGCACAAAAATCATGGAAATGAAAAAAATTATCTACATACTTTTATTATAAATCACAACAAATTTAAATAATTTATCAACTTAAATTCCACTTATCGGAGTACCTAGCAAAACAATATCATTAATATTCCCTCAGGAAACTAAGTACGAACGAGCTTTCGAACACAAAAACAATATTTTGACACCTGCCGCTAGCAGGTTGTTTCGCAGTTTTCATTTTCAAAGCCATAAAAATATACAAAGTTTGTTAAATAGTAAGAGCAACTTACCCAAAAGTAGTTTTGAATTAATCCATACAATATTCTTGTCACTTTGCACAACAATTCACAACACACAAGATAAAACACAAAACAATCCCTATCCTTCCGCAATCCGCAACCGAATTCCAACAACGCCGCGAGAAACTGAAACAAAACGCGTTGTCAACAAGGAGGCTTTTGGTTGCTAAGCTTTCCTCTGCCACTTTTGAATTTATTCAGTTGAGCGAAACGCCAAATGTAGTAAAAAGTTTGTATACCCACCTACTACATAAGATCTTATTCGTAGTTCTGTTATTTTTTTTGGTTCTGAAAGTTATTTTACAAGCCATAATTTTCTTTACTTGCATGGTGCAGACAATGCCTAATTTTGTAAAATTCCGATAGATGTCGCGGTACCGTTTGTTAGCGCACAACTCAAATAATTTAAATGAAAGTTTTCCAGTTTTTACACAGATGGCAATAATTATATAAATAGAAAATGGCCCAGACGCGGAACAAACTCGATTATTTTCTATTTCTAGCGTTTTTCACGAATTTATAATGACTGAACAACGATGATGTAACAGAGTTAATTCGTTTCAAACTATTACTATTATTATCATTTTAAGAAATGTACCGTATTATTGTTTATTACTTGATTACTCAATAATTTCATGTAATTTGTTTGTCCCGCAGATAGATCCTTTCTTGAAATTTATTTTAAGGATCAATATTGCATGAATATATTTTGGAGGCTGTTGTAGGGTTTAGTATTTATGGCCACAAAACATGCGTAGTGCATTTAGCCTCTCGTTTGTCGAGGATAATATTTTTCGAGAAATTCGAGATTGTGTGTTTTCGATTTGGTGTTTTGAGAACTGTCATCGTACATCGATTGCAGCGAATTAATACGAAAACATATTGGAGAATAACTCCAGAGTTCTCCATTTTAATGGAAATTAAATTAGAGTGTGGTGTTTTTCTGTTGTATCTTCTCATACATTATTATAACTAATCAGTTTTCTCGGCGGGGAGGTGGAGAATGATTTTTAGCAATCTTCAGATTTGCACAGTTTAATTAAAAGTAAGTACATTCTGCATTTTTCACCTTGACCTTATTTATTGTTTTCAAAACCTTTGAATCGGTACTTGTTTGTTTACGACTGGCTATGTTATTTCCTCTTCCTACCTCAATCCTGCACTCTATTACGCCTTGAACATGTAGTATGAATGTACGTGCGTTTTATCATGTAAAAAATCAACACAAGATTGTTTATACTTGATCACAACGGTAGATTATTACATGTTATTTTTCTTACTTTTAATATTTGTAACTGCAGTGTTTTTTATAGGGTGCACTGTCTAAGGGAAAATCGTAAGCCCAGGGGTTCAAAACAAACTCCGTACTCGCACTATAAAAAAATACATACAAAGTTATCAGTTATCCAATTCTAACTCAGTTTACCTTATAATTTTGTTAAATGTAGTTAACAGTATTGTAAACAACAAAGGAATTGTGGAGAAAGGTTCGCTTTATCTCATTGACTGTCTTACAAATCAGGATTTTTATTTATTTATGACTGTCTTACAAGCCAGGATTTTTATTTATTTACCCCTTATATTCCTCAAGTTTTTCGAAAATAATATGAAAATTTAGCTAAGATTAATGTTTTGCAAAATTAAAAGTATGCAGCACATGGTTATTAGCGCCCTTCAGGTGATTTTTCACAAAAGCGGCGCTCTACAAATTATCCAATTTTTATGCTAAAATAAATTTATTTTAGTTCCAGGATGTGGTTCAACGTGAAGGCAGCCACGTGCCTTTGTCGCCAAGTGAATCCACTGGTAAAATGGGCACAAACCGGCCGGTCCCTACTTGTATATCAGCCGTCTGCCCACTCCAGTGGCCAGGGTCAATGCCCCCACAGGGAGCTTCACACTTTCTTCTTTCCTGACCAGAGAAACTCCTTGTTTTCTAAAGCTTGCTACACTCTTCTGGCCGCTACCGCTTTTGGAGTCCTGGTTGACTTCAAACGGTATGGATTTAATAACTTTAATTAAATGAACTCAATATTTTCTGTAGAAGTGACACTTCATCAACTAGAGCTACGACAGTCAATAATGAGATTTTGGGTGTCTTCAGGAAAAGCGGAGATCACTTTTCATCACAAGTTAATAAAAATTGGTTTCACTGTTTCTATTTGATACTCATGTTTTTTAGTGATCATCCCAATCTTTCCAGGTTAAAGGATAAGTTACTTCCGTTGGTGAATGCTGAAGCACAGCAAGATAAAGAGATCCAGAATACTCCTGATGATGATGAGGCGACTGCTGCAGCTAAGGCTTTGGAAGCCGAAGAAGCTAAGAAAAAGAAACATCGCAAGGAAAAAATTGGTTTCCGCGACAGAAAGGCTAGTATTCCTCTGAGGGTGTATAATATATTCTAATGATTTCATGATTATTTAACTAAATATTCCGATGATTCCGTAGTCCATGAAGGGAAATAACAATTCTATAAACAGTACTGGTACCATAGTTTATTTTTAAAATCCGGTAGTTATGAAAAATTATTTAATATATGTAACTGTTCAAAATTAGTCGGGGGTGTGTGATATTGCATAACTATTTGATGTAGGAAAAATAATCAAGTTCTTTTACAGGCCAAGATTTAATTGTGATGTTTGAATCGCATGATCATATTATTTCAGTTACCGAAACTAAAAGGATTTATGAAACAATATCTGAAGTTTTTTGCCGAGTATGATGTCTCTTTGTAAAGCACAGGTTATCTCAATTTTGGTTCAATTAGATGTTATTTATATAGAAACTTACAAAGCAAGCAATAAGACTGATTTTGATTTGTCAACGGGCTGATGAGCAATATTGGGTCTTCAATAAGAACAGATCTCCAGATTTTTGTGTATTTCTGTAAAGTTCCTAGCTCTTTTATTAAATAACCATAAATGTAACCGTTTTGAGATTATCCCGGTGTGTTATGGTTGATGTTGGTTACATATTGGAAGATTATGAAGATTTCTGTAGCGCACATGATGATAATTATTATTAATGAGTAATTATCATGACTGCAGATAATAGAGTACGAAAACAGAATGCGTTCATACTCTACGCCAGACAAAATATTTCGATATTTTGCAACAATCAAGATGTCAAATGAGGCGAATCCAAATGAAGTCTACATGACACCCGACGATTTCCTCCGGGCAATTACTCCAGGAATGAAACAACCCGATGGTAAAATTGTTTGTTTGCTAAACTGTTAAACTAACCTACACGCAACTAACCTTACCTGGCTAGCTGTCTGTATCATTTGTGGTATTTTTAGCACATAATGTAATATATATATATATATATGTAATTACATATAGGTATGATAATATTATTTTATTGTAAAAATAAGTATGCTTTTCAGACTAGCACAGATTTTACCGCTTCAAAAACAATAACATTATTAAAACATGGTTTTTTGCTTTAAATGTTTTATAACATTACAACCAATGTAAAGGAGGTTTTGGAATAGAGTGTTTTTCAAAATCTGGAAATAATATGATTCATTTTAGATTAAAATCTCTACTGATAACCAAGGTGAAGGGAGTGAATAAGTCATGCTTTGAAGCACTCTACGTACCTATTTGTCACATTTAGTTTAAACAAATAGAGTCTCATCATGTAATAATAATAATGGGATAATTTGTATAGCGCCGTTTTTGTGAAAAATCACCTCAAGGGCGCTGTGTAATCATTATTGTTAAATATTTATGTCACTATAAAATATTTAAAATTAATTTACTCCACTTATGCACAGTGTCCGGAAACTTATAGTACAAGCTGGAAACTAATGAATCAACAAACTGGAGAATTAAAAAAAAAAATTTCGATCTGAACCTTTTGATTATTTTTTTATTTAAATTTTTTTTCTAATTTTTTGGCAACTAAACTGTTAATAAACTTTCGGAACCGAGTCTACGCTTAGACGTATTTTAAATTACATTTCATTAAACAGCTGTTTTGCAACTGATTTTTTGAAATTTAACCAAAAAAATTCCAACTTTGGCTCGATTTACTTGAAGATGAAAGCTCAAATCAAAAAAAGTTATACCATAAAATCAGTTCAAAATGTGTAGATTTACCAGTTTCCCGTTTGTACTACGGACACCATGTATGAATACACATAAGGTTTCTGAAAAATGTACGTATTTTCGAAAATTTCAGTCAGTTTCATTTCAATTGATAATTGAAAAAGTCATTTTTCAATTATACAAACTTCTGAAACAGTTCTCACAATAATTAGCAGTAAATACTATGTCATTAATAATAATTAATTTAATTTAATTTGTGATTAAAAACAAATTATGTTACATGTTAATGTGTGATGAGAGGCAATAAAGCATTAGAAAATAAACATGGCACATATTTTAATATGACCTCACTTAACTCGAGCAAGGTTGTTATTGCCTAGAAGAAAAGGTTTAAATATCAATAATAATATGCAATTGTTAATAGTTAAGAAACCTCGAGTTGGTGTCTTGTAGTTATTATAAATAATAAATATGAAGTTGTTGTCATTGCCAAGATTGCTAGCAGCGTGGTTTAACAATTGGCTATTATATTAATAAATTGTATAATGATCAGTGGCGTAGCAACTAAAGGGCAAACGCCAGGGGGGCCGGGCCTCGACGCTCAAATTGCACGATATGAAGCATTAAATAAAATGGTAACCTTCTGTGATTTAAATTTAGGGGTTGCAATTTTAAATGGTCCGAAATAAAACAGTAAGGCCCAGTTGTTTTGCAGAAATTCACCCATAACAAAGCCATCAAATGACCATTCAGCGCCATTTAATTTTATTTACATTTGAAAGGTCCCCGTTAAATGCCGATTCTATATGCGTTTCAGCATTCTATAAAATTGTAATAAGCTGACAATCTTAACAACATGATAGTTGTCCTCTTCTGCTGTTCACAATTTGTTCAAAAGCTGAAACGGACCTAGAATCGGCATTTAACAGGGACCTTTGAACTGTCAAAAAAAAATAATTATTATTTTTAGTTGGCATAATTTTAATGCACTAATTTAATTTATTAAGACTTATTTTATATAAAAGCCCTAAAGAGTTGTTCGAATAAGCCAAGCATTTTAGTTGAGTGGAGAGTATAGTAGTAACTAAACATGTCTGAACAGTCAGCTCTTTAGTAGATTCAATACATTTCGTTCTATTTTACGGGCGAGTAAGGAACCCCTTCACGCGTCCCTGCGCACTGACACGCGCAAACCGGCCCTTTTAGCACAGTTCATTTGTAGACGTGCGGAAATGTCGTGGTGATAAGAGCGAAGATGCTACCCTAAAATTATTTATTTATGCTGCTATTAATCCCCTTACCTAAAAGAGGTCCAGGTAAGATTTTCTTTATACTTACTAACAATTGTACATAGTAGCACTTGCATACTGCTACCTAACAACCTATGCGAGGGCAATGGAGATCTAGTATCGTTTATTAAATGTAGAGTCGTTTTTATACAAAAAAATTAGAGTCCTTGGAAGAGCAGAGCCTTGAGGGGTAACCATCTGTTACATATACCAGAGCGGGTAAGTGGTGGGTTCTCCAATGCTGTTAATCTCTTTTCATGACCATAGTTTATTTATTTTCATCTTACTAATTTATTCTTCCACCTCTTCTAAAATAAGCTTAATTAGAATATTTACTTTGTTATGTAGCAGCCCGCCATCGCCTGTCATCTTGCAACGGGCGGCGGGCACTAATGTAAGCTACTTGAAAGTAATGCGAACGCTTTTCGGTGAGTCAAGTAGCAAGTTACTCGCTGACTAAAGTACTCTACCAATGCGAACAAGCCATTAGAGCGTAAATAAAAAAATATTCTGTCAAAAAAAAAAAATGGCGCTGAATGGCCATTTGATGACAATCTTGCAATTGAATTTCTGTGAAACAACCCATCCTGAGTTCTTATATTTCCATCTGAATTTGTTGCTACGCCACTGAAAGTAATATGTATGTATTGTGATTCATGTAATATTATGTAAGAATATCTGCATTGCACTATAATAACTTGAACCTTTTTTTCCTTGCATGCTTTCCCTGGCTGTTTGACTAACATGTGAAATCCCCCTGTGGATGCTCACTGTTCCATTGGTGATATTGTCTTGTGGTGTTGTTGGTGGGCGTAGATAATAGAGTATGAGAACCGAATGAGACACTTTTCCACACCTGACAAGGTGTTCCGGTACTTTGCCACTCTCCAGGCACAGCATCATGAGCAACACGAGGTGTTCATGACACCTGATGATTTCCTAAGATCTATGACTCCTGGGGTTAAGCAACCCGATGGTAAATATCATATTACGATGGTGCTGTTATGTTGTGCTTATTTGCTTTTTTCAGTATGTATATAATGTTGTGATTCCACCAATATTTATTTTGTTTATTGCTTTTTATTTCAGTGCATACTTATTTATATTTAGTTATCAAGTTTTTCAATTAAAATACATAGTAAACTTTGAAAAGGATTTCAAATCTGTATGCTTGTGTGACACGATGGTACACACTTATTTTGGCATGTACATATTGTAATATAATAATCTGCATTAAACTATGTACCAACATACTGTTTATGATGATGATAGTAAGTCATTTTGTTGTGATAAAAATTCCGTCTTACCCATTTCTGACATTTATTTTGTTGATTCAGTTTATTGTTTTATCTGATGATTACACAGTAGAATCTCACTAATCCTTCACTATTTGAGTTGGGGCCATTTTTTTAAGTTAGGTTGGAGCGTAACAAAATAATTGTTGATATTAAGTCATTGTTTTTGTATACAATAGAAAAACACTTCACTGCTTCCCATTTTCAACAATACAATTTTGTGGGAAATACTCACAAAACATTTTCCAGTTTTCAAAACATTAAGTAATCCGGGAGCATTAGATTTTTTATTCATATATAATACTGTGTTAGTGAGACTACTGTAATAAGTATCCTCAAATAAATTCATTTTCAATTAAATGAAGACAATATAAGCGAAACTCAATCGGAAATCTGAAAACAGAAAAATCAGAAAAATATATTGACACCTCTGGGACTCGAACCCAGGACCTCTTGCTTTCCGGACAAACGCGCTAACCATAATTTAATATTACAATTTGAAGTTTTACTCATAAAGTTAAAATAAAAATATTCATCCTAGACTTGCAGAAAAGTCAATAGATGTCGCATATAAAATAAAATAGGTAAAGATTTATCCAGACACTATCTAGAGAGCATTTAGTTCGGGTTTCAATCTTGCAATCATTTATAAAGATAGTAGCCAATAATATATGCGTTTAGAAAATGAAGATAATGTGGGTGGTTCTTAGTAGAAGTATGGTACAGTTAAAAATTACCGAATTTGATATCGACACCGTGGCGCAGTCGTTAGCGCGTTTGCCCGGAAAGCAAGAGGTCCTGGGTTCGAGTCCCAGAGGTGTCAATATCTTTTTCTGTTTCAGATTTTCGATTGAGTTTCGCTTATATTGTCTTCATTTAATTAAATATTACAATTTGAGGTTTTACTCGTAAAGTTAAAATAAAAATAAAAATTCTTTTTCATTTGCATTTTTTGGGATCAAATATTTAGTTACTATATTTATTCATTTAGTTTTGCTTCACTGTGTAATATTATTTTGTAATTTTAAACACGTTATTAATGATTTTTTTCTCCCATAGGACTTGGTCTCGATCAGTACAGACGCCACGATCCAAAGGTAAGATTTATTATTTGCATTCCATATTCAAAGCACTTCATGTTACCTCGTTATGCCTGTAGGTGTTTGGAAAGGGGAGTTTGGGGTAAGGGAGAGACGACACGCCTATTAATACGAGGCATTCTTCCTAAACCAAATGTCCGCACTATAACCGAGCACAACTAGAACATATTTCTGTTTATCAACCTCACCTTCCCCTTATTCTAAATGTTCATATCTGTCTATGGGCATGAAAATATTGGTTCTTTGTTATTTCTTTATTGTGCATACAACAAAGTATTGGTTCTCTATTATTATTTCTTTATCGTGTTCACAAATATATATAAATATGTATGTACATATTTATTAAATTCTAAGGGTTAGATTTTGACTTAAATCTTAGTGAATGATTGTTTTTGATAGTGGGGGGATGATAATAATTATATTGTTATTAATTAGGTAATTGAAGAATTTTGGTTTGAAACCCTTTTGAATACTTTTTTATTTATGTATTTACTCTTCATTCTTGTTTTAAAAAGTATAATATACCTTTCTGCTCCCTTATTGTGTTGCTGAAATATTTTTCCAGTATAAGTGTGCATTAAGTATAATAAGTAAGATGTTTTAAATATGTATAATCTATGTTGAAATGACGCCAGTTGCACCGTCTGTTTCACTGGATTGTGAGTATGCATTGCTCAGTTAAACATAAAATATATTAGTGTTGTTTGTTGCCACCCAAAACGTTACCTGACTCTGCCACCGGCACTGCTGTTCTGTATGTTCTGTTATGTTCCGTTCTGTAAACTGTTTGATTCCAACTATATTTGTTTGTCTCTTGTCTCTTTGCAGAATCTCAACGAGGTACTCAAATCTCTATCTATCCTTAAGCACATTTTTCCTTTCATGTATTTCAAGCTCATTTTCCTGCACTTTTTCGCAAAATTCTTTGCCGCTTTGTTTATTTGCCGACATCTTCATGCATTCGATTTATCATATTACGATTTTGATTTGCATGATAGGTTCAGATTTTTTAAAAATAAGATACTATAAGTCTTCTGTGGTGGTAGCAGTATGAATTTGTGAAAAGCTGCAATAGTTCTATGTATTATGAATTCAATTGAAATAATTGTATTTAAATAAGTTGAAGTAACATTTTACCTAGTCATCTGGTAATCCTTTAGAAATCTATTATTTTATGGCACCATTTTTTTATTGCTTAAAAACTACTTTAAAATATTACATTCATCAATTGATATTATTATCAGTATAAAAAATGCGAATTGAATGTTCGTTACGGTTCCGTAAAACACCCATATTTCGTACTGAAGATCAAGTTGAAATCAAAAAATCTTCTGTCAGTACGTTGATATTAAAAATATAAATGTTCTATTTATATATCCCGGAATATTGCGCAGTATGTGCAAAAAATATTATTATTTAAAAATAAATTCATCGAGTCTCATGATTCCAGATCTTATTAACATAAATAACTTTTAGCATTTTTTGTGATCATTATGGAATCCTTTTTAATTTATTATTATTTCATGCAGTTTTTCACACACGGTTCTAGACAGAATACCGGCCCTATCAAGTTGATCTTTACTAGAGATGAAACGGATAGTTGTTTGGCCGGATACCGACCGGATACTGGCCGGATATCCGGCAAGCTGCGAGGCCGGATAGCCGGATATCCGGCAGCCGGATATTTGGCCCATTGTCTCGTTGCATGTCGTGACGAGTTTAGCGCCGCACAGGCGCGGTGAACGCGATCAGATCAATTCGGGCGGTTTCGGTTGCCATCGTGAGCATTCGTGAGTGATCGCGAAAATATTCTCTTTGATAAGAAGAAGAACAAGAGGTATATTATGGTGCTTCAATGTCAGTATTTAATCATTTCAATAAACTCTGTGTTTTTTTACGTTTTTTTAGTTCACCATAATGGTGATTGTAATTAATCATGTTAATTTAAGTTTTCGCTACTCTGCGAGGTTTTTGTAAGTTCTTACTAAAAGTTTTTAGTTTAGATATTTACAATTTATGTATTTATCATTAGAGTCAATATCTCAGAAGAAAATTTTAGTTTTTTGGAAGGCTATATTGCTTTTTTGTAATTTTTTCGACTTTAAACACAAGCCGTCATAATTATAAGCCATTTTATTGATATTTACCTCACAAAGATTAATGTATTGCATTTGATTTTAGGAAATTGTCGTAGTTTTTGAATATCTGGTATCCGGCCGGATATTGAGTTACTATCCGGTATCCGGCCGGATAGTAAATTTAGGCCGGATACCGGATAGCTACCGGATATCCGTTTCATCTCTAATCTTTACTCCTTTGCAAACCACCTTGAAATTGGTTAAAAGATACTTGTGAGGTCAGGAAAATTTAAATATGCATGAAATACAAGAAAATTAATTTACTTATTACCTGTTCTGGCAGAATTAGAGACAGCATTTTATGTTCCTACTCTTAATTTATTTCTTCTACATAGAATGTTGGGACGATGCCAACATAAATTACAGATCATTAACATGCAGAAATATATCACATGCATCAGTGGCGGTCCGTGAGTTTTCAGTGAGCTAGAGTGCTAAGATTGAAAAATCCAACGTTATTGATGTTGAAGCTGAAATTGAAAAAAAATTTTTTTCAAAATTTCAATTTTTTTTGTATGAAGATTTTCAGGATTCTTTCAGTTTGGGCATACGCCGCATCCACAAACTGAAAGATCTTCATACAAAAAATTAGAATTTTGAAAAAAATAATATTCAGCTACAACAACATCAATAATGTCACATTTTTCAATCTTAGCACACTAGCTCACTGAATACTCATGGACCGCCACCGATGTACAAATGTATATCTATTAAAATAAAATAAATTTAAATCATATTTGACCTAAATGGCCTCACAGCTCACAACATGGTTCCCTGATAAATAGTATCTGAATGTGATTTAATAGATTCTGCTTTAAAGTATGCATGACGAGATTCAGATAATTTGTGATCTTCAGCTTCAATGTTAGTGTACCAATTGTGGATAACAATGCTTTTAAAATGTTCTGAATCATTTTTATAAAAAAGGGCAGAATTTTTCCGATACCGCCTAGTGGTGATTTAACCCTCAGATTTCCAGGCTCACGCGACCTTATACTACCCTAGTGTGCCAGGGTAAAATGTCGAGCTGCCCACTGTGCGCCGGCTAACACTATTTTCTTAATAACTTACTTCGTTCCTATAAATTGTACCATCTTATCGGATAATGTGTTTGTATATTTATATATCCATCCTAAGTAGTTTCCCCTGGATAGCTATTTATATTCAGAGAAATGTTGTTTTTTCTCTCTAATCTTATAAAAAAATATTATTCATTGAAGAAATACGAAAATATTCTTGAGTTTTATAAAATTTTCCAGCTAAAAAACCATTCTTCACAATAAAAATTAGTCATACATATTAGGCTTTCCTGTAAATAAATGCAGTTCTGTAACTTGAAAATCGGAATCATGACATTTGTCATGGAATTTCAGTTGCACTTTTTCACAGAAAAAATAAATATGTTTTCAAGTGACGATACAACAAGCTAGAATAATATTTTGATACACTATTTCCTTGCCGAGCGAATAAAAAGTGTTTTAATATGCCAGGAGCATTTTTTAAGGTACTAAATGCTATAAAATCGGGGCAAGTGTGGTGAACTATAGACTAACAAATCTGCTATGGATTCGGCCGGCACACGACAGGAACAAAAATTGGAAATCCTGTACGGATTTCTTGGCACACTAGAGGTTAATAATCAAATCACTCTGCTTGCATTAAATACAGGTGGATGGATGCATCTCACAGAAAAAAAAAATTGGAACTTTTTTATCTTCAAAATCACAATATCTAGTGGAAAAACGTGTCAGGATTGAAGATTGATGGGAAAGCTCAGTGGTTAGGAGCAGACGCCGGAAGGTCCCGAGTTCAAGTCCCGGTCATGCCAATAATTTTTTTTCTTATGTGTTTTTCAAATACACAATAATGATTTGATGATTACAAATAACATTTCTATACATATTTGTTAAAGATCATTTTGCAAAGTCGCTCCTTATATAATACATGTCTTGTTTTTAATAAAGCTTTTCAACGAGTGTGAGGTTTGAACGTAAATAAAAAATGAGTTATTTTTATGTGCTTAGCCTGCAGTATATACCGACTTGGTTTTTTGAAAGGAAGCGATTTTGATTATGTTCAAATGTGTGTGGCTACGATGAATCTTGGATGATGCTGCTGGTGACTGTTTTCATATTGTTTTTTTGCTACTGTTTTGTTTTGCTGGTTTTTTTTTCAAGACTGCGTTCTGGGTATGGTTTTCTAGGAAGTCTTATGTGATTTTTCATGGATTAATTATAATTAAATGCTTCTTCAATGGAAATAGAGCCGTGAACGTATTGAGAAATATTAAATTTTTTTTATGTATTAACTAAATCATATTGCTAATTAGTAATACGTACATAAATACAAAGTGCATAGCTATCTAATTTATATTTGAATCATACATCGTATTGTTTTTGTATTGTAGGAACCGGATAAAGGTATTGCTCTTATATTGTACCGGATAAAAGTATTGTCCCTGTATTGTACCGGATAAAAGTATTGTCCCTGTATTGTATCAGATGAAAATATTGTCCTTGTGTTGTACCGGATAAAAGTATTGTCCTTGTATTGTACCGGATAAAAGTATTGTACAGGATTAAAGTACTATCGTAAATAGGAGCCACTTTGCATTTATCTTATCTAGAATTTATTTTAGCTTCTATGCATTCCAATTTAAGCCTTCTAGTGCCCTTTGCATTATAAGCTAGCCAACAACCCTAGCAAATATGTTTAGAGTATTTTTTCCAACTCTTTTAATAATTATTAAGGCATTTTTTAGAGATTCCTTTTATAATTTTGAGAGATATGTATTTTAATTTAATTAAAGTTTAGCGGATTAATATTTATTTTATTCGGAATTATGTTTAAAGTTTAGTAATGAAAAGGAAATTTTGAAAAGCTGACAAATGATTGTTAGGTTGTTTTGACAGTTGTATAAATGCCGATATATCGGCTGTAAGGGTTAATCTAAGATTATCGTATTATCCTTAACTTGGCATATTATTTCATTACACATACTTACATCTTCTACTTCTCTTGAATAAATAGTTACATATTTATTTTTAAAAAGATCCATTTTATCAAAAGTGCGGGATGTGTGTACAGTATATTTATTATGTGGATTGAATGTTTGATATAAACATTCTACATTTGTTAAAATGAAACTAATCTGTTGATTGTTGCTGCTTTTTAGAATATTCAAAAAGGATTGGGTGTTCAACTGGACCCCGAATCCATATTCTACAAGCTCGGGTCCTCTGGACTCATTACTTTCTCCGATTACATATTCCTGCTGACTGTTCTTTCAAGTAAGTGACTGTGCTATGAATATTTAACCCGCATTGTCATGTACACTCTAACCCCATGTATACGCGGCTAGCCTTCCTTTCCTAAAATATCCTTTGTAAATAGTGCCAAATATTTGCGGTACCCAACCTCTCAATAAAATACAAATTATCTACTTTTTAAAGCATCTAATCATTGCAGCTTATTGACTTTGTGCACATAAATATAAATTAGGGTAAAGAAATAATATTTAGGTAAAAATTAAGAATCTGAAAAAATCACCTGCGCGCCTAACCATTTCAGGGAGATCCCTGTGAACCCTCATATAGTTACATATATCTTTATGTATGATAAAGTAACTGCTTTATTGTGTATAAATACTTTGTGAGCATTTGAGAAATTTACACTGGAAAATAAGCCATAGAATAGAAATAATAGTATTGTCGGCTTACTTATAAAACCTTACTTCATTTTTAATAATTTTTTAAAATTATTTTCTTGAATGAATGAATGCAAATCTTCGAATGAAAATTAACCCGCTTCCCGACATTCGATCGAGCTGAAACTCAGCAAATAGACTCGTCATTGACAGCGCCCTAGAGGTGATTTTTCAGGAAAACGGCGCTTTATAAATCAGCCAAATATTATAATGCATTCTATCAACCTTTGGTGGCACTCACACACACACACATTTTTTTGAGATAAGATGACACTATATTTAAAAGTTTATAGCAGTCAATATTTGAAATAAATTTTGGTACCGTCCAATTAGGATTTGGCGGATTAGCGGTGTTCACTCATTTTAGTTGTCCCTGGGGAGGAAGGTTCAACCCTCAGTGAAAACATTTTTTTTAGTTTTAAATTACATTTTAAAAGTTTGCAGCAGTTAAGATCCAGTCCTTGGTAAGGAAGGTTCAATCCTGAGTCAAACCAAAAAATATAATTAAATTACATCTCAATGAAATTGGCTACCAGCCGGCCCAAGAGGTGGTGAAACTAGGTAGAAAATTGAAAATAGACGCATTATAGTAAAGACATTATAGTAAATTGTTTTTTACAGGATGATTTTTTGTATTCTGGCCCTTGCAAATTAATTTACTGGTTTTTTTAAATAATCCAACGTTGTTGTGGTGTCTCTTGAGCACAATTACTTTCACATATTGCCTCACATTCAGTTGTGTCGTTACTATCACTCAGTGAGACATTGTTATTAGCAAAGAAATTTTGAGTTATGTTAAAGGAAAAATCTTTTTTTCTAATCACATCCATATATTTGTTTAGTAAACATTAACAAAGTTTTAATTTCACATCAATAATTATATCGAGACATTTATAGTTGTGTACATGAATTATTACATTTATACATATCTACTTGAAGGGTAAAATAGTAGAGAAATAGATTTATGAAAAATTCTATTGACTCTGATTGTAGGTACAGAATTATGACTCTAATTTTTATGTTTTGTAAAATCATGTTTTTAAGGGCCAATGTATAAAAATATTTGTTGATGTCTCAATAATTACCTATTTAAAATGTTCTTATAAAAATATTTGAGATATGTGTTTTAAAGGATTCAAAATTTTAAACTGTGATTAATAATTATTTGTAAAGTAAAATATCTCAGAACTTTGGGGATTATTTTGAGGGGATTTTGGCAGAATTTGGCTTTTCATTAGAATAATTTTTCTAACTACATGCATATTTCTACTAAACATCAACATATTTTATCTAGGTGCGTATAGTGTTTTCTCTCTTTAAATATTGTTAGATTTTTGAAAAATTATTACATTTCATTGCTGAGTGCGTAATACGTAAATTTTAATTTTATGGGAGAATGAGAAAAGGGCATTTTTATATTTCTTTTTATTTTTTGTGTACGTTAATAACCACTATTAATATATAAATAATAATTATTTGGAGGTTCGCCTTCATTCTCCTGTAAAATTTTCTTATTTTTTATATTCTAAGTATTATGCGCCAACGACAGTATACAGATAAATGATGTAAAAATTAATTATTGTTGATGTACTGAAAATGATGATTCCAAATGGTTTTGTGCTACTTTTGTGAATTGTTGTGCATAATTTATTAATTAATACATCCAAACATTTATTAAAATGACTAATATCTCTGCTGAAGTACATAGTTACCTATTAATGCTATATTGACATACATATAAAAATGTACATTTAATGGAAATTCCACAAATTATTCAGTTTTGAGCGATGCTTTAATATGTCTTGTTTTTCCCCTCTCGCTAATTATATTGCTTTGAACAGTTCTTGCCATATTATAATAAACATTTGAATCGTATCCAAACATTTCAAAGTCTATTCCGTAAATGTCAAGCAGATCGTTGAGATTTTGCTTATCTAACTGTTTAAAATATTTCTTCAATAACCTTTTAGTATCTTTACCGTCTTTAGCTTTATTCATTATAGTCTTAACGCGTATTCTTTTTTCATGAATAGGTTTCAGCAGCAAACTTTCAAGTCCAGCTTGGTAGATTACATAATCGTTATCACGTTTCAATGTTTCTACCTTTGTTATAATTGTAAAGTTAATATTGCACGGCGTACAGAATTTATAGAATGGTGCCCAATGTTCATCGTAAACCATTTTTTCACCCTTTAGTTTGTGATTATCCGTTATATACCTAATAAATTCATAAAAAGTTGGCCCGTAATTCTTTACCTTCCCAAATCGATATTCAGTTTCATTTCGGTATCTTTTAATCATTTCAAGACCCATTTTGCGGTAAAATTTTTGTCTGTACCTCTCTAATTTGTTTCTGTAAGCCGACAGCAGTCTCTCAAATGGATCCCTCACCGTTAGGAAAGATACGGATCCTGGTAAACTGGCTTCCAGGAAGTCCAAAGAGGGCCGCGGGAATCTCTTCCTTGCCAGGATGAGAGGAGTCTCTCTAGTGCGCCTTAGAAAGTCTTCTTTGTAACCCCCTGTAACACAATTATTATTATTACTCCTTTTTCTTTCTGTCTAAATAATATAGCAAAGTATCATATCATTTTGCTAAGTGAAATTACCCAAAATATTGAATTTGTACATCCAACTAGAACTAGCAGCTTTGAATATGTTGCACCAAATTAAATTGTGCTGTGGGGCAATGAAAAACTCCCAGTAGTTTGGTTTGCCCGTTAGTTGCAATCCGTGCTTGACGCAAGTTCTCCAGACTTGCTTCCTCCTCTTATCGTGCTCCGACTCCATCCTGGCGATATCTGATTCCGTGTAATCTTCATAATTCTTTTCAAACTTGCTTTGTTCTTCATCAAAGTCTTCAGCCCACTTGTGCTTGAATTAAATTATTTTATTTAAAACTAAAACATGATTTGCGAATGCTTTTATGTTTATGCCTTATATTTTATACTCAGCTTCATACTATAATAATTGTTGAAAATGTCAAATACATCTAGCTAAATTAAATTAATGTTTCTTCTAAGAAGACTGCCCGTGGAATAAAAATGTTAGAAATACTTAAACAATTCTACATAATTTTCTGAAAGAACTTCCTCAGTAATAATGATCGGTTAGATGTAATAATATGTACATACAATACTACTATTAATAATGTATGAATGAATATTTACCTGCCAAAGCTCAGTTTCGTTACTCGGATAAAGTGTTTCTTCTTTTTTTACTGTGGTAGTTACTTTATTACTTTTAAATATTGTCAGTCTCATAATTATCATGTATATCAAAACCCAGAGGAAAAATGTGCCAGTCTTAGCGATGCAATGAATATATCTAATGCTAACATGCCTTAATTTATCCTTACAATATACTCTAACGCAAGTAAGGGTCAACATATTCAATATTACTCGATTACTCCTTCTATATTACTGTATTAACACATGCAATATCTTTTACATTCTTCTTCAATGGGTCCAACACCCATTATTAATATTAATTTCACACTATTCTTACTTGACAAATGATTGCATCAAAACATCAGCCTGATTGTTTATTGACTGTAATGTATCATTACTGTCAGTTTCATTTTCATTGTTTGTAAGAGCATAATATTCGCAAAAATATTATATCTCGATACTTCCATTATTAAAATTGTCAGCGGGCAGTAAAGATCAAACTGAGATAAATAATGGTTTGATTTATTTATGAATGTAGTGTCATTATTAATGTTTTCTGTTATCAATCTGATAAACAAGAGTAAAAGTCACAGATCCCAGGTTATGTCTGATGGCAACAGTTTGCTACTGAGTTACTGAGCATGGCGGGAATTATTGATTTTCCCTTGGAGCAAGCCAAAGTGTTTCTATATTCATAAAATTGAATTCCATGATAGATATATAAAATTGTGGAATGGAATAATAACAATTATTCAATTTGTTGCGATTTATCTTTTCTTGACTTAATTTAATTATTATTAAAAAAGTGATTTTATGTATATGTGGAATATAAATTTTTATGTATTATATTAATAAAACAACATCATGACAGCAAGGGCGGATCCAACTTTGGCGCCAGGGGGGGGTCATATAGTGCGAGGGGGGGTAGGGGGTCACATAGTTGTGGTCAAGTCACAAGAAGTTATAATTTAATTTTGATAATAATAGATACAAGTAAAAAGTAGGTAGGTAATTTTGATATAATAATAGACACAAAAAATATATAAAAACATTATGTTTGAAAATTTGAATTAGAGGTCCACCTAGGTCCTGGACCCAGCCCAGGGGGGGGTCATGACTCCCATGACCCCCCCTCTGGATCCGCCCTTGCATGACAGCTCGTCTTTTGTTTTTAATAATCTAAACCTAATTCTAATTTTGAAAAAGTTTTATTACTCTATTCTTAACTAGGTCTGCTTAACTACTTCCCCGAGTAGGTACTCAACTGGCCACATATTTTTGCCTCTACACATATATATTATATGAAATGATTTATTATACTGAAATAAACACAACCAAAAATAACATTAACTTGCTCCACTAATATCTAATGAATTTCATAACACTCGTTATTTATTTATTTATTTATTTACGCCCTAGTGGGCTTTTACAAAGATAGATAATACTAGTTAGGCAGGTACGTAGTACACAATATATAATGATTAAATTAATAGTAAAAAATAAAATTAATTAAAATTAAAATCATACATTTCATTAAAGTAAAGAATTTGTTTTATAACTGACACAGAATCTGCAAACATGTCTACAATATTCCAAAATCCTACTGAAATGACTTATATACAAATATTATAGTATACTCGCTGGAGTCCCTTGCGCGGGCTCTGCAAGGAGTTTTTGAAATCAAATGTAGACTCTGACTTTCCTCTTATTTTGAAAGTCAAGTGTGCAAAATTTCATTAATCTCGGATTAAAACTGTAATGCAGGGGTTCCCAAACTTTTCCAAGTCGCGGCACCCTTAGAAAATTTGAATTTTCTCACGGCACCCTCTCGTATAATGTAATGTCTTAATGTCTATATCTGTGGTAGCCCCGGGACCGATTGTCACCCCCAAGTGCACAATTCTCTAGCCACCCCCCCCCCACCAATTCTTTACCTACTCCACTGAATAATACAACTCGTATTTAAAACGAATAAGTACATTCATTGGTAGGAAAACTTACAAACAAAATGCAAATATGATTAAAAAAAACCATTTAGTGCGACGGGTGAGCCTGCATCTCGCTGCAGCAATTTTTCAAACCGAGGAATAAGGCTTGATACAGCTACTCTCATTTCTTTTTCCACATTTATTTTCGAGCGATATTTATTCTTTATAACCGCAACCGCTGAAAATCCAGCTTCGCACAGATATGAAGTAGCAAAGGGAATGAGGACCCTTACAGCATTTGCATTTAGAATCGGATACTGATTTTTGACTGATATCCAAAACTCCGTCAAATCCGAACAAGCGTATTTTGTTTTTAGGCTGCTGTCGCTCGAGAGGTCAATTATATTTTCTTCTTCCTGTGTAGTAAAATCTTGGGAGCTTGAGCACGGCCACGCGGGTGATTTTCCATTCCATAAAATGTTTGTGTTCGTTCATGTCAATTTTGATTTTTAGAAGAGACATCACTGGGCGCCTCGCGGCACCCCTGATCTCTGTCCGCGGCACCCCAGGGTGCCGCGGCACCCACTTTGGGAACCTCTGCTGTAATGTATAAAAAAAAAAGCCAGGCCGACCGCCTGCCTGCCACAGACTTTCTTTATAGGGTTGTGTTTGGGTAGCGAACCGCCTTAGGCATATAAAAAAATTTCCACTCCCCCTCCCTAAATAGGTTGATACACTTGATAGTAGGTTTATAATACAACCTATAACTGTACATGTTGCACCTTCTTCACAGAAAAGTCGTCTATAGCCTCGTATAAGCAGTAGATCAGATTCAATGTTTATGTAAATAAGATATTCAAAACGGAGGGGAAGGTACGTTTTAAGCATGATTTCTCCCCTTTTTTTCATTATTCGTTTTTGGGGTGTTATGTCGTGTTGCGCTACCTCCTTCTTCAACTGATGATGGACACTGTAATGCTGTCCGAAAAGTTGGCTAAAGAAGGAGGTAGTGCAAGACGGCATAACACCCCAAAAACAAATAACGAAAATACTTTTGGCCGTGAAAATCTAAAAACGTATCCATGGTTTCTCCCATTGAATCATTGAACAAAGATAGTCTTTCACCCTCTTCAGGGCCGAAAAAGATCGTCCTCTTAGCAGTTTTCAGGCTGGAGGGCACAGTAAGATCCCCATCACTACATATGTGTTAGGATATATGTACATGAAACTTTTTTAATAAGCGTTTTGAATAGTTTGATGCTCGATTTATTTCCGATCTGAGTTTTAGTCAAATAGGCACCAAGATGGAGACACTCGTTCCTAAATACATCTTCTATGTCGCCAGGAGAGAAGGCTGTAGGTTCTCACACTTTTTTGATAATAATGTTCAGTTCTAAAGTATGCAACTGTAACAAAAAATGATTTATCACTTAACAACATACAGACATCGCCTTGCAGCGTTATTTCTGCACCCAATCTGTCTGTTATGGTGTTGTATCCGTTTAGCCTGAACCTGTCTCTGCCAGTGAATTCAGTTTCATTTCTTTCTGCTCAACGAACATTGCCTTTTTTACACTTCCTCCTATGGTATTTTCAAAACTATTGTGTATATGGCTTTGTCTTCACACGCATCAAACATATCGCGAATGCCTGTAATAAATTTGGACAAGACCGGAACAATTCCACGAAGGTCGCTAGCTGAAGGTACATCTACCGAATGCAGTTTATATGGAATCCTTCCAAAACGTCGTTCCTCACAAGGGTCATGAAGAGGATTTCAAGTAAAACTAAGTTTGCATAACTTAAAATAGGTATTCATTATTTCTCTATGACTGCTGACATGTGCACCATTCATAATAAGTACATATAATAGTCATCATTCTTGTATCTTCCGTCTTTTTCGTTTTCAAACAAGAACGTGAGAAGGAAGAGGATGAACGTCGATGACGTCTGGGACTAGTTTATCGACCTACTGGAAAAGTGTGAATTGGTACCATCTCTGTTTGAAACACTGCGAGGCAATTACTTACATTTTATTGCAATAATTTTAACATTTATAATTTGTGCAAAATGTGGAAACTACATAGTATTTAAGGTTTTCTGTGCCCCCCCCCAACCCTGAAAATTGCCGCCCTTCAAAAAATCAAAGAATTGGACCCAATCTCGCTATGTCATAAGTTTAACCGTTATCACACAAAACTCATTCAAAAGTGGTTTGTAAGTGCTTTGCTTCTCTGTAAAATTTGGTAAAACTCGCATAATCGGTCTTGCAATGGCAATGACAATATAACACCTTCAGTATAAATAATATATTGGTTCCATGCCAACTCAGAATCAACTCAAGACCTCTTTGAAAAGTCGTTAAAAGCTTTGGAAAAAATAATTTTAAAATAGCCCCTAACGTAACAATCTATTTAACCAATTTTTTATATATATTTTTAATCACTTTTAATGACTTTTGAAAGGACATTCTGAGTTGTTTTTATTCCGAGTTGTCCGGTCACCAAATATATTTATTATTTTGAAAAAAACTAGGAGATTTTCCAGTTAAAATGAGAGAAATCAAGCATGATTAAGATTGCCATAAAGGTCTCGTCGGGTCGGGTATTAAAAAAATATGCCACGAACTAAATCACCGTGGCCAACGCCCCAGTCGCCAGTTACCAGCCTACGTGACCTCTCTCGGGCGCGAGGGAGTATCTACTCGCTCGTGGTCAGTACTGCTGTGGAAAATGTTGGTTAATCAGCAGCATTGCTACATTGTGCAGGTTTAAATTAGGATATTTTAGGTTTTGTCGGGTCAGAGGGCTTGTTAATGGTGAAAGTCTCGATGTATCGGGACAGATGGCAACCCTAAGCACATTGGTTATATGGCTGGCTCATATGCTGACTGGTTTCAACTAACTAATTAATCATCACGTCGTTTCCCCCAGGGATAACTCAGTCTTGGCACACACTCCTTTCCTAATTCACATTTGTCTCTTTTGATTCTTGACATGACCTGACTCAAGAATCTGGCTCTCTGGATTGTGTCACGTCTTCCTCGGCGTCCCCAACTTTTTACCATTAACATTTGCTTTGTATATTCTCCTTACACTCCTTTCTTAATTCGTTCTCTCTACATGCCCAAAACATCTGAGCGTCCCTTTCTTAATCTGACTCATTGATTTCATCACGTTATAAAAGCATGTCTCTCCCTAATGACCTCTATCCGTCCACCATTTGACTACACGTAATCTATTTTTCCTGCTATAACTGTAAATGTAGGATGTAAAAATGAATTGAATTATTTTTTCAGCATCAAGGCGCCATTTTGAAATAGCATTCAGGATGTTTGATCTAAATGGAGACGGAGATGTAGATGCCGAGGAGTTTGATAAGGTGGCCAACCTGATCCGCTCGCAGACCAGCATCGGCAACCGTCACAGGGACCATGCCAACACGGGAAACACCTTTAAGGTATTTCTTTTTAAATAAACACTACACTTGCTACATATTACATGCAACATTTGTAATAAGTTATTGCTGTACCTAAAATCATCCCTCTGTTAGCTTAGTAGCTTGCTTGTGTCTGTCATTTAAAACAGCCTACCAATTTAAGTAATAATCAAATCGTCATAAATGAAAAGTGAAAGATAGTTACAAAGGAGTTTTAATTAAAAAAAAAAAAGATAATCAAATCCACGGTACTTACTTACATGAACCATTTTTCATTATAGGGGGTTAACTCTGCTTTAACCACTTATTTCTTCGGCCGCAAGGGGACTGACAAGTTGACCATTGAAAAATTCTTGGACTTCCAACACCAACTGCAGAAAGAGATCTTATCGCTTGAATTCATGAGGAAAAATCCAGGTATTGAATGGAAAATAAATGGTTGTTGATAAAAAAAAAAAACATTTTCTCATTGTTTGTTTTTTTCTTCATGTGGCAGGTTGTGTATTGCGCACTCTGCACAACAACGCTTGAATGCATGTTTATTATTATACATTTATACATCTTCCTATCAGCTAGTAAAAAGTATAAGTTAAAAAATAGACATTTCAGCTTACTTCATTATTTGAACTTTGGGACAATCGATTCACATCGATGACAATGCCTTGTTTATATTTGCAGTACAAGTCTAGATTATGGGGGGAAATACCTTTAGGACTAGGTTTTTTTAATGATTTTCATGATTTTTTTGCATGGAAGAAATGTATATAATTTATTGAAACTTTGAGGTCATTTTATTTATCTATGAAAATATTGTGAATTTTTTTAAGCATTTCCTCGTAAAATATGAAAATTATCAGGTGCTACCTGTCGAACGTCACCATAAGTCATAGATATTTGTGTGCTTTCTGAAGCCACAGTTTTCATCTCAAATCAATTTTTGAATTTTAATTTAGGTTTTGAATTTAATTCAAGTGCATGTGTCTCTTCTATGTAACCTAACTTCTCAATTTGAAAATGAAATTTTTTTGCAGGTATGTAAAATATGATTTTTTGCCATTTTTTTGCAATAAAATACTTTGGACAATGATATATTACTACGAATTTAGGTTCACATAGAGCGTAATTATATGAAGAAGGTACATATCTACAATTTTTTAAAATGATTGGTTCAAAACTATCAGAGCTAGAGTGCACACAAATTCAAAAAAAGTCATTTCAAGAAAAACGTGTTTCTAGTTTAACACGTGGTTTGGCACTTAAGGGGGGAAGCTCACTTAACCCCTCAGAAAATCGCCAATATGCACTTTTAATGTCTTTAACGAAATGACATTTTACGAAAACTTTGTATTATTACCGCTTCACAAATAAAGCTCTATACATGAAACATTTCTGAACGTAGCCAAATAGTAAAAACTGTTTTAGACAGGTTACAAAATAAGCTTTCGAATTATTATATTACAAATAAATATTAATATTTGTAAATATTAAAATTTAGAATGCAAACATTAAAAAAATGTGAAAATGACTCACGTGATGTTTTTATGTGAAAACGGTACTAAAATCACAGATTATGTAAACAACAATACTTATTCTATTGTATAAATGTGTAATAAACACTTTTTTATCATTTCACTTTTTTATCATTTCATATAAAAATATTTAATAAAAATTAACAACGTCGGGCGCCCGTAGGAAATTTGGTGGGATAAATTATGTGTCAGACTGCGCGTCTGACAGAATGTTCTTTTTATGTATTTCTATGGACATCTTGAATAGAGATGTGCAGCGTGATTCACTATCGAGATTTCACTTTTAATTTTACGGATGTAACTAAAACAATAACGGAGTTATAATGGTTTCTATGGAGACACACGCGCTGACGTGTAAACACGCTTATTGTACTTGACTGCTGTCGTATTTTTAACGCATATATCTGCTTACGTTGCGGAGGGGTTAAACACCCTCATAACACCGGAACGAATTGAAATTTTTGTTTAAAACTTTGGGAACATATTTTTAAGTAGTTTTACTAACAATTTATGAAATATATTTACATATATTTTTTTTAGTCATCTTCATGTACGTGCATTTCCCCCCTTAATAGAGGCTCCAGTTTTTGACTTCTGCTATTTTATACCCGTTACGCTAGATACAATTGAATAACTTGAAAGTAATTGTGTATTTGTAATATTTCAGATGAGAATGGTAACATTACCGAAGCTGCCTTTTCAGAGCTTCTATTAGCTTACGCCGGATATCCTCAAAAGAAAAAAGCAAGAATGCTGAAGAGAGTGAAAAGAACGTAAGATATTACAATTTAGCATTTAATTTTATGAAAATAATTCATTTCGATTAAGTACAAGATTTATAGAAACAATTTAGTCTTACCACATTAACAAATTTAGTTAGTTTTTCTGAGCAGAGATACCGTCAATTGACCGCATCATTCATAATTATATTCTTAAATTTCTTTCAGCTTCCGCGATCACGGCATTGGTATATCGAAGGATGACTATCTGAAGTTTTTCCATTTCTTGAGCAACATAAATGATGTGGACACGGCCCTAACCTTCTACCACATTGCCGGAGCTTCCATCGACCAGCCCACTCTGAAGCACGTGGCGCAGACTGTCGCCCATGTGGACTTGAGCCCTCACGTTGTCAATGTTGTCTTCACTATCTTTGATGAAAATTGTAAGTAATGCCCATATTTTCAATATACGAGCACTTTCCACTGAGAGATTGGCCACAATGGAATCAAGAACTTCAGATTTCTTATTTTATTTATAAATAGAAACAAACAGTACATTAGATACTTTGGTTAAAAAAATTACGATTATTTAGTATATTTCGTGATAGGTACCTATTATGTCTTTCATTGTAGTGTCTTATTTATGGGATGCATATTAAATAATTACTGGGCGATGTATGTAGTGGGAAGGTGTGTGTGTGTGTGTGAGTATGTGTGTATGTATGTATGCGCATTGAACAATTTATATTATTGACATGATGCTCTTTTTAAATTTGAGCAGTGAATCGGAGAAAATGTCGATGTTAGTATTTACACCAATATTATTGAACATATGAAGAGCACGATTGATTTTTGAGATGTCCCTTCTATACTATGCTCGCTTCTTAAAAAGACAGATAATTCAACAGAGAACCGTTGTCGAACGGAATGATATTGGTGATATTGATTTGTTTGTATAAGTATATAATATTACGGCATTTTAATTCAATGTCTGCCATATTCAGACAATGTAACATAAATGCTAGTGATTTGATTTCTTGACTCATTTTTTATTTTTTCTAGTGGATGGGCAACTGAGCAACCGTGAGTTTGTGGCTGTCATGAAGAACAGAATATTGCGAGGATTGGAAAAACCCAAGGATACTGGATTTGTTAAACTGATACACTCTATTATGAAGTGTGCAAAGGACACGAAACCAGCTTTACTTGATTTTTAATTATCTGAATTGCATAAACTAATATAAATAATTTTTCTGATTGATGTACTATTTTAGAATTAATTGACTTGTGAAGTCCTGATTTTGTTCTATTAACATTTAAATATAATTGTTACGTGAATTTTTTTACGTCATGACTTTTCCGCTTTACAGAAATTCTGAATAATTAATTGGAATACATAATTAAGTAAAACTTTTCATGTTCCTTCCTTGAATGCACTTTATTTGTCATTGTTTGTAAGTGATGATAGAGTTATAATATGTACTCATCTACATAATAATATTAATTTCAAAATAATAATTAACTTATTATGTGTATTTATGTTTCCCTCGTTTGGTCTTTTTTATATTTAAAATATTTTATAGTTGCCGTTTGTTGGGCATGCATTTGAAATTGTTAAATTATTGCATTTTTGTGCAAAATATATATTTAACATTATTTATTTGGTGTGAAAGTTTACTTATCTATAGTTTGATGTTTTATATATTATTCTCTATATCAATAATGTACGCTCTGTTGCTAGCTGCCTTCGGTGACATGATGTTTTTATGTACTTTCAATTTTTGGAGGATAGGATACGTAATGTATTTTTTCCTCTAAACTTTCATAAGGAAATAGGTAAATACATAAAAATACATTATGATTATTATAATTTGAATAACATAAACTATATTACATGCTTACCTGAAGATAATGTAAACATAAAAAAATAAAAGAAATGAAAAAATTTCTTCATTTTCTTTCCCTATTAATTTGAATCCCTGTCTTTTTGATTTTTTTATATTTGATCCGTCGAGCATTTGGTTAATGAGATCATCTCCTACAATGAAACTGAATGTTTTTTTTACAAATGTATCACATTGATGAGCATGTTGACGACATAACTTTTTGGATTTCTGGGAAATTTCGAATTTGCAATTTGGGAGGCAGTTATGGGTACCGCTGCTCCGGTAATTAACCACTTATTGTATAACCAACATCCCTGCTTTAGGTTCCCCCATGTGATGATTCACTTTGATGATTTAGCAGAGGTTCACGAGGTGAGGTTTGTCTAGGTCTTGGCGGCGAATGTGTTTGCCCACCTACTGCATGGCGGGTCAGATCGGGAGATACTGGTTGAGGGAGACCTAACTTACATCTCTCGACCCATCACCTTGCACCGCAGTGGGAAGGATGGATTCCCTCCTGGACACATTGACCTCAGATTCCCATCCACCACTTTTTCTTTCCCAGTACTTCCTTTCCCTTATATATATTCCCTCGGTGGCATTATGGCATGCAATACATATTTGTAAGACAATAAGAATTATATCTGAATGAGACACAGTTGCAGTGGCATAGCTAGGGGGGGGGCAGTGGGGGCGGCCCTGAAACGGGAGAATTTTGTGTGTAACGATCTTTTTATAGGCGAAAATTTATGGAAAAATTCTCTAGCCACCCCCCCTCCTCCAGAACGGACCAATTTCTCAAAGTCAACTTTATTGAGGTGGGGGGGGGTGACACCCTTGCTAGCTACGCTACTGCACAGTTGCACATGTTTTATTTGTCATTAATAACTCTTCAAATTAATGTTATAATACATTTTAATAGAGACTACCTCATCGTCAACTGAACTTTGATCTGAAAATAGATATCTAACCGAAAATCAGTAATGAGGCAACCTTTAAATTTCCACCAGCCACCTCACAAAATTAGCACAGAGCCTGTCCTCTGATAATATGGGTGACCTCCCAACTAACACCCCAAGAAAAAAATAAACAGGTGATCACTGATGCAAACAGCTATTTCTCCTACCTCCACTTTCTAAACTCCTTTCACTTTTACATGAGTTTTTTTTTATACTCCTGTGATTTTTTTAAATTTATTTATTTATGCCCTCGGGCTTTAATTTAAACATTTATGTTATATTATTACTGTAAATTTGATTTGGTAGAAAGAATTTTATTAGTCCACAATAAAAAAACAATCTTGAATGTGAGTTCCAGTTAGTATTTTTATAACCATTTATAACTAACCCCGGTTAAAGCAAGATCAATATAATTTACTATTTTTTCATATGCCACCACATTATTGATTTTATGGCAGCACTGAATAGTGAGGGCGCGAATGAAACGTCACAAATCCTGCACAATCGATATTTTATGTTACAGCTACGTTTATTTTAGTGCACAACGGACAAAAAAGGAGGCGTCTACTAATATCTACAGGAATTCCAAAAACTGAAAAAATCGAACTAATATCTATGGAAACCAAAGTGTTGACGAATATCTACAGCACAAACTGTTGACTAATATCTATGAGAATCAAAGTGTTGACGAATATCTACAGCACTGGCAGAGGTTGGATTTGCAATTATGTGTAGCATATTGGAATAATGTAATATTGCGTACGCAGTTTAAAAAACTTAATTTATGTAAGTGTGTATGTAAAAATTCGTAATATCGGACTATTAGACACATTTAGCTGATTAGTCCAACCTACGCTCTGTAGATATTAGTCAACACTCTGAAGTTCGTAGATATTAGTTCAACATATGAGCTGTAGATATTCGTCAGACATACAGGCTGTAGATATTAGTATCTGGAGTCACAAAAAATAACTGAGAAACTAAAAAAATTTTTTACGCAATTTATTTTATTTTTAATATTTAGTCAAATAGACTTTAAAAAACAACAATGGAATGAAAAAAAAATCTTCAATCAAAAATGCATACGTATAAAATATTATACTGCAAATTTTCAACCCAAAGGCACTTGAAGTAATACTTTATGAATGATCACATTCTTATAAGTTATCTATATGTATAAGCCGGTACGTCAGTTGTTCTTTATACTCGCAAAAAGAGATATTTACGTTGCTCTCTGGTTGGAGCCCTGTCAAGATAAGCCTAGTGATAATATTACTAAAATACTGCCCCCTTAAATAATAATGTTAACTATTTATTAAGTATTGTCAGCAAAAGTAATGCAAAGTGCCTACCAATCAGTGGCGTAGCTAGCATGGGTGGCACCCGGAGCGAATAACGTGGTGTCACCCCCCCTCCCCCCCATTAAAGTTGACTTTGAGAAATTCAAAACCCAAATTTCGACTTCATAAAAAATAAAAACATTACTATCTAGTCAAATGTCAAAGTCAGTGGGGGGCTAGAGAATTTCTGGGAATGGGGGTGACACTCACCCCCTATCGGAAAAGATACGCCACCCGATAAGATACAATTATTAAGTTAATAAGTGCCTATTAGAAACAGAAAATAGTGATTCTATGATGTTTGCAGAGGATTAACGAAAATATTTAGGCATTTGCAAGTTGAAATTTGTTTTTTGAGAATAGACATCTTTACATCTACGTCTCGGCACACACTTCATTTATATTCATATGTTATCTTACACATATTATTTTTCAACATTTTATTTATGTATTCAATAAAACGAAAGTGTACTCTCTTATTGACGCAATAAAAACAAATATAAAAATAAATATTTTGTGACGTTCGATATCGATCTTGGATTTGCCCATCACTTATCAAAATTTTCGTGCTCGTTCGCGGCTGACTTTCCAAGTCCAGGTAATTGTGCTAGATAATTTACAATTTTTATATTAATCGTTCGGTTTTTTGGACCCAAATCGTGAGTAGTGCGTTACGGGCTCGATGTTCTAATGGAATACACTTTAAATTATATTTTACTAATCTATGTTATATAACAATGTATTGGAAACCCATATTGATTTGAGGTTGCAATGTGTACTTATTTGTGTATCAGAAGTTCGTAATTGCGAAATAACAACGTTAACTTGTGGAATAATCCAGTGATAATTGAATTGTGATCGTAATTTCATTATAGGCTGTCAAGGTTTTTGTAATTTGAAAACACCGCCTAAGGTAAACTAATAATAAACACTTGACGTGCACCTTTCAATTCGCATTTTTCATCTTATTGCAAAATGTCATGTGAATGAGTGACGTCACTTTCTCGTGGAAAATCCAAACGTCAAATTCTCGGAACAATCTGGCCACTGGCAGTGGTCATCTGCAGGAGGTTGGAAATTCCCATTTATTTTTTATTGAATTGGTTTCCATTACGATTCTATAATATCATGTGTTGGTGAATCATCCGGTTTATTTTAATTTACACTGATGAATTCCTTATTATTGCGGCCGATTTTGTAGTGCAATTTCGAGTGCAATCAGTTTAAATGCATTTGGAAAAAAATGTTATGCCTGCCAAGTAAAACATAACACATTTAGCCGTGAAAATCTCAAATCATATCTGATAATATCATCTTACAGTTAGTCGATATTGGGTATCTATAAACTATCACACAATTGTAGGTATCATTAATTTAATGACGTTTTATGATAACCTCTAAATCACATCAAACCCAAACCTGTACTTGCACACCTTGCCAGCTTGTAGCGTTTGTTTTCTTGTTTAAAACATTTTTGTATTTGCGCCAAGAGCATAATAAATTACTAAATAATATTGCATACACGACTCCATTGCTAGCTCTCGTATGTGTATAATGTGCCAAAAAAGTAATTTGGGATTTAAATTAAAATTATTAGATAAAAATGATTTTTCATAATGATTCTTCCATGAGGTACCCATTTACTATTGAGATGTTTTCATCTCATTTGCCTTATTCCAATGTCAGTATTTCAATAAGTTTTGTAAATTTCTCAAGTGATAATATATTCGTGTGATTGTAGAGGATTTTCTCATTCATACAGTGATAATGAATTTGTTCAGGGTATTTACCACAATGCTAATTTTATCTAAAATCTAAGATTATGGCATACCATTAACAATTCTTTTAAAAATTTTTCAAGGATAAATATAGTTCTCGGTGATTTTGGTAATTTGCCAAATTTTCTGGATAGTGATTTGTTCCGTTCTAATTTGGTTTTTACTTAAGACAGACTTTGCATGTTGTAATCAGTGTTGTTGTAGTATTATTACGATTTACTTCACTTATTTGATTTAAAATTGACCCTGAATTAATAGCCTTAATCCAAGTAGGTAGTCCATGTTATTATTGATTTATTCTCACATACTTCAATAACATGTTCTCCTGAGTAGAAATGTCTTAATTGGTCAATTACCAACAGTATATTAAAACTACGCACCTAATTAAAGATAATTTATAATACGGGCATCAGCCCAGCATGGTGGTCGAAAAATCCACAAATAATGTAACCATAAGATTTATGCAATGAATAAAGAAAAATTAAAAAAAAATTTTTACTCTGATTATTCTTGAGTTTAAATACATTCAAATAGTACTTACCTACATAATTATTGTTTATGGCATAGAATTCAAGTCAAAGAATTTTTTAATGTTTCTGACCAATATTTGAACAATTTCAAGTATTTTAAATTTTGAAACAAAATAATCAGTATTTATGTAATATCATAGAAAAAAGGAATGCCGTATGCTCAAGATGATGTCATTATTTATCGTAGAATTAGCTTCAGCTAGAATTTTTTTTTCAAAATTGTTTTAGTGCCAGGTCTTGTGGTAAACGTATTACATGAGGAATTTAAAGCAGATGAAGCATTTTAATGGAATTGGAATCATTGAATGATTTGTGTAAAATATTCAACCTTTGTATTGTGAACATGAGGTTAGTTGCAAGGTTCTAAGTGGGCTGACCTCCACGCTCCAGTGGTCGCAGCCTACTAACTGGAACTGTCAATGAGAAAATTATACATATTATCAATATTTACATCATCAAACTTAATTACCGAAATTAAAAAAAATATATTTTTTTATAGTTAAATTAGTTTTAAACCTATTGAAATGCCAAAACTTGAAGCGATAAGTATTGTGTATACCAGTTGTTATTCTTAACTATCTAGACATTACCGATGATGTCAAAACTCGTACGAAGCATATAGATTTGTTGGTTATTTCATCTTGTTTCATAAACGATTTATTAATTGTGTGTATAATTTTATCGCTTACTTACAATACAACAATGAATTAATTATGAAACACAAATTAGTTGAATAAAATTTACATGTACATGCGGGGATTTGAGCCCGCGTCCTCCATATTGCTATAGTGCTTTTCCCACCACACCGCTGAGTCTGTCTTTATTTATTTAGAATCTGTATTTGTTGGTCTATCTGACTTTATATATTTTAAACATTGAGATCAATTGTGATACGGTCTCTGTGAAATTACAAAGTGTAAATGTAAAAAGTGATATGCACAAAGTTTTAATATTTTTAAAGTCATTTTATTTTAACTCCATAGAGAAAGTACTTGTGATGGTTGACCTCCATGCTCCAATGGCGGTGGGCTGTTGACTGGAACTGTCAGTTTTGATTCCGTAGAGAGAGTACAGAGACCTTGTCACAGTTTCATTCTGTAATTATCTAGTAATTATACCGTAGTCACATGATCCAAATGAGTATTTCTGAAATTTAGCTACTAGCCGTAGGATAGAAAGTCAACATTGTTCGAAAAAAATCATTTCTTTGAATGTAAGCAGCTTTTCTGTAGAAACTATTTAGGGTAGATTATATACTTTTATAAATATATAAACACATTATCTGGAAGATGCATTATCTAGTATTAAGATGTAAGATAAATCATAATTTTGCAAAACATAAATAAGTTATTACGAAAATAGAATAAGCTGGTGATTTTTTTGCATCGACGATCAAGAAGTTAATGTAGTAAACCAATATATTTAATTTTATGTGTAGATGTGAAAGACTTTTTATCTTCTTTTGAGATTATCTTTCAGAGAAGCTGAACACGCTTAATACAAATATTTTTAATGAAATAAAACAATTACTTTGTTTATATCCACGATTTTTTTAAATACTGACCAGTTTTGCTTAACATAAGCATCATCAGGGTATAAATTAAACTGTTTAGTAATTAAACTTTGCAGTTTAAACTGTCAGTTTAATTTATACCCTGATAATACATGTGTTAAGTGAATCCGGTCAGATTTAAAAAAAAATCATGGTTATAAACCAAGTAATTTTTTATTTCATTAAAAATGTCAAACCACAAAGTGACTGTTTTCTACCAAAAAAAAAAATTCAAATATTTTTTCCAAATGGCTCTTCGATTCAACTTAATTGAGGTAAAAGATGCTTTAAAGTTCCATTCTTGTCAAAGTTTCAAAATTTCATATTTTTTGACAGTTTCGGCTATGTTTTTTTATTTATTTTATACATAGAGATAGCAGCCAATAAAAATGTGCACATAGAATATGAAGATAATGTTGGTTTTTCTTGGTCGAAGAATGATACAGTTAAATATAACCGAATCAGATAGGGACACATTAGCTCAATTGGTAGAACACTGGCCCGGCAAGTCATAGGTCCTGGGTTTGAGTCTCAGATGTGACTGTATCTTTTTCTAATTTTTCTGTTTCAGATTATCGATTGAGTGTCACTAATAGGTATTGTCTTCATTAATTAAATATGTTTTTAAAAAAAGGAGGAAGTTCTCAATTCGACTGTATTTTTAAAAAAAAATTTTAATGTTTGTTTCCTCAGAACTTTCAACTAGGTTAACCGATATTGATGATTCTTTTTTTATTTGAAAGCTGGTGCTTCCCATATGGTCCCATTTCAATTTGATCCAGTTCTGACAATGGCATCTATGTGAAAACCATATAAGTCTTAAATTTGCATTAAGTATATGCGCGACAAATGGACAAATAACTCAATATCACACCAACCGATTTCGATGATTCTTTTTTTATTGGAAAAGATGTACTTCAAGGGTAGTTTATTTTCTTGCTTGATTCTGAAATTTTGTGTATTTGTTTAGTGGTAACAGGTTGTGGGAGTTAAACTTCAAATTTTCAATTTTGTCTTGTTTATCTTTCACTAGACATAATATTGTGGGAATTAATTATAGGAAATAATCACAACAAACTGATGTAATTTTGTATCAATATCATTACTCATTCCTTTATCAGTTTCATAAAAAAGATTTAACAGTAGGTACCATAACAATATTTATTAGGGGTGATAGAAAGTATTATCTATATTAATTTCTGTAACTGCGAGGTATTACAAGAAGTGTCAACAAAATAAATGGAAGATTACATTATTGGGGAATGGAACGGATCAACATTCTGGTGTTTATATCTAATGAAGAATGTCACATGGGTCAACTATAACAAAAAATACTCATTTATCTTTCAAGTCTGAACCCATTTGGTTGATGTTTATTTATGTAATATCAATCTTTTATATCTGAATACCAGGGACGTATGGTGACTTTTTATAGATTTTCTAGATTAAGAATTTTGGTGGGTGGTTTTTTTTTTACAAATATTACCATTTTCATCTTTTGTTGATGAACTGAACTGTTTAACTCTTGAAGTGCCGATGTAAAATTTTCACCGTGCACCATTTGATTCTATTTTCATCATAACTTACTTTACTTGTTCTTTGCAAAATTATGTTTTTGTTAATTGCACCATTTTTCCAGATAATTGTTTAAATATGTAAGTACAAAAATGGTGTATAATCTACCATGAGTAAGTAGTTTACCCAGAATAGCTCATTATATTCAGAGAAATGATTTTTTGGTAAATATGCAGAGTCCACCTCACGGATAATACGGAATGTTTGTCGAAATTTGATGCACAGATAAAATGGAATATTCCTTTTTTAACTAATAGACAATCAAATATGACATTTGTCTGAAGTACCAATCTTATAAAATAAATTCTCGTCAAAATGAAAACAAAAAAAGTACCTACCTACTTCGAATTTTTGGGTTGAGATTTAAACTACAAAAGCTGCATGTCATCATGATTTAAATAAACATCCCTGGTTTTGAATGGTTCGTTTGGCAAAGCAGGCTTTGTTTAGCGGGTATGTTAATTATTCTAATACATTTCTTTCCATGTTCTGCTGTTGTCAATAATGCATTCACTTTGTTTTATATGGCAATAACATTTTTTCTATGATTGGCAGCATTGATTGATTGACTATGAAATGTTAAATAAAAACGATAAATATAAAATGACGTTACCGCATAAGTGAATTAATTTAAACAAAATTAAAATGTTAAATGCATATTTTTGCACGTTTTTTTGTCTCCCCCGACATTAATACTCAATTTTCGTAATAATAAAGCTAAATCTAACTGTTTTAATAAAAAAATATTCCGTATTAACGAGTAATCGGTTCAATTCATAAATAATGATTTTTTTAAAAGTATTATTTAGGATATGCTCACGTTCAAGAGGTTACAGAAGGAGTAAAAAAAATTCCGTACTGAAATTTTCACCTATAAAGATTCACTAACCAAAATTAAAATCCGTGTAAACAATTATGAGATGCCTCTGCTGGATACTATTGATATTGAAGACCCTCATCTAATAATCACTCAATCTTGTAGTCAACTCTGACTCTAGTACCAACTTCTTACTTTATTTTAAATACTGTGCGGTAACATGAATACGGTTCCATGACAAAAAACAACAATGACAAAATTTTATGATAAGAACATGAAAAAAAAACACCCAACTTATTATTTTATCATGCTTTATTTTGTCATTGTTCTGTTTTATTCTGTGATATATAAATACGCAGTGATCTGATAGATTTAACCGATGACTGATGGTTTGTTTGTTTGTGTTGCAGCCGGTATCAAGAGGAAGTGGCCTTGAAGTAAGCAAAGATGCATCGCGCACGTACGGTGCTGAACCACCTCACTCCCCGTCTCGCTACGCTGAGCGGAGACAAAACCTTTGCTTCATGGCTACTTAAGAAGACCTCCCAGCAGGTAATATTCTAGATTCCATGTCAAAGTAGAACAGACAAAAACAGAACATTGAGGAAAGTGATTAGAAGTGAAGTGAAAAAAAAAACAATCAAAACTAACCTAATCTATTATTTTATCATTTTCCTGTTTTGTCACTGTTTTGTTTTGCCCGGTTACTAATATTCTATAAGCTACCTTCTGGTGACTGATACAAGTGCAGTTCCGCTGAGTTGTTCCAGACTGCGATGTGTAGGGTGAAGATTGCTCTGATGGTAGCCAGTCTATGATAGGAGAAGGCACATAATACAATTTTCCAGAATTTCAGCCACTTTATATTGAAGAAAAAATTGGTAGGAATATGTATGGCAACCATTAGGGAACGTACCCATACTACGTGACACGTTTAGGGGGGGGTCTTCAAAATGTCACGCTTGGTACAAATGAACGGCGGCGGGCTTAGGTTTTTGGGGGGGGGGGGGGGGGGGGTTAAAAATGCCAAAAAGTTGGTCACGTAGTATGGGTACGTTCCCTTACAATAGAATTCAATTCTCTTTATTGGGTTTCATCAGTGATACCAAAAACATGCTCTATTCCGGACAATGTTTTTCATTAATTAATTATTACATTCGGCCTATGAGTTAGAATAGAGGTAATATTCAATATACAAATTACTAAAGCAAATATAGATTGTAGGCGTCACATTTTAATCAAAGAAGATAGTGTTTTTCGTCACATCGAAATTAGTCACTGCATTTGTGAATGATTTTATCTCATGTGAATTGACGTATATTGGAATACTGATAAAAATCTTTTAATCCACCTGCATATTACTTTTAAAATGGTTTATTGTAAATATGAATTTAAGTTTCCTTATGCATGCACCTGTTCTTTTATCATTATCACAAAGAATTTTAAATGAGTTTTTTCACAATTGACATATTATGTAAATATTTCATATAAGTGGGCTACATACATTGCTTTTTTATTGGCTTGGAAATACTCCTCTGTATTCAGAGGAGTATTGTAGGCAATAATAATTAAAAGTTTATTTTTGACCATTGAAAGAGTATTAAAAATATTTGAAAATAGAAAAAGACAGAAAATTAAAAAGATTAAGGGTTGTTTCAAAAAATTTATCAAATAGTTGAAGTTTTTTTTTTTATGTTCTGTGAAAGTTCTTTTCAAGTTCTGTGATTATTTCAGTTTTATGAAGCAACTGACATATAATGAAATAATAATAGAACTTCAATAGAACTTTCACAGAATGTGTAACTTCACTTAAAATAATTGATTACATCTTTGATGAATTGTTAAAATTTTTTGAAACAACCCGTCCTAATGTGAGTGAGATTTGAACTCGGAAATCTAGAAACACTCTAGAAAAAAATCGTTGGTTGCGATGGCACAATTCGTTAAAGCTTTACTATCAGATAGAGTAGGAATTCTGAGTATCGGTCAGAACCAAATTTTTTTTTTCTGTATTTTTTAAATTCTCTTCTTCATTAAAAATGGTTCCTTCTGTTAATCAATATTGCAGTCAAGTGCAAAACTTGAATAAATCAATTTAGGAGATGGTTGCAAAAACAACTTATGTTGAAAATTGTTGTTTTAAAATAAAAGCGTTCAAATTTGTTTAGATGTTCATAGCAATTATTTGTAACAAGTATTCAACTTTTGCATGTAGCTCCGTCTGTGTAAAGCCTTCAAAAGAAATTCCTCAGGTATATATGCGGAGCATGGAACCTATCCAAGGTACATGGGTCATTTTGACTTACTTGAGGAAACTAATTCTGTAAGTCTGGAAACTAGGCGGTAAGAAAGGCTAGCTTTCAAAATTTCGAACAATTTTGTGGATAGCCCATTCATCTTGGAATGCTATGATTTATATATACTAGACCACCAATGCCGGAGTCGACATCATAACCTGTTCAGAGTACCACATGGAAGAACCGACATCCTGGCAAAGCATAAAAAGGGGAGTAATGCTGTTAAATGAAATTACAAACCATTTGGATATAAGTGACCATTCACTAAACGCCATAAAACTATTTTTGAAGAGTCACTTGCCTAAATAGTGATATAAAGAAATTGTCAATTGTTACATGTATGTATTTGCGCCTAAATTGTGCTATAATTGGAATATTCTGTTGTACAATAATAATAAAAAAGTCATATTTACACAGAAGATAAAGAAGGGATTGGAGATACCAAAAAGGCAATGGGAGCAACTGCTTGTGCTCGGTTAAGAGCGTTTAACCAGCCAGCGGACGAAAATCCACATTTCGTCGAAAGTTGTTCTTCCGATCGTGCAGGGCGGTTACAATGAGAAAGATTGATTATTCTCCGTACCAGCTTTTTTAAATTATAACTCAATATCGAATTTATTTCAATCCAAATTAGCTTTAATTTATACCTTCATCCAAAAATGCTGAAAGGCGTGATGATAAAACTATTAAAATAGTGTACTTTTTGTAGTTATTTTTTGATTATAAGTATTTATCATTTTTCAATAATGTCTAAATTTAATAAGAATGTTAAAAAAATCTGAAATATATTAGTTTGTAAGTGCGCAAATAAATACACAAATGGACCAATTTTCGTCAAGAAACACATGTACATACATATTTTTTAATGATTTTATTGAAACTAAAATTAAAATTCTAATACATAACTTTGCTAGATAATGTATTGATTTATTTTACTGCATGATTACATTATTTGAAATGGGTGTGGTATAATACAAAAACTTTTTTGAAAATTTAACAAATCTGCCAACGACCTATGGAATAACCTTATTATACTAAAAATTAAAAAAAATTCTAAAAATTTATTACATAACTATGCTAGATAAAAGAACAATCTTTCGAAATCCATTTATAATTTTTTGCGGAAAAGAGTCAATCCGTCTAAAAACTTTTTTGAAAATGACGTATTTCCGGCTTTCTCTGGTAATGCCCTCTTAAGTTGTTATTGCATCCAGTTCTTCAATTCTAATGGTGGGTTTCTTCATTTACCGAGAATGCTAAATGCAATGCGAATTGTAAAAGTAAACGGTCAAATGCATAGAAATGTTTAAATTTCGATCGTTTACTTTTACAATTAGCATTGCATTTAGCATTCTCGGTAAATGAAGAAACCCACCCTAATTTTAAGTTTAGTATTTCTTAATATTTTGTTTTGAAAAGTTTTATTTTCTATGTACATTAAAATGTTAAATGTTAGTTAAATTTTTTTTTTAATTTTTTGCTACGGGTTTCGACACATCCGTGTCATCCACTGGCAAACTTAAAACGTTTTAAGTTTGTTAGTTAATGAAACGGATGTGTCGAAACCGGTAGCAAAAAAAAAAATTATATAACAAATGTATGTGTCGAAAATTTGTATTTCTCGATAAAAAATAAGTGTCTTAAATGTGGCAATACGTGTGTATAATAATGTGGTGTGTGTGCTTTCCAGGCTCCATGTGTGACATCCTGCTACAGCCCCCGGCGCTACGCCTCGGCTGCGGCCACTGAGCCCTTCCTGAATGGCTCCAGCGGGGCCTATGTGGAAGACATGTACAACTCTTGGCTGGCTGACCCCAAGTCTGTGCATGCGGTAAATATTACTAACTTATTTTTATGTTATTTATTTTAACCTTTACCTGCGACTGTCACATATGTGATCCATCGGCGGCTATCCCTGTACATGGATGTCACTTGTGATTTATCGACTTCCATTCCTATACCCGAATTTCGTTTGTGTGACCCATGACGTTTCACTAAAACACTTAATATTATGTCAACCTGCCGCTTGATGGGATAGATTACATTGAAAAGGCTGGCCTTATAAAGGTTTAATTGATTTTTTTACGGACATGATTTAAAAATCAAAGCTTTCCATGGTGAAATTTAAAAATGTTGAAATATTTAATAATAATTAATTCATATGTGTATTAGAAGAACACAGAAAATAATAAAAAGGTTATTGGTGCTATTGAACTTGAACCCGTGACCTTTCACTATCCGGGCGGATATTCTAATTCTGGAACATTCTCCGGATAGGGGAAGGTCGCAAGTTCAAAATCCCGGTTGCACCAATAACCTTTTTTTTTTGTATATATAAAAATGTGATTTGGTTATAACTTCCGGGGAGAATGCGAAGGCTTAAAGTCAGTCAACGAGATATAATAATAATTATTATTGGATAATTTGTAGTGCGCCGTTTTTGTGAAAAA
This sequence comes from Limnephilus marmoratus, assembly GCA_917880885.1. Lineage (NCBI taxonomy): Eukaryota > Metazoa > Arthropoda > Insecta > Trichoptera > Limnephilidae > Limnephilus > Limnephilus marmoratus. The sequence continues at coordinate 19,071,370 of OU862908.1, forward strand.
TCACCTCAAGGGTGATGTCTACAAAAAGACATACCAATAGTTAGTATTTATTATTTTTGGTATGTCTTTTGTAGATAACGTTGTTTGACTCTACAATTTGGGAGGTGGGTATGGGTACCGCCACCCCGACAACTATTTATTGGATAACCAATATTATAGGTGGGTTACCCACCCCTCTTACATTTTTCCTTCCCAGAACCTCTTCTCCTTCTTTTCTTTGAAAAGACTCTTCACGGCATTCACAAAAATGGCATAGGAAATTATTTTCCTTAGAGCCTTCTGCGTGGAGCTAATGTGAAAAAAAATTTCTCTAAGTAACACTGACACATAGGGGGTATAAATTAATTACGTGAGCAGTTTTTCTTCCAATCTAGACCCCCCCCTTGATGAGATAAATTTGGGCCACTTTGTATATTCTTTTCAAGTAACATGAGATTTTGCTTAACCCCCCCCTCCCCCACCCTTTTGAGACCACGTAATTAATGTATGCCCCCTAATGTAGAAATAATGATAAAATATACTACAAGAAGTATGAAATCATTTCAGTACCAAATCTCTTCTCATCTAAAAATTATTACTGCGTACCTAATAGTAGGTCATCTTTTTACCGTTCTTGATAATATGTACATATTATACAGGGTGTTAAGGAACGGTACTTGACTTATTTTAACCAGTGATTCCTGACTCTATTCAGAGTGAAAAATGTGAATGAATTTTGTCTTTGGTGATTTTTTTGATGACTTTTTTTTTTTAATTTTTTCTATGAAATCAAACAATTTTTTTTTCTTCTGCATATTGTCACTGGGTACTCGGTCGAGTAACCTCCCAACCTCTTACGTCCAATTACTATTGCTACTATTTTTTTATGTATTCATAGAATTTAAAAAAAAAAGTCAAAAATTTCGCTGGAGACCAAAATTTAATTTACATTTTATACTCCAAATAACGTAAGGAATCACTGGTTAAAGTTATGACGTTTTCTTCAACAAAATGGGCTGTAACGAATAGTAAATTGGGCCATGGGTTGTGCACCCCTGCTGTACATCATACATTCCAACACTCTTCTCACAGTATCTTTTTTTCTGGCATTGACTTTTCATTTGACTTGTGGACCAAATTATTTATCTTTTAACTTGAGCATTATCTCTCAATTGCACGTTGACCTATTCCTACTCCAATAATGTTGTCATGAAACGTTAATTCTAAAAATATATCTTTTTAACTAGGGTTCTAGATAAACTGTTTTTTTTTTACATCTCTGAGAATTTAGATTTACGATTTTTTCAGATAACAGATAAGATTTAAAGAAATTGATAAATTGGTTTGCATTCATTAATTGATCTTGTCCTTCCCCAACATATAATTAATAATTAAATATTATTAATTTTGATAATTTAACCAGTGGACAGTTTTTCAGCTCTAATTTTTGAGACAGTGCTCCGCGATTGTATGTGCACATGTTAGAATTTTTCCTGATGTGATTTTAACTTTTATGCTTTGAAAACTGTAGAGAGGACAAAGTCAGAGCCTGCGCTAATGTCACTTTAGATTCAACTTTTTTTATTTCATAAATGTTCCTTCTATGACGGATGAAATAAAATTGTCTATGAATTTCAAAATTCATTTTTGTTCCACGGTGTCGCCAAAATTTTAATATTTGAGTTTTCAATAGAGTTAAAAGGTCATTATTAAATATATTTTATATAGACAGTTTTCTCCAAATGGGAGTTTTTAAATTTTTTTTTATATAAATCCAGCTATTCTGGGATAACATCTTACAATATAAATATGAAACATATTACAATTGCAAAATAACATAAATCAAACAATACTCAATTTGGGAGGTGGGTATGGATATCGCCGCCCCGGGAACCATTTATTGGATAAACCATACCCCTGCCATAGGTCACCCCATGTGGTTCACTACGTTTGGTGACTTAGCATGGGTGCCCAGGTTCGTGGGATGAGGTTTGTCTTAGTCTTGGCAGCGAATGCTTTTACCCAACTGTGTGGCGGGCTGGATCGGGAGAGACTGGTTGAGGGAGACCTTTTGGCCTCTTCAGCCGGACTTTCTCGACCCATCGCCTTGCACTGCAGTGATGGGATGGATTCTTATGTTTATCACTCCTGAACACATTTTTCCTTTCCAGAACTTTCTCTTCTTCCTTTCCCTAAAAAGACCCTCCACACAGTATCCCCAAAGATTTTTTCCTCCTGTGTGGAGATAATGTAAAAAAAAATTCATTGTTTTTATTCCGATATTTGAGCAAAATTCATAAAGGTAATTGCGCAGTTCTGCGAATTTTCAGCCGACAGTCGGGGATTTTGAAGATTTTCTGTTCTGATATTCAAGCAGATAAAATATAATTAAAAGCACATTTCATTAAAAAAAACTACAATTTACAATAACTTATTGTATGCAAACAAAGTGCCTTTGAAGTGGTTCAGGTACTAAACAACACTGTTAAATTATCTAATATGTAATACCCAATAATATAAAAAAGAATTGCTATATGTATTTGTAAGAAAGCATTAATCTCACGGTTTGATTATTTTTGCAGTCATGGGACGCTTTCTTCCGCAACTCCTCTGGAGGGGCGGGCCCGGGCTCGGCGTACCAGTCGCCCCCCGGCTTGGCGCCCCCCGCCCGCAACACCGTGCCCCTCTCTGCACTCGTGCCCCACGGAGGCATGATGGGAGGGCCAGCCCTTGCAGGTACCTATATATATATTTATTATTTATTTTATGGCACAACAATAGTTACATTCTCTACCGATCACGCTCATGAGAGTCGCGACCGATTCGTATGTGGGTGGATTTTTGTCCTAAAGTATAAAATAAATAGATTTAATTCTCATAAAGCTGCACGAAGTTCACATGTTATAATATTATGGTAAGTGTAGTTTGAAAAATTAAAAATTCGTTCATTGATCGTCCAAAACTAAATGGATGACATTTGGGCGACTAGATCACTCTGAATCAGTGATACAATTAAATGGTTGCAATGTCGAAAAGGTGGAAAGATTTAGATACCTCGGCAGTATTCTCACGGAGACTCTTGACCCAGATGTAGAGGTTAAATGCAGAATTGAAGCAGCAAGAACTGCATTCATTAAAATGAAATCCCTCTTCTGCAATGACAATATCAGCTTAAAACTAAGACAGAGAATGCTAAAATGTTATGTGTGGTCGGTCTTGCTTTATGGATGTGAAACATGGACCTTGAAAGTAAATACCATGAACAGGTTAGAGGCTTTTGAAATGTGGCTTCACCGGAGAATGCTCAAGGTCCCATGGACCGACATGATCACCAATATAGAAATTCTCAGGCGGGTTAGAGCAGATAGAGAACTGCTTACATTAATAAAAATCAGAAAAATTTCATATCTGGGTCATATACTTCAAGGGGAGAAGTATCACTTGCTCCATTTAATATTGAAAGGCAAGATAGAGGGTCGCCGGGGGCCTGGTAGGAGACAAATGTCTTGGCTGCGTAACATACGAGAGTGGACCGGCATTAGAAGTGTGGAGGAGCTATTCCGGGCAGCGCAAGACAGAGAGACATTTTCAATAGTGATCGCCAACGTCGGGGGGACCTGATACGGCACACAGAGAAGAAGAAGAAGATCGTCCAGTTGATTAGTCAGACATCTCTAAATACTAAGTTTTGAAATGAGGAAAGTAATATTCGAATGCTCATAATAAATCAAATACGTGTCTGTGTTGTACATATTAAATATGCTATAAAATAACACTGGAAGATATAATGGTCATAATGGTACAGAATTGATTTGGTGGTGTCGAGTAAACAAGATAGGGGTACACTTTTACATATAACTGCGTACTCAACTCAAATTTCGATTTTTCAGAGATGTATAACTGATCAACTGGACGATCTATATCTAGATGACAAATCACAAAAAATAAGTTTTGTTGAAAATTAAGAATAGGTTGTTGTGATTTTAAGATAAAGAAGTTTCAAAATCCTTCACATTTAACAACCATTGAATCGACGATCAGCACTATTTAAAATTTGAACATTTGTATGGTTCCTGCAATGATGATTCTTTTACAATGTGTTTAACCCTAGAATACTAAACTATCGTAAAAATTACGACGGCAAAATTAACGATTCCTGTAAAAAAGAATGTTCGCGTCGTTCCCGCGCCCCCCGCTTCAAGTACCTTCCTAATTTGTTCCGTCAGTGTGCCACGCTGACATTGTGATCGGGTGTCATTTGTGTGTTGACTTATAACAAGTGTTGTAAAATTTACGACAGTTTAGTGTTTACAATAGTTTAGTATTCTAGTGTTAACCTGTCAAAAGCCAGGTCCCTAACACGGAAATTCACCACTTTGAATTTTGAATTGAATGTTTTGTGGATTAATTTTGAGCTATTGTATATTTTATTAACTGAAACACATTCCTAGAACAATAAACTACGTACCAAAACAACATTACTTGCATTAATTACGTAAATTGATATGTTTTACGATGTTTTCGTCAAGTATCACGCATCGGACTTTGACAGATTTAATCGCAGCAATTTTGACATTTCGATGCCACAGATAAAATCATTTAAAAATATTATGGTATTGCCAAGTGAATGAAACTAGTGGCTATCATCGCCTTGCGATTCTGACCTTGACCTTCATACAAATTCTGTACACAGAAGGGTCAAAATCGCATTCAAAAATATTTTTTTTGAAATTTTTTCCGCGCGCATGCGCGCACACACACCGCGCGTGTCCGCACGTCTCCGGCAAATAAGAAGTTAATTTGTATGAAATTAAAGAGCTCATAATAAGTATTTTGCTTGTGAAATCTGTTCATAAAGCGGCAACAATTCAAGAAAAATATGTGCCTTATGTCCATCCAAGTCAAGAAAAATGACATCAAACTTTTACATGAAATGCAAAAGAGCCACACGTAGGGCGCATAACATTTTTTTATTTTTTTTATTTTTTATTTTTTATTAGTAATAGAAGGTACATAAATTACAAATAAATTTTATACAGTAATTAATTACATAGTAGAATATTTGATGTACCCCCATAATTAAGCAAGGCTTGTGTGTATGGGGGGGTGTTATTGTATTGCTTTTTTAATATCATTCAGTTTAAGTTTTCAGTATAATTTTTTAGGTGAGTTTTAAAACTTTTTATATTGGTATTCATGTTTCTAATTTTTTCTGGTAATGAATTAAAAAATTTTGCTCCGAGATATTTATGACTCAATTGTCCAATTTTTTTTTTACATTTTGGAGTGGGAAGTATTGATGTTTGTCTAAGACTTCTGTTATTTTTAAAGGGTGCAACTTGATTTTTAATATTATCTTTATAAATTTGTAATGTTGCATGATAAAAGTATAATGCACTTAATTTTCTGACCTTAAATTGTTTGAATAAAAGTTCTGACGAATATGAGTAGGGTTTTTTTAAAATTGTTTTTATTATTAGTTTTTGTGATATGTAAATTGTTTGTGTTTGATTTTTATATGTACCGCCCCATCCTATAATGCCGTATTGTATAATTGATTGACAGAAAGCGAAGTATGTGGTTCTAAGTAATTTTTCATTTAACATGTCCCAACTGTGTAGAATATGTCCCAACTGTGTGGAATAATATATTTTTTTCATTATTACGTGATCTCTTAAACCCAATGAATGTTAACTATTATTTCTAAAATAATAAATGTTTTTGATTATCGTATTTTTTAGGAATATTTACTAACGTTACTCGTAGGATAGTTTAGTAATCTAGGATTAAAACACCACACCTTTAATCAAATGATATAATGCTGGACAGTTAATCCAGGTGGATATTAACGTTAAGAATGTTTCCAGGGTCTCCAGTGAACGAGAAGATCATTGATGACCATCTGGCTGTTCAGGCCATCATCAGAAGTTACCAGGTGAATCTAATAACAGCTCACTCTGCTGGACGGCACTGCTCCGGTAGTGCGGCCCACTGTGCATCTGCTAGTTCCCCTTATTTATGATAAATGCTAATGGTTATGTTTTATTATTTGTGAACTTACTTCACTCTGCTAGAGATTATCTCAGTGTAAGGAACATCCCCCGGAGCAAGGTAACTATTGCGTTCTATTCACTATTGCCTGACAGGAAATCTAATGTGGGATACAGGCGCTTTTCACTAGCTAAACATCAGAATGCCATTTATATTGTAGGATATTGTGTTGATGTAAGCTTCTTATTTATTTATGTCTTTAATCAAATGATTTAATGCATTTGCAAACCGTGACAATTGTATTGGTCAATCTGATTGAGAGTTGGAGACCATGATTGAATGGCAATTCTTCAACGTGTAAAGCTGTAAAAATAAAGGATTGAAGACCTTCAACTATTATCCCCTGTGAAGAATATTAATACGCATATAAACGTTAAGGAATGGTCCATCATCTTATCTCATTCCCATTCCCTTTACCTATTGTTATTGGTTGGCTTGCTGCAAAAAGGCATCTACTAACTCGTGTAGAATTTTTCATACCACTTGTAATTTGATTTTCACGAACTTTACACATTTGTCACATTCAAAAATTTAAGTTTAAAGGTATCTATTAACCTCTCTCTGTTAATAGATACCTAATAGAATGTTTTGTGGATTAATTTTGAGCTATCGTATATTTTATTGACTGAAACACGTTCCTAGAACAATAAACTATGTACCAAAAGAACATTACTTGCATTATTTACGTAAATTAATAGGTTTTACGATGTTTTAGTCGAGGAACACGCATTAATTTTGGCAGCTAAAATTCGCGGCAAAAATGACATTTCTATGTCACAGATAAAATCGTTAAAAAATATTCTGGGGTTGCAAGGTGAATGAAATTTTGACGCATCTTATGGTGTAATGTTGGCGCAAGCGATTCTGATCCTGTTCTTCATACAAATTCTGTACATAGAAGGACCAAAATCGCAGACAAACATTTTTTGTTCAATGTTTTTTTCGAATTATTTTCTCGCGCATGTGCACAATTCGCGCGCGCCCGCGCGTCTCCGGCCTATTAGAGGTTAACACGTGTAGAAATACTATAAGCGGTATAAGTACTACTACAATTCAATACTTGACATCCCTGTCCTTTGTGTCTGTCTTTTTCTCTTTCTTTTTTTAAAAGAAAGACAAACATTTCCGGGTTACAATTAACATGACAATATTTGAAAATCTCCCACTGGTGATATCACTTGTGTCGTGATGGAGGATCGTCTTATCGCATCCATGACTAAAAGACTTGTTTATGTACGTTGTGCCAAATCACATCTCCTCTAAAACGACGTCAATGGAAGTGTCCATGAATGTGTTAAATGCCAATACATATCACCAGCTACGTGATTTGGTAGTCAGCGACTTGGCAGCAAGCCAACCATAAATAAACAGTTGCATAATTTCAATGCTTAACATTATTTTGTAAAGCTCTTATGTGACACCCTGTGTATGCCTTATTACTTGGAATACTACTTGTACCCACTTACTAATAATTGTGTTTTAAAAATTATAAATATGGTAAACAACAATTTTTGTACTGTTTATCAAATGCGTAAAATTTAAAAAACATTTATTAGCCCTTTGTCCTTAACTTATTATCCATTGTATTATTTGCACTTCCTAGTTTTATAGTGATTGGCATAGGCATTCAAATTAATAGACCAGCCAATGAGGGAAAGGGAAACAAACCAAGTTACACAGAACGCGGGAGGCGACGTGACCATTCCCCTTTCTGTGATTTGTCAATAAATGAATCTGATAGTATATACAGGCAACTCGCATTGTAATTTCACCATTTGTTTCTTGGAAATAAAATCAGCTTATGAGTTATTAGTCCTTTTTAAAATGGCAGCAAATTGCTGACCACGTAAACATCTTAATTGCAAATCCCAAATCGTGAGAACAAAAATTCAGGCTTGTTTATAAAATTTAATTCTTGGTTACACTATTTAGTTAGACACGTGTTATTATTTACCCACCTCACTCAATTTTAGCATCATTACGCCAAGCGGTTTGTTTAAAAATGAACATTCGGATCCTATACAGAAAAGTCTCAAAATAGACGGTGCTGCAAACCTTTGCCTGACTTTAGCAAACTTTATTTTATGCACAGGGTATGATTATTTCAATTTGCGCTCTTCAGTGGTCAAAGTACATGGTGTAATTTATTCAAAGCATTCTCGAACTCTCCTGGTGCCAAAAATAATGGTAACGTGGTTTGTCTCCCGCTCGTCAAGATTATACCAAGATTTCATGTTAGGTCGAGTCTATTAATTTTGAGGTCTATGGTGACTGGGCATGATTGAGTTAGCGCTACATAATATTATGTACAACAATCCTTATTCTGAATTTAATTTTAGTTTTCAGAAACATATTTAAAATTATCAATATCTACAAATAATTGGCAATTAAAATATTTCAAAAGTAAAAAAGTGGCTAAAGATTTTTTATTGTTATTCATAATGTTTTGGCACAGACATCACCAACAATAGTGTTCACCCTTTAACAGTAATGTATTTTAATGTAATGATAATTTTGTGGCCATGACAAATAATCTAATCCATATTCCAATAAAATTAATTGCAGAAGCAAATCTGTTCACACTTGACACAGTAAAATTATTAATGTTCCCCTTATCTTATCAAAAGCATTTATGTTTATTCCCTGCAATGCGTTAAATGTGTGAAAAAGGTGTTACAATGAAACCCCCCTATAAGGTTCCCTCATAAGGGGGCATACATTAATTACGTGAGCAGTTTTTCTTCCAATCTGGACCCTCCCCCCTCTTGGTGAGATAAATTTGGGCCACTTCGTTAATTCTTTTCAAGTAACGTGAGATTTTGCTGAACCCTCCCCCCTTTTTGAGCTCACGTAATTAATGTATGCCCCCTAAGAAGTTTTCACAATTTTTGAACACCTCTTGATGACTAAGGCACTTCGCACATGGAGATAATTACAAGTGAATCGAGTTTTGTACGCGTGGCATACGCATTGCCATGCAATTTTGATAGAGTTTGTACACAATGCGACACGTCGACAACGGGTTTGACGTCAATTGCACGCTACCGACAGTGCTGGTAGCATGCTACGCTAGTTGCATACACATTACTACTTATTTGACAAAAATGGTGTCCCAGCATTATTTGAATGAAAAATTTGTTCTGTAGGTCGGAAATGTTTATATAACTATATTTACCAGAATACTTAGTAAAGCATCGATGACACTTGGCGAGTTTACAAGCTACTATATGGGAAATTCACTATCTGTTAGTAAACTCGCCCAGTGTCATCGTGTTACTTGCTAACTAGCAGCGACTAGCAGATTGTTGACAATCTACGAAAAAAAGTTGAAAAGTCGTCAACTTTACTCGCCTACACACTTGCTCCGCTTGCTCGTGATTGGTTTATTTATGTTTTCAACATGGCTTCCGGTAAACAGCTGATTTCGACTGTCAAACATCTGAAGAATTAGTTCACGCAGGCGTCGTTATTCTTGTTACTGGCGCTAGCAGCGGCCTCAGTTTCCTACGCTTCTGAGCGAGTGAACAGTTTTGTGTGTCATCATGACAATCTCACTCGCCGATTTACCCGCTTTTAAACTTAGTAGATAGTAGCTTGTAAACTCGCCACGTGTCATCGACGCTTAAGAAAGGATTTAGCGGAGAAAGCATGGATTGAGGTGGAAAAAAAAATCAATTTGATATCATTCTCATTTAGTTCCTTGGCTGCGATGAATACTCTACAATTAATATTTATTTTTTGTATGGGTGACCCGTAAAACCTTTTTTTAGATTGTTTTTTATGCCTGTAATAAAGATAGATAAAAATAAAATTGTCTTCTTCCCTCGAGTTACTTGACATCGTATTAACTCCACAGCTGCAAAAAAATGATGATCAAGTTCACTATAATTCGGGTAGCGCCATGTACGGAAACCAGCTTTAAAGAGAAGCATGTCAGTAGGCTACTTGTGGTTGCATCACGGTTGCGTATATTGTAAGTATCTCTGTGTACTAATGGCCCAACAGTTTTTTTAAATTTTCTATTTGAACATAAATAATTTGTAAAATTTTCTCACATAAGAATTATTTTCCCTTGAGGAACCTTATAAGAGGGTTTTACCATATCCCATACTGTGTGTTGGTAGTTGAGTGGTGTTGAGGATGTGACGTGTGATTGAGTGAGATGAGTGGTGATGTGACTGAGGCTAATGAGGTGGTTGCTGGATGGCATAGTCCCGGGGGCACCTGGCGGCCGAGCTGGACCCGCTGGGCATCTTGCATCTGGAGAAGGACGTGGAGGTGTCCGGCCGGGCGCTGGCCTCCGAGGCCGTGGTGCGCCAGTATATGCAGTTTGGTATGCGCCCACTTCCCACAATCCGCCACCCACCACCCATCATCCTACCCCACACCCGCCCCTTTAAACCATTTACTCATGCGCTTCTTTTACTGATTTCCTTTCATTGATGAATGATGCAAAACAGATCAATTTTTATTCTTTAAATGCCCGCACAACATTAGCTTCAAATTGTTTGTCGTGACTGGCATTCTTTACAGAGTTTACTTGTCCAAATTTAAACTGATTCATATAGTCTGTCAATTAAGAGTAGAAAATAATAAAAATGGAACTAATAAATTTGTAGACTGGCAACACCAATTTAACTGTCAAATATTCTTTCAAATCGCAATGACACTGAATGTATAAAACACTGTAAGTCACATTTAAAAAAAACACTTTTTGTTCTTAAAGAAAAAAAATAATTTCAAGAAGCACTATTGTTAAGATACCTTATAAATTTGATTAAATGGTGTTTCATAAAGTGATTTGCTTTCATTTAATACAACATAAATTTGAATTTAACATTAGGTAAAAAGGAAGAATCACTAATGGTGAGTTTAGTTACACTACTTTTAGGTCTGAACGAGTTAAATATATTCAGATCTAAAATTAGAGACATGATCTGAAACCCGGGCAACGGTGGGTACTTACGCTAATATTAAATAAATGTGACCAATTTCGAACTGTACTTTTTATTTTACTATAATATCGTTATTCCTCATTGTATTAACAAATTGCAAAGGTATAATATACCTACATGCAATTCTAATTTTGAGAATAGGTATCGAAATTGCAATAAAAAAATATTTTTCCCACTTTTATGTGTTTTTGATTTTTTACAAAAAATGTAGGTTACACAGCTTTAGATTGCCACCATGTGTTGTATTTTTAGTATTGCCATTTGATCAACAGTGGCGCCCTCCTATGTTTTCTACTCTTATTTGACAGACTGTACTTTCACTGATTATTTAATTTGAATAAATTACTTACTTACCTAGCGGTCATTTTTCATCAGCATGATTACGTGGTTTATTTCACTAAGGTCCATGTGGACATGAGGTGTTTTTCAGTGCATGTTTCCGAATACGCGCTTTGTGTTATTAGGAGAGCGTGTTCTGTAAATGTTTGATCAAAACTGGCTCATGTGCACTAGGCCTAAAGAAACATCATGCATCCAAATTTTGTTCATTACTAATTTTATTTGTTTTCTCCAAGTTTTCCGTAATAACCGTCGTTGCTTGCTAAAAAGACATTTTTCTAATTTATTATCCTATCGTGTCACTTTAGGGTGAAAATTTCACTAAACAAATTCATCCTGTGAAATCGAAATGTTACTAACCAGAGCTTTATTACCATGATAACATTGTGTAGATATTTAATGGATTTAAATTGTTAACAATCGCTGTTGAATTTACTTCAATCATGCTTATCATTTTATTTAACCATTGTTGTTTGTAATGGATTTGAATTGTTAGCAATCTAATTTGCTGTTAAATTCTCTCCAATAATGCTTAAAAAAAAATTTTAACCATTATTTTTTTTTCAACATGCGTAATCTGAGAACAAATAAAAAATTGGATCTTAATACATCATCAATTATTAATACTACATTCTTGATGTTACATGATTAACAAAATTGCTTTTCATTTTTTTTTAAATTTGTAGAACTCCTTTGATTTGCTTTTTTTTAAATAATTGCAAATCAAATCTAATAATATCATTTTTGAATTCTGTAAGTATGTTAGTTTTTATTATTGTGGCAGCTGTTTTAGTGTTCAAGGCCATTATCAAACTGTCAATATATTTTTAACAAAATTGCTTCTTACTATTTATGAATGCCTATCTTTACTGGCAATTAGTTTTCAAATGACACATAACTCTTAGCGAGAGTTGACCATAAGTATATTAACATATTGAGTGATCCCCACAATAAATATGAAAATTTTAAAGCTCTTCAAAATCATTTGAATGTGGTTGTGAATGTTTACCCATCTTGTGAAAATGTTTATATCAATTATATTATATCTGTATTTTATATGGTGAAGTGGAGTTGCGGATCCTGAGATGATTTCAGGTAATGTAATGCTTGCTCTTATATTTGTATATTTTTGCAATGACTCTCTACCAAAGGGAGTTGGAATAACTTTCCCTGGATCCACAAGGTTGGCTGCGCAGCGAGGTAATGTTTGAGTCCTTTTCTTGTTTGTGTTTAGTTTCTTGTTTGAGTTCTAGTTTAGCAGCTTATCAATGTTGTGTAATGAATCTTTAATATTTATGTATCTATTTATGTGTATAATAATTATCTTTGACATTCAATGACTGAGTGAACTCGGTCACAAAGCTTCTTATTATAGTGAATTCTTGAGTCTTGTGAATCACCCAATGTCTGCAGTCCTTGAGAATTCACTCAATTTATACTTTCTATTGATTATTTTTTATTTTATAACACGTCTGCTTGGTTCAATATATTCGCACCTCACATTCCGGAAGCCTCGTTTTCGGGCGTAAATTGTGAAACCGTCACTTGTGATCGAGATTGTAAAATATCTATGCAAGATAGCTTTCATTTTTCAAAGACAATAAGAATCATTATTTTGTTCTCTTTCTGGTTAAAAGAAAAATACATTTGTTTGCGTGAGAGGAAGGGAGATATATAGCTTTTAAAATGTCAGGTCGTTCGGAACGTTTTTGGTCTTATGAAAGTATAACGCGATTACGTGTTTTGAGATGTATTTATTCCTAAACAAGCAGACGGGTTAAACACTCTCCTCGCACTTTTCGCACTTTCAATACAATGTTTTCTTTAATTCCTAACACTATAATCTTCCTTGTGTTTTTAAGTAGACGCTTTATTAAATGTTTTTGTGTGTTATATAATGTACTATCATATATTTATAATATAAGACTTCTTATTTTACTATTTTCAGTAAAAAATGTTACATATTATTTGGTATTATTAATATTCTATGAAAACAAACATATATTATATTACGCTGTAATATACTTCTATTTTCTAACGTGTTCTTATAAATATTAACAAAAATAAGCCTATCTTCTACTGTAACCAGTGGGTTGTCAATAAACTGTTTGGAGAGCGGCTTGTTAGTTTGTTGCTGTTTGCATTAACAACATAATATTTATAATAAATAAACAACAGATCCGTGGCCATCACATAGCCAAGCTAGACCCGCTGGAAATTTCAGCTGCCGATTTCGAGAAACGCCCCCCACAGGAACTCATCTACTCCAGCTACCGCTTTGGTAAGAGTCTACAAGACCCCTCATTCTCCCATCCATTCATTTCTAAACACCAACATCAGTAATTAAATTTATATCTTCAAAAACGAAGTCTTATACAGCGAAACCTACTTAAAAAGTTTCCACGAGAAACGTTTTCATGATTAAGAAGTTCTTGGAAAACCCTGTAGGAGTGTTTCACTGTATAAATTTAAGAATATATATTTAAATTATCCATTTTGTTTGAATAAAATATTTCACGCATGCTCAGTAATACATATTATTAGTTTTGTTCTATTTTTAATTAACGTGATTCGTGTGCACGGTTTTTTTTAACACATGTTTTTAGCGCTATTTTGTTTTGTTTGGAGAACGCGCACGGGAGAGACAGAAGATGGAACTTCACCTAAGCCGAATTGAACACTTCAGTAAGAACTATTCAACTCTAAAGTAGCTGATTGGGTATTCGGTATCTCCACAATTAGAATAAATAATTCTTTAATAACACTAAACTATTTCTTTTAACACCTTTACACAAAATCCTCAAAACAACATAATAATATTCACTGGTGTTAAATTTAGGTAGAAAATCAAATAAACCGCAATTAAAGTATAATAAAAAAATTCTGGGATTTGTGTAATTAAAGATTTTGTAGTAAAACATAACACTGTATCATCACTGAATTCACAATCTCTTAACAAGTTGCCTGTCACATAAATCTTATTGGGTTCATAACCTGTTTCAATCATTTGGGCAAGAAGTATTTACGGGAGGAATGCAGATCCTGCCAATGTCTGGTAAAAAGGCACTTTCTAGATGAGAAAAGTGTGGAGAAGCTGAATAAAAAAAAATTAAGGCGCGCTCGGCAAGATTGAGGGAGATACAGCCGTTCAAAGTATAAATAAAATTTCACTTCGCGAACCGATACTGTCAGTCCGCCCGCCATTTTGTCACTAACCTAAGAAAAGAAAGTGCCCCTTTATAACGCCTACTCGCGTCAAGGCAAGAAAAACATCCCAATTTTCAAGTAGTTTAGCGGCTACGCTAGGTTTGTGTAACATGGTTTGTGATTCAAAAGAAAGTGCCCCTTTATAATGCCTACTCGCGTCAAGGCAAGAAAAACATCCCAGTTTTCAAGTAGTTTAGCGGCTACGCTAGGTTGTGTAACATGGTTTGTGATTCTGGCGTACAATCTCACAAGACGAAAGCTAATTTTAATTTTACGTAATCGAAATTTAGAATGAAATATTTTCCACTTCCCCCAATGCAAATAGTTGCCTTTTAACCCTTTTTTTGATTATTTTTTATTTAACACGTCTGCTTGGTTCAATATATTCACACCTCACAATCCGGAAGCCTAAGTTTTACGGGAAAAATCAGAAACCGTCACTTTGGATCGAGATTGTAAAATATCTATGCAAGATAACTTTCATATTTCAAAGACAATAAGAAGCATTATTTCGTCCTCTTTCTGGTTAAAAGAAAAATACATTATTTTTGCATTAGAGGAAGAGAGATATATAGCTTTTAAAATGTAAGGTCGCTCGGGACATTTTTGGTCTTATGAAAGTATAACGCGATTACATGTTTTGGGATGTATTTATTCCTAAACAAGCAGATGGGTTAATGTAATTAAGGTGAATCAACATAACAGTGACAAAATGGCGTAGTATCGGTTCACGAAGTGAAATTTTATTTATACTTTAAACGGCTGTATCTCCCTCAATTTTGCCGAGCGCGCCTTAATTTTTTTTTTTATTCAGCTTCTCCACACTTTTCTCATCTAGAAAGTGCCTTTTTATTAAATTCCCAGACATTGGCAGGATCTGCATTTCACCCATATTTACTACATTGATGGTGAATTTTTTTTAATCAATTCAGTGAAACCTCCGTACATAAGGTTCTCCCTAAGGTTCCATGACAACTCAACAAAGTGGCATTTCAATACTCAACACCCCTTTGAAAAGTCATTAAAAATTACGTTTTTTTGTTTTTTTTTAAATAGTTAATAATAACCTATTTAAGAGGAACATTTGCGTGGCCCGTTTCACACAAATCTTAATTTTGGATTTGAGATCGAAATACCCAACCAAACTGATAAATTATTTTTGTAATCAAAATGCATATCAAATATCTGGTATGGATATTAGCTACTTTATTTATTTTTATTTTAAATTATAAGATAGGCCATTAAAGATTTTAATGTCGACCGGTCAGTGGTTGGGTGTGCATCGCGCTTGGGTCCCACCCGGGCGTCGCGTGTTCGATTCCTCGACTGGCTAAGTCCTCCATCACAACACAAGCAACATTTTCGGCTTTCTGTGGTGGTAGTAGGAGATTTTCAAACATTGTTGGGTTATTCGTAACCCGGGAACGTATGTCTTTCTTTTTTTTAACCTGTGACGAGCCGGGGGTGAAGAGGCATCCAACCTTCCCCTTGCCCTAACAAAGCACCACTTTGAATTTTGAATTGAATGTTTTGTTGATAAATTTTAAGCTATGGTATATTTTATTGACTGCAACACGTTCACAACACAATAAACTATCCACTAAAACCACATTACTTGCATTTATTACGTAAATTAATAGGTTTTACGACGTTTTATTCGCGATACACACAGTAATTGCGACCGTTAATTCCGCGCCAAAATCTGACAGCGCATCATCATAGAATAAATCATCTTAAAAATAATCCAGTGTGGCAATTCGACTGAAATCTTTAAGACTACCAAGAATAATGATGGCGCAAGCGATTTAGACACTGTTTTTCATACAAATTCGTACATATGAGGGTCAAAATCGCAGACCAAAAGTTTTTCAGAGACAATTTATTTCAAATATTTGAATTATTTTCTCGCGCATGCGCAAATGAGGCCCGTGTTTTCGAGTTCCTGGCACGTTACCGGTTAATAATTGTAAAAAAAAATTATGTTTCATGATTTTAGAGGCAATTTGGGCAATTATTTGTGAGTATATGAAAAATATTAAAAAATAATATTTACTGTAGGTATTTATCATAAAATTATGATGAAATATAAAATAAAAAAAAAAAACAATAAAAGAAATCATTTTAATGGGTGTAAATTTAAAATACAAATTACCTGTTTACTGCGGAGCAAAAATTTGTCATTTATATATTAAAATTTCTACCCATAAAATGCATTTTAACAATGTTTTATTTTTCGTAATATTTAAAAAATAAATATAATTAAATCAGGTATTTTTTTAATGTTTTTCATTTTTACTCACAAGTAAATTGCCCAAGTTGTCTCTAAAATCATGAAACACTAAAATCTTTAATGGCCTATATTTTATTATATATATTTGGTAGGTATGAGAAAAAGTCGTAAAGTATATTTCATACCACTAGGTGATTAGGGTATCCCTATCAAAATTGATTGATAATTGACTCAAAATTTTTACATTACATTGCATTTTAGCAGACGAGTGTTTATATATATAATGGTAAGCTCTGGCGTAATGAAATTTGTATAAAAAATTTACTACAAGTGGTGCGCAAGTGGTTTGAAAATGTGTGTATTTCATATATTTTAGCGGCAGAGAGGAAATGCAGGAACGGACTTGCAGGGAGAAACTATTTCTTGAATGGCATTGCAATGCATGCCGGGTACCAGCTAGTATTTTATAATTTAAAGCAAAAATATATAAAGTTGCTCACATCCGTACTAAATATTTGATACACCTTTTGACTCCAAAAATAATTTTTCTGTTTGGTTAGGTATTTTGAATGTTTTTCATTTTTATTCGCAAGTAAAAAGTAAATTGTCCAAGTTGTCTCTAAAATCATGAAACACTAAAATCTTTAATGGCCTATGTTTTATAATTTAAAGCAAAAATAAATAAAGTAGCTCACAGCCAGTTCCATGCCAACTCAGAACCACCTCAGAAAAGTCATTAAAAGCTATGAAAAAATAATTTTAAATTAGCCTGTAACCCTAACCTAACTTAACCTATTTAACCATGTTTTTATATTTTTTTATCATCACTCTTAATGACCTCTCTGAGGAGGTTTTGAGTTGGTTTCATTCTGAGTTGGCCGGTCACCCTCACAGCCGTACTAGATATTTGATACACCTTTTGACTCTAAAAATAATTTTTTAGTCTGGTTTTGGTATTTTGATTTCAAATCCAAAATTACGATTTGTATGAAACGGGCCACGTAAACTTAACCAGGTTTTTAAAATTTTTTTGGCCAAAAAATTTTATGGTTTTTCGTTGCCTTGGAGTCTGAATTAAAAAAAAATTTGCAATCAGCATATCTTTTTGGTTCCATGACAACTCGGAATCATGCACTTTCAACACCCCTTTGAAAAGTCATTAAAAGTTATTAAAAAAAATAGCCAATAACTTAACCTAACGTAATCTATTTAACCAATTATTTTTATTATTGTCCGGTCACCATTTTTTTAAGTCACGTGAAAAACCTTATGAGGGCTTCACTGTATTTATAATTTAATTCATCATCTTTTAGATAAGTTCTTCTAACATTGCCATCAAATATAATGTTTAGTTTTTTAAAAAGTATTTCCTTATTTATTGAACAATGCACTGTATCAGTTGCGGTGATGGTATTTTTGTACAAATTGTTAAAACATGGCCATTGGTGCACCAAGTGGATTTAAACATCTCAAATACCTAAACCTGACGCTGGATGTTTTGGTAAATTTTTTGTTTCATAATTAATTGTTAATATTTCACTTTTATTAATTAAGCACAGACATGTGTACATATATTCCTACTAAAATATTTATAATGCCTTTTCATAACACAAGTGGTGCGATAAACATTCACAACCCTGCATTTTTCACAAACAAATTTCTCCCGGGATGGGTCTCCAATAACAATAACATTTTGTACAGCAAATATGAAGTATTATCCCAAGAAATGTTTTTCAATTTAAATTTTGTTTTTTGCTATAATCAATCTGTAGTGCCAAAAAAAAAATAGATCAACTTGCGTCTTAGAATATTTGTTTAGTGAAATTGGTCATGTTATTAGACAAACTTGGGATCTTGTCGCAAATCAATGTACACTATTTAATATGACAATAATAATAACTGTCATTTGTTAGTTATTTAATATACACTCCTTGCACATGAGTTCTTACCTTTCTTTCCTGACTTTTCAAAATTTCTTTATTTTCTTTGAAATTTTTTATATTTCTACTACATATGGTATTCCAGTTACTTTTGTTCTTCAGTATGTTAAAAAAATCAATAAAATATACAATACACTTGTATTTTCTTGCCTAATTAACAAAGTTGACAAATAATTAATTTTACAATCCATTTAAAAAATATTTTGAACATAACAATTTGGTATCTATCTAAAATTTTCTTTGAAATACATGAATAAAAAGTAATACATGAGATTTTGACTTCATACAACTGATTGTGCCCTTCATGTTTCATTAGAGGAAGCTGACATGGATAGAGTGTTCAAATTACCATCAACAACATTCATTGGCGGTGACAAGGAAAAGGCACTTCCACTGAGGTAGGTTTATTTATATTTAGTGTATTCAGTGAAACCCTCTTAAGAAGTTTTCCAAGGGACCGGAAAAATAAACTTCTTAAGCTACGAAACTTCTTAAGAGGGTTTCACTGTATTAAGCCCTCATTAATTCTCGTGTCTCCCTTACTAATAATATGGTGAGAAATATGTTCTAAACGGTGTTAGAAAGAGAATACACCACACTTTATATTAAAATGTATAAAGTTAACAACAGAAGAATTAAAATGTAAATCTCTAAGAAACCAAAGTTTCCAACTGTAATTTGAAAAAAAATTATGAAGGTTTGTGAATTTATCTTTAATTATTTTCGCGACAAAAAAGTGAGGTGACAATATCGTTTATAAGACATTTGTCAAATAAAATGCTTGTGCATTTTTTTTATTATCAGTAATTTTAGTTAGAAAAAAACGTGAGGTGAGTCATTTTTAAAACTTTTTTATATTTGTGTTAATTTTATTACAAAAAAAAATGCAACAACTAATTCGCCAAGTAACTGTTCTCTTCATAAATTCAATAATATTTAATTTTATTTAAGAAAAACTCTCCTTTTATAACTTTTGAAGGTTATTCTTATCAATGTAATATATCTTTGAAGAAGAAGATAACAATAATAATCTAAACGAAAATATGAAAGAGAACTAGAAACAAAAAAAGACAATGGTTGCAACTGGGACTCGAACCCAGACCTCGTCTAACCGGGAAAATAACAGTTGCGACCATTGTCCTTTTCTGTTTTTCTATGCCTTGTTCTCTTTCATATTTTCGTTTAGATTATTATTGTTATCTTCTTCTTCAATAATATTTGCCTAAACTCTAACATCGTCATTTTCCCTGATTCACTGCCCAAATTTAAAAGGAGCAACGTGTCAATGATGTAAATTGTTTAATGCGCGTACATATCCCTTCACAGATCGCTACTTTTCACATCTACAAACATCCTCATACATACACACAGACCTATACATTACGCACATCACCCGGTAATTATTCAATATACACACAAATAAGACTTATAAAGAAACATATCATAGGTATATTACTTAATATCTATAAATTGTCTCATCACTGTAACCAATGTACTATTTAATGTTTAATAATCGTTTCTATAAAATAATAAACACGCCATGAGAGGTTAATATCATATTAGTTGAAGCTCTTCAGTAATAATGATTTGGTTGAAATGTGATATTTTAGAGAAATTTTGAACCGTCTGGAGTCAACATACTGCAAGAACATCGGAGTGGAGTTCATGTTCATCAACTCGCTGGAGCAGTGCAACTGGATCAGGCAGCGCCTGGAGACTCCTGGAGTCACAAAGATGAGCAACGACCAGAAGCGACTCATCCTCGCCCGTCTCACCCGTGCCACGCAGTGAGTGCTCTTCCTATTTACCAAAGTCCTATACGGTGGTTCATGGCCCATCTCCCTTATTTCTATTATATATGGCCAGTATGTAGAAAAATGGTTTCTAAAGAGTAATCACTCAAATTTATTAGTATCCTAAATTGTTTATTTTATAATGTGTTATGTTTGTTTAGCTTTGAAGGATTCCTGGCCAAGAAGTGGTCCTCTGAGAAGCGTTTCGGTCTGGAGGGTTGCGAAATTCTCATCCCGGCTATGAAGCAGGTCATTGATGTCTCCACCAAGCTGGGAGTTGAGTCCATCGTAATGGGAATGCCCCACAGAGGTACATTTTTATTATAATACATTTCCTATTTTCAACCCCATGGAGTTAAATGTCTTTTTGTTCTTTAAAAAAAATATTATATCTTTTTTCTCTTTTAAATAATTCAGTAGTCTTTGTGTTCTTTTAACCCATTGGCCACAAACCCCGGCAGCCTGTCGGGTGTGCAACTCAGGTACTTAACCACAAACCCCGGCACGCTGACGGGCTAGAGTAGGTCCGTCAAAAAACGGTAAACGAGCACGACACTGACATTTTCGAATAAAATTTTAAATGCCGAAACCTCTGTAGATAATTAATCATTCTTTTTGTAGAATTGACAATAATATGTTTCAATTGTGTATGCAGCTAGCCGCCATTTAATTTCTTCAAAATTTCGAGTGGTTCTAGGCTTTTGGTAGTGAGCCTGACCGTCCCTAATTGCTTTGAGGACTATCATACCAAATTATTTTATTAGTTATTAGTATACATGTATGTAAAAAACAAAAATTATAATTATTCGATTTACGAAAATTGTTTTTTTGTAACTTTTTGAATAAAAATGTGCAAAAAAACTTACAAAAAAGATAAGGTTTATTTTTTATACTTATTTATACATATTTTAATATTTTTTTCAAATTTTTATTTTTATGTTTTTCTTTACCTTAATCCAATATGTAAACACATTTAAAGAAATTAATTCATTTGAATATATGGTTCAAAAGTTACAAAAGATTTAGTACACCAATGCAGGTTTTCAATTTTTGGTGCAAAATTAATTCAGTGGTGAAGGCCAATTTTTTAGCTCATTTATTCTGTGGCCAATGGGTTAAATCATTTAAATATCTTCTTTTACAGGACGATTGAACGTGTTGGCTAACGTTTGCCGTAAACCTTTGCCTCAACTATTCACCCAGTTTGCTGGTCTGGAAGCAGCTGATGACGTAAGTGCAATTCACAGTTTATTCATTTCTCAGATAATTTTTTTATTTTTTATTTGTTTTACTGATGAAAATGTAATATATTTTATATTATTGTAGAAAGCAATCACTTTGTGGTTTGACATCATTATTACATAGTATAAAATGAAGTCGCTCAAAATGTATGTGCGTGTTAATCTTTCGGATTTTCATACGGTTTTCACCAATAGATAGAGTGATTGAAGAGGAATATTTATATGTATAATACATGTAAATTATATTAGAGAAAAGCTGAGAAATTCAAATATTCAATTCAGGCCGTGGGCATCTGGCAAGCGGGTGGTGTGGATTTTATAAAGGTTGGGTAATGGCGTTATTTCATTAGCCACAGCAACGTGTGGCCGGGTCTGCTAGTATTTAATAAAATAAAATACTTTTTTGTTTATTAATATATTTTAATTATTTTCCCAGGGTTCTGGAGATGTGAAATACCATCTGGGAACATACATCGAGCGTTTGAACCGCGTCACAAACAAGAACATCCGTTTGGCCGTCTGCGCCAATCCTTCTCACTTGGAGGCTGTAGATCCCGTCGTCCAGGGCAAGACCCGGGCCGAGCAGTTCTACCGTGGTGATGGAGAGGGCAAAAAGGTAATGATCACCATACATAACGCTGAATGTATCCCATCGGTTCATTTTTCCAACAATTTTTCAATATTTCAATTGTCTCAAAATTTCCTATATACTTAGCCAAACAATAATGTTGCTTATTAGTGCTCATTTTTACAACATTTTATATGTTTGTCATCAGGTAATGTCAATCTTGCTGCACGGAGATGCCGCCTTTGCTGGTCAAGGAGTGGTATTTGAGACTATGCATCTTTCTGACTTACCCGACTACACCACGCACGGCACCATCCACATTGTCGCCAACAACCAAATTGGATTTACAACAGATCCTAGGCACTCTAGGTCTTCAGCTTACTGCACAGGTAAAAAGATTTTGAATTTATTATGTGAAATAAAATATGTACGTCGATTTGATGACAAATTTTAATTTGTTTGGTTTGTTATCTTTTAGATGTGGCCCGCGTGGTGAACGCTCCCATCTTCCACGTGAACGGAGACAATCCCGAAGCCGTCATGCACGTGTGCAACATCGCCGCTGAGTGGAGAGCGACCTTCCACAAAGATGTTGTCATTGACATCGTTTCATACCGCAGAAATGGACACAATGAAATTGATGAACCCATGTTCACTCAGCCCCTCATGTACCGCAAGATCAGGAACACCAAGCCTGGTATATTTCTTCTTCCATTCAACCATAACTGTTTTATTTTTATTTCTTTTGCATGTCTTATGAATGATGATCGCTGTTACAGTTTTGGATATCTACGCCGATCAACTCATCAAGGAAGGCGTCGTGAACGCTGAGGAAGTGAAAGATGTCCGTGACAAGTATGAAAAGATTTGCGAAGATGCGTACAACCAAGCTAAGCTGGAAACCCACATCAAGTACAAGGATTGGCTCGATTCACCTTGGTCTGGCTTCTTCGAAGGAAAAGATCCCTTGAAGGTATACTCGGCTAATTAATGGCGGTTTCTACTTTTATCTTACTTCTCTAAAATGCATCAAGTTGTAATGTGTAAGTGATGTTGTTTTCCAGTCTTCTAACACCGGCGTGCTAGAAGAGACGCTGGTGCACATTGGCAAGCGCTTCAGCTCCCCGCCTCCCAACGCTGCGGAGTTTGTGGTTCACAAGGGTATTGAGCGTATCCTGAAGGCTCGCATGGAGATGGTGGAGTCTCGCACGGCCGACTGGGCGCTTGGAGAGGCCATGGCTTTCGGTTCCTTGCTCAAGGAGGGCGTCCATGTTCGTCTCTCGGGACAGGACGTAGAGAGGGGAACATTCTCACACAGGTAAATCTACCTACTGTAACATATTATGCCGAAGTACCTTCCGTGTTTTGTGTGATCTAACCTATATATATTTATGAATTTTAGGCATCATGTCCTGCATCACCAGAATGTCGACAAGGCCACATACCGCCCCCTGTGTCACCTATACCCCGACCAGGGCCCCTACACCGTCTGCAACAGCTCCCTCTCTGAATATGGTCAGTACCCTCACAATGAGAGCTTAAAGTGGAATCAAAGACGATCTAAATACAACTGATTCAACATTTGCAAGTGATGAAACAAAGTTATTTTCAACCAGAAATGACTAACGAACTTTGACTTTAACTTCTTGAGTCGTGTGTCATAACTCACTTAGTTTTTGCAAAATGATGGTTTTATAAATTGTACAGTCTCACCTGATGATGTGTTTATATACAGTTTAGATAAACCACACTTAATTAGTACACAATTAAGTGTGGTTTATCGGGACTTAACAGTGGTTTATCACGACTTAACAGTGGTTTATCGGGACTTAACAGTAGTTTATCGGCACTTACCGGTGGTTTAATTTGGGACAAAACCCAGGGAACAGAAACCGAATAAAGAAACTAATACTAATTTACTTTGGTTATCTGTGACACCATTCTGTTTAATTCGGACAAATTTCGATCTGAAGTCGATGCAAAACTTGTACAGTATTGAACATATATTTTGCCCACACTGGCTGTTTGCTGTCTGCCGACATTCATCCACGTAAAGTTTTTCAGTTTGCAATACACTGCCACAAGTGTAAGAAGTCATTTTTAAGGTTACTGTTATTATAACATGAAATTGTTTGTTTGTTCATGATATTTTTTTATTTTATTTTTTCATATTCTTATGTAGTACATAATTATTTTGCAACTTTTTTAAATTGGCAAATGAAAGAAAGCGAAAGTGGGTACACACAGTAAATGTAACTCCTTCTAAGATTTTTTTATAGCAGTAGATCTGAAATTTTTACTGATACGCAATGTTAATTTGGCAGGTGTTCTTGGTTTTGAGCTTGGTTACTCCATGACCAATCCCAACGCACTAGTCTGCTGGGAAGCCCAGTTCGGAGACTTCAACAACACGGCCCAGTGCATCATCGACCAGTTCATCTCCAGCGGCCAAGCCAAGTGGGTGCGCCAGTCTGGCCTCGTCATGCTGCAGCCCCACGGCCTTGAGGGAATGGGCCCCGAGCACTCCTCCGCCAAACTGGAGAGGTTCTTACAGATGTCTGCTGATGACCCCGATTACTACCCACCAGAAAGTGAAGAATTCGAAGGTTCGTATTACTTTACTTTTCCACTGCTTACGTTATGATTATGTTCACCTTAGAACAGGTCCCGAGAGGCCTAGTTAGGTGAACACTGCACTCAAAATTACTACATTTTTACAACCAAGCATATCTATAATTAATATTAAAGCAAGGTATATTTGTTAATTAGTTAAATTTTAAAGATTGAAATAGTATTTTGGTTTTGTGAAAAGTAACTTAATTATTCATCTATTTACACTTAATTTACTCAAAAATTTTGGTTGCATTCTTCAGAGGATTTCGCAGGTTTGTACAAAATACCTTCGTTTTATTGCTAAAACGCATGAAAACCCATAGAATATTTGCTTTTGGATTCTGTTTGTCAATAATGGAACTCCATTACGATGGAAATGTTTCTGAATACATATATAATTTACTGCGTAAACTGTAATTATTTGAACTTTGTGTTGGTTTTTTTTTAAAGTTCGACAGCTGCACGACGCCAACTGGATAGTGGCCAACTGCACTACCCCCGCCAACTACTTCCACATCCTGCGTCGCCAGATAGCTCTTCCGTTCCGCAAGCCGCTGATCCTCATGACCCCCAAGTCTCTTCTCCGACACCCCGAAGCCAGGTCCTCCTTCGATCTCATGAAGGAGGGAACCAACTTCCTCAGGTACAACATAAATATCTTTCTCTTTTTTTAAATACACCTAAAACAATATTATTACATAATATTTGTTAGTACTTGTATATTAAATATGACAATGTGCTTTAATCTTAGAATTATCCCCGATGATGGCCCCTCCTCTCAGAACCCCAGTGGAGTAAAGAAGGTAGTCTTCTGCACTGGAAAAGTGTTCTACGACTTCCGTAAAGCTCGCGGTGAGAAGCAGCTAGACGACAAGATCGTCATCGTGAGGATGGAACAGATCTCTCCTTTCCCATACGACCTGATCAAGAAGGAGTGCGAGAAGTATCCCAACGCTAAACTCTGCTGGGGACAGGAGGAGCATAAAAACCAGGGCGCTTGGTCATACGTCCAGCCCAGGTTCAAGACGTGTCTGAACGGACAACGGGAACTTAGGTAAGAAAACACATTGGACACACTATGCCTCGCCTAGCTTATCATTCTTTCAGATATTCTGCCTGTGTAGATAATGCAACATGATTGTGGACTTGATTATTTCAGTGTTGAGGCAGAACATGACGAAGGACAGAGTTGGTTTTCGTCACTGTTCAAAAGTGCCGACTCTCGTAAAACTGTAAAAGAACCGAGTACAGACCGTGAATTAACAAAACCCCGAGAAATTAGGTGAGGGACGGTAACATGTAGTCACTTGCCACCCGCTTGCTGTGCACGTCGTCACCATTAGTCTTCCGTCTCACAACGCATTACGCTTTATACATTGTTTACTGCTTACCGTCCTTCATCTAACATGCTGGAACTATTATTACACAGATGATCTCTAAATTTTACTTTCTGGGGATGGGTAATTTTTCGGTTGTGTTTAAATTGCACTGCTCCTAATGTTTATCATTATGTTAAATGCTGTAAATAATTTCCTCGAAATGGACATGATATTATTACATAATAAATAATATTTTTTGTGTTTATTTTAAAATATTAATTTTTTTATTAAATCAAAGTGCTTCATAATATAATATTGCCTAAAGGGGGACAATTGCAGTTATGTAAATAAAAAAGGTTAATATTTTGTGTCAAAAACATCCAAACAAGAACACCCACCCAATTGAATAATATAGTTTGTATTATTTCCCAACCCATATTAGTAGATTCTTTTTGATTATTGATAAAACTATTGGTGATGGCAGTTTCTTTAATTGTGTTATGTTTTTATAGACTTTAGATTTATGCTCTTACTGTTTTTAAGGCCCAGTTGTTTCGCAGAATTTCATATGTGACAAAGTCATCAAATGGCCATTCAGAACCATTTTGTTTTTTGTCATTTGAAAGGTCTCTGTTAAATGTCTATTCTACAAGAGTTTTAACTTTCTGTCAAATTCTAATAAACAGACAAGCTTAACAATATAATAGTTGCCCTCTTCTGTTGATCTCAATTTGTTCAAAAGCCGAAACGGACTTAGGAGGGGTTGTTTCCCAGAATTTGAACGATTCATCCAAAGTTAATTTTCAAGTACTGTGAAAATCCTATTCTGTTATTATTTCAGTTTTTTTAAAACAATTGGTCAATAATGATATAATATCAGAACTTGAATAAACCGTCACAGAACTTGAAAAAAAAAATTGAAATTTGATGGAATTGTTCAAATTCTGTGAAATAACTGGCCCTTAGAATTGGCATTTAACATAATGGCGCTGAATGGCCATTTTATGACAATGTTACAATTTCTGTGAAACAACCAGTCCTAAGTGTGTGTCAGTTTTTATTTGGATTTTATGTTTGTAATGTAAAAACGCCTGCTACAGTGGTCTCTCTTTTGGATGAATTAAAATTAATTTTGACATAGATAATATTTAAAGACCTGTAATAAAATAGGGCCTAAGCACCGATAAATAATTTTTTTAGTTGTATGTCAAAAAATGCCTACGCTAGTTACCAAAATTAAGTCCTTAGTAAAACAAAAAAGTATTGCTACGTCTAGCCAAAATGAAAAATACAATATGTAGTGTAGAATAGGATGGAACCTTGGCACTTCGTACTTAGGCTTGTTCGGACTAGGCTGATTGAGTACATTAGTGAGTGGCGCATTGGAAGATAAACGGACTGTAACGCAACAAAGTAAATAGGCTAATTAAGCTGATAGTAATGAATATTTTAGAAGAGGTGGAAGAAGAAATTAGTCAGATGAAACTATGGACACGAAAATAAATTAAGGGGTTTCATGGGTTTCGAAGGTTAGAAACAGCTGCCAGGAACTCGTTTCCAGAGACCCCTTAAAAAGTGTCCATGCGGTGGACAGGATAACTCATGATAGCTTCATCTGAAATTGAAAGACTAATTTTTTTTCTGTTGGTATAGCTCATACTTGAATAAAGGATTTAAATAAAAAATTAATTTGAATTTTTGTATGCAAACCAGTACAATTTTCAATACTTATAAAATTAAAATTGTTTGACTCTACTAAAAAAAGGAAAAATTGCTTGACTCTACTAAACCACCGGCTAAACTACTCTACTAAATTTATGGTGTTTGAACATGTTTAGTTACTAAATTACTTGCTACTTGACTAAACTATTAACCTAGTCCGAACGGGTCATTTTCTCCAAATTTAAAAAATAGTATTTCTTTAAACTTTTATATTTTTAATCATTTTTTTATATGCCCTATTTTATTACCGGTCTACATTTTTGTAATGATTGTGTTTGTATTAGATATTAGTCAAGTAGAATGATTGTGGATTGCAATAACTTAACCTAACCTCAAATTGGCCAAGAGTCAGTTTCCTCCGATGATGTTGATGTGTGTTTTGTTGCAGCTACATTGGTCGCGCCTCGGCCGCCTCTCCGGCCACGGGCTCCAAGGCCGCCCACTACAAGGAGCTCCACTCCATGCTCGACGACTTTAACAACTTGTAAACAATATTCTTTGTGTAATTAATGCCCCATCGTCATCCCGTCAGATCAACCGCGGCCAACACCTTAAATTATTCATCTACATCCAAAATTTAGCTTAATTTACATAACATATTCACTTAGTTTCTTTTGTTTTAATTATAAAAAAACACCTCAGGCTTTGCTATTATTTTAATAAAAAATAAATCAATATAAAAAGCATGTTTGCAACGATAACGTAAAAACAAATAATATAAATTATTTATTAATAGCCATATATTTTTTGATGTTTTCCAAAATGTACCCATATGCATCACATATTATTTATTTCATTTAGTTTGTATTAAACATTCTATCATCTTCATCATCCTGCGCTCGGATTTGTGTTTGAGCGCGCACCTAATATTGTGCAAGTATTGTGCTTGAGGATACGCGTCACGGCTGCATCAGTATTCTTCTTCTAGTTCAATAAACAACATTCAACCTGATATTAGTATACTCTGCAACCGCTAGCCTAGAGCGCACTTGTCGTAAAGTCTATTAGTTAATGTAGATATTTATTGAAAGAAACGTAATCCTTGAAAATGCACAGAGCAAAAGAACATTGCACTATTGAGTATTATTTGATAGTAGTGTGAGAAAGATCTTGTTATCATTGTAATAGGAATAGTTTGCTTATTCTTTATTTTACTAAAAACTTCTTTTAACAACTTCCGTCAGATATTTGTAGACTTCAAAAAATTATTTTAGTTTATTTGCGCACTAAATGTATTATACCTATGTACATAAAGTGAAAGGGTTATTTTGTCTATAAATTTTTTGATGTTATTGTGTTGTTTATTAATAAAATTAAGATAGTAATACTATTGTTTATTTGATTTCCCATGTTTTGTCCATTTTGAAAAAAAAAAATTACATTTTATTCGTTTTATTTACGTAAATATGTTTCCTTTTTACAAACGAACAATTTGATGTTTTAATGTTGAAGTCAGATTTTCCTATTTATTTAACGAGTATGTATTTTATTGCTACTTTCAAAATGAACAGTAAATTATGTATTTGAATGACTGTGATATCGGAATTTCGTTTAGATAATCAGGTTATCATAGCGCTGCATGTACATATAAACAATACTGCCCGAATAAAATTTGAAGAATAATTTCATTCAAATATAAGTGTTTTTATTTTCCCCTGATTCAGAATCCTCTTTTCCTCGTGAATGACACTTACTACGATGGCAAGAAATTTCAATGAATAAAAAGATTTTTTGTTAAAGCCATCACATAGACCAGGGTTTCCCATTTGCCGGGTCGCGACCCGGTACCGGGCCATCAAAATAAAATACCGGGTCGCAACATTCCCTCCTTGTTTTAAGACAAGGTGGAAGATGCAAGAAAAAAAGCTTAATGTGTGGGCACGACGCGCGGAAACAGGGAACTTCAAAGCATTTAGTAATTTAAGTGAAATAAATACAAAAAGAGTACAACATGATTGCATTGCCACAAGACATCTTAACTCAAATTTAATTTAAAGAACATTTATTAGAACTGGAGAGGAATCTTCAAGAATATTTTCCTTCAATCGACAGCAACAAAGCTTAGATAAGAAACCCATTTACATTCAAGTTAGATTCCGAAACTAATTTGCCACGAATTGCCAGATTCAGATGTCGACTCATTAATTGAACTGTCAACTGACACTCCACTGAAGGGCGGATTTAAGATTTTTTTCTGGGAGGGGCTCAAGGGGCGGACGGACAGAAAAATCAACAATTACTGTTAGATATAAACTTGAAGTATCATACTTCATGTTTATTTCTACAAGTTCAAGTATGTATAGGAAGGTTTATGAAAATGTCAAAACAATAGAAAAATTAAATGTTTAATAAAGATTCTCCACAGTACACAAAAATACCTGGGGGGGGGGTACGTGCCATCACTCAAGGATATATTTGACACAAGACTAAGACCATTGATAGATTTTTGGTTATCTTGTCGTCAAGAATACACAAAATTAGCCCATCAAGCAATAACTTTTTTAGTGCCTTTTGTCACAACTTACAAATGTGAAGCTGGGTTTTCAACACTGGTTTACCTTAAAAATAAATATAGAAACCGACTTGAAGTGGAAGGACCTTAGGATAAAACTTTTGTCATTTTCCGCGAACTTGGATTCTTTAGTAACAATTAAGCAGCAGCTCCATATTGGGGCCCAAATGAAGGATAAAGATTTCTCACAAAAGGCCTCTGTAGCCCAGGGGCCCTGTATCATTGGTAGGGCTGATACGGCGGTAGCTACGTCTATGTGCCCAACACTTCATATTAAAATAACAATAATATGTAATGTATCTGAACACTTCGGTATGGGGCCATTCAAATATTACGTAATGGGGGGGGGGGGTCTTTTGAAATGTTTGCTGTGCGTTACCAGGGTGGGGGAGAGGGGTTCGAATAACACGTTAGGTGATATTTTTTTTCTTTATTTAGATAAAAAAATTAGGGAATTAAAATCTTCCAAGTTGGCAACCCTTTTCGTTCTCGAAATCTCTTGTTTTATTTATTACCGCAAACACGATTAAAACAAGAAAAAAGGTATTTATTTATTTACGCCTATTTAGGCTTTTACATACATATATATAACAATATTAACGAAATTATACTAGTAAATAGTGCAGGAAACTACTGTTTAAAACATTTGCACAAAAATAAATACAAAGTAAAAATATTAGGTATTGAATTTGAACCACACAGGATGTAGGTACAAAATACAAAAAACAAAAAATCTGAAATAGTTTTTTTTCTTTCAGCCAACAAAATATTGTCAAGGTGTTAGTCAATTTTAATAGCTTTATCAAAATATTCCCCTATTTGATGAAAAAAATTTCAATAAGGTATGCTTATATAATAAAATTGATGTACTAAATATATCAACAACATCGGAGTATTTGTTTCCAAGCTGTTGAATCCGTCGCATAGGAGTATAATATTGACTTGTTGACTTAGAATTGCTACAATAATATATTTAAGCGACTTTCGAAGTGAAAAATTGTTTAGGGGGGGGGGGAGGGTGCAGAAAAACGTTACGGCGCGTTACATGGGGGGAGGGAGGGTCAAAAATTGTGTTACGTAATACTTGAACGCCCCCTATCTGATAATCTCATACTTGCCAACTTATGCCAACAACTTTCAAAATTGATTTGTGTGCACGCTGATTACAATATTTTTTGTTGTTGTAGGTAATTATTTAAATGAATCACTACCTTCAGCTCTTCGCAACTGAGTGTACTATGTCAGATTTAGGATTAAAAAAAAAAAAATACACAGTTTAATATTTCAAAATTATTATGTCTTTATAATGGCGATTATTGCTCTGGCGATATCACGTCTAACGTCAAGCACGGTTCCATGATAACGTTCGTTCCACTGATGATGGAATGCCACTTTGTTGAGTTGTACGGTCACCATCAAGTGGATGCGTACTTGACGTTGGATAGAATAAATGTTTTTAGTTTGTGTTCTGATTGGTATCATATTAATAATCACTTAAATTCACAATTTTTCAAAAGCAAATTGTGATTTTAACTGTCCTATGTGGGACAGTTAAAATCACAATTTGCTTTTGAAAAAGTAGGGTGTCACATCTGCAACGCTGGTCTACCATTGGTTTCACAGTTTTTACGGGGCAAGATTTGTTGCATTATTATTGCAAAAATTCAACTTGCCCGAATTATGTCCACAATGTTGAAAGTTTTGGGAATTGTTTTCTTGGTTTTGGTGATGATAACAAACTTATAGTAACGTTAACTTTATTTTGATTTGTGATTTAGCAAAGTGTCAAAAATAAAATTTTAAATGCGGAGGTGATGTTCTTCACTAAATGGCGCTATAAAGATTGTCATCATCATCATCACTCTTGGCTCTACAACCCCTGGTGGGTCTTAGCCTCCTGAAGAGTCTTCCTCCACTCATCTCGATTTTGTGCCAGCTCTCTCCAGTTTAGAAGCTCCAAGGTAGATATGAGGACGTTGTCGCTCCATCTTAATATTGGTCTTCCCAGCCTCCTTCGCCCTATCGGTCTTGAGTTCAGCAGGAACTTTGGTGCTTGATGCTCGGTCATTCTCTCTACATGTCCCAGTCACCGAAGTCTTCCCAGTTTTATAAATTTTGTGACATTTAGATTTTTAAACAGATAGTTATAGCTCGTTTGAAACTCAAGTAAGATGCACATCAGGGACATCACCAAAATTTCCAATTAAAGTGGGGGTACACCAAGGATCTGTCCTCAGCCCACTGCTATTCATAATGGTCATGAATTATCTAACAAGTCAAGAAATGAACAGTATTCTCAAGACTATGCTTTTTGCAGATGATGTAGTACTGATAGCAGATAATCATTGTGACTTACAGAATAGCCTGGAAAGATGGAGAAAGATCCTGGAGGATAATGGCCTAAAAATTAGCAGGAAAAAGACTGAATATTTGTATTTACCATTTGAAGACACAAACGCTGTAACTCCTTCGATGCAACTGGATGGAGTAACATTAGCCAACTGTGATTCATTTAAGTATCTGGGCTCACTAATCCACAGAGACGGAGGATGTGCAGCGGATGTCATCCATAGAATAGGTGTGGGATGGATTAAATTTAGATCCGTAACAGGAATATTGTGTGACTCCAAAATGCCTATAAAACTGAAAGGAAAAATATACCAGACCATTGTAAGACCCGCAATAATGTATGGCTCCGAATGCTGGACTATGTACAACTCCTACACTAGGCAACTTGAAACAGCAGAAATGCGAATGCTTAGATGGTCGGCAGGAGTATCATTAAAAGATAAGATCAAAAGTTCACGCATTCGTGGTAGCCTGGGTGTCACAGACATAAATAGCAAGCTGGAAGAACGACAGTTGAGATGGTATGGACATATAAGACGGAGACCATCAGACCACACAGTGAGGCAGGCAATGTCTATGGAACTTCATCGACAGTCATCCAAAGGAAGACCGAAGAACTCCTGGACGACTCAATGTTCCAAAATTCTTCGGAGAAACGGCCTGGATGAAGGCGATACCCAGAACAGAAGATATTACAACCTGAGAACGAGAAGAGCCGACCCCAACAGCCTACCTAGGCAATGAGTTGGGACAGCGCAAAGGAAGAAGAAGAGTTATAGCTCGTTATAACGTCTGTGCCAAAATCCAAAAAAAAATTGTCAGATAATAAATAAATGTAAAGAATGCATGCTGCACGGCGAGGGAAATTAAAAAATATGTTTCATATAGGTAAGTTATTTATATAAAGTTTTTATTATTTATTAAAATTACATAAAAAATATACACAATAATACTTACAATTAATTTCAGTAAATCAATTTTAATATCTCAATATTTTTGGATGATAAATTTTATTTTTATTCTCCTTATAATTAGATATATTTTATAATACAATTTTTAATTAATATAATTTTTTGTTATCTAAAGAACCAGTTGGATATTTAATTTATTTTATCTGAAAATTCTCAATTGTTGATTGAATTTAAAACATCGATATTCTAGTTAGTAACTAATTGGAAGATGAACAGTTGTAATCTAAAATATATTTAATGTCAAAAACTTAAATCTTCATTGGATGAAAGAAGCTGAATATCACTACAACTCACCGACTCCAAACAACAATCTTTCTCCGCCTTGGTCCCTCAACAAATTCTGATTCATTCTTCATTCATCACTCCTCGACACCTCATTTTCCTAAAATACACGCACTAGTCTTTTGTCATAATCCTTAAACCATTGTATTAATATAATACAACGATGTACATCAGTTAGATTAATTTTAGATTTATACATTTTTTATCAAAACATAAAATGGTTTTCAAGCGCATGACCCGATAATATTGTTTTTACGGCAACACTCGATCTATGTGTAGATCTACTACAAATGGTGTGCCAAATAATTAGTGGCGCTGCAGTTACTTTTGAGTTTTATTATGCTAGCTCTAAGTGCCAACTTTTATTCGTTGGTGTCCTGAAGTTCTTACAGAGCTACTGAATTTAATGTGCAATTTAAAGAACTTTATGACTGTTATCCTGACATGTGTTTTTCTAATTGTGGGGAATTTAGAAGTAATAACTTGTAACTTCTGATATTTTCATTATAATTCACACCGAAAGTGTGTTTCTAATTTTCATGATTGAAAATACCTTCAGAAGAATGGGGGAAATGTGAGTCAGCTGCACATAAAGTCAAGACGGGAAATGCGTTTGAACCACTTATGATCTAATACCGACTGGTTATGCAATATCTCTGGCGATATGACAGCATGGCTTCGTAATCAACTTCGTAAACATCTGGAATATCTCTGGCAGCTCCCTCATTGAACACAATCTTGACAGATGTTTTTCCGTATAACTCCTCTTCGTATTTTATCAGCTGGCGGAAGAATCCAGTGTTGGGCCGGATTTGAGGTCTGAAAGAAATTCATCTAATTAGTAAAAATTATATATTGTGAAATAATGAATTAAAAATCATCCCAAGCGATGATTGCAAATGAATCGCCAAATATGAAAGAAAATGACGCTTTCTGAAATTTGTGTCAGAAGAGCATGTTTGCTTGCTGGTTTGCTTGTTTTTGGTTGGTTGGTCGGTCGTTCGGTCTGATTGTATAATGATCGGTAAGTTGGTTAATTGTTGTTATTTATTGTTTCTTTACATGTTAAATTTATTGCTTACATTTTAATTTTTAACCTCACTAGGATTAAGCCTGTGCTGAAGTTGTTGATTTAGTTTAGGCTTAGTTGGTTGAATGGTTGGTCAGACAGTTGGATGGCTGGCTGGTTGGTAGAATAGCTAATTTGTTGGTTGGTTATTTATTTATTGATTGGTTGATTGGTTGGTTGGTCGGTCAGTTGGTTAATTGTGTGTCAGTTGGTTGAATGGGTGGTTGGCAGGCCGGTCGGTCGGTTGGTTGTTTGGTTTGTGAGTTGGTTGATTGTTGGTTGGTATATTTCGGTTGGATGTTTACCTTTTGGCCCTGAGGTGGTAAAAGGCGTCTCTCAGCGAGAAGCCCTGGTGGCGCATGAGGTAGGCGAGGCAGAGTGCTGCGGAGCGGCTGACCCCCGCCACGCAGTGCACCAGCGTGCAGCCCCCGTGCACTCGAACCTAAACACATAACCATTGTATTATTGCAACCATTACATGCAACACAACAACTAGAGGTCTGTATTCATTCTCATTCGTATTTGCGTCATATGGGAAATATTCACTTCATTTCAGATCTTCCAAACTAAAGGAATCAAAAAGCTTCAAGCTTATTTGAGAGTGTTGCGGATGTTTCCTAGATCACGGACGATGGAATAGAAGGAATAATTATTTGACATCGAGATTATTTTTTTGCACATTTGTACATTGTACATATATTATTTACTAAGTACATTAATATATTATTACTTTGAAAGAGTTTGTTAGTACGATTGCCTATATGTCAGGAGCCATGATTTTTTGTTGCATCGTAATTATTTAACTTATATATCGGTCTATGCTGTTGCTCACCAACTACTCCGCAGTTCAAAAACGACAACAAGGTCTAACATAAGCCACCAGATCAAAAAATCTCTGAAAGCGGCGCGGCTAAAATGGCCGGTGAACCCTAACGATGTGGTCGCCGTTACAGCTGATGATGTAGACATCGCCCTCACTTCAACAAAAGCTGGGAAAGCAGCTGGATGCGACGGAGTTCTTCCAGACTTTTTGAAACATGCTGGGCCACGGACAAAGTTATGGATCGCAAAACTGTTTACTGAAATTTTTAAAACTGGAGTAATTCCAAATATCTGGAAAAAAACTAAAGTTATTGCGATCCTCAAACCCAACAAGCCACCAGAAGATCCAAACAGCTATCGGCCCATCTCGCTTTTAAGTACCATGTATAAACTCCTAGAGCGAGTGGTGCTCCGCAGACTTA
Source organism: Limnephilus marmoratus (assembly GCA_917880885.1). Classification (NCBI taxonomy): domain Eukaryota; kingdom Metazoa; phylum Arthropoda; class Insecta; order Trichoptera; family Limnephilidae; genus Limnephilus; species Limnephilus marmoratus. Next base: position 19,107,754 of record OU862908.1, read on the forward strand.
CCCCAATTCTGGAGAAAGTGGTTCCACAAGAGCAAGCTGGCTTCAGACCAGGCCGTAACTGCTGTGACCAGGTGCTAGCTCTGACAACACACATCGAATCTGGATTCCAGAAACGGCTTAAGACTGCGGCAGCGTTCATTGATCTCTCTGCGGCTTACGACACGGTGTGGCACAAAGGCCTCCTTGTCAAGCTCTACGACACCATAGAGGATGGCAACACAGTACGACTTATTGAGCAACTACTAACTGGCCGTACTTTCAGGGTTTTTCTAGGAGGGCTAAAAAGCAAAAAAATGCACCTGAATAATGGCCTTGCCCAAGGCTCAGTGCTGGCCCCATCACTCTTCAATATCTATACTCGAGATCTTCCTCACACTGAAGGCAGAAAATTTGCTTACGCAGATGACTTCGCCATCACAGTCCAAGCCAAAACCCTCAATGCAGCAGAAGAGATCCTTAATCCTTAATTCTGACCTCAAGGCTATGGAAGAATTTTTCCTCAATTGGCGACTAAAGCCAAATGGGTCGAAAACAGTTGTGACAGCTTTCCATCTCAGTAATTCACAAGCAAACGCAAAACTCTGTGTTCAGTTTGATGGAAAAAATATTTACCATGACCCCCATCCCCGCTATCTTGGAATAACTTTGGACAGGAGCCTGAATTACCGGAAACACATGGAAACAGTGGGCAAAAAAACCAGGACAAGACTAAACTTAGTCAATAAGCTGGCTGGTACTAGCTGGGGATGCGACGCCAACACGCTCAGAACGGCATCCATTGCCCTGGTTTTCTCAGCAGCTGAATACTGTGCTCCAGTATGGGCCAGAAGCGCCCACACTTCCATGGTCGACGTTCAGCTTAATGCCACAATGCGAACCATCAGCGGAACCTTAAAATCGACTCCTCTTCCTTGGCTCCCCGTACTTGCAAATATAACCCCGCCAAATATCAGGCGAGAGATTGCAACACTGAGGGAATACAAGAAGGCGCTGCAAAAAAGCGAAATACCCTTGCACGATGATGTCGTTTCTCACCCGGCATGCCGCTTAAAGTCTCGAAAACCCTTCTGGACGGAAGGAGAAAGACTCCTTCGAACACCTCTCACCCCAGAAGATAGGTGGAAGCTTGAGTGGCAATCAGCTAACGTCAAAAACGCCGATCTCGTGCAAGACCCCACTGAGAGACAGCCTGGGTTCTCATTGCCTCGCAAACTCTGGACTGCCATCAATAGAATAAGGTGCTCCCATAGCCGTTGTGCTCACATGATGCATAGATGGGGCCTTAAAGAGTCGGCGACGTGTGAATGCGGTGCGGTGCAGACCACCGAACATGTAGTCAACGAATGCCCGCTCCATTCATTCCCCGGCGGGATTTATGAGGTCCACAGGGCAACGCCTGAGGCCCTAGACTGGCTCGCAGACCTAGATGTCCCCCTCTGACCCCCCACCATACGAAAGAAGAAGAAGAATCGGTCTATATCGGTCGGCAGTTGATTTCTCAGACATCTCCAAAATATCGAACTTTGAGTTGTATATGCAGTATTATGTAAACGTGTACCCTCTATCTGGTACAATACCAAATTACGCTAAAACACAACCAAATCAATTACAATACAGGAAAACTTGCAGTGAAATAATAAAAAAATATGTTTTCGGGGTTCATAGTAAGAAATTAAAAAATTACACTAATTTACGGGACCGTTATGCTTTCCGGTGCTATTTTATACCATATTTAATAAATGTAAACCTGTAAATCCTGCAAATAATATTTGATTTATGGTGAACATTCGAATATTGTTTTCCTAATTTTTTCAAAACTTCGTATTTGGAGATGTCTGACTAATCAACTGGACGATCGATGTATTACATTTTTGATAAATGAAAAATTATTTTTACTAGTCCTTAGAAAGTTGGTATACATACCGAGGGCGCCGAAAGCACCACCCGCACGACACAGGTTCATGTATATCTCAGAAGTATAGTATAAAGTAAAGCTAAGGTATAAGTCAGTATGTATGTTGTAGTAGAGTGGCTACTGCGGTCAATAGGTAGGTAATGATTTCATCATTGCTAGCACCGGTCATGAGCCAAGGACAGATATTTGTGTACCCGACAGATCAATCTGCGATTGCGAAAACTTGCACTTATCGAATTGGCAAGCCTTGCGATGTTTTCATTATTCTCGTATATCATATACGTAATTGTTCATATGTGTATAAAATTCCAATTGAACTGCATGTAATTCGTATTTACCAGACCGAAACTGTTCCTTATTTTTTCTTTCGGTAGCACTGAATTTTGAAAAGAATGCATTGTTAGGGGGCATACATTAATTACGTGAGCTCAAAAGGGGGGGGAGGGGGGGTCCAGAAAAATCTCACGTTACTTGAAAAGAATATACGAAGTGGCCCAAATTTATCTCACCAAGGGGAGGGGGGAGGGAGGGGTCTAGATTGGAAGAAAAACTGCTCACGTAATTAATGTATGCCCCCTTAAGGCCCCGGCGGCCGAGAATTCAGGTTTCGTCGAAAGTAATTCAGATCGTACCCTTGTAACTGTACAGGGCGGTTGCGATGAGAAAGATTAATTATTCTCCGCACCAATTTTTTTTATTTAATAACTCTAAATCGATTTTATTTCATTCAAAATTTGCTTTAATACACCTACATTTAAATTAGCAATAAAAATGCTCAAACGCGTTATGATAAAATTACTAAAATTATGTACCTACTTATTTTTTTTAATCATAAGTATTTATAATTTTTCAATAATGTCTAAGCAAAATAAGTGCGTAAAAAATACATTTTGCAAGACCGTAAATAAATAGACAAACTGAAGTATTTTCGTCACAAAACACGTGCACGGATTTTTAAAATTATTTCTTTTTAATTAAAGATAGAAATCTGAAAAGTAGCTTTCCTAAATAATTAGTTGATTTATTTTATATGGTTAAAAATGTGTATTGTAGAATACAACATTTTGTTTGAAAATTTAACAAATATGCCAACGACCAACGGTATAACCATATTATAATAAAAATAAACATAATTTTTCAAAATTTATAATGTAACTTTACTAGGTAAAATAACAACCTATAGAAATCAATTTATATTTTTTTGTGGAAAAGAGTCAATACGTCTAAAATCTGATTTAAAAATGACATATTTCTGGTTTTCTCTGGTTTATACCCTCTTAAGATATTATTAGCTTTTTACAAGTTAAGACTTTTTGTAGGTGTACGGTGTACTTATTTGTGATTACCGATAACTAACGTTTAAAATACTGCTTTTTCAGAAACTCTTATGTGTGGACTTTCGTGTTTTAATGTTTTCCAATGAATGTTAAGAGTGTAGTATCGCAAATAGAATTTATGATCCACATTCTATTTTAAATCACAATGGTCGTCCACTTCCTGAATGAGCTAATCAAGTAATGTAGGTTACCCCCTATAAACTCCGAACAACACGTAATTACATACATTTCCCGACACACCTACAAACGTCATTTCCCATACGTCGGTCAGCGTAAACACTTACACGCCTATAAATAAACTTTCATTAGCGAAAGCGAAATATTTCGTTACGCGGTTGCTACTAACACATCGCGCGATTTATTTAAAACCGATTCCGAGTAAACAAAAATAAGCAGGTATTTGAGGGGGCGCGAGTTCATTCAGCGGTCGGAGGAATTTCATCTCCATTTACTGACAACTGGATTGCTTCAATAACAAAAAAAGTAATAACCCGGAGAACTTCCCAACTGCGCAGTACGCCGATTTTTTAAATTTATAATGGGCGGCTAACATCGCTTACATAAGGAATTCTCCGCTCTTTTGACACACGCCGGCCGACGATTGATGAGTTTGTTCTCTAGAAAGCTTCCTGCTCCACATGTTTAGTTAAAAAAAAACTCTGGAAAAGCACACCGGTAAGTTGTGGAAATAACTCCACCGACACCGATAACCAGCACTTTTCTTTTAGCTTTTACTTTATGACTTTAGGGTCACGGGGACATATCTCGGCGTGTGCAAAAATACAAAAAATAAAGAGCGATACAGGTTGATTATTTTTTTCGCAAAAGAAAATTTTTAAAATATTCCCCACAACGATTGGAGGAAAAAATCGTTTAGAAATTTTAGCGCAGTTAATAATAAAGGTAAACTCGAATTTGTAAGTTGTTTTGTTTCTTGATTCGTTCTATGCAGGTATAACAAAATATATCTATATACCTAAATGTGAAAGTGCTTTCCAATAGTAGGTGTCTAGCACTTTATTATTCTTTCCAGAGTGGAAGATACTCTCAGTATCTCCCTGGTGGAACATTACCGCTCATCACTCCCCCGCTCCTTCCTCTCACAATTTACAATATACCGTAATTGGAGATGTCGTGATCCCAAGCCCCAATAGTTCCGAACGATTGGGACGATATTCAAATTTAATAAAATGTATTCAGATAATGAGACAATTATTTTCTTACCCACTATTTAAAATAAATGCTTTACTTTCCTATGTAGATAGTAAGTTTGGAGTTCTTAACAGCAGTAGATATTCTAGATTCTATACAAAAAATATATTTTCCATCACCATGTAAGTCCTGGGCGCTTGTCTAAATTTCTATAGCCCCAATTGCACGTGACATGTGTGATGTTATCTTTGCTAGCAGACCTTTTAAGATTTGCCCCAAATCTAGTTCAGCGGCGGGAAAAGGTTTTGGCAAAGCGTGTGGCCGAACGCCAACAGAACAAACGTTTTTAAACTAAACGTTTTTACAAGTTCGGCTCATTTTTACCTCTCATTACTCTTTGGAGTCATTAGTGAGAGGTGGTCGCTGGTCATCACGTGCCACGTGTCACATCGAAACCTGTCAAATACAGTTAAATTTACTCCTGTACTGATCTACTTTAAGGTAGACCTTCAATAATTTTATTGTTATAATTCTTATACTTTTGTGGATGTACGTACGTAGGTACTTTTTGTGTATGTAATGTCAGCCATGATATTTTATATTAAACTAGCGAGTTCCCAGCATGCGTTACAATGCCACTTAATAAAGAAATTGTTTCTCTCTGCGTGTCCTTTCCCATTCGTCCCGTTCCCCTTCCGCCTCCCCTTCCTCTCCCGTGTCCCCTTCCCCTGACGCGTTCCCACCCCGCCTTCCCTCTCCTCACTTCCCCCGTCCCGCGAACCTCCTTCCCGAGTTCCTCTATCCACTCCCGCATTCCATACATTCAGTCCCGGTACATTCAGTTTTCAAACAGCTCGCGTACCACTTATTGCAATTGTTTTATACAAATTTCATAATTCCAGAGCTCACTATTATATATAGAAACCATCGCGGGCATGCACACATCAAATCCCCAAAGTTTCATCGCAATCGGATGAATGGTTAGCAACGCTGAATTTCATGATGCCAGAACTCACTTTTATATTTAGAAACCATCGCGGGCATGCGCACATCAAATCCCCAAAGTTTCATCGCAATCGGATGAATGGTTAGCAACGCTGAATTTCATGATGCCAGAACTCACTATTATATATAGAAACCATCGCGGGCATGCGCACATCAAATCCCCAAAGTTTCATCGTAATCGGATGAATGATTTAGCAACGCATAGACATCTCATATACTCACTCATATACGCATATATTTCCAAGCAAACATATTTTCATTTTTATATTATATAGATTGGGTGTAGGTATGTACTTGAAATGACATTTGACAAAGGTGTAATACTTATTTTGGTTCACTTCGATAGTAAAGAAGAGTAAAAAGTTCCTGATTGATCGCAATGTCAATTTTCTGAGATGCCGAATTAAATTAATTTAATTATTATTTTTAATTGTAAAACTAACGTTTTTAAGACAAGATATTTGACAAGTTTAAGTATTTCCCCAATAAATGAAGACATAATTTGTCTCGACGCCACCTAGCGAGGGATTTAACACTTACAATGTTTCTCTCGCAAAAATAAAGTTGGTTGTTTTCAGGTGGAAAAAATATAATAAGCAGTAATTGTTGAATGAAACACTAGCATATATTGAATCATTTGGCGGGTACGAGATAAGCCGCCATAGCTCAGTGGTCAGAGCAATCGACCGGCAATCGAGAGGACACGGGTTCAAGTCCCGTTGGCGTCATGTATCTTTTCTCGGAAGATTTTTCAATGTGGATGAGTGTTTCAGGCTGATAATTATTGCTTATAATAATTGTTACCCTTTGTGCTATGCATAAAAAATCTTGTCTTAAAAACGTTAGTTTTACAATTAAAAATAATAATTAATATTTGACAAGTTTAAGTATTTCCCCAATAAATGAAGACATAATTTGTCTCGACGCCACCTAGCGAGGGATTTAACACTTACAATGTTTCTCTCGCAAAAATAAAGTTGGTTGTTTTCAGGTGGAAAAAATATAATAAGCAGTAATTGTTGAATGAAACACTAGCATATATTGAATCATTTGGCGGGTACGAGATAAGCCGCCATAGCTCAGTGGTCAGAGCAATCGACCGGCAATCGAGAGGACACGGGTTCAAGTCCCGTTGGCGTCATGTATCTTTTCTCGGAAGATTTTTCAATGTGGATGAGTGTTTCAGGCTGATAATTATTGCTTATAATAATTAATAAATTAATTTATTTACTTTAAAAAATCTGGTATTAAAAATTTATTGCGATATCTCGGAGATGCAACTGGCTGAAAGTGTGGACGCATTACACATTAAAAATGACACGGCATTTACACAGATTACTGTAATTTAATAATTTATGAAATTTTTTTGCGAACGAGCTGTGGGTACTTTATCACAAGGTTATTCTCGGTTATGATTTTTTCCGCCACTATTTTAGTACGGAAAATAATATTTTATAATATTTCGCACATAGTTGTAAAAAAACGCGCCTCGTCTCCTAAGAAATTTCATTTATGAAAAGCAATTTCTTTTACTGTGCAAATGAGACGCTTGACTGGTCCAGTCCAAGAGATCCAGCGGCGGGGCGGGGTATACGCGAATATATTCTTTCGTAATACGCTTTTTACCTTTTTCATTATTCTACCAAAGGCTTTCCGTTTTGATTTTCTTCACCCATTGTCCGAAAAATAATATTTCATCCATTTAAGACTCGCGGTACAGAAAAAAACAAGTATGTTAGTAACAATCACAGGTTTACGAAGTAAATAAAATACACTTCTTATTTTTTGTGCAGCTCCTGACATGTAGGCAAAAGTACTAACACATCCTTTAAAAAATATAATAATAGGTGCCTGAAAATTGTCATCGACAAAAAATTAAAGTTCTGGATTTTTTTTAATCATAGATATCTAGTAAATAATAACGGCTTTTTATCAAGCTTTCACACTTATCGTGAACACAATCGGTAAAGTATATAGAGGGAGCATTAAGATCATGATAGGTCAAACGGATTTTTTCGTATTGACGGAAACATAATTAATATAACCCGTATGCCTCATAGAAAAATGAAAAGTTTAAAAGCTTTTTTATATTAACGGGTCGTAGAAACGACCCATTCTTAAGTGATGAAAGTGTCAACCAAATATTGGGCGCGCGTCTGGCGTATTCTCCGAATATGCAACGGTACCGAAGGGCATCTTCCATTGAAATACCCGTACAACTATCACAGATTTCCATCTAAAGATTGCACTCCGTTTGTTAAGATAGGGGAATCTATCAAACAGACTGCCCGTTTCTGTACAACGCTTGATTTGATTTTTGATTTTCACGGCCAAAATTTTTATCGTGATTTATTTGTGGGGTATTGTGCCGCTTTGCGCTTCCTCTTTAGTCAACATTTCGGGAAGCGTTCCGATGTTCATCTTAAGGGCATTTGGACGCAGTTCGAAACATTGTCTAAAGAGGTGAGTAATTTTACTCGTATGTGCATATTTTTTATATTACTGGTATTGGAGGGGACCCACCACTTTCCCACGGCTGTGTGAGGAAATTGATTGTTTAACCTCCTTAGCCGCACACGTCAGGACTCTAATTTTTTGTAAAAAGGAAGCTACATTTATTTTTGAAACGAATCTAGACCCTCCAAATATTACTGGTATATGTAAACTCTAAACATACGTGAACTGCGTGTATAAGGATAGAAATAAATCAATGAATTATGATATTACCTGTTCTATAAGGTCCGCCACGAGGTCAAAGTGCTGTTTGAGGTCCTCGTCCACATCGTCCTTAACGGATACGCGCAGGAAGGGCGTGTCGGGAGCGGGCAGCGGCGTGTCGGGCAGCTCGGGCGCGGCGCTCACCACACACGACACCTTCAGCGCGCACAGGGCACGCGTGCTCACCGCGCCCGCCCCGCACAGCGCCAGGCCAGGCACCACCACGGTCAGTCCGCACAGTCCGGAACTGCCCAATCTAGGTGAAAATATACATCGTTGGTTAGATTGATGGAATGCTGAAGGAGGGTGTTTTCAAGGAAAGAAATAAGAGGAAGTTCTGGGAAGGAAAAGGTATGAGGGGTGGGTAGGAATCTGAGGGTTAGTGTGTCCAGGCGTGACGTATGAATACATCCCTCCCATTGTAGTGCGAGGCGATAAATGGGTCGAGAGAGTCCAGATAGAGAGGTCAAAGGATCTCCCTTAATCGAACCGCTACGCGACTGCTGGGCAGACACATCCGCCGCCAAGACCTTAATACATCTCATTCCCAGGAACTCGGGCACCAGATATGTTGTTTTTAGGAAAAGCGGTGTAATTTTTTAGCAAAGACAGTGGTATTTTACAAAAAATGTGAAGAGTATTTTGCAAAAAAAAAGTGATTTTTCCAAATTGAAATAGCTCTGTTCCATTGTATGGCTATACAAGCTTGTCAAAATCATAGACAAAGGAATAATTAGAATGTACTGCATATATATTTTGCTTTTTTATTTTAAAACACCCTAAAATTCGCGTTATTTTCGTGAAAATGGCAAAATTCACGTTTTCCGCGTAAAAATTACAAATTTCATCTATGAATTCGCGTTATCAAAAAACGTGAATTTTTCAAATCTAGTAATTTAGTCATTGCGTTTCTTAATGCTTTTCACATTATATTGATATTAAAATTACATCTTTCGTTAATACTTTAATTTATATATTTTTTCTGTTTGGAATATAAAAGAAAAACGTCCGCCACTGCTGAGCAGGAATATCTTACGTTCATCTTTGAGTCATACGTTATGCACCTATTAGTGGATCTGTCTCTCCCTCTCTCCCTCCCCCACTAAGGAATGTGAAGCCAGAATGTTGCCACTAGATGAGCACGTGGCCGAGTGTGCTTACAATTCTGTCAGATAAGTTACATCAAACAATTCTCTTCACCGGGCATTTAATTTAATTTAATTATGTATTAAGATAGTCTACTTTATTTCAGAGACCATCAGTTTATGTAACATAGAATATTCAAGAACTCCTGAATATTAAGCTACCTACTTAATTAAATGTTTCCTCTTAAAAACTAGAATTGTAATAAGTATTATTTAAAATAAGCTACCTACCTTGTTAGGTGTGAATCGGAGTTTGAGAAGAATAACTTTTTAAATTAGCTACTTGGTTTATCAATTATTGTTTGTGTTCCTACCTACGTGGTGTTGAGTTATATGCCTATATGACATGTTCGTCTATTTATCTACATTATTTTGGAATTTTTTTAACCCCTCAGGTCTGCTACACATTCTGTCAGAAGGTCAGAATATTTCCGCTTTGAAATACAGTCCAAATAAATGGAATATTCTTAACGTATCCGAAAAATAAATACTGTTTTAGAAAGGTGACAAAATATGATTTCAAATTTTAGTATTAAAAAGAAACATATACTCACCTCACGTTTTTTCTCCATTGAAATTACTGATAATAAAAAAAAATAAAACCACACATTTTTTTAAAGATATATGAATTAAAAACACTTTAATCACCGCACTTTTTAGTTTTTCTATGCAAAAATAAATAAAAATTCACAAGATTTTTTTTTTCAAATTGCGGACGGAAAATTTATTTTCATAAAGGTGTGCATTTTTGTTAATTTGTGGTTAACTTTAAAATTTGAATGTATGTGGTATTTTTTCTTATAGATCACTTTTCGCCAAGATAGTAAGAGAGTTACACCTATGAAACCAACATGAGTTGTTCCCAAAAGCGAATAAATTAGCCTATGGGGTGAAAATTTTCAGAAGCTCTAAACGCAATTCAAAATTGAATGCTCGCATCATTAAAATGATTTTTGAAAAAAAAAACTTTTCTTCTGCTACTTACTACACACATTGTTTAATGTTTACAATGTTTTATCTCTTCTTGGCGTTTTTATAAATTATAATATAACTTTACCGATTTTGCTAATGTATTGTACCTTCGTACGATTTTATGATTTTTGCCAGCTACTCGTGATAATCTTTTCTACTAGTCTTACTACTTCATGTTTAAAACACATTTATATTATACATCTAAGTTGTTCAGCTTTTCAATAAGCTTTTTTATCAAAATTTGCACAAGCTTAATGTATAATATCTTTATGCGTTGTATTTTTTTTTCTTTTTGTTTATTTCTACGTTTTTATCTTTTCTTTATATTAATTACCTCTCTTCTTTATTTTTGAATTGCATTGTGCATGTGAAATTAATAACTTTGATATGTTTGATATATTGTTTTAGTAAGTAATCAAAATAACACGGAATACCGTTTTCCGGCAGTTATTAACGACTTTTAGTTGCATCAGCATCATCTCCGGCGCCAGCGTGGCGTTAAGCATTTTTCACCCTTCTCGTAAATATTTAAGTCACTCCAAAACAACTAAATTACTCATACAAAAAAAAACAGATAGGAAAGCTGATCGGTAAAAAAGATTATTATTCACAATTTTTTTAAAGATAAGTTAGTAAAATTGTCACGTCAAACATATTTTTGACTGCGAAGCAGCTTGGGCTGATTTTTGAAAAACTATATTAGAATGAAAGTTTACAAAAAAAACATTATGTCGTGAAATTTTGAAAGGATGTGCAGTCAATTTCAAAGTATATTTCCAGAGTTTCTGCAAGAGTTCAGTGCTAAGAGTGCATCGTATTGGAGAGTGCATCGTATTGGAGAGTGCATCGTATTGGAGAGTGCATCGCATTGGAGAGTAGCAGCAGATTGTAGCGCGAGCACCCAGCATTGAGAATATTGATAATGTGGCTACTTTAGCCATATGTCTCTAACCTTGTGGATACTATATTTAAACATGATTTGTGGCCGGAATGTTAACTTGGGTAACCTTCGAAGCCGCCCTAAATTAGGCCCTCATATCACAACAACCTCCCTTTCAATCTTCACACTCATAGTATTTATGTGTCAAACCCAACGATTCAACATTCAACACTACATTAAATATTGATGGATAATCAATGAATTTGATTCGAAGGAGACGGCTTACCTTAATTCCACATTATCAGCCAGGATGTCCTGAACATCTGTTCTGGTCTTCGGTTCCTCGGCACAACCGATGTCAACATCGCGCGCTTCTTCGCTTATCACTTTCATCTCGAGTTCGCGGGTTTCTTTATTTCGCGAGATTTACGGCAAACGGTGGGACGAACTTTAGTTTCTCATTTAATCCCGACTTTATTGTTTTCCGTCTGCGGAATTTAATTCTTATTGTAAAGCGTGTTTTTATATGTGTAATAACGATCACAGATGTTGACTTTTCTTTCTTCGATTATTCAATTGAAGGCTGATTTCAAAATCAGGTTAAATTAATTTTAAAAGTGTTATTATTTAAATAAACTGAATGTTTTGTCACTTTCTACCGTCGATGTCACAAAGAAAATACGATATGTTTTGAGTCTCTCTCTATCGATGTTGGAGCGATGTATTGTGAACACTGTGCACGGGAACGGGGTCTGCAGAGCGCGAGTGCTAGAGCACGTTTGTTTGGTGAAATTGAAAAGTGAATCTCTCCTCTGTAGAGCGCGCATCGCACCCCCCGGCCCCGGCCCCGGCCGCCGTTTGCGCTTCCCGCGCGGTGTTCCCGCTTGCCGCGTCATCGGAAAGGTATTTGCCCAAACGGCGGACGGGAAATCACCTTTCCCGGACAAATATTAACCTGCAAGGAAACTTGCATAAAACAGGCGGGGCTTCAAAGCTTCAAGGGCTTAGGCGGTTAAACCCCCCAGTATTGTGTAGGAATAAATGGAATAGTACATTCCTGGAAAATATAACAATATTATTTGCACCATCTCTTTTTCAATGTGATGTAAATAAAGATAAATCTATTTTATCAATGTGGCAAGTAGAGGTCCCAAAAAACTTTCTTATGAATTTTCAACAAGGCTTTATTTGGTTCCCATGTACATTTATATGAATATTTTGTATCTATTGGGAATAACATAAATATTATTTTATTCATTTTCGTGGTACAAGTGTTATTAGGTAAAGATTCCGATGTAACTTTCGGATTCCGATGTGCTTAGATAATAAAACATACATACTATAATATTATATTATCTTCAAAACATTTACTTGAGTATTTTAAATATGTATATTAGATAACGCAAATATTGGATTTAAAAAAAAAAATCATTTTCATAGCATAACTGTTATTAAATAAAGATTCCGATATATCTTTAGGATTCCGATACAGGTAGGTACTTGAAAATAATGCATATATATTATAATATGCTATTATCCTCTAAACATTTACTTGAGTATTTGAAATATGTTACAGTATTAAAAATATTGGTATTATTTTAAATCCGAGCTTCAAGCCGCAATAGAAATGTTTGAATTAATTAATTAATTTGTTTAATTCCTTGACAAAATAAGGGACGTTCAAAACCTATTGTTACCCTTGTAAACCACAACCCCCATGTGATATTTTTCCAACCTCAAAGATAGATGGGCAGAGCATTGCACATTTCTGGTCAATCCAAGGGAGCCTACCATGCCGCAGTACAAAAGCCCGTTCCATTATAATCGTAGTTTTAACAATTCCCCCATTATTCCAAAAAATAAATTTCTCTCTTTTTTTTAAAGAAAGACAAATATTCTCGGGTTACGAATAACCCGACAATATTTGAAATCTCCTACTACCACCACAGACAGCGGAAAATGTTGCTTGTGTTGTGATGGAGGACTTAGCCAGCCTAGGAATCGAATACGCGACGCCCGGGTGGGACCCAAACGCGATGCCAAACTGAATTTTCCACTTATTCGAATGTGAATTAGGTATCGCTCCGCTCCCTCTCTCCTTCTTATAATTCATCTGCTTGTACTTCCTATGGTCTGGAAGTGAGAAATTTAGGCCACATATATTTTTTTATCTCTCTCTAAACAAATATCATCTCTTCTTTATAATACTACTTTTTCCCATGGAGGAAACAGATATATCTTATTACGGTTTTGCCACGGCGACGGGAATTTTTTCGTTTTATTTTTCATTTATAGGTTTGAGGGAGATGTATGATAATGATTGTATGCAGTGGCGGCTCGTGACTTTTTAGGGTGCTAATATTAAAAAAATGGCATCGTGGATGTTGTCGTAGGCGAAAAATATATTTATTTTTTTTCAAAAATCGGTGTTTTGTATGAAGATTTTTTCAGACAAACTGAAACTTTCTGAAATTTTTCATACAAAAACTGATTTTCAAAAAAAAAAAATAATTATTTTTCGGCTACAACATCATCAATAATGCCATTTTTTTAATACCAGCACTCTAGCACACCCAAAATTCACGAGCTGCCACTGATTGTATGTTTCCTTTGGGGGGAGGGGGATGCAGACGTGCGTTCACCGTTTATCGCATCTTCGACTGTTGTTATTTAGTGTGTAAGAAAAAGCTGCAGCATTATACGTTTAAGAACCAAAGCAAACCCATCAGCGCATTGACATTTTTGAATTTTTGGAATTCATTCACATTTCAATATTATCCTTGTAACTATATTTCATGCTTTCAAAATTATCGTCACGGATAGTACCTAGTATTTTAGGGGCTTATGGAGACGTCACGGTGCCGTGTGAGAGAGAGATGCAAGAAAATGATTACTTTTTTTCCTTTGGAGGAAACCGACCTATGAACATTGTGTATCTTATCTTTTGAAAGAGCTGCGGCATTATTGTGAAAAGGAACGCACGTTTATTGCCTTTTTTATGCCGTCACGGTACTGTAACCGTGAAACGTCAGGGTAATTTTAAAAGCGCTCATTGACAAACTACTTAAAATAAGATTATTTTGACTTTTCTCTATTTATTATATATTTTCTATTGTATTGTATTATTTTGTCTTTCTCTTTACGTAAATATATTTTTTTATATTGAAAAGATGGCTGAGGCCTGGAGTACCCTTGAAGGGTGAAAGTCAGATACATCGATACAAAAAAAAAATGACGTGAGTTGATAAATGATTTTCATTGAATTGCTTTTGACAGGGTTGATTCCCAAATTATAAACTTCCCTGTTCAGTGATTTAAAAAAGGCTTTAGTGTAATTTGATATTTTATTTGTGGTTTAAATTTGTTTTGGTAGAAGATTTAAATCGTTAATTACATGTACGGGGGCCAATAAAACTGCTACGTGTTTTAGAATTGGTTTGGGAGATGTACAATGCATCATTTAGTTCTTTTAATAATTCTATTTTAATTTTTTTCGAAATTATTTTTGTTTTTAAATACATTTTTTATTATTTGACATATGTAGTATTCACATATTATTTGACATATTTAGTAAGAATAATTTACGCCAATTACATATTTTAGTTTCTTTGTAATAACTCGGTCGGGAATGTTTTATTTCTATTATACTTAATTTTAAATGTGCTTTTGAGTTATTTGTGAGGACTTAATAAATGTATCAAGCGCACCACCCCATCCTATAATGCCGTAAATGATTTAAGATTGCACAAGAGAAAAATAGATAATTTTTAATTTGTCATTATTTAAAACATTTAAAAATGCGTAAAAACTAAAAGTTTTTATTAATTTCTGCATATTTTGTAACAAATTAATAATGGCCAAATTGTCAGTATCACAGTGCGGTGCCGGTGAACGCAGAAAGGCACCTTTGGGAATATTTTGGGATAATGTCAGTATTTGAAGTAGATGCTTTCCAGTCGCAAATGCCAAATTCCAACTCAGTCCCGCCAGTGCAAGAAACAGCTGCCAGGTATCACTAAATTTGTTTTTTTTTCAAAACCATCCGCCAGTAAAAACTGTTCTCGAGCGAGTCACTATAAAATTATTTCAGTTTCATTGCGACAAGTGACATTTTTATTTGAAAATGATTTAATGAGAAAAACAAATAGATTACATCAGTATTAAAATATTGAAAACATTTCTGTACTTATCTAAATTTGGACAACGTACATTCCTTCATTACTACCGACAAAAAATGACTTAAGGATTTATTATATATTTTTTTATTAATCCATTTTTGTATTTATACACTTTGCCATAATATTTATGTTTAAAAAATTTTTTTTTTAAGATTAGGCTTCACACAGGCGGCCCTGAGGAAAATAATTCCTCTCGGGGCCTATGTCATCTTTGAGCATGCTGTGTGAAGGGTCTTTTTAGAAAAGGAAGTAGAAGAACTTCTGAGAAGGAAAAAGGTATGAGGGGTAAGTAGGAATCTGGGAGTCTGGTATCCAGGAGTAACGGACTTATGAATCCAAACCTCCCACTGCGGTGCAAGGCGATATTCCGGGAGAGTCCTGCCGGAGAGATCAAAAGATCTCCTTCAACCGTCTATCCCGATCCGGCCTGTCACACATTTGGTGGGCAGTTGCATATGCAGCCAAGACCCGGATAAATCTCACCACGTGAAACAGGGCACCCTCGCTAAGTCACCAAACGTAGCGAACCACTTGGGGTGACCTATGGTAGAGGTGTTGATTATAAAATAAACGTAATTCCACTGAATAAACCTATTAATATTATTATATTATTTGAAAAGCTCACCTGCAATTATGTATCTTTTGTGTAATTTGCAACAACATTGTACTTGCGATATTTAAATTTTGAAAATGTTGAAAAAACTGCTTAGTCATAACAGTGGCATTTTCCCAGACAAAGATAAAAGCAAACTTGTGTTTATACAAATTTAATCACCGGTATTTAATCGTAGACATCAACCAAACTCCGATAAATCTGCTATTCGTGACAGCTCACAATAAAACAATAACAAAAAAATAGATATTTTATTTATTTTCCAACATAATTGAACGAATCATTAAACAATACAAAAAACGTTACAAAAAAACAGCAAGGTCATAAAATACATTATACAAGGTGTACAAAGTGTAAAGTGCAGTAACTTCGCGTTCAGTGGGTGATTCTAAGTGAAGTTACATGAAGTTACATAGATAAAATGTAACATTGTTTAAAATTCCAAAGTTTGTTAGGTTCTTTTCAGGTAAAAATGTTTCAAAGTGCGTGCGATAATTTTTGTGCAGTTTTCATCCTACATAATATATGTGTGATGTTACTCTTCACTCTTGGCGTGTTTACTTATCGAGGAAGTTCGATATTAATAAAGAAGAACATAAGAAGTGTTCCAGACTTGCTATTTTCTCACAAAATCAAGATAAAATGTGACAAGTAAGTAAAAACCTCTCTGATGTTTCCACTAAATTCTTCATTCAAACGTTGTTTATGCGAATGACAGAGACATACATTCAAAGAATATGTGGGTATCAATGAAATAAACGGTAGGGCGGCGTTTTCGTATTCAAAAGCTCCGTTGAATACTACCTCAAGACCGGCAATAGTAGGAGGCCTGGGCGCCTGACGGATTTTGAGGTGTCAAGTGATCAAGCTAAGGGTGGTCCAATCATAACGCACGATGTTAATTGTGAGCCACACCTTAATGTCAAGTTTTTTGCCTAACTTTATTTGAAATTTCTTTGTTCAGTCTTTGACAAATTCAATCATGGAGAGGTACACAACTGAGCAGCGCTTTAAGATTGTTGAAACGTTTTATGAAAATGAGCGTTCAAATCAAAATGCTTCTATAATAGATCAACGACAATTTGGAAACGGCGGCGATTGTTGTTGTACTCGCTGTTACTGACGATTTGCATATTGTTATACCGCAAGCATATAATTAAACAGGGTGTTAGATTCAAAGATATTCAAATATTCAGTATCTTTGGTTAGATTAGTTAAACAGTAAAGATTACTTAGTGACAGCACTGTCTTCGTAATTAGGCAGTTGCAAGCTTAGACCCTGTACTCTAGTAGGCCTTGTTTTATTGATGCATAAAATCTTCGGGCGGAAAACAATTGAATTATTTATAATTCAATAACCGATAATAATAAGTAATTTGCTTGTATTTACAAATGAAATCCTTGGCTTTTACTAGTATTTGCCGAGTAATGAAGACATTTTCTAAACCACACACGAGAACATTTTTTTAATGCAATTTACTTAGAGGTAGCACACGATCTTACGCAACGCGCAGCAGTTTAGTACTAAAACTACGAAATCTAAAACTCTACAATTGACTTGCTTTTGGCTTGCACATTATGGTTCCATGCCAACTCAGAATCAAGTCAACTCAACACCTCTTTGAAAAGTAATTAAAAGCTATGAAGAAAACCCTAATCCTAACGTAACCTATTTAACCATGTTTTTAATGACATTTCAAAGGAGGTTCTGAGTTGTCCGGTCACCATACATTAAAACGTCATTGTGTGGGCATGTTTCGTAAAAATTGGGCTAAATGTAACATTTTTTTCAATCAAATTTGTATTTGGATGGAAGACACTTCTATTATTTTTTGGAATGGCGTATAACCTTTTGTGTGGATGAAAATGTGACAGAATTTCGAAAAAAGTAAAATTTATTTTCATGCGTGTATATATATTTTACTTGTGACAAAATAATGTAGAATCACCACCCGAAGTTACTGCATGTTACCTTCTGGACACTTTACATATTTATGACCGCGTAACGCGTGACTAAAGTCTCTCATGAAGTAAAATATATCCCAGAAAAGTGACTAAAACCTCGATTTGTCATAAGGATGAGCTGGAAAAACATCACATGTTTATTCGCTCGTCGTTTTTCATTCCAAAATCAGGTCCTGAGTGTGGTTCTCTTATTCTGGGCGCCTTTAGCGGCGGAATGTCCGCCTGGCGCCTATGGAGGACACCTTCGGCCTTTTAATAATACCACTTCAAATATTTCTCAATCATATCCACCTTTATGTTTTGGAGACTCGAATAAATGTATTTTTGGCAAGGAATCTCGCCAGAGGTCCGCAACGCAGGGTCTGGTAAATTTTCTGAAAAATAAATTGTACGAAAATTATGACTTATTGAAGTAAAATTTCTTTACGCACGCTTGACTTGGGGAGTAAGCTGGTGAATGCGTGATGAGAGCGTTACGAAAAGCGAGGCGAACGGTAGTTGATAGGGAGATATATGTAAGTTAGTGAAGATGGAAAGAGAGAGAGTTGCGTTTCGTACATTACTGAAGGGGCAAGAGAGAGAGGTGCGAGCACACATTTTATTTCTCTCTTTCTCTCGTAGCCAGTTACGTTTCGTATATCTAAGACACAGTGCAGGCCTACTGTCTGTATCACACTGTAGGAGCAAGAGAGAGCAGTGCGCGCGCACATATTCTTTCTCTCTTCCTATCATATAGATGGAGCAGAAGTTTTACTTCAGTCGTGTGGTCTAAAACACACTCGTTTTTTTTTTAAATTTTCATTTCATTAATGTATAATATGTACATAATAACACGGGCATCAGTCTAGTATGGTGGTCGAAAAATCCACAAATGATTTAACCATAATGTGCAATGAATAGAGAAAAATTTAAAAAATATGTTTCCTTAGAAACTTGAGTAAAATACACTCTGGTCTTTTTAGATCAAACACCCACAGATCAGCCTTATCAGTAACAGTCATGTTACCTGACCTAATAACTGAAAGCACGTCCTAAACCAAACAAAAAAATAATTACCAAAAGTGACAGAGGCGGCTCTTAGGCCTAAGGGAAATAATTTCCTTCGGGGTCATCTTTGAGGATGCTGTATTGAGAGAGTTTTCCAGAAAAGGAAGAAGTAAACATAAAAGTCAGCAAATCATTCCATAGCCGAGCTGTTGTACGAGTCGCAGAGGCGACCCGTTCTCCTGTGACAAATGTTATGCGTGTAAAAGTTTTAGGTGCGTGTGTGACGTGTTTCCTGACTGTGCAACGGTGGCGAAGAGATCAATGACGCCAGTTCCTCGGAGCATCTTCAAATGGTATTCGGTAGAACAAGGACATCATTTCCACCTAATGTCTGTGTTCCAAAATTGCAATTGCCATAGGTCACCCCAAGTGGTCGCTACTTTTGGTGACTTAGTAGGGTTTATGGGGTGAGGTTTGTACAGACCTTGGCGGCGGACGCCCACCAACTGCGTGGTGGGCCAAATTGGAAGAGGCCAGGTGAGGGAGACCCTTTGGCCTCTCCAGCTAGGCTACCTCAAACCAATCGCCTTGCACCGCAGTGGGAGGAATGGATTTATACGTCCATCACTGCTGGACACACTGAACCCCCAGATTCCTAGTCACCCCTCATACCCTTTTCCTTTCCAGAACTTTCTGCGCAACATTTACTTTAAAAAACCCTCCACACAGCATTCCCAAAGATGACAAAGGCCCTGAGGGGAATTATTTTCCTCAGGGCCTCCTGTATGGAGCCAATGTAATTTTTTTGTTAAGAATGGGGAATGTATTAAACGGACTCATTTTCTGAAACAAATAACTGAGTACCTTACACCGGCAACCAAGACCTTAACAGCAGCAAACAGCACCCAGGGAGGGGGAAGGGAAGGGGGAGGTTATAGCTCACAGTACCTACCTAGCTTATACCTTATTCCTACCACATACCACAAACCATATTATAAAGAGGCATTCTTGAACGCCAGCCAAGTCCAACTCAGACGGGTACCTGGGTATAACACTTATTGGATACTTTTATCTCCGATATTCGCCTGTCACGGAATCATAATGCGATCACTCAAACTAATGGACCACTTTGTACACATAACTAACTAAACTTTTACTTACTTATTTTTTTAAAGATAATATCTCCCATGTTTAACCCTAGAACCATAACCACACGTTTTTATGTGGATTTTTTTTTTTCAGATTTAATTAAATTTATTAATTTTTGTTTTGTACATAAAACTCATTTTACTAAACATTTTATTTGTTAATTTTTCAAAAGAAGCAAACTCATTGTGACTTGACATTTTAAATAAATAAAAAGAAAATACTTTGTTTTAAGTCACTTTATTGTTATTTTTTTTGAGTATTTTTTATAACAGTCCTGATGATGGTGCGGAGGTTCCGAAACCGATAGACTAAAAAATAACAATAAAGTGACTAACAAAGTATTTTCTTTTTATTCATTTTATTTGTTTTTAGATTTTACAAAAAAATGTATAAACAAGCAGACCTCTAAAAATATAGTAACAATTTTAACTGTCTTCTTTTTCAGGAATTTTATGTTTAGGATACAATATAAACTTTTTATCTTGTTACAGTAACCACGAAAGAGAATGTGATAAAATTCATTTTCACTGGTCAGTGATCGAGTTGCTTTTAGAACCCACCCTGGCAACGTGTCTTCAATTCCTCGCCTGGCTAAGTCCTCCATTACGACCCAAGAAACATTTTCTACTTATTGTGGTGGTAGTAGGAGATTTTCAAATACAGTCAGATTATTCGTACCCCGGGAACTTTTATCTTTCTTTTAAGAAAAAAAAAAATCGCAGCGCGTCTGCGGCGTAGGTTATCTTTCTAGGGTTAAAGACTCACAGAAAAACTTTTCGTATATTCTTAGTTGTTACGTTATTTAAAGCCCCAGTAAGCGCTGTTTTATTATTGGCAAGGTGTATGGTGCCATCAAATCAAATGAAGGAGAACATAATATTTATAACCATTAAAATTTTCTCTGAATTTATACCACATAAAACTACATACACACGACTTGAATAGAATACTAGTATTATACCAGTTGGTGGAGGAATGCCATTGAAATGGTGTTAAGATTATTTTATTCATTGGTCAGATGATATAATGCATAGATTTAATTAATTTGAACTATGTAATGCGTCAAGATTGATACTTAATATCTACCTACGCAAAAATTCTACATGAAACACAAACATTAGCATCCACAACACATTAAACAAATGTGATCCGTAAACATTTAAAATTGGCTGAAGAGACGTATGTAAATGAAATCATTGCATAATTGAATAAAAAAGAAGCATTGTGGAAAAACAAATATTTATACTAAACGGAAATAGAATGGAGCTTTTGGTGGGAATGCATGAAACGATCCACGTGTTCATAACATACAAGCAAAACATTCAATTTACTTGTCCAGAAGCGCGGCTTGCGAAATGTATTGGAAGCGAAAAATTCAAAGAACGGAAACGACGCGGCAATTTTCTTTATTGGATTTACAAGAATCATTCAATTTACACGGAAATTTCCGAAACATCTATCAATTCATTGTTATGCTGGAGTGGCTTTCACACCTACGCTAGGCCATGCTCGAAAAGCTCTTTCCCGTCTAACCTAACCTAACCAACCTAATCGTAGACGTATAGGAAGGAACCTTGAACCTAACCTAACCAACACCTCTGCCATAGGTCATCCCAAGTGATTCGCTACGTTTGGTGATTTAGCAGGGGTGCCCGGGTTCATGGGGTGAGGTTTGTCTAGGTCTAGGAGGCGGATGACCAGGACACAGTGAACCCCAGATTAATACCCACCCCTTAAACCCTTCCTTCCCAGAACTCTTCTTTCCTTCCTTTCCTTTAAAAATAACCCTCCACACCCCAAAGATGACATAGGCCCTGGTGGAAATTATTTTCCTCAGGGCCTCCAATGTGGAGCTAATGTAAAAAAAGGGATATGATTTTCACGGCCAAAAGTATTTTCGTTATTTATTTTTGGCGAGTTATGCCGTGTTGCGCTACCTCCTACTTTAGCCAACGTTTCGGACAGCGTTGCAGTTTCCATCATCACATCTGTCCTGACGATGGACACTGTAACGCTGTCCAAAACGTTGGCTAAAGGAGGTAGCGCAATACGTCATAATACCCCAAAAATAGTCGGGATGTTTATTTAAACTTTTCGACTACGCGATTCCAACAATCCGTTTGCTAATAATATTATTTATTTATTTGTTGATGCAATATTAAATAAAAATAATAATAATGTGTGTTTTATTGAATGCTTACTCGGGCAGAGGCCCCCATTTTACAGTTTTATAAGTTACGATGTAAAATATTTAATTTACCTACTATTTTAAATAAAATAAAATATTTTAGTAAATAAAATGAACTGCATTGAAATTAAATTAAATTAACTTAAATGAAATATCAAAAAATAAAAATAAATAAAATAAAATTATAAAAATAAATTAATAAAGGCTGCTATAAAAATTTAAGCAATATGTTTGTAATATTATGAGATACGATTGTGAATAAATATGAATGTTTTATTCTTTTTAGATATAATTTTTTTCTAATATTCTTGTCATTTTATCCAATTTATTTATTTATTTATTAATTTCCTTCAATCCAATTAATTAATATGTGCAGTTGAATTTTGTATCTGAAAGTTTTTTGATTCCCTCATGTTTGGTATCGTTTTTTATCGTTTAGCATTTATGGTGTCTTCGTCCAATGCTTGTGATTATTATCGAAGGATTTTTTTATGTTTTAAATGCACGCTTGTCTAACTGATTAATCGTAAGTTTGTGTTTATTAATATTTGGTTGAAAATGTCCTTTATAGTTGTTATATATACGATGTTATATATGTGAGTATATCTAGTACGTCAAACATATTAGTATTTGGTCGGTGTCTCTATTATTAATTATTACCATATATACTAGTATTTCCTTTAAGATAGTCTTTTGTGCGATTTTTATATTACCGATAGCTGAGTTTGTTGCCCCTCCCCTAACAATGATCTATAATGACAGTATATTCAATTTTGGAGGCGGGTATGGGTACCGCAGCCCAGGAAACTATTTATTGGATAACAATGACAATTTAATGAACACCTGACGTAGGTCACCACAAGTGGTTCGCTAAGTTTGTTGACTTAACACGAGTGCCCGGGTTCATGGTGTGAGGTTTATCTAGGTCTTGGCGGCGGATGTTTTTGCCCGCCTAATGCGTGGGCCGGATCGGGAAACACTGGTTAAAGGAGTACTTTTGACCTCTCCAGTCAAATTCCCTCGACCCATAGCCTTGCACTGCAGTTGGAGGGATGGATTCATATGTTCATCACTCCTGAACATATTGACCCCCAGATTCCTACCCATCTCTCATACCTTTTTCCTTCCCAGAACTTCCTTTCCTTCCTTTCCCCGAAAAGATCCCCGCAGCATCTCCAAAGATGACATAGACCCTGAGGATTTTTTGTCATCTGGGCCTCCTGTGTGCATATAATGTAATATATACATAAGATTCAATGATTGACAAAGTGCTAAATATATAATAATGGATTCCCTCAAGCATTAACTTCATGTAGGATATGGGGAGTTACAGGGAGATAAAGAGGAACACAACTCTCCTCCTGCCTCCGCTTACACCGGCTTCTGACGTGCGCGCTCGTCCGCTTCACAAAACCAACAATGGAAATATTTATGTTCTAGACGAAGATACTGACAGAGAAACCTAAATACCAAGAAAACATCAACTCATCAATCGTTTCCTTAATAAGAGTAGGCTTGTACATAATAGGTTTGTCGGTATGCCGTTTGGGAAGATGGAATGTACAGGAATGGAGTAGGAGGTATCTACCTCTGGCGCTGGGTAGATCGCGGTGGGCGATGGACGCCGTGAAGCTGACTCGTTCTGCTCAAAATAGCTTTGTCGGTCTGAGCCGAGCAGTCCCGTGGAATGTTACATAGTCACCATAGTCAACAGCTCTGCTAAACTACCAGCATATTGCACGCATGGCTGCTTCTCTCTATTTACATTGACCATTGGCGTCCCTTCTGTCATTCAAGACGCGCCAACTCCGCACGCCCGCACCCGCGACCACCGCTGCTTTTCCCGCTGACTGTACCCGCGCATAAAGCACACACTCCACACAGTACCCAGTGAACGGCTGAACCATGCCTACGTTTATAAATGCAGCAGTAAAATTATACCAAATATCTCACTTTAATGTTCTTGGCAATAGTTACAAAGATCGTGAGGACCTTTGAATTCTTGATGGCATGAACTGTGAATTCATTTAATAAAAATTATCTGACTTTTAAACATTCGCATCAAATTAATGATGACTTGTAGAATTTTATTACTTTGCTTTATTTAGCGATCAACTTAGGGAACGTACCCATACTACGTGACCAACTTTTTGCAATTTTTAACCCCCCCCCCCCCCCCCGGTGACCAAAATCCTAAGCAACCTGCAACTCATTTGTATGGAGCGTGACATTTTGAAGACCCCCCCCCCCCCCTAAAAGTGTCACGTAGTATGGGTACGTTCCCTTAAATGTTCCTAAAGGAAAGCGAAATAGAAAAAAAATCGAGTACAGTTTATACGCGGTAGAAGTGAAACTTTACCAAAACAATCTCAACCAATACTTGAAAAGTGTGGTCATAATCAAAGCGATCAATGAGCGTAGACCTAGCGTAATTTCCGTGTCATATCTCAACCAATAGGAGCATTTAAGGTGGTACACAGCCCTGATAGTTTTTATTTTCTCAAAACTGACATTTTAATAATTTCCGGCGAATTCGTAACTTATTTCCATGCCGCACAAGGAATGGAAGTTATTTATATTTTAGATTAATAATAACAGTACCTTACCATTGATATATTTTATGTACAACGATTTTAAAACTTTATAACCCGTTTTTCAACAATAAAGTTAGCGGTAAGCACCAGATTTTATTTTTCTGGACGATGAATTAATAACTCCGGGAGGACAAGATGGAAACACATTTTAAATATTTGTAACACGTTCTTCAGAATTAATTAAAATTAACGCGGCAGAAAGGTTGAATCTCCAGCCCTGCTAGGGTGAATTTGACCGTACGTTCGTACAATAAGCCGTGCCGCGGCGAATATTTGTTTACACGCTTTCTTTACTTACGTCGTTAGGATTCCCACATTATTTTTATTCTTCTTCTTTTCTTTGATACGGCAAATTCGACATTAGGTATGTCCAATACACTAGTATCAATTTGTATACACGGTTTCTTTACTTACGTCGTTAAGATTCTGAATATATTTTGGGGTATGTTGTCGTCTTAAAAGTGACATCATAATCAAAGCGGCCAATGAGCAGTTGATGCGTCGCAGGTGCAGTAATCGGCATTTCTGTTTCATTCGAAATCCAAATCACAGCGGGGCTATAGATTTTGACTGCAAAAAGTTAATAAATCCACGAGCGTATTCAATAAATGTTTCAGCGCCGATGTCTGTGTTCAGGTTGAAATGGTTGATTACTGTGGTTCGGAGTTGCTTGTTTCTTGGTATATTTTGTCAGCAAACACCACCAGTAGGTTATAATTTGTAGGTATAATCGGCAGCCGGTACCAATTATAAAACAGAGTGTCGGGAGGAATGTCTCTATCATAAATACCCACTCCTAATGATGTTACGTTATATTATTTGTTGACATTTCTGCCAGTGAGATTCTGCGGAGTTTATTTGTATTTTAGTAGGAATTCTGTTGGAGATATGCCACGCAAACTGTTTGCTCTCAAATGCCTGTCTGATTAGTGCGACCTGCTCGCACCTGTACTGGACTATTTCCAACTTGGCTTCTTTCTGCTTTCTGCGTCTCTCCTTGGACTCAGGCTAACATCAGGAATTATCACGAGATTCATTAGTAGTTCTGTACTCGATATTAGGTGACTCATGGAACACAGGTAAACCGAGCGTGATCGTGAATAGAGAGCTTCCTTTTCATTTTTTTATTAAGAACATTTTCAGGTTAATATGCACTTAACATACATTAAAAAAATGTAATGATGGGAATATCACCCAATAACTAATGTTCACATCATACACAAATAATAAATATACACACTAGATACTAGAAAAACCAAATACATTGTTGTACACAAAACATCAAGTAATATACAGTGTGCCATATTGTGGCTAGGAGATAATAAAAAACAAAGAAAGGTTAAAAAAAACTGAAAAACATTAGACGATTTTTTCAAATTTTAAAAAATTAAAAAAATATATTGTAACAGTTTGTTTAATAATGAAATTAAGTAAATGTAATAGTTTATTAATTTCAGTTTAATAATTAAAAAAATGTGGAAAGATCCTAAAGTACGATATAAGCGACAATAATTATTTTTGATTGCAAGTTCTTAATGAAAGAATATTGCCCGAGACTCGTTAAAACAATTTCAATACGAATCAATGGACTTGTCTCTAGTTTTCTTACTTGGGAGTTGACAAAGAGCTGGTCAGTCAATGTGACCACTCAAGACTTAGTATAAGTAAGTCATATCCGCAATGTCTCTCCTGTTTTTCAGAGTTTTAGGTCCACAACGTTTGATAGAGCTATCCGTGTCATAATATCGCACAAGTCACTTGAAGTTCAAGATCGATTATAATACCTACTTTAAACAAAATACATATGTTCCAAAATCTAAGTAATTTATTAACAAACTAAAATAAGATATAATATGATAGAAATGAGTCGGCACATAATAATAGAAGCACTCGACAAGATTTATCTCCTAATGGTACCCATGAAAATGCACCAACACCAGAACCAAAAACACTCTCAATACTTGACACTTTAATATAACAACACAACATGACAAAATACTTAACATTTTTTTTTAAATTTAATAATGAAGACTGAACAATTGGTAATAAATTAATAATTCTTCAAACCCAAACAAATCATCAAACAATACAAAAAGGTAATACAATAAATAGATTCCTTGACAACAACAAAAAAAAACCACATTTTCATTTGGCTAGGTGACAGTTTTAATGATATTGTAAATATTTTGTAACTACGTTTTAAAATAGACTAACTAATTCGGAAGATAATTTCCGGGTCGCCTTGGTAAAAAACTAGAATTTAATCTAGTCAGATCTGAATGGAAAGATTCTTTAAAATGTGAATAGAATAATAGTCCCAACTGCTCCCTTCTAACCGGAGTCAGTGAGACTAAGGCATCCCCAATTAGGGTAAGTTGTGAGGCTGAATGGTGTCGGGACTGGAAGTAGACGGGGAAGAGGAAAATGGGGGAAAAGGAAATGGCTATTCAGATCTGGTCACAAAACACAGCTAAATTTATTCTGTATAATAATAATAGTAATAATTGTTGAATGATTTTTATAGCGCCATTTTCGTGAGAAAATCACCTCAAGGGCGCTTTACAATTCATTTACACATTTAATCTATACATGTATATTAAAAGTGGCTTATTACTAAGATTGGTAACTAATGACTAATGACTTACAACTAAGACCTATATGACTAGTGACTTAAAACTATACTTATTTTTATACTCGAGTTCAAAACTGCTCTAATTGTATTATTACTTACGTATTATTATATGTCTTAAAAATAATTATTTATGACTATTATACATATTTACATTACAAACACATATTTACATTAACAAACATATGTTGTTATGATTACTGCCCGTGCTGTCAGTGTGAGTTATGAAAAATATTTAAAAACAATCTAAGTAAATTATGGACTGTGTAATGACAAACTACTGAAGAAATGCAGTTATTTTTTTGGATATGACAATTCGAAAAGATGAGTTTTTAGCTTTGCTCTGAACTCAGATTTGCTGTCGATGTTTCGCAAATATGAAGGGAGTTTGTTCCAAGCTGTTGGACCTGCCACTGCAAAAGCCCGGTCTCCGAAATTGGTATTGGGATTGCGCGTAGGTACTGAGAGTCTACCTATGGCTGTTGAAGATGCTGATCGAAGGGTTGCTTGCATGGAACTATGAAAATATCCATACTTTTAGGTTGCTTGACTGGTATTGACATCGTTTTGAATGCACAGTTCCGACAGGAAGGGCGGCGCCATGTCGTGTGTTGCTTTACAAAACCATCCAGCAGAGTTTGAATTGGATTCTCTCAGGACACTTAAGCCAATGAAGATTACGCAGATGTTGGGAAATGTGGGAATATTTGGAAACGCCAGTTATCAGTCTTGCTGCAGCATAGAAAACTGGCCTGTCAGTGTAAATTTTAGGGAGATTTGCGTATATGCCATTGCAATAGTCCAGTCGTGATACGACGTAAGAGTTTACGAGCATCTACGTCAGAACTGTGAATAGATTACACCGCATCTTGGGATGCCATTGGTGGCATAAGCAAAAAGTCGCTTACAATAATGCTATCCCGCTTACCCGCTTACCAAGATTCTTCAGCGCCACTGAAATGTTCCTGGAGGGAATGCACTCTTTCAGTGCACTTCTCCGCCACCGCATGGGAAACTTATGGTGCAGACTAAGCTAATCGAAGAATGCCATCATCACTGCCATGGTTGCCCGATAGACCTCTGGAGACGGTAAATTTCCTCCGTAAACGGCTATTTGCATATATTTTTGTATTTAATATTTTTGACTTTTTTTTGTTTTCATTTTTTTCTACTATTGTTTATTTTGTATAAAAAATATTATTTTGGAATCTATTATATTAATATAATACTATAAAGAGGAAAGATTTGATTGTCTGTTTGTTTGCATTGAATAGACTACTACTATTCTTTCACCAATAGAAAGCTACATTATCAGCGACTAACATAGGCTGTATATAGTGGCAAGCTCTAGCGTTATGAAATTTGAATGAAAATGTGTGTAAAAGTTTTAATAAAAGTGGTCTTAAACAAATTTATGTGTTTTTTTATTGAAAATGTGTGTTTTCATATATTTTAGCGGCAGGGAGGAAAGGCAGGGGGAAGGTGGGGTTTGCAGAGAGGGAAGACACGAGGGTGAGGGAAGGTGGAAGGGAACGGGGATGCAAGGGAAAGGACATGCAGGGAGAATGAATGAATTTAATTAATTTATTTCTTTGAATGGCATTGCAAGCATGCATTCTGGAATATTATTATGCAGGGTGGGGGAGGACGTAGTTGACTTACCAGTGATTCCTGAGATTATTTGGAGTAAAAAGTTCTTCTTTAGGCCCGTTAGTAATTTGAATTCGGATGAAACGGAAATGCTCAGATGTCATAACTCAGTTCTAAACAAATACTCGGTTCTAATATAATGCGGTAAATTCGGGCTTTGGCGCGGACCTTCGATAGCGCAGTGGGCAAGGCGCCTGACAAGTCTCAGCGGCCAGAGAAACAGACATCAAGCGAACGGAGGTTCAAATTCTACGAAATCCAAAAAAAACATTTTTATTTTTGTGAAATATCCAATCTTCAAACCACTTTAAAATAAACATGCAAAAGAAAAGAAAGCGACATCGAGCGACTTTCTAGTTTCACTTCTACCGCGTGTGAATTACACATGCTGATTTTTTTTGTGTCACTTGTCATTTCACATGTAATCACTGGTCACTCTATCGTGGAACCTCCCAATCTCTTACCCCGACCCTAACTGTCCAATACCCTAAGTACTGAGTTTTTTAATGTTTTAAGTTGAAAAAAAAAACATCGAAAATTTCACCGGAGACCAAAATTTCATTAAATTTTTTTTCTCCAAATGATGCCAGAAATCACTGGTTTAAGTAAACCAAGTTTGTCCTTTAATATTCTGTATAAAGGGTGGGGACGTACTTGATTTACTTGACTTACCAGTGATTCCTGACGATATTGCAGTAAACAATGTTAAAAGAAAATTTGTTCTCCGGTGACTTTTTCGAGTATTTTTGTTTTTTAATTTTTTTTTGTTTACAATCAAACAAAAAAAATTCTTCCTCGTGTCGTCACTGGTAACTCAGCCGATTTACCGCCAAAACTCTCACCCCGCCCCAACTATCCAACACCTAGAAATGTTTTAAGATTTTCACGGCCAAAAGCATTTTCTTTATTTGTTTTTGGGGTGTTATGCCGTGTTGCGCTACCTCCTTCTTTAGCCAACATTTCGGAAATCGTTGCAGTGTCCATCATCAGGGCAGATCCGGCACACATCTACCGGATCTGCCCTGATGATGGACACTGCAACGATGTCCGAAACGTTGGCTAAAGAAGGAGGTAGCGCAACACGGCATAACACCCCAAAAACAAATAACGAAAATCCAACACCTAGTATTTTTGGTTGTTGTAGAAAACAAAAAAAAATCATCAAAAATTTCATTTACAATTTTTACTCCAAATATTGTCATGATTGTCATGAATCACTAGTTGAAGTAAGTCAAGTTTGTCCTTAATACTTCGTGTGTATAATTTACTTCCTCTTCCTATATCCCCTCCCTCTTTCCAATAGTTCTTTCATTATTCGTATATAATCTCATATGTAATCTCATTAGCTCCCGAGCATCCCAATATATGATGACAATATTGACCTTCCTCGCGCTCGTAAAATAAAAGATCACCTTGAGGAGACAGAATGCAGATCTACCGTTAGTTAAATGGTATTTCATAATACGCAAAATAAATTGCAGGCGATCCCCTCTGGTCTCGGCGCAGCACATCATCGTTGGCTTTGTTTTGTTTATTTTTACAGAGTCTGACCTTCCTCTGCCGGGTGACCTTTCAGGAATCTTTCAGCGATTAAATCAGCGCCTAATTGTATGCAATCTCGGCAACAGCACTCGGGTTAGATAACTGACAGAAACGTGTATATTGGGAAAGGTACACTATATTATACTAGACTAATCTGTCTATTTTTTACTGGGCCGGCTTACTAAGTCATGTTTTTTAATATTTTATTTAGCTGTAATTTTTTTCATTTTATGTCTGGTATATCTGTTCTAAAATTGCTATAATACTATTCTTTCACAGTTTGACAATTAAGTGTAGAAAATAAATGATGGCGCTGCGATCGTTTTCTAGTTTTAAATGGCAACACCAAGATGGCTCATAAGACAATGAATGTATGTTTTAAAAAAACACTTCTGCCAAAATGCATATTTCATAGCGTATTTGTATTTTCAAAAAATTTGCACGAAAAACTAATTTAATAGAAGTAAAATAAAACAAAACAAGTTTTAAGTGGGCGTTTATTTCGATATAAAAACATAGGTACTTAAAAATTTAAGTCTATTAATTTAACACCCGACATGTAATTATTGTCTTTGTCCTCATGTGATTCTTCTTCTTCCGTATCTTCATCTTCATCTAAACGCAGTTCATCGATATCATCATATATAGTACTGCCTCGTGCATAATATTCTGCCTCAATTTTCATCACGTGTTTGCAACAATTTTTCCAATCATCAGCACTTATGCTATTACATATTATTATTATTATGCCCATTTTCCGTTTTCCCGGTGTTTCAAATTTTCCATCTGCCTTTTCCCCTTCCTTGACGATTCGTCTTACCGTTGATTCAGATTTACCTGTGTGTGAAAAACATCATTAAAATTATTATTATAGAAGGTAGTTCTAAAAACACACACTAGATAATATTCACTTAGAAAGAAAGAAAGAGAAAACGAGAAAAAAGTAACTTTTCTAAAGAAGTTTCATATTATTATTTTTTATTGAGTTATTCCCTTTTTCCTGTGGCCGCATATTAACTGTCAAATCGAAGTGTCAAATTCGGATTTTTTAACATAACCTCAAATCAGATTGTAATGGTTATTATCGCTCGAAAATTGGCATAAATCTTGTAATACTAATAAAATTTATTAAACAAACTATACTACGTACCAGTCATTTCTGCAGTTCGTTTGTAAACATCTTCTAAATCAGACAGAAGCTTCTTCGCTTGATACTCGGCTAGACAGCGTTGAAAAACGCAGAATATAACCCCTCTTACATCACTATGTGATGGTTTATTCATTTTAATTAAATTCGGGCAAACAATGAATAAAAATATTGTCAAATCAGCGATCTTCTACTCAGATTTAAGACAATAAATCAACCGTAACATGCGATAACATGACAGCCATAGGAAACGTCATATAATTCGGTGCTGTCATAGTAATGAAAACGTTTAGTTCCAATTTATTTAATTTCTACACTTAATTGCCAAACTATACCTACTTACTATTATATAGACTTCACAACATGACAAAAAGACGAAAGACTTATAACTTTCTTAAAACGTTTAAAGGGAGTTCATTAAACATTTTGAAACCTTTATAATAAATATTGTTTTGTGTTCCCGATAAATTAAAGAAAGCTTAATATCGTTGCAGCTTCTCGTGGGATAGCCATATACCGGTGTACTAGTACTAATACTTATTCACAATTTATTTTTTAACTTGAAAATAAATAATAGGGTATCATAGACTAAACGTTGTCACACACATATAGAGTTGGCGTTGCATTGTTTTTTATACTAGTACTCGTATATCTGCTACAGTACAATATCGACCTCATGCCTCGGTTCTGTATTATTTCCATTCTTTTCACTTGTGATTTATGGCTAAAAATGTACACTGGTATAGAAATTTAAGTGGGATACTACAGTGGTGTTGTAGACCAATTTCCCAGTTTTAAGATCTAGTTTTGCCTTTATTTGGTTAAGAAAGATAATCAGGATATACTTAGGAATTTAACATTTTTTTTTAGTGTATTTAGTTAACATTTCGAAGCTAGTGTTAAGTTTTAATTTGATAAGGATTATCACTTCCAAGTATTTTTTTAATTTCTTCCACTTCTTCAATACGTTGTATTTCTATACACAGTTTTTTTTACTAAATACCGTGATTTTACTTTTAGTTACATTTTATTCAGTATTTATCTTTAACCGTTTAGATAGTTTATGAAGTTCACCTTATGTTTTTGACTTAATATTTTTTTATATTAGCTCTATACAGGAGGCCCTGTGGAAAATAATTCCCCTCAGGGCCTATGTCATCTTTGGGGGTTGTTGTGCAGGGGGTCTTTTTAGGAAAGGAAGGAGAGGAAGTTTTGAGAAGGAAAAGGGTGTTAATAATTGGTAGGAATCTGGGGGTCAGTGTGTCCAGGAGTGACGGACGTAGGAATACACCCCTCCCACTGCGGTGCAAGGTGATGTTCTGATAGAGCACGGCTAGAGAAGTCAAAGGGACTCCCTCAACCATGCTCTCCCAATCCAGCCTGCCGTGCAGCTGGTGGGCAGATGCATCCGCCGCCAAGACCAAGACAAACTTCACCCCGTAAGCCCGGGCACCCCTGCTAAGTCACCAAACGTTTCGAACCACTTGGGGTGTTGGTTTTCTAATTTATGGCTCCCGGCTCGGTGGTACCCATACCCGCCTCCCAAAATGAATAATGCTAATATTTTGTATTTTGTTCATTAGCAAAAATTTTTGGCCTGCGTGAATATCCATGTAAGTATTTTATTATGTTTTTAATTATTCACAACGCAAGGATCGATGGACTTTGTTCCAGTTTATGTTATCTTCTGAAGTTGATTCAGAACGCGAATAAATCTTATTTATTTTTACCTGTAAAAATTAAATTGGTGGGGGCAAAAAACGGCGCTGAATGGAGTGGCAAATACTTAAACCTCACGTAGACCACGTACCCACGACCCACACCTCCGTAAAAACGTTGTTTCCAATTTAAAAACATTTTCGTGAAGAAATATTTGCTGTCATGCATGACTTGTGCGTCACATTTACCACATTCACAGGGATTCAAAACTTAAAATCCCGGTAATAACACATTTGGCAGGAACTTCTCAAAGTGTCCCGTGTCTTTTTTTACAAACGGATTGTAAATAGATTTCTTCACTTAGGTACTGAAATGTATTTTTGGATGTTGCGCACTTTTTCCACCGTCTGTTGATTAATTTCAAATTCAAGTTCTCGAATTGCAGCGTTGGAAAAGCGCAGTAGAATTTCCCGCCTTTCCATGCAGCCAGAGAGAACAAAGCGTGTTGTGGTAGTACCTATTCGTAGCACACAGAAAGTCTATTTCGAGACAGAATGCGGCGCATTCAGGTGCCAGATATATTTAGAAAAACGTCATCGCCAGTGAATTCCAAACCCAGAATAAATGTCTCCTTATTCCATTCTCTTCACAGTTAGGAACCGAAATGTTATTGAGATATTAAAGTCTAAAGTAAACGCGTGCGGCGGTTAACCAGTAGCTTTTAACAAAACATTCGGCAGATTCCAGCAATTAAACGTACTAAATTCGGCTGTCTGTAAGTTTACTTATTTATTTGAGATATAAAACAGGACATTTATAGAACTACAGATAATACAAGAAAATATTGGTATTCAAATAATGTCCCGAGACTGATGCGTCTTCAGCTTTCACATTTGCACATTCACAAAAGCAAACACATGCATATAAAATGTGACAGTTCTCTAACGACGGGCAATATACCTGTACGTACATACACCATTAATAATATTATTTCTTACCCTTATTCTTATTACACTTTAAAAGTTTATTATTAAAAATAAGTAATTTTATAAATATACAAATTTTGAATGCACATTTAAAAAAGTTTTAATAATGACTCACCTTTTTAAATGAAAAAGGAGGAGGTTCTCAATTCGACTGTATTTTTTTATTTTTTTTATTTTTTTTTGTATGTTTGTTACCTCAGAACTTTCGACTGGGTAAACCGATATTGATGATTCTTTTTTTATTTGAAAGCTGATGCTTTCCGTGTGGTCCCATTTTAATTTGGTCCAGTTCCGATAATGGAATCCATAAGAAAACCATATAAGTCTTAAATTTGCATTAAGTATGTGCGCGACAAATGGACGAATAACTCAATATCACGCCAACCGATTTCAATTATTCTTTTTTTATTGGAAAGGATGTACTTCAAGGGAAGTTTGATGAGAGTTTGGTTAGGTTCTGATTATCGGATTCATGACAAAGTAACGGAACTCTTCAATTCTTAGGAGCAAATTAACGAAACTCGGCCGAATCTCTTAATTTGACCCTAGCGTCGTTATGGTCAAATTGTGTCTGGCTCATATGAGCAGCACGTTTAGTAGGTCTACCCATATTCAGACAAATTAGTTGGTGTAGGTACTTCAGATTCACTAAAAAACAAAAAATAAACAAAAATTTTAACAAAACAAAAAAACGACTTCAAAAAATGCACTAAAAAGTAAAAAAATAATTTCGTACTCTTCTACAACTTCATAATCATCTTACTTTTTCTACTCATTAACATGTAGGAACGATTGTTATTTTTGGAGTCGGTGTCAGCAAAGGTACCTGGCCCAACGTGTTCACTTGACAGCCCCCCTCCTGCCGCGGCCCCGCTCACGCTTCGTCAAGTCGCTTGTGCGACACAAGCACATCTCATCTAAACTGTGTATGTAGTTACAAACCTTCCTTGAATGACACCGACTCTAAAAATAACAATCGTACCTACATGTTAATGAGTAGAAAAAGTAAGATGATTATGAAGTTTTAGAAGAGTACGAAATTATTTTTTTACTTTTTAGTGCATTTTTTGAAGTCGTTTTTTTGTTTTGTTAAAATTTTTGTTTATGTTTTTTAAAGATACTGATATTTCTTTATTTATAAAGATACTGATAACAAAAAATAATCATTTTTTTGACAAATGAATTATAAACGTTATATTACGTCACCTCACTTTATCTAAAAAAATAATTTTTAAAAAGTCAGAAAGTTCATTTCTTTCAAATTGCGGTCGGAAAATTTAGTTTCATAGAGGTGTACATTTTCATTATTTCTGGCTAAGTTTTACATTTGAATATAAAGCGTCTTGTTTTCTCTTTCCAAAACCATACTTAGCATACAGGTTATTATTTTACTGTGATAGTAATAACGGAGATAGAATAAATATAACGGAGACACAACGATTTTTATGGGACCTATACGAACTGGAACAAATATGATCTCCCGTGATTAAACATAAAATAAAACAACTGTTTTTCAGGTTCAGAAATCATGGAGATACCTCTTGAAACAAACTATATTCTTTTAAGAAATATTTATGGTAGTGTGCTTTTTTGAAAGATAAGATATCTTTTAATATTCTACCCATTGGTAGCGTGGAAAATGTTCAATAATGTGAAGAAATGCCACATGAAATGTCGGCCGTAAACGAGAAATCACGTACAATTTTTTTTTTTAGGAAAAATAAATTTAAATGCATATTTTTCCATATATCCCGAATGAAACCGATGTTACTTGTGGTAACTATGTTTAAAAGTGGTGTATTTTCCATAATCTGTGCCTATTAAAAGTACGGCGACTTATGGAATATTTACTTATTTTATGTTTGATCAGTCTGAATATAACGCGTCTTGTATTTTTATTATGTCATTGGATTGATGTTCTAACATTATGATCCCAAAAGTTGATTCCTTGACAGTTGGTCCCCGAAATTATAATTATAATAAAATTATAATTTTTTGTGCAATATTTACCAATTTCAAACCTAAAATCGACTTAAAAATATCTTTAATATTAAGTTGGTACTAAAATCAAAGGAATTTATTTGCAGTGCCGATTTTTTGTACTTTTACGCTGGTGTATACAGTATATAAGCAAGTAGTTTTTATCCTTGATGCATTTGAATGAAAATATGTTTGGTATTTTTGTAATTCGGCGAAACATCCCCTCTGCACATCCCTTCGAAAACACTTAGTTTTGTCTTGTGTAAATAAGGTATACAGTATTTGTTCCTAAACCGACTGCATATTGTACAAAAGTGTGCCGGAGTGGCAAATGTCGAAGGAACATCTGTCATGGAACCATGAATTAGATTGTTTTGCATACGAGATTGCAAGATATTTTAATTCGCTAATTGAACGATTGTTCTGTTAGGGGGCGTACATTAATTATGTGAGCAGTTTTTCTTCCAATCTAGACCCCTCCCCCCTTGTTGAGATAAATTTGGACCACTTTGTATATTCTTTTCAAGTAACGTGAGATTTTGCTGGACCCCCCCCCCCCCCCTTTTTGAGCTCACGTAATTAATGTATGCCCCCTTACGTTGGAGCTAGCTAGACTTCGGCACCACCAATGTTGGGGATTGTCGAGTGGCAGAGGCCATTTTAATTGTAATTCCTGTGCGAATTATATAACCTCCCACTCTGAATCACGAATTATTAATAGGTCCAATCAGAAATGCATGTTATGCCACTTATAATGCATACTTGTATTTGACTTTATATATTTATTGAATACAGTCTCACCTTCGTGATGAGTTTGGCAAGTGTTAAGGAAAATGTTTCACATGAACAAGTTCGGCGTCATGCTACAGCTACAGCTACAGCTACAGACTTTAATTCATTTCAAGTTTAAATGTGGAAATTTATTCACTCGCCCGCTTTTAACTGGTGTATTTGAAATCACCAACATCTTTATTAATTACTAGCTGATCCGGCGAACTTCGTACCGCCTCAGAATCAAAAACTGTTGTCAACTTATTAGCTGAATTGATCTAAATTGTTTCTCCCTGCGTATCCTTTCCCCTCTCGCGTTCCCTCTCCCTCTCCCTCTCCCTCTCCCTCTCCCTCTCCCTCTCCCTCTCCCTCTCCCTCTCCCTCTCCCTCTCCCTCTCCCTCTCCCTCTCCCTCTCCCTCTCCCTCTCCCTCTCCCTCTCCCTCTCCCTCTCCCTCTCCCTCTCCCTCTCCCTCTCCCTCTCCCTCTCCCTCTCCCTCTCCCTCTCCCTCTCCCTCTCCCTCTCCCTCTCCCTCTCCCTCTCCCTCTCCCTCTCCCTCTCCCTCTCCCTCTCCCTCTCCCTCTCCCTCTCCCTCTCCCTCTCCCTCTCCCTCTCCCTCTCCCTCTCCCTCTCCCTCTCCCTCTCCCTCTCCCTCTCCCTCTCCCTCTCCCTCTCCCTCTCCCTCTCCCTCTCCCTCTCCCTCTCCCTCTCCCTCTCCCTCTCCCTCTCCCTCTCCCTCTCCCTCTCCCTCTCCCTCTCCCTCTCCCTCTCCCTCTCCCTCTCCCTCTCCCTCTCCCTCTCCCTCTCCCTCTCCCTCTCCCTCTCCCTCTCCCTCTCCCTCTCCCTCTCCCTCTCCCTCTCCCTCTCCCTCTGCCTCTCCCTCTCCCTCTCCCTCTCCCCACTCCACTTCTCCCCTTCCCCCGGTTCACAGTTCAATATTATACCCCTTACAATATTGCTGCAGTTCTTTCAAAATAGGAGAATTCGTTCCATACAAAATGTATGGGGAAAATAATTTTCTTCGGAGTGGAACACCCTTTACTTTTAGGGGCATGAAAAATAGATGTTGGTCGATTCTCAGACCTACCAGATAAGCACACAAAATTTCATCAAAATTGGTCCAGCCGTTTCGGAGGAGTATGGCAACAAACACCGTGACACGAGAATTTTATATATTAGAATTTAGTTATTAGCGCATATTGTATTGTAACAAATATAATAATAATTGTATTGTATTGTATAATAATAATGTAATATTAATAGGAATAATGATATTGAATTGTAGTTTGTATTATTGTAATTAATAATGTTATATTAATAGGAATAATAAATTGTAGAATAATATTGTATTGTAGTATATTATATAATTCTTCTAGCAACTGATTCCAATTTTGATAACACTTTGAAAACTTGCCTAACTACCTCACTCACGCACGCGCAGACGACTGAAATTAGTACCTATATTTGATAATTTTAATATATAGGCCATTACAGGATCACATTTTTCATTATTTTAGAAGCAACTTTGGCAATTATTTGCGAGTTAATGATAATTATTTTTTAGAAATGTTTTACCCTGCTATATAAATATAATAAAATGTAAATATAATATGTAATACAATAGAATATACCTACAATAAAAAAATTTTAATTGTTAAAAGCATTTTGATGGCCTTAAATTTAAAACTTAAAACTACTGAATTACACAATGGAACACAAATTTACTTTTTGAACAATGCTTTATTTTTTTATTTTATATTTCATAAAATTTATATGGTAATGTTTTTTAAATAATTACCACTAACAAAAAAATTTCAAAGTTGCCTATAAAATCTTGAAAAATTGAATCCTTTAACGGCCTGTTTTTATTATTGAAAGCATAAATAAATAATGTAGCACAAATCCGTACTAGATATTTCCTATAACTTTTGATTAAAAAAATAGCATTTTTGCTTCAAATCCAAATTTCAGTCTTTTAAATAAAAGGCCGCGCAGCCGTTCTTCTAAACTCTTTCTTTATTATCCTGTGACATTTTATCGGAATTGAATATAGTCGATGTTTGATTCAATTATTTTGATTGATTAAATAATGATTCTTTATTACCCATACATGGACGGGTTGTTTCACAGAATTTTAACAATAAATCAAAATTAAAATTCAAGCTCTGTGAAATTTCTATTCAAGTTCTGTTATTATTTCACCATGGGCCGGTTTTTTAACAGTTCTTGGATAGGGTTAAAAATTGCCCATAACCTTTTTAACGCAGTTTTTTTCATTAACTTTTCAAAGGTGCGATGTTGTCCCTTTGATAGTAACAGAACTTGAATAGGACTTCCACAAAAAATGAATAATAAAATTATTCATCATAGCATAGAGTTATATGTGGAATGTGGAGCTGGTGAGATTTTCGACGCCTTACGCTCCTGAGAGATTCTGTA
Source organism: Limnephilus marmoratus (assembly GCA_917880885.1). Lineage (NCBI taxonomy): Eukaryota > Metazoa > Arthropoda > Insecta > Trichoptera > Limnephilidae > Limnephilus > Limnephilus marmoratus. The sequence continues at coordinate 19,147,354 of OU862908.1, forward strand.
CTTGAAATTAAATTCGGCTCAGCAGGGAATGTTTCACTGTAAATAATGCATGTATTCTATATACTGCAGTCACCTCGAGTGCCTCGAGATTATTATTAATGACTACTTCCACAGCAATTTGTTCATTTTTCACTTCATCTCCACAAAAATTTATTCATTTTTCACTTCATCTTCACTAAAAAGAAGTAAATATAAGTAATATAATTTGTTAACTATTCTGAACGCGTACTCCTCTACGACCCCTAGCCGACACAACAACCATCAGGCTCTAGTTATACTCGTACATATAGCTCTACTAGTGCGCGATCTCCATACCACTTTAACCGTACCTGCACACTATGATTTTTTTGTATACGTATATTTTATTAGGTTATAAAATTTTTACATCTTATATTTACTACCTACTTACTAAAATTTGAACTTCACAACATTGAGACATAACCTAGTATTACTTACATACTTTTAGTCTCCTTAACATTTACAGGGAGTTCATTAAACGTTTTATTTATTTATTTAACGTCCAGAGGGCTTTTACATGTTTGGTGGTACAATTAATTCATGAAAGATGATTTTTAAACAGATAAAGAAATAATAAAAATAAAATTATATAAAAAATGCACGCAAGTCATAAAAATACAAAAATACAGCGATTTGATAGGTTTAAAAAATACAGATAGGTATGTTTAGGAATAGTTTTGGAATAAGTTTTTTACAAGATCCACAAAATTCGTCAAGTTGATGTTAAATATGTCAACATCACTTAAGTACTGATTTTTCGTAGTGTGAAACGTTGTATCGGAGAGTGGAGTTTTAAAACCTTTATGATAAATAATGTTTCGTGTTCCCGATAATTTTTTTTTGGGAAGTCTAAAATCGTTACAGCTTCTCGTAGGACAGCCATGTACTGTACTATTAATACTAACCCTTTTTAACATTTACCGTTGTGACAATTTTTTTTAAACTTATAAATACAATCTTTGCCACACACTTCAGATATTGTGTTGGCGTTGCATAGTTTTTATCCTATTATGTCTGCAACAGCACAACAAAGACCTCATGCCTCTGTTCCGAATTATATCCATTCTTTTAAAATCCATAACGGTATACGGAGGCGATGGTACATTATTGACACTTCTTTTAATTTTGTATGAATTTTAAAATAGTTGCCAACTCTCGCCCCAGATAAAGTTACTTATTTCGAAGCCCGAGCCCAAACAGAGGCGCAGAAAGTATAATATCTAATTTGGAAATGGTCTACAGATGCGGGCAGTCACAATAATAAGACAAGTTTTTGATTGGAAACACTTTACATTGAATATCGCAGAATTCTTATAAAAATACAAAGAAACTACTCAGAAAATTACTGGTAATGTTTATAATGTCATCGATTCTTCCGCTGGAAGTCTTTCACTTCTGCCTAGAAACCTGAACTAATCCATATTCAATAAGGGGTCGTCCATTAATCACGTGAGGCTCGAAAGGGGGGGGGGAGGTTCGGATAAAAATCACGAAATATCACGAGGGGGGGGGGGGAATATAATGAGATATCACGTGTATTTATTTTTCTTTGAATGCACGATTTCTAAACCAAATGGCAGCCAAAAACCACCAGTGTCAAAAACCACATTAATGTCCCTCTTGATATTTTTATCACGATGCTTAATTTTCCAAAATCTAATCAGATTATACCTGTATTTAAAGATAATATTCTGAAAATTTCAATATACTTTGTACTAAAAAAATACACGTGATTTTGGGAAGGGGGGGTAGACTAAAACCTTACCACGTATCACCAAGGAGGGGGGGGGGGTTAAAAAGTTGCTAAAAAAACATGACGTGATTAATGGACGACCCCTAAGGGTTTATTTTGGTATATGTAGGAAGGTACAGTGTGGTGCTGCGTGCGTGGTGCACTTTTGAGATTTTATTTATCCTACCTCTAATACTAAATCAGGGTCGCTCTATTAAACTGGTGGTTATCGAGCAAAATACTACTGGGATGAAACCATGATAAAACATTAACCCCTCAAGCTAATTTGTTCGCTTTTCGAAACAACTCACGTAGGTCTCATAGAAATTGTTGTGTTTCCCTTACTATCATGTTTAGAAATGTGATCTAAACGGTGTTAGAAAGAGAAAACATCACGCTTTATCTTAAATTTAAAAGTTAACCTTTATGATACCAAAGTTTCCGACCTCAATTTGAAAAAAAAATTATATTTAGGAATTTTTGAAGAATTATTTTTACAAGGAACATGTGACAACAAAAAAGTGAGTCGACAATAATGTTTTTTGTACATTTGCATAGTACACACATTTATTTATTTTTTCGTTAGCAGTAATTTTAATTAGAAAAAATATAAGATGAGCCATTTTTTTTACTTTTTATGTTTGCATTCAATTTTTTTATATTTAAAAAATGTGTTTGATCATCACCTTTGAAAACAGTTTTTGGTTTTCGGAAGCTTTCAGAAATATTCTATTTATTTGGATATTATTGCAAAGCGAAAATATTTTGACCTTCCGACAAATAGGATGGGCCTGAGGGGTTAATTAAACGATTAATATACTCGCGGATTTAATACACTTAACTTTATTTAAGAGTCAAATTGAAGAGCAGGATAATATTTTTTACTTCTTCAAACTTCGCAAAATTACTTTGTGGCATCATTTTTCATATAATGAATAACCGATTACTTTGTATAAACCACTATTTTTAAAACAATATCAACATGTTTCAACAACAATGTTGTCTTCATCATATAGTAACATATCCTGATGAAGACAACATTGTTGTTGAAACATGTTGATATTGTTTTAAAAATAGTGGTTTATACAAAGTAATCAGTTATTCATTATATAATATTTTTTAAGTTGATATTTAAAGCACAAATCTGTATTTGATTATACAGTGAGGATTTTAATTCTAATATGAGAAACAAATTTACGACTGTTGCTGTAAGTGGATTTTAAGCACGATTGGTTTCTCTCCAGGGCAGGGCGTATGGCGGGATTTGTTATGAGGCGCCAATGCCCCTTTCAAGCGCATCTGTTAGAATACTGGCGCCGGTCATTTCTGGCTAACCTCCACAAGAGCGTATGCAAGGGCGATTTTACAGGTGAAAGGTTTTACAAGGGGCGAAATCTTGTCAACAGTTTTGCTTTTGCAAAGTTAAAAATTTCCCATTATTTCACGACTCTGTCCAATCAGTGATTTGCCACGTCCCTTCTTATGACACAAATCCATGATGTCGTAATACATATTACACTTGCACACTTCAGAAACACACTGTAAATCTTCTAATAATGATTCGAATTGAAAATAATGAAAACTATTAATTATTTCAAATTTACAAATTTACAAACTAGTAATTATTTCACTTGCGATGTGTAGATACTTGTATGTTTACATTCTTAGAGTAACAATATACTATTTTGTTACTCTAGATTCACATCACATTGCGAACTGAAAGATTAGAACACTCCGTAATGGCCGTAATACACGACATCTTTTTTCAGCCCGATTCCAATTAGACACAAAAGTCAACATTTAACGCTCTACGCGATCGCTATTTTCATCTCTATTTTCATATCTACGATTTAAGTTGGCATCACAGCGAACAGCATGGTTCATGATGTGTTGTTTGCAGTGATGACAATTGAAACCGTAGATATGAAAATAGCGAACGCGAAGAGCGAAAAATGTTGACTTTTGTGTCTAATTGGAATCGGGCTGAAAAAAGATGTCGTGTATAACGGCCATAAGTGCACTTTTAGTGAGGCCATAAAAGCTCGCTGTCTCTTCTATACTAGTTACACTGAGCGGGCGTAAGCAAGGCAGAGGGCCCTTTCGGGTATCTGGGCGTGGTTTGAAGCCCACACGGATGCACCAATACATCAATTCTAAGCTTTTTTATTGCTTCCAACTCTCGCTGTGTTACCTATACCTTCTTCTTTTTAATGAACATTTACTAGCTCCGCACAGGAGGCCCTAAGGAAAAATATCCCCTCAGGATCCATGTCATCTTTTGGGATGCTGTGTGGGGGTTTTTTTTAAGGAAAGAAAGGAGGTGGTTCTGAGAAAGAGAAATATATGAGGGGTAGGTAGGAATCTGGGGTTCAGTGTATCCAGGAGTGACGGACGTGTGAATCCATTTCTCCCACTGCGGTGCAAAGCGATATTCCGAGAGTCCCGATGGAGAGGTATAAAGATCTCCCTCAACCAGTCTCTCCCGATCCTGCCCACCAAGCATTCGGTGGGCAGAAACATCCGCCGCCAAGACCCGGATAACCTTCACCCCATTCAGTGAAAAATTTTGAGATGCTCTGAAATGTGTGAATATATAGATACGCCGGTGATAAATCTTACCGCAGCGCTGAAAACGGATTGTAATTTGTTGATTTGATATTTGGGGAAACTAGCAATATTCCGTTTCCGTTCCTTCTTTAGCCAACGTTTCGGACAGCATTAAAAGGTTCATCATCAGGGCAGATGTATGTATGATAACTGTCCGAAATGTTAGCTTAAAAACGAGGTAACGCAACACGGCATAATACCTCAAAATGAAATGGCGATAACATAATAATTGACTAGCAATTTAGTCGTATATGACATGATGTGGTCGGCGAGTCCGAAAAAGTATCAATTTTAGGTATCGAGTTTAGGTAAATAATATTATTGAAGGTACTCCTAACAACAAAACATATGAAATGGATTTCAAAAAATACAGAAATAAATTAAATAAACAAATAATAAACACAAAAAAATTATACTATAACTATAAATTTAATCACTGTTTTAAAGACATTAAAAAAACTTGGAATGAAATTAATAAAACTTTAGGAAGGAAAGATAAATCCGGTTGTGATGAAGTAATATCAAAATATTTCTTAAAATCCAAATCGAAAGATGCAGTGGCAGAAAATTTTGCAGACTTCTTTGATGAGGGGGTAAATAAGTTATTACATATATGTGATGTCCGAGCGTCAGAATACACGCCGGAATATTTAAATCACACAATGTATCTACCACGAGCAAATAAAAAGCAAATCGAATTAATTATCGGAGGTATGAAAAATTCCAAGACACCAGGCATAGATTTAATTCGTATGTATGATTTGAAAAAACATGTTAAATTACTTAGTCCTATAATCGCACACTTAATTAACAGAATAATTGATACGGGCCATATTCCCGATGAACTAAAATATAGCATTGTAAGGCCTATCTTTAAAAATGGAAATCACTCTTTAATAAACAATTACAGGCCGATTTCCTTACTTCCTGCATTAGAAAAAATCTTAGAAAAATATATATCAATAAATTTAGATAAATACTTAAATAATCTGAGTATCATTGATGAATGCCAGTATGGCTTTCAAAAAAATAAAAGTTGCGATAAATTGCTCGAAAAATTTTCTAATCTTATAAATTCACAACTAAACTGTAAACAACATGTATTGGTTCTATTTATTGATTTCTCAAAAGCTTTCGACACACTTAGCCATATACAAATAATTAAAGTACTTGAATCTATAGGTATCCGAGGTAAACTCCTCTTATTCTTTAAAAACTATTTGTCAAATAGAAAAATGAGTGTGAAGATTCTAAATATAATTAGTAAATCAAGATACATCAAATCGGGAGTACCGCAAGGGTCAATTCTAGGTCCAAAATTATATATTATATATGTAATTGCTATGTGTAAGATTTTCAAAAAAGCTCGTCGATTCATTTTTGCTGATGATACTGCTCTTGTTGTATCAAATGAAAATCCTGAAATAGCTATACAAGAATTACAAAGAGATTTTAACGAGCTTCTCAAATGGGCTCATGATGTAGGATTAATTATTAATGTTAAAAAAACCAAATGCATGTACATAAAATCACCAAGTTTGAAAATGTGGAATGTTCCTAAAATAACCGCTCATAGCTTTGACTGTATACATAGAGGAATTGTTAATGTTTGTGACTGTGAAAAAATCGATTTTACAAATGAATATACTTATCTGGGAATAATTGTTGATAACAATTTTAAGTGGGATAAACAAGTGGCTAAAATTTGTAACCAGCTCAGATCCTTAGCTAGTATTTTTTACAAATTAAAATTTATTTTGCCTCATTGTACTCTTAAACTCATATATTTTTCTATGGTCGAATCTATCCTTAGATATGGTATTCGAACTTGGGGACATGCAAGCACTACTTACATTAAATATATTGAAAATTTACAAACTGCCATAATTAAAAAAATTGTCATAACAAATATTTACAAACAGAGACATAACTTAAAATTACTGTATGGCTCAGAGAGCCTACTTACAATAAAAGGTCTTCACTGGTTCACTACTATTATGAACAATATGGGGGAAAGCCCTTACAAACACCTACTTGTACACAAACATACCACAAGATTCAGAGAAGGAAAGGGCCTAAAAACTCCTCGAATATTAAATAAATATGGAAGCCGTACTCTTGAATATCTAATACCAGTGATTTTCAATAAAATTAATAAAAACATAAAATTTGAAAAAAATGAGAGACAATGTCCTAAAATGATAAAACTATGGTTAATGAACGAAAACTCCATGTATCTTTGAATATCTTAATATAGCTGCCTACATATCTAGTTATTAGGCAGGTATATTGAAATATCTTATATATTTATAGCTGTAAGTTAAACTATCTAATATTACTATGTGATCTATTCTAATGTTTCCTTAAAAATATAAATGTATTTACAAATATTTTCTTAGATATTATATTAAGAATGTTTAAATTGTTAGAACCTGCAGACAAGCTGCCATATGACAGCTTTGTGGGTCTACTCAAATTTTTGTACAAAATGTATTCTGAAATTTAATAAATAAAAAAAAAAAAAAAAAAAAAAAAAGAGCGCGGGTGATAATTGAGAAATTGCTGAATTTGGCGAACAACTTATATTATCATCATACAAGCGATAAAGTAGGTACCAACATAATTTTAATAAATAATTCTCTTATTCGAAATGTCTATTTTTATTTGTTCAAATTATCTACGAATTACTAGAGTGAAGATATATTAGATACTGAAAAAACGCGCGTGGTTCCATTGAACTAGGTCCATTGGACACACTTTAACGACCAGTTCATATAATGAACACAATTTGGGAGGCGAGTATGGGTACCGCCACTCCGGTATTTATTGAATAATCAACATTAATTGAATAACCAACATTCCTACCATAGGTCACCCCAAGTGATACGTTACGTTTCGTTTGGTAACGTTTTGTTTTGTTAGCAATGTTACGTTTTGTTAGCAACGTTACGTTTTGTTTTGTGCCCGGTTTCATAGTGTGAGGTTTGTCTAGGTATTGGCAGCGATTGTGTTTGCCCACCTACTGCATGGCAGGCCATCGGGAGGGACTGATTGAGGAAGTCCTAATCCGGACTCCTTCAGCCGGACAATGGGAGGGATGGATTCATACGACCGTCACTCCTGGATACATCGGCCCCACAGATTCCTACCCACCCCTCGTACCTTTTCCTTCTCAGAACTTCCTTTCCTTCGTTTCCATAACAAGGAGCTAAAGTAAAAAAAAAACTATACAAATTTTATTTGAATGGCTGTTCTTTTCATAAGAATATTGTGTTCGATAACTAAACTATGAATATAACGTGTCTTGTATTTTTTACAAGTTAACATTCGATAGGTAAATTTCTTCTTTTAATAGGCAACGATCCTGAAACCAATATTTTTTTTATAAATAATTTATTTTCACAATCCTACAACTTTATAGGTACTAGTGATTCAATAATTTTCAAATGGCCGTATTTGAAAACAATTTGGAAAATTGGAACGGAATTTCAACTTGGAAGAGATGAAATGTTGGACAGTTTAGCAATATTCTAGATGAGTCGTCATAGAAAAAAGTATCTTATTTGTTTACGGTGGAATAACCAAAAAATACGTGATCTAATGAATGTTCTCACTTATAAAAACAGTAAGTACAATCATGTGAGTCAAACACGTGCATGTTGATGTTAGGAACAGCTTTTGATTCATCTACACATCTACCAAGAGATTGTAACGTTCAGGGAAAATCTAGGTGCTTAAAATTTACAATCTACAGTATAAAAGCTATAAAAGTAAAATAATATGGAAAAGCACATAAGCACCCACATGTAAACAGCCCGTGAACATGAATCACTTGCCAGGAATGCGAACGGGAACAAGAATAGTTTTCATTAAAAGGATCCCGCTTTCTATTTATTTTTGATTCGCTTATAAATAAACCAAAATAAAAATCTTTCTTGGAGGACCTCGCTGACCCATTAAATATGCCAAACAATTTGCTACAAACAAACTCATAATTTAAGCGTAACGACTATGATATAAAAACACTTCCCTCAGAATTTATCGATATTCCCATGAGACCGAAAACATTCTGATTAAAGTTCTCGGCTTTTTAGTACATGACGCTACTTTGTGCTATTTATACGTCAATATCTGGGTTAAGAATGCAAAATCCCAAGATCTGTATTTCTCCTTAACCCAGAGATGTTTTATTGATTGCGACAGTTCTACGAGGTGCGGCAATACCATTTATTTCTTATGAAAAAACGTTTTGAATGTCTTGTGAGTCAACGTTTTCACGTAGCGTTTCTTCGTCAAGTTATAAAATAACTTTACATACTTGTTCCGCGGTACCGTACAGGGCTCAGATCTTAGAATTTTTATAATCTGTGTTGATGCAACTACGTGCATCCCTTTTTAACATAGGTACGTTCTATCATTACACCATAATTGACCCTTTCTGACAGTGTGCTGGAGTGCATACCTACGAGCGTTCGGCTGGAAACTTCCGTTCCGTTCCGGAAAATTGTGCAGTGATTACCAGGCACGGTCCGTCTATACATACTGTGGATGCTTCGCTTCCCTTCTTTTGTAGGTTTAAAATAAGTATAATATTATTATGTATTTATTCCGAATTAAAAAGCATTGGATTTATTTTTTTCTAGCCGTAAACCGCACTAGATACTGCAATAACCACACCGCCACCGTCCCAATCTCTGAGACCAACACTAAACACGACACACGGAGCAGGTCGAAATACATATATGTATAATAAACACAATAAAATAACTTTGTTTCAATTCCACTTCATTTTTTCGTAATCCAACCGGTTTCGGTCCACCCTGAACCTTCCTTAGGGTGAATAAAAATATATTGAACATAATACAGATATATATGGTATTTAAAAGAAAATTAGAAGAGGGAGACAGAACATCAACTTAGATGGGGGCGGTGAAGGAAGTGCCTAAGTGGGCGGGGGTAATGGAAATATTTAAAAAATGGGGGTATTAGACAAATCTAATTGTTTATTAAGTAAATTGGTTTTATTTATTTTTAATGACTTTTTTATTTCAAGGGCTTCAAGATTATTAAGACGTAGACCTATCCCATTTCTATGCAATACATCTATCCCGGAATATTTATTAAATGAGTGATTTTTACCTATTAGGTGGGTGACGAATTCTGAAAAACCTACACTGTTTAGACATCTAAAGTGTTCGACCACCCTCGTTTGAATGTTTCTAGCCGTTTTACCTATGCAAAAGACTGGACAATCATCACGTTCAAGTATATAGATGCCAGAATGGCTTAGTTATTATCTTTATCTTTAGAATTTATTAAAAGCTTACCTAGGTTATTATTAGCATAAAACGCAGCATTAATTTCTGTGGGGAATTTAGAAACACATAAATATGAAAAATTATTTATGAATAAAATTCTACGCCAACCGTGGTTTATGTAATATGTATATATCTTCAATACTCGAACGCGCGTAAGCTCACCAACATCAACAAAACAGCGGATGCTCCGTTCATTCCGCGTCCACGATGCAGGAACGAGTGTGATATTTTTGAAATTCGCGCATGCGCGTTTAGTTAAGCCTGCCATGATTGAAGCAAAGTCGAATACGGATTCCATTGGAGCATCCAACGCACAAAAAACGACTTTAATGCTTTATACGCATAGTGCACAGAATAGCCTATCCGAATCGAGCGGACTTGGTACGATTAGCTGACCACCTTTCGACAGTTATTTGTTGTCTTGAATAGCCGAATCCGATTTATACATTGTATTCAATGTATAAATCGAATATAATGAAATTTTGGAATGCGTATTTAATTCATTTAATTAGGGAACTGTAATATTTAATGTGAAGCATAAGCATAAGCATAGAGCTAACTTGACAGACTATTTTTGTCGATAATCGTAGGTATCTTGTCATGGGCTAGTCCATAGACTTTTATATTTGATATCAACATCTCTTATACAAAAAGTCACACACCGCCACTGGTGATTACAAAGTTAGTGATCCTCCATTTATGCAGTCTACCTTTGGTCATAGAGTAAAGCACGCCTCTGCCTATGTGATATGAGCCTGTGTGTATCGGTTCCATGCCAACTCAGAATGAAGCCAACCCAGAACCACCTCCGAAAGGTCATTAAATGCTATGAAAAAATAATTTTAAAACAGCCGGTAACCCTAACCTAACTTAACTTATTTAACCATTTTTTTTTATCATCACTCTTAAATAACCTTTCTGAGGTGGTTCTGAGTTGGTTTCATTCTGAGTTTGCCGGTCACAGTGTGTATCATAGAATGTTGTGCGGAAAATTGATGAAAATAAATATTTTATTGGCTTATTTTCGTCGTCAAAACCATTGTGAAAAGTAAAAGAGCCATTTTTAATTGTTATGTTTGTTTGTGGATCAGGAATTTTGTTATTGGTCCTAGAATAGACTCTAGACACCTCCCGATAAACATTCAAAAGAGCTTTGCAAATGTAACAAATGTTACTATTAAAAAGCTAGAATCATATAATTTTGTCGTCGCCGTATAAATGAAAGTCCTTGATGTGTTTATTATGCGCACTGTCTTATATTAATAAGATGTAAATATAAACCTTTTACGTAGGTAATTCATATAGTAGAAGGTTGATAATATTTACGGAATGCTGGAAGTAGGTTAAGTATCATATATAAAATACGTAATAAAAAAGACATTTCGCACTTTACACAACACATTATAAACTTTTAGTGTTAGGATTATTTTTGAAATGAAATGGATCGCAAAGATTTTATTGTGATGCGCGTTTCGTGGGTGAGTCAGAAAAGTTCCTCAATAAAAATGTATCAATCCATTAAAACAAAAATAATCAACATTTTGTTATCAAGGATAAGAAGAAGTAATCGCTGTTTAGTTAATAATTACTCGTTAAAATACCTACCGTGAATGGCAATGTTCGAAAATCTCCAATCCTACTATCCTACTAATATTATAAAGGCGAAAGTTTGTATGGATGTTTGGATGTATGTTAGGGGAGGGAGAGGGGGGAGGGAAGGAAGGGGAAAGGGGAAGGATGGAGGAGGGTGTGGGGAGAGGGAATGTGGAGGGGTAGGGGTGGGGGGAGGGGTGGGTGGAGGGAGAGGGGGTGGGGATTGATGGGGGGAGTGGAGTGGAGAGAGGGAAGGTGGAAGAGGCAGAGTGGGAGAGGGGGAGGGAAGGAAGGGGAAGGGGGAGGGGTGGAGGAAGGTGGGGGGAGGTGGAGCGGGGAGGGGTGGGTGGAGGGTGGATGCCGCGGGAAAAAGCTAGCATAAAATAAAACGAGCAATCTCCTAAACTATGAGGTAGACCTTGTCTATTTAACCTCATAGTTTAGGGAGTTATTTAACATTTTTATTTTTTTATTTTTTTTTATTAATTTCAATAACAAGGTTTGTACATGTATGTATGATGTATATAATAAGTATAGATTCATTTTTTTTCACAGACCTCCTCACTAGGATTTCCTGTTCTGAGGTGGCCTGTAGTTTTTTAAAATATTTGTATTTGGTTATGGATTGTCTTTATATCGTCTTCATGATGTTTGTAATTTTATTATCACTTTGATCTCTCAGCCATATTTTTACTTTTGTTTTAAATATATTCATTTCCTTTATATTTTTGATTTAATCTGGTAGAGCATTGTATAATTTTATAACATGGAATTTATTATTTCTCTGTCCAAAAGATGTGTTCAAACTGGGAGTAACCAGGATGTTATTGCTTACTGTTATTGTTATTGCTTACTTATTGCTACTTATTATACTATATATATATTATATACTATATATATATATATATATATACTATATATATATATATATATTATACTATATATATTATACTATATTACTTATTGTTATTGTTATTGCTTACTTATTGCCTACATTATTCTTGGGTTTCTTTTTTATTCGTTTATTTTTAAGATATACGGCAAAAACGTTAATGAGTACCTACCTAAATTTTTGCTTTTTTTAGCTATGAATTTATTGTGCATTGAATTTTTAAAAATAAACATTATATATCTTAACATCTACAGATTGTTTTAACTTGCCAGCTGAATAAAAGAGTCTTTTAAGTTCCGTACCTATTTGTAAATAAAATGATTTAATTCGCCTATCTATTTCAGATTTTAGGATGCAGGCACAGCTTTTCAGCCTTTATGGACTATATACTATATACTTTATGACTATACCTACGCCACTGCATACAGGGTGTATCAGGACGTGGCCGATAGACTAACCAGGAACTCCTAACCTTTTCTGAAGAACCAAAAGTAAATATAGATGCCATTTTGGTGTCCGATGATTTTTTTCCAATTAGGTACCTACTTTAAACAGAAAATATATTTCGTTCACATGTTGCCATAAGTCTTACCTTCTACCTCGACCCTTAAACCCCCCGGAGACGTTAATTATTTATTATCCATGGTTACATCATTTACGTCATTGATTGACAATTGCCAAATGATCGTTTGTACAGGCAATTGAAGCGGTTGACAATATTGCGACTTCCCCATGTCGGGGGAACGATGGATTTTTGTGATTTAATTAATTCACAAGCGAAACTGCCTCGGCGGCGTGATCGTTGCGTTGTGCGATTGACAATCGTTCGTTCATTTATTCATACATTTTCAATAAGGGGTCGTCCATTAATCACGTGAAGTTTTTTTAGCAACTTTTTAACCCCCCCCCCCCCCCTGGTGATATGTGGTGAGGTTTTAGACTAACCCCCCCCCCCCCCCCCAAATTCACGTGTATTTTTTTTAGTACAAAGTATTTTGATATTTTCAGAATATTATCACGAAAAATAAATACACTATATATCTCATTTTACCCCCCCCCCCCCCCCCCCCCCCCGTCGTGATATTTCGTGATTATTTCCGAACCCCCCCCCCCCCTTTGTTGCATGGGAATATTAATTGCTCTCTCCCCTTTCTTTATAGACCCCTACCTAGTGTGTTCATAAAATTGGTTATAATTTTATTTTATTTTGGCAGACAAAATAGAAGGATAAAATTCAAAGTAAGGCATATAATGAAAAATACCAATTTTCGTATGAAGAATGTTGTTTAATTTCATCAACATTATAAACTTCATGAGACATAAATCCACAACACAACACATTCACAAATACTAGGTACTGGCTCAGTTGTTTTGCAGAAATTCACACATGTGACAAAGTCATGAAATGGGCATTCAGCGTCATTTTGTTTTTTTTTTACAGTGGAAAGGTTCAAAGGTTCCCATTAAAAAAGGGGGGCATACATTAATTGCGTGAGCAGTTTTTCTTCCAATCCAGACCCCCCCCCCTATTGGTGAGATACATTTGGGCCATTCGTACATTCTTTTCAAGTAATGTTATTTTGCTGGACCCCCCCCGTATGCCCCCAAACACTTCTAAGTCAACAACAACGAAACAGAAGAGGACAACTATCATGACGTCAAGCTTATTTATCAGCCTATTACAATTTATAGAATTGGCGTTTATCGGGGACCTTTCAAATATATTAAAAAAAAAAAAAAATAAAAAAAAATAACGTTGAATGGCCATTTGACAATGATACATTTGAATTTCTGCATAACAACTGAGTCTAAGAATACAATATAATTGATTAATAATTATGGTTAGATCTTTGAAAGTAGGTAAGTATATTTGATATACTATCTAAATAGAATATTATGCATAAGTGCATTTGTTACATAAAGTAACTGAACAATAAACTTGAGAATAAAACACATTTGTAGTTAGAGATCGTCATCATCATAAATATCCAACAAAACACCAAAGTCATAAAATATCACAACTATCAAAATTATCTATTCAATCTAGTCTCACATGAGCACTATACTCTCATAGTATATGTGAGCTTAGCCTGTTTCACCATATTCTCCGTGGAAATGTATGGTGAGCGATAAATAGGCCAAGCCCACATATATTATGTCAGTACTTGCTTCGAGTGAGATTTGCATTATACATATTATAATACAATAATAATAATCTGTAAATTAATCAGATTTTTTCCGTTAAATAATTGTTCGTGTCTAATTCTTTGTTTTCGAAATACACAATAATATAAATACAACAGTAATTTCAACAAATTATTGTAGTTTGAACATTAATTTGAGAAGGAATGTAATATGTTAGAAACGAGACCAACTCTGACTCAAAAGTCTGCTGGATGTTATATTTTTATAACATTTTCTTCGTCAACTAGATTAGGCAGCCTCTTAGTATTAAAATCCATTTTATTAAAAGTGAATTGTAATTTATATTTTTTTACTTAATTCTAATTTCTAAAGCATTTAATTGATCTATGTTTCGTCTTTTTCAGCGATGTCTGCCGCCGAATTTGTGTAGGCAAAGGTACTCTTCTCCGCCTCAGGGGTGGATTCTTGTTCAGTATCCCCCTGGGTATAAAAGTCGTCTACCGGTTCTATGGCCCAGGGTTGTCGGATTCCAGAACACCAGCAGCCGTAGATGATTGCTCCCACCAAATATATTACGCTCGATATTAAAAACACGATCCTCCATTCTTCGGGGGTCTGGTAAAAAAGAAACATTGTTAATAAAATCACATAAATAACAGATTGAATTAGTAAAGAATGTAGTTACGATTAAAATACATGGCCTGCCATCTGTCTGTAGTTTTGAAAGCAATATTAAATATTGTAGGGATTTCGTTATCATTGATAAGCGAGCAGGTGTTATTATTAGCGTAGCTGCTAATGAAAAACAGCGCTAATTAAATAAATTACCCAGATTAAAATTAAGGAAATATCTAGTGGTCCAGACCAGTCGATCAGTTGATAGAGGTGGAGAGGTGACCGGACAACTAAGAATGAAACCAACTCAAAAGCACCTCAGAAAGGTCATTTAAGAGTGATGATAAAAAAATTGGTTAAATAGGTTAAGTTAGGTTAGGGTCACCGGCTCAATTTTAAAATTATTTTTTCATAGATTTTAATGACTTTTCTGAGGTGTTTCTGAGTTGGTTTCAATCTGAGTTGGCATGGAACCGGAGATAATATTATAAGAGTAGTTACGAGTAAAATTAGGTGGCCTGCCATCTGTCGGTAGTTTTTAAAGGAATATTACAGGGATTTTCGATATCATAGATAAGATAGATCCTATTGTGTTTATTGGCTTAACTAATGAAACACTTGAGTCAAGTACATATTTACATACATTGATAATAATGATAACATTGTATTTTAAGAGAACAATTTTAGAAAAAGCTTTTTTATGATTATGCGGTAATAAGAGTTCCAACTGTTCGTTACTGCCCAGAGCCAGTGGCATCCCAAAATTGGAGTATTTAGCGAGGCTGAAGGTAGTGAGGAATTGTTGGTTGAGGGAAATACCTTATTGGAGACAATGGCCCCGGCGAGAGATGGGCTGATGATGCCGGGAAGAGTGGCAATGGTGTTGGAGAGACCCATCAGGACACTGGCGTGCTGAGGAGCTATGTCCAGGTGATTCACACTAAGCAAACAAATAATCATGTTACCCAAGGTCAAATGTTACAAAGAACATTCTGGTGCTTTCAGTGGTAAAACATTGAGATAAACATTGTCATACCTGAACCCTGACCACGCGAATCCACCAAGTCCTACAGCAATGACCAGACAAATGATGCACCCAAGTGGGCTGGGGGAGTAGCTAGCAGCCACCATGAATATCGTCTGAAAACATATTATAATTAAAAAGAAGTCCTTCATTTATTTTTCTAATTTTTTAAGCGGTTTTAGCATTTTTAGCGTTTTCGCCTATACCTGTGAGTAGTGGGTACCTATGTTTGTAGAAGTTTCAAGTTTATCAAGCTGGATTGTTAGGTTCATCCCTTTATCTTATGATGAGATGATTTTTAGACTTAATATTGGCCGATAAATTAACACATATTACGTCATAGGATTTGAGGCATTTAAGCAATAACTTTGTGCTCTGTTTTATACCTATTGTGGGGAACTAGTAGGTATTTACATCTAGGCTTTCGAAGCGAAGCCACGGAATTCAATGGATTATGAAATTACTCTTAGGACTCATTTTCACTGCCGTTTAAAAATCGAACACTTTAGTAGAGGATATATGGAGCTATTCATACATGCCCGATGCGGTTAAAAAACGGATCTCGCACGCGTTGTCGGATTGATGGCCGCGCCGCGCGTCAGTTTAAAAATCGTGTCGGAACTCGCTCGTCCATAGGTTTAAGGTACGGTCACACGCAGAGTTAAAAGCGCAAGCACTCATCTGTTGAACCGCGAGCGCTTACGTGTTGTACCGTTACACTACTCTATAAAAGATTTCGTCCTATGGTAGGAGAGCGGGTCAATTGAATTAGGAGCTGCCGCGAAATACCCTTTGTTTGTACTGGATCTGTCAACTTGACACCTGTCATCCGCACGTTTATACAGCTCCAATTAGTTGTCCAATTAGCTCCAGTAATTAAAATGACATCCTCTCCTGTTTAGGGGTCGCACAACTTTTCGTATGACGAGTCTGTATGGGATTGTATAGCGAGCGATGTTGTGCGTGCGATGATCTTTTTTATCTTTTATAGCTGTGTGTGACGGCCCCATTATACGAAACTAACCGCCTTTTCGTTCCAGCGTGAGCCGCACTACCCGATAGCAATGTGTAGATTCAGCTGGCTTGGGCTCTTAAGCTCGGGTTCTTCGCGTGAAGCGGATCCTACTCCTACTCCGTTTTCAAATCGACTACTCCCAAAGAACCCGCTCCAGTGCTTGTACCCTAAACTCGGCCGTCCGAGCCACTCGCGAGTCGGGTGAGGCGGCGCGGCAGTCGCGGCGGTACGGGCCAATCGCACTCGTCAAACCCGTGCGTCTCGGTCTGAGCCATGCGCGAGCCGGGAGTAGGTCGCGCGTTTGAGTTCTTTTGAGTGGCTCCCGGGACCTGCTCCAAGAACTCAAGTACTTTTAAAAGGAAGCACGTCTCGGAGGCCTTCAGCAAAATGCAGAACTTACCTATCTCTGCAACCCGACCCCTCAACTCGCCCGTTCCCAGTCACAAGGAAGCATACATGCAGCGTCGGCGTCCCGTTTTTAAACGGGGGTGTGAACATGGCGCCCGACGTCCGATTTTTGTTTTTATTTTTATTTTGTTTGGGAGACCAACAGTTTACATTACTAACAGAGCACAGTAGTATTTCAATCACAATAATTGTACCATTTACAGGTTTCCACAAGGGTATTACAATATATACGAGGGGAGGTTTTTAAGTTCGCGGAACGGGAAGGAAGGTGATAAGTGGAGGTGTCGCTGAATTAGATACTAATTGAACAACTCATTATAAGTATAAACACCGGGTTTTATCATAATTAGGTTATTAGTCTTTGAGCTGTCGTCGATCAAACACGTCAATCGGGAAGAAATTGTGAAATATGGAAAAGATCGAGTTCCGCGCTGTTAAGTTCCTTACCAAGCAAGGAAAATCATTTCTTACCATACTGAAAAAAATGTCATCCGTTTACGGGGACTCTTGTTCAAGTAAAACTATGGTTTACAAGTGGCATAACCTCTTTAAACAAGGCGAGGGTCACTCGAAGACGACCTACAGCCAGGAAGGCCGATCGAGGCGACCACTCCGGAAAATATTCAAAAAGTCGAAAAATTAATATCAGAAGATGCCCGACTAAAGAAGAATCAGCTCGCATAAATAGTTGGAGTATTAGATACAACAATTTTCAAAATTCTTCATGGCCATCTTGGCATGACCAAAGTCAGCGCAAGATGGGTGCCGGGAATGCTCGCCACCTTAAAAACAACAGCGCGTGGAGTGTTCTTGTGCATTTTCGGACCTCTGTAGGGAAGACAAAGATGGAGTTTTGGCTCAAATTGTTACTGGTAATGAAATTTGAGTTCATCATTATGAAACCGAGTCTAAACAGGACTCAATGCGTAGCACAGGAAAGCACACCACCACTAAGAAGTTTAAGGTGTCACAATCGGCTGGGAAAATCATGGCGACAGTCTTTTGGGACTCGGAAGAAATCCTGTTGATCGATTACAAAGATAAAGGTGTTTCCATAACCGGAAATTACTACGCTTTAATCCGAGTGCAATTAACGGAAGCCATTAAGGAGAAAAGAAGGGGAAAATCGACCAAATGTGTCCTCCTGCACGAGAGCGCGCCTGTTTACAAGAACCGTGTTGCGAAGGCTGCCCTGCAGAAGGTGGGCTTCGATATTTTGTCACATCCACTTCACAGTCCTGACCTGGCTCCCAGTAATTATTACCCATTTCCAAACTTGAAAAAAAAACTTCGTGGGAAAAAGTTTTCAAGTGATGAAGAAGTGAAGGATGCAATTTCGGCTGATTTTTTAGACAAAGACAAATCTTTTTTTTTTAGGGTATACATAAGTTGATTGAAAGATCCGAAAAATGTATTAGGGTAGCAGGTGAACATATTTAAAAGGAAAAATAATTTTGGATTTTTATGTCCCCTCCTTACCCCCCATTCCGCGAACTTAAAAACCCACCCTCGTAAGTGAAGTGATTTGAGAGATGATAATTAAAAATCACATTACAAGAAACAAGTTATTAAGGTGGGAAAAGGGAGGGGGGAAGGATACGGAGGAGGGGTAGGATGGGGGGATAGGTTTATTTAAGGTACCTATAGTAAAATAAAAATATACACAACAAAAAGTAAAAAAAGGAAATTCATAGGTTGGTGGTTGCATTAAATGAGTATCTATAAATATTGTAAAGTCGTCCGTTTTATAAACGCAAGTGGGAATGGGTATTATTTTTAGATTAAAATAAGAGAGAGCTAATCGGTTATCAAATCGCTGTTCCGGAAGAACAACGACACAATTGCAAAAATTATAATTTTACAAAAAAGCAAAAAAAAACGATTTGTAGTTTAATGAAATGTCTATTAAAGAGTGTGTACGCGACAGAGAATAATGGCATAACAAATGTACGTAAAATAAGTATTTTCCTTTATATCACGAGAGGTTAGAATTTTATCACCATCATTTTGACCCCCAATTTCAACTGATAATGTAGATCAATAAACTCAGGTTAAAATTAAGTCAGGTTATATTTTCGTGAAGTTAGAATTTTATCACCCTAATTTTGATCCCCAATTTCAACTGATAATGTAGGTCAATAAAGTCATTGTTCTCCCCATAAATTGTTCGCTCTTCCATTCACTAAGAACACTTACGTCACTGTTCCACACAATATAACACTCTTCTAGTCAATTTCTAGTCACTCATCAACACAACTGAAGCATGCGGTATTGTTGCCCTGAAGGAAGATAACAAACAGCTGATATTTCAACAACGACGTACTACCTTCTGGCGGTCTGAATAGGAACTATAGTTATGTCGTTGTTCCCCAGTGTGCCCAATGGTTTTTTGAGATCATTTATGGACTATTTTACCATTCTTTGCAGTTGCGTCGTTGTTCTTCCGGAACGGCAATATATTGATGCTTGTTACTATCGGCAATATATTTCAAAAGACAATGTACTCAATACGGGAGGATAAGTTACCTGGGCAATGAAAGCACCGCAATTGAAACACTTCCTAACGTTGGTGGTGGTCATGAGATTGCGGCTCCTCAGCCAGTCAGCCAGGTGTCCCGCCAGCTGCAGCACCACGGCCATGACTAGATAAGGCAGGGCGGAAGCCAGTCCGGTGGAGTTCAGCTGGAAGTGGAACCTGTCTGGGGACATACAACATAGCATAGTACAGTACGCGCCAAACTTAAACTTAAATGCCGACCTTAACATGATACGATCCATTCTCGCGCAGGTACCATTACAGGTAACTATTTATTGGATAACCAACACCTCTGCCATAGCTCACCCCAAGTGGTTAGCTACACCTTTTGGTGACTTAGCATGGGTGCCCAGGTTCATGGGGTGAAGTTTCGGGCCTTGGTCTTGTCCGGGTCTTGGCGGCGGATGTGTCTGCCCACCAGCTGCGTGGCAGGCCGGATCGGGAGAGACTGGTTGAGGGAAACCTTATGACATTCATGATTCATACATCCGTCACCCCTGGACCCACTGACCCACAGATTCCTACCCACCCTCATACCTTATCCTTCCCAGAACTTCCCTTCCTTTAAAAGACCCTCCACACAGTATTTCCAAAGATGACATAGGCCCTGAGGGAAAATATTTTTCTCAGGGCTTTCTGTGTGGAGCTATTGTAAAAAAAATAACCTCATTTATTGATATCTGGCTCCGGACAGTCAGGAGCAATTGGAACTCTAACGATAAATAACAAGAACCCTTCAGTATTTTTTTGATTCCATTGATAAATAAGGTATATATACCCATGTCAAATATAAATTTGTTACGATTTGATAAAATATAGTAAGGCTGAAAAAGAAGTAACACCTCTCATGAAAGTCGGCAGCAGGGTAAGAAGAGTGTAGAAGCCCCAATTCTCACTGAAGTGGGCTGCCACGATGGCCCACACCGGCTTGGACTTGAGGATCTCCTTCCAGGGGTGCTTCAGAGTCTTCCCATCTGTCACTCGATTCCCCAGAGAATCCTGCAAAATAAAACTCATCTCGATAAATATGCATTCTTTATTTTTTTTTCGAAGGAAGCAAATATGTAGGTAAGCCCTGACGAAACTTGAGCCAAGCCAAACTCTGTTGGCCTTTATACAAGTTATACTCCGAGGTAGTATGAGGACATGACAGTATAAGTATAAAGGATTCATAATTTTTGAAGATAACTTCTTGGTGACGAGAAGTAACGAGAGCGTTACGAAAAGTGTGATCGGCCGAAGCGAATGGTCGGGCCTTTACGCACGCTTGACTTGGGGAGTAAGCTGGTGAATGCGTGACGAGAGCGTTATGAAAAGTGTGATTGGGCGAGGCGAATGGTCAGGCGAGGCAAACAAAAGTTCAGAGGGAGATATAAGTTAGTGAAGTTTTACTTCAGTCGTGTGGTCTAGAGTACATTCGTTTTTTTTTTAATAAAACTTCTTTACGCACTCTCAACTTGGGGGGGTCAGCTGGTGAATGTGTTACGAAAAAGTGTGATTCGAACGGTAATCGATGCGAACGGTGATCGATATATATATATTTTTTTTTTTTAAAAAGAAAGACAAACATTCCCGGGTTACGAATAACCCAACAATGTTTGAAAATCTCCTACTACCACCACAGAAAGCCGAAAATGTTGCTTGTGTTGTGATAAAGGACTTAGCCAGCCGAGGAATCGAACACGCGACGCTCGGGTGGGACCCCGAATGGTAATGGATGCGAACGGTGATCGGTTCGAACGGTGATCGATGCGAACGGTGATCAGGTGAGGCGAACGGTCGGGCTTTTACGCACGCTTGAAGTTGAGAGGGGGATATAAGTTAGTAAAGGTAGAAAGAGAGTTACGTTTCGTATATTACTGTAGGGGCAAGAGAGAGAGGTGCGAGCACAAGGAATCATTTATTGAATAACCATGCCATAGGTCACTCCAAGGTCATAGGTCAACCCACGGTCGTAGGTCACCCCACGGTCGTATCTCACCCCAGGGTCATAGGCCACCCCATGGTCATACGTCACCCCAACTTCAATGTTAATGTCAATGTCATATGTCACCCCAATGTCATAGGTCACCCCAAGGTCATAGGTCACCCCAAGGTCGTAGGTCACCCCAATGTTGTAGATCACCTCAAGTTCGTAGAACACCCCACGGTCGTAGGTCACCCCACGGTCGTAGGTCACCCCAGGGTCATAGGACACCCCATGGTCATATGTTACCCCAATGTCATATGTCACCCCAATGTAAGTTAGTGAAGTTTCACTTCAGTCGTGTGGTCTAAAGCACACCGTTTTTTTCGTATACTTCTACTTAGTCGAATCACCTCCCGAAGTTAGTGCACTTTACCCCCGTACACTCAGTATCTGTACATTAAATTCAATAAAGTGGTGTATTACAAAGTTTAACATCAGCCAAAGTTAAAACTCTTACTTTAAGGACAATAAGTATGAGGGAGCGGGAGACAGAAATGAAAGGCGTCAGGTCGAAGTGGTGAGTCAGTCGTTTATTGGGCTACGTAGCAGATGGTCGGTGGTCGGTAACAAGATGTGTGCAGGGTGCCGTGATGAAATGCTGCAGGCATACGGAGGTGATGGTGTGGTGAAGGTCAGCGAGTTACTCGACACCATGGCGGTGGAGATGACCTATATTCCAGGCCGTTGCTCGACGCTTTGAATCGCGGAGATGAATGGTGTGTGGCTCGGTGAGCTGAGCCACCTGCAGGTAGTCCTGGCGAGGCGGAGCGTGTTTCTTTGGCAGCGAAGCACGGTGAGGCTTCGGGGTGCCATGAAGTGGTGAGCTGATCCCTGGACTGAAGGTGCGTCAAACCTTATAAGTCGCGGGATGGAGCTGATCTCAGGAGCTGAAGACACGATGGGCCTTGTAGCTGAGACGTGATGGTGGACCTCGAGGAAGCTGCCCTGGATGCGTAGCGATGCCATGCAGGGGCACTTGTACGGAGATCTGTTACATGCTGAGATGTTGACCGATGATTAAATGTGAGACTGAACTGCAGCGGGCGAGCGATCGGCTGCTTATATAGCCGCGGTAGAGTAACTACCTCGCGGTAGGTAATACGAGCCACTTCGGCAATTGACGAGAATATTCGGCGCCGTACAGATATTGTACGGTGCTGTCTCGAGACCTTTCTAGGCGGGGCGATATTATTATCGTCGGGCTGGCACGGGAGGCGAGAAAGTACATCGCGGCCAGTATAGGTACGAAGGTACCTAGGCAAGTAGGTTTGCCGATGGGCGCGAATATTAGATGTTTCTCGTATGTTCTTTTGATGGCGATGATAATAATGATGTGTCGCCACAAGTAGTTAGTATCGGATACCCGTCAACCTAATCTAACCCGTCGGTCTAATCAATAAAATAATCTCCAGTATATCACGCTCGATGTGCACTTGAATAATACATCAAAAACGTGAAAAAACAACAATTCGCTCAACGTTTACGACATCAATACGGGATGACTGCAGTCAGTGCGGTCGCAGTACAAAAATGCACAGGGTGCGGTACGGGCACATATGGACTAATTATCAGGTCCGTAGCAGGTTTGGACAAAGATATGTAGCAAAAACTCCATCTTGCCCCTAAACCGTCTTGCCCTGCGCGCCCTCACAACAAGCAATATCTTGCAAGGATGTGAGCTACTTTATTTATTTTAGAGGCAACCTTGGACTTTTCTGTGAGTTAATTGTGATTTTAAAAATAATAAACATATGTAAAAATGATGAGAAATAAATAAAAAATTTGTAAAAAATAAGTTTTTTTGCCCGAAATTTTAATTTATGTACCTACAATAAATTTGTGTTCCAAAGTGTGTAAATCGGTTGGTTTAATTTTAGTCAATGAAGTAGAAGATAATATTAATAAATCTATAAGCGAAACACGAAAGAGGACAAGACACAAAAAATTAAAAGGTAACGGTCGCCTGGGGATCTACAGGATCTCCTCTGTATTACCAGAAACAACGCCAACCACACGGTAATTAGGACCTATTTAACGTGTCTTATTCTCTTTCATGTTTAATTTATATTTATTAGCATTTTCTTCTACTTCAATGATTAAGATGGTATAACCTTCAAAAATTTACTTTTTAATTTTAATTTAAGCCTATCAAAATGCTTTTATAAATTATTTTATTCTATATTTCATCATATTTACTTAGTAGGTAGGATAATATTATTTTTAAAATAATTATCGTGAACTCACAAAATATTTTGTAAGGTTTCCTCTGAAATCATGACATAAAATTTAAAAATATTTTATAATTTAAAACACAAACATACACCAGATATTTTAATTTTTTTTATTATTCAGTTTGGTTGGATAATTTGGCCTAAAATCCATAATAAAATACTTATGAAAAAAGCCGCACAGCTTTCCTCTTAATTTTGTGTCTCAGCTCTATTTAAAACTAATGAAATTGACTAGTTTATTATGTTAAATAGCACTACAAACCAGTAAAACTTGTTATCTTGGATTAACAGGACAATTATAAAATATGAATCTATTTATCTTATTATAATACCGTACGAGTATGTCCTAAGATCTCCGAATTTTATATAAAGTTTTTTTTATTAAAAAACTAACCGGAACTGGAACTAATTGCCCATTCTCCGATACAATGATTTCACACTATGTTGACATATTTAATATCAACTTTGTGATCGAATTTTTTGGATCTTCTAAAATATTTTATCCAATACTCTTCCTAAACACACAGCCTTACTAAAAAACCCCGTGAAAATTTTATTCAATTGACAAACGGCCGCGGATGTGAAAACATTACTAATTAAAATATTGAAAAAAAAAAAATGAAATAATTTAACTTTGTATAAACCACTTATTTGATGCGCAAATCCGACCGGTTTCGGAACAAACGTTCCTTCGTCAGGGAAAGCTTATACTTATAATAAGCTTTCCCTGACGAAGGAACGTTTGTTCCGAAACCGGTCGGATTTGCGCATCAAATAAGTGGTTTATAAAAAGTTAAATTATTTCATTTTTCTATAATGGATAACCACAAAGTAATAGCTACATTAAAAAAAAAAAATAAATAAATAAATAATTAAAATATTGTTCATTGAAAGAAATACACATTGTTTACACGGCCTGAGAGGGTAGTTTATCTCTGTTTTAACGATTGATGTCCGAACGAAATTTGGAATTTTTCCAATGTATTTTAAATGTCTTGTATATTTCTTATTTTTGAAGATGTGGTAAAAGCATATACCTTTATAGAAACTAGATAGAATTGCCTTTTAGATTTTTGTATCTGAAATATACGATCGTGTTTAAAAATTGCAGTATTTTAAGTTTCAACATGAAAAATTAAAAAAAAAAAAACAGCTGACTGTAAACATATTCTATTAAATGGTTGAAAAATTTTGGAAAATTCAAAATTTAAAAAATACACACCTCTTACTTTATGAATTTGGAAGAAAACTGTCACTTCACTTTTTATCTCGTTCATACAATTAAAAAGGATAAAAAAATATAATAATAATTCCGAAAAAATAACTGAAAAAATCTGACATCTTGGATTCATTTTTACGCAATTAATACGTCGATTTCTCGAATTTGTTTTTATTTACACATGCATGAGGCTTGTACATTATTAAATAATATTACTTTTATGGATTATTAAATTCACGCAGAAAAATCGTTAAAAAATAAAATTTCAGAAATAACCTAAAACCTATCGTTAACGAAACTAAATCATCAACAAAACAATATAAACAGAACTAAAACTGGAAAAAAGTAACGCCAGCATTGGTAATTATGTTGAATTACACTAATATCACAGTGAATTGATCATTTAAACGAAAATTATCTTCAAAAATATAAAATTTAACTGCAAGTACAACTGAACATTGTCAAACATTGTTTTACCGCGAAGTTTATAAAACAAGATGACCGCGGCGCCTGCGCAGATCTATGTGAGATTCAAGGGGACCAACATAAAAATCATAAAATAGTGAAAGTGTTATTAGTAAAGATGTAAAAACGCAGGTCACCGCGCAAGCAACAAATATGCAGTTGACCGCTCGTTAAGGCGTTTTGTTATTAGTAAGGTTGATAATGTATTTTTGTAAATCTATCAAATCGTTTTATTTTTATATTTTTTGTATTTTTTATGTCTTGTGTGCATTTTTTATCTAATTTTATTTTTATTATTTCTTTATTGGTATCAAAATTACCTGACGTGAATTAATTGTATTACCAATCGTGTAAAAACCCTCTGGGCGTTAAATAAATTATGAAAATTAAAAACAAAAACAGATAATTAGCTTGAGTCAGCCAGGCGGAGTTAAGAGCGTTTAACCAGCCAGCGGACGAAAATCCACATTTCGTCGAAAGTTGTTCTTCCGATCGTGCAGGGCGGTTACAATGAGAAAGATTGATTTTTCTCCGTACCAGCTTTTTTAAATTATAACTCAATATCGAATTTATTTCAATCCAAGTTAGCTATAATTTATACCTTCATCCAAAAATGCTGAAAGGCGTGATGATAAAACTATTAAAATAATGTACCTTTTGTAGTTATTTTTTGATTATAAGTATTTATCATTTTTCAATAATGTCTAAATTTAATAAGAATGTTAAAGAATCTGAAATATATTAGTTTGTAAGTGCGCAAATAAATACACAAATGGACCAATTTTCGTCAAGAAACACATGTACTTACATATTTTTTAATGATTTTATTGAAACTAATATTAAAATTCTAATACATAACTTTGCTAGATAATGTATTGATTTATTTTACTGCATGATTACATTATTTGAAATGGGTGTGGTATAATACAAAAACTTTTTTGAAAATTTAACAAATCTGCCAACGACCTATGGAATAACCTTATTATACTAAAAATTTAAAAAAATTCTAAAAATTTATTACATAACTATGCTAGATAAAAGAACAATCTTTCGAAATCCATTTATAATTTTTTGTGAAAAAGAGTCAATACGTCTAAAAACTTTTTTGAAAATGACGTATTTCCGGCTTTCTCTGGTAATGCCCTCTTAATATTACGCTTTTATTATTTTAATTAATCAAAATGTGTGTTTTCATTTGCCGAACTGTCAATAAATTTGTAGTTACAAAGTACATAATTAATTTATACTTCAACGGTACGTACTTGGCGCACTTTTTATTTGTTTTTATACAGCAAAAAAAAACACAAGTGTTGTCTTATCATATATAAACTCGTATTTACATTAGCTCCACACAGGAGGCTCTGAGGAAAATAATTTCCCTCAGGGCCTGTGTCATCTTTGGGGATGTTGTGTGGAGGGTATTTTTAAGGAAAGGAAAGAGAGAACGTTTTGAGAAGGAAAAGGTATCAGGTTAAAGATAGAAATCTGGGGTTCAGTGCGTCCATGTCATCCGCCGCCAAAACCTAGACAAACCTAACCCCATGAAACCGGCCCCCCTGCCAAATCACCAAACGTAGCAAACCACTCGGGGTGACCTATAGCAGAGGTGTTGGTTATCCAATAAATGGTTCCCGGACAGCGGAAAATTGTATGTAGGTACTACCAAAAAAACATTCAATCAAAGGATGCAAATATTTACCTGAATATATTTGAGTTCTGCAGGAGATATGTGGGGATCCAATTCTGGACCTTCCTTGACAACAACCCACCAGATGCCGAACCAAATCGTGCCGATGACACCTGCAATCAGTATTAGGTATTATCAAACAATATAATTTCCTTGTTCCTACATACTGCCCAATCAATTCAAGTAGACCTTTGCTAGTGTAGTAGTCAGGGCTGGGCAGTATTTGAATTACTTGTAATTGAAATACGTATTTGAAATACAAATACGTATTTTGTATTTGTATTTCAATTGCCTGATGCTGAGGTATTTTGTAATTTGTATTTCAAATAATTGTGGCTTCAAAATACATTTTCAAATACATTTAGCGACCTTAATAATGATAATGAAAAATAAACTGACATAGATAATACATAGACTAAAAACGCTAGAGACCAGAGCAATATATTATGTATGTTAATATTTAGAGTTGGCAACACGTCCTGTGTTATAATAGCACTGGTATTGTACATTTTCTATCATATTATATTATACTTGTCATTGCTTTGTATTGTACATTTTTGTGTCATAGTATTGGATCAAGCGCTATAGGAATAATTTGACAGAATACTAGATTATTTTTAAGTTAATTACAGTAGAGCGCACTTGAAGTGAAATAACACAAAACTGCGCTATACAAATGTCGTGTTATAATAATAATTATTATTATCTAACACCTGGGTCCTATACCACAAAAATTTACAAATGAAGCGGAGATGAGATGTGTATTTTGAGCAATATGGTCAATTTTTGCACGTCTCTGTTTCCCTCTGCTTAACTTTGCTTCTATGCAAACGCACCCTTATATAAGGGCACTTACGACAATTTATTGCAACCAAAGGTTCTACCAAAACCAAATGTATTACAAATACACGACTTGAAAGTATTTTGTATTTCGTATTTTAAATACATAAGAAAAAGTATTTTGTAATTTGTATTTTAATTACAGCAAAGCATGTATTTTGCCCAGCCCTGGTAGTAGTGTACTAGTTGGAAAAAATAACGACCATTTATCCTTTTAATCCCTGAACTTTGATACAAAATCAAATTTAATAAAAAAATCCTCATTGTACAAATAACATTATAAAAATACTACATTCGGTCTGTAACTCGGGTTTAAGCATTTTTGGGCAAGAGGGGACTGCGGTCGGGTGTTATAAATTCCAATAAGTCAACTTTAAATAACTTGCTTTCCGGGCAAAAGTTTCCTGGGTTCGAGTCCCAGAGGTGTCAATATGTTTTTCTGATTTTTCTGTTTCCAGATTTTCGATTGAGTTTCGCTTATATTGTCTTAATTTATTTAAATATTACAATTTGAGGTTTTACTCATAAAATTAAAATAAAAAAATAAAATAAAAACAAGTCAACTTTTTTTAAACTTTAGTTACTATCGGTGTGCACAAATACTTTCAAACGTGTCCTCTTTAAAATGATTTTCCTAGAGTGTGGCATTTTGAAAATCGGAATTAGAGCGCCTGCAGGGGAGAGACTTTATACAAATCCATTACTGTGTATGGAGGTGTGCAATTTTACCAAACCGTTGCTGTCACTGTCGCTTTTATCCTCCCCCCCCCCCCCGAATACTAACCGAAAGGGACAACTGCAAGCAACTCAGGCTGATAATACCAAATAAAATCGTCAAAACGAGGTTTTCTATTGCCATTTTTCTCCTCCAATACTGGACAGATTGTTCACATTTTTTATCAACTGTTTAAGGGCGTTTAACCAGCCAGCAGCCGAAAATCAATTATAACTCAATATTGATTTTATTTCATTCCAAATTTGATTTAATTTATACCTTCATCCAAAAATGCTGAAAGGCGTGATGATAAAACTAATAAAATTATGTACTTTTTATAATTATTTTTGATCATAAGTATTTATCATTTTTCAATAATGTCTAAGCAAAATAAGAATGTAAAAAATCTGAAATATATTAGTTCGTAAGTGCGCAAATAAATACACATACGGACCAATTTTCATCAAGAAACACATGTACGTATATATTTTTAATGATTTTATTCAAACTAAAATTAAAATTTTCTAACACAAGTTTCCCAGATAATGTATTGATTTATTTTACTGCATGATTATATTATTTGAAATGGGTGTTGTATAATACAAAATCTTTTTAGAAAAATTAACAAATCTGCCAACGTCCTATGGTATAACTTCATTATACTAAAAATAAACATTTTTCTCAAAATTTGAAACATACGTTTACTAGATAAAAGAACAATCTTTCGAAATCAATTTATAATTTTTTGTGGAAAAGAGTCAATACGTCTAAAATCTGATTTAAAAAATGACATATTCCCGGTTTTCTCTGGTTATTAACCCTTTTAAGAAGAAATTTTTCTGTTTTGCTTTTTTAAAACTACGTTGTCTAGTTCGTGTACTGAACGGCTGTTGATGGCGTTCAAACCAGGCAATTCTAATCATTTCTTTAGGGTCTTAACTCCTATAAGAAGTAATTTATCAAAAAAGCATACCGAAACTCTAGGGGTCGATATCTATATTATATTAAAAAATATTTGCACTAGTTGCAAAATCCAGAGAGGAAATACGTTTGTGTGGATAAAATGCCGCCCGGTTTCCTCTGAATATACTAATCAATGAATGAAATATGTGGTGTGCGTCGTAAAAATTATTAAATTATTAACAAAATCTTTTCTAATGTGGTAAATTTAAATAATATTATATTGTTATTTTCCAAGTAAATTGAAATTTTGTGTTTCAGTTAGTGTTTTTTTAACGTAATTTTTTTACGTTCTTTCCACTGCTGAGAGATAATAATAACATTATTGAAAAATTATAAATACTTATGATCAAAAATAATTACAAAAATTACACAATAATTTAAATAATTTAATAGTTTTATCGACTCCAGTTACTAATATCTACAGCAGTAGAGTAGCGTGCCTTGGAGGGGCCCTGTATCAAAATTAGTTGGGGGGCCCTAATGAAGGATAAAACAAAATAAAATAAAAAGAAACAAAAGGCGTCTCTAGCCCGGGGGCCCCGTATCATTGATACGGCTGATACGGCGGTAGCTACGCTACTGATCTACAGCCTGTATGTCGGACGAATATCTAGAACTCATATGTTGAACTAATATCTACGAACTTCAGAGTGTTGACTAATATCTACAGAGCGTAGGTTGAACTAATATCTACAGAGCCTAGGTTGGACTAATCAGCTAAATGTGTCCAATAGTCCGATATTAGGGATTTTTACATACATACTTACATAAATTAAGTTTTTTAAACTGCATACGCAATATTACGTTATTCCAATATGCTATACATAATTGCAAATCCAACCTCTGCCAGTACTGTAGATATTCGTCAACACTTTGGTCCTCATAGATATTAGTCAACAGTTTGAGCTGTAGATATTCGTCAACACTTTGATTCTCATAGATATTAGTTCGATTTTTTCAGTTTTTGGAATTCCTGTAGATATTAGTAGACGCCTCCGTTTTATCATCATGCCTTTCTGCATTTTTGGATGTAGGTATTAAATAAATCAAATTTGGAATGAAATAAAATCAATATTGAGTTATAATTGATTTTCGGCTGCTGGCTGGTTAAACGCCCTTAAACAATTGATAAAAAATGTGAACAATCAGTCCAGTATTGGAGGAGAAAAATGGCAATAGAAAACCTCGTTTTGGCGATTTTATTTGGTATTATCAGCCTGAGTTGCGTGCAGTTGTCCCTTTCGCTTAGTATTCGGGGGGGGGGGATAAAAGCGACAGTGACAGCAATGGTTTGCTAAAATTGCACACCTCCATACACCGTAATGGATTTGTATAAAGTCTCTCCCCTGCAGGCGCTCTAATTCCGATTTTCAAAATGCCACACTCTAGGAAAATCATTTTAAAGAGGACACGTTTGAAAGTATTTGTGCACACCGATAGTAACTAAAGTTAAAAAAAAGTTGACTTGATTGGAATTTATAACACCCGCCCGCAGTCTCCACAAACACACGATTGTTATCAGCACCAAAACATGAAAGGCGGTGTCGCTGTATTTTTTTCACAGTATTTTAAAGTCAACATTCGATACACGAAGTAAATTAATATAAACATCCATTTTCTTCTTTGCACGAGATTCGTTTTTTCTTTGACAGGAAGCCACAAACCAAAAATGTGTGTATTATTAATTCTTAGTGTGCCTTATATCGCCACGAATATTGGTAATAGTCATAAAAATCGCTCGACAAACGTAGTCTAGAGGTCACGATTTCAAGTGCAAAACTGGTTTTTATTTATTTTGTGAATAATTTTACAAGAAAGAAAAAAGTTAATCATTGGAATCTATCGCAAATAATTTATTATATTTTATAAAGTAACTAGCGACTAGCGAGTACCCGGCATGCGTTGCAATGCCACCCAAAGAAATAAATTTTTTCTCCCTGTGTGTCCTTTCTCATGCGTCCCAATCATGCCCCATTCCCCTCCCGGCTCACCTTCCTCCCTCCCGTGTCCTTCCGTTCCGCAAACCCTCGCGTTCCCCTCCTCCCATCCCGCATTCGATTTTCACCATCCCCGCTTTCCCTTCTCTCACATTCCCCCTCCCGCGAACCTCCCTCCTTTGTCCCCTCCCCCCTCCTGGAATTCCCTCCCCTTCCCTTCTCTCACTGTCGCTAAACTATATGAAATACCCCCATTTTTATCAAACTGGCGCCCCACCTATTACAAAATATTTTATACAAATTTCACAATGCCAGAGCTCATCAGTATATAAAGAAACCTTCGCGGAGGTGCACACAACAAGTCACTAAAGTTTCATCGCAATCGGATGAATAGTGTAGGAAATAATTCATAACGCCAGAGCTCTCTATTACATAGATATATAATGCTTTGAGTACTGACATAAAGTCAAGTAATTCTAATTCTCTTTTTATAACACCTGTACAACATTGGATTAAGTACTTTAAAGAATTCCTGAGTTCTTAACACTACATTTTAATTATTAATTTTTGCATTTCAAAATTTTAATTTCCATTTCCATTTTTATTTCTTTTTTTCTTTAAAATGTTGTTATTTTTTTTCTCTTAATTTTTTCACCAAATTTTATTTATTTTGTAATTTTAATTTATTTACTTATATGTTTTAATTTATATATTTGTATAGAACACTTGAGTTCTTAACATTTAATCTTTATTATTAATTTTTGTATTTCAAAGTTTTAATTTTCATTTTTATTTCTCCTTATCTTTAAAATATGATCTTTTTTCTCTTTATTTTTCACTTACTTTTAAATATTTCATAATTTTTATTTAGTATATTTAATCATCTGTTTTAATAAAATAGTATTTGAATTAATTTAAATAAATATTAAATATACAACTACCATAACCAGTACTACCAGTGTGGTAGCCAAAAAAAACAAATATCTGTAACTAATAAAAAATTTATGTACTTATAAAAAAAAAATATATATATATATATAGAAACCATCGCCGGCATGCGCACAACAAGTCACCAAAGTTTCATCGCAATCGGATGAATAGTGTAGGAAATAATTTCATAACGCCAGAGCTCACTATTACATATAGAAACCATCGCGGGCATGGCACAACAAGTCACCAAAGTTTTATCGCAATCGGATGAATAGTGTAGGAAACAATTCATAACGCCAGAGTTCACTATTACATATGGAAACCATCACGGGCATGGCACAACAAGTCACCAAAGTTTCATCGCATTCGGATGAATAGTGTAGAAAATAATTCATAACGCCAGAGCTCACTTTATATATAGAAACCCTCGCGGGCATGCGCACAACAAGTCACCAAAAGAAATATTCATTTTTCATATATTAAGGATGCATCCATCAATCCATCAAATTTTTAAAGTTTTACGTTCTGCGAAAGTTCTTTTCAAGTTCTGTGATTATTTCAGTTTTCTGAAGGAACTGGCCTATAATGATATAATAAAAGAACTTGAAAAAAAAATTTATGAATTGTAAATTTTTTTAAACCAACCCGTCCTTATATCAACAATTTTATTTCAATTCTGCTCAATGGAAACGTTAGGAAAACTTTCAATTTATGTAAAGCATAGGTTTTTGTATTTATAATGTAAACCAATTCGTAATAAAGGATAATCGAAAATAGTTATTTACCATTAATCTTCGCCTTAAAGAAAACATTCCCGGGTTACATGAAAATATTAAACAAAATTTCTACTACCATAATTATAAGCGGAAAATGTTACTTCTTCAATGATAAAGGATTTAGCGAACAGAGGAATTGAAACCGCGACCGACACGGCGCGCGTGTGGATGGGAACCCGACGCATTTTCCACTTAGCTACTAACCGATTATTTACTAATTAAAACTAGTCATAATTTTTCAAAGTTATGCCTTTGAAATTGAATCATTGGAACAGTATTCATTACATTCAAACAAAGAAAAATAAACTAAATAAATTGATTTAAAAAAATATTTTTGTGTTTTGACATATCTAATGAAATATAACAATTACTTTGTTTATATTTAATTTTTTTAATACCGACCGGTTTCGCTTAACGCAAGCATCGTCAGGGTATAAAATAAAATAAATTTTAATTTAATATTTAAAATATAATTTAATTTTAAATATTAAATTAATTTCATACCCTGATGATGCTTGTGTTAGGGGCCATCCATAAATTACGTCAGACGAATTTCATGATTTTTTGACCCCCCTCCGTCTCTGTCACACATCGTCACATTTGTGAGATCCCCTCCCCCCTGGTGTGACGTCACATATTTTGCAATTTTACATCGAAAAATAATCAAAACAGCAGTTCAAAATTTTTTTTCATGTGACGTCACAGAGCTGATGACCCCCCCATACCCCTTGTCACATAATGTCACACTTCTCCACTCCCCCTCTTAAGGTGTGACGTAATTTATGATGGCCCCTTAAGGGGGGGTTTAGTTTTAAAGACGAAAAAAAGGCATACTTTTATGTTTTTTTTTGAGATATGAATAATGTTGGTTTATTTTTTTCATATAGGTACACGTTATAGTAAAACATCTGAAGTATCTTTGAAAAAAAATTCAATTAAATATATCAATAAATAAGTCCGTGAGAGCTAATCTCCGGAGGTGCCTCGAAAAAAAATTGTTATGCGGTGAACACCATAACTTGTAACCGGATTATTTGAAACAATGTTTTTCTAGTTTTTTTCTAATTTTTATTATTTTTGACAGAAAAAAAATCGAATTTATTATTATAAAATGAAAAAAAACGTTAAAAAAACTCTCTCTGATTACCTGTTGATTTATGTGTAGAAATAGTGTATAAAATTTCAAAAGGATCGGTCAGGTAAACTTTGAGGTATGACGTTCACGAACTTCAAAAATTTTTGGCCGTGAAAATCTAAAGTCGTACCTTCAAGAATTTGTTTGCGAGAAAATCGATTTAAAGTTTTTTTATACTCGAAATATACTTGAATCGAGCATTAGAGTCGGTCGCTTGAAACGCTACTGTATCTCGATAGTTTGGCTCCGATTTACTTGAAGTTTTGACACAATACTCTCGACATGTTGTCCATTCAGAAAAAAAATTAAGAAATGCGGTTTTAAAACCTTACCTCCCCCCCGCCCCTTAAGCGAAAAGGGTCAGTATTAAAAAATATATACATGAATCTCGTGGTTATAAACAAAGTAGTGGTTTTATTTCATTAATGTAATAAAATTATGTTGAATTTTATCACTGACGCAAAACGTATCAAAACAGACAATCTATTTGTGTTGTCTAAATATTTGCTTTGGAAAAAATTACAATAACTGAAGGTCATGTTTACCATGTAGAGTAGATAACAATATTTTGCTTTAATTTGCATCACAGAAACCCGGAAACGTGAATACACGCAGTGTCAGAGATTTTAGTTGATTCATAAAAATAAATACCTATAGCCCAGATTCTGACCCAGTTAACAGTACTGGATACCATAAACATATTCTTGGGCTGGGATTTAACATACTGCCTCCCGTCATTTTTAATCAATTGAAGGCGACTGCGACTGGTATAAATTAAAGTGATATTGGATAGGTAACTAATTAATAACTAATAACTCATTCTCATATTTTACATGAATATAATTTAAATAATGTTAAATTAACACCAGTATTACAAATTCGCGACTTGGGAGTTATATTCGATTCAAACTTAACATTCACACCACATATAGATAATATAACTAATAAGGCTTTAAAGATTCTTGGCTTCCTTTGTAGAACCCTAACTGATTTTAAGTACTTGGATTGCATGAAAACACTCTACATTTCATTAGTTAGATGTCAAGTAGAATATAATTCACATATTTGGTCCCCTTTCTATAAAGTACACTCTAACAAAATAGAATGAGTTCAATACAAATTTCTTAGGTACTTAAATTTCAAACTCAAAATTCCAATAGAAAACATTAATTATTTAAGTTTAATGAATCGACTAAATTTAATTACGCTGTCTGACAGAAGAATCATTTCAGACCTAATTTTATTGTACAGAATTATGAACAACCTAATTGACAGCCCTGCCATCGTTGCTACTATTAAACTTCATGTACCGACAAGGAATACTAGACAAAATATAACATTCTTTTGCAACACATACACAACTAACTATCTATCACACTCACTTACCAATAGGATGCATTATTTAGGCAACAAGTTTGGTGTTATTGTAGATGTATTCGCTGATTCCCTTTACATTCTAAAATGCAATTTAAGCTAACACTTTGTGGAATCCTACAAATTATTGTAACATGGGTATAATATATTTAACGATTTGATTTGTTATTGTAATTTTTATATTGTTTATATTATATTTTGTTCTTTGTTATTGTTAAATATTACATTGTTTATATTATATTTTGTTCTTTGTTATTGTTAAATATTACATTGTTTAAAATATTTCACGGTTTTCCACAAGATTATACAAGTGGTTTTTTGATTTTTTTTTTTAAACTTCTTGTATATTCTTAAAAGTTTTTTCACTTTTATAACTTTTGGTATAAATTCTATGTATGTGTAATCCTCGATATCTTAAATATTATTTTCTAATCTATGTAAAAGCCCCTAAGGGCGTATAACAACAATAAATAAATAAATAAATAGGTAAAACGCGAAATACGAAATAAAAACTGCACTCGTCAGTTGTTTCGCAGAAATTTACGTGTGACGAAGTCATCAAATGGTCATTCAGCGCAATTTTGTTTTTTGACAGTTGAAAGGTCCACTCTTAAGAGGAACTCTGTGCGGCCTATTTCATAATAATTTAATTTTGGATTGACGACGATACCAAATTAATAAAAAAAAATTAACCAAATATACGGCGATGTGAATCCAATTTTCGATTTTTGCTTTAAATTATAAAATATAGGCACCAAAAGATGACGATTTATACATGAATTTAGGAGGCAACTTTGTAATTTTTTTCTGGCTAAATGTATACTATGTATTTAAAAAAAAAACTTCATACCCTGCCTCAGGATTATGATGAAGTATACGATAAAATTTTATTTTGCACTGAAAAGAGTTTTGTTCGGGTCAAAAAAAATATATTAATCCGAAATAATGAAAATATTATTACGCAAAATGATTAACGTAATGTTTTCGACCAGTATTTTAATATAGATTGAACAATTGCGTAATATATTCTTTTTAGGTTTTTTAGTCTTATAAATATATAAATACTCCTAATTCTTTTGAATATATGTGTTTTCCATTTAAAATGTTGGTCTATGTAATGTACACCAACATATTTAATTTTATTATTATATTTAACCTTATTCTTTATTCTATGTATTATATTTATACCTTACACTCAAATACTAGGCAACATTATTCGGTTGAAGTGCGTGCATGAACCTTGTGTTAAAACGTATTATTTGTATTAAGTTTGTGATATTTTTATGAGTTACTTACCAAAGACATAGAAGATACTCGGCCAGCCAACAGTGGTGGCCAGAAATCCGCTGAGAGGCATGGACACTACGGTACCGACGTAGCTGCCACTGAAGGCGAGTGTGGCTAGGCGGGAGCGCTCGAGCGGGGGCGCCCATCGGGCCCACACGGCGTGGATGCAGGGGTAGGTGACCCCCTCGAACAGGCCCTCCACCACGCGCACCGTGATCAGCAGCGAGGTGCTGAAGTGCGCCAGCAGGGGTGTCAGCAGCGTGAGGATGGCTGTCATGCCTATCCCGATGCCGAACACCCTGGAACCAATAACGCGTACCTATTAGGAAAGGTTTGATATGGGTAGGTCAGAGCCGATCTCCCAGACCTCCCACAATTTGTTGTCGGGATAGCGAGGCGCAAAAGGGCGCCAGTTAAGTAGCCAATGCTTAATTTAAATTTAATTGAAGGCCTCGGCCTCCGTGGTTGAGGGTAAGGCTCTCGACTTGTAATCGGAAGGTCGCGGGATCGAATTCCGGTGTCGGCAAAATAAATTTTATTTGATTAATTTGTGTTATTTCACAATTAATAATTAATTATATACTCGTAGTATAAATGCGGCACGTTCCGAAGCGGAAGATTCTCTCAGTATTGCCCTGGTGTAAGACCACCAATCAGAATTGAAACGTCGTTTGAAATGGCTTTAGCCGTGTTTGGTGACTAGATCTGAATAGCCAGGTACTTCCCCACCTTCCTCTTCCTCTTCTCCTTCCCCTCCCACTTACTTTCAGCCTCACAATATACCCCAATCAGGGATGCCATAGTCTCACTGGCTCCAGAAGGGAGCAGATGGGACCCTTGTGAGGTATTCACATACAGGAATGCTCGATATTAATACCTTAGAACTTAGAAGCCCGCCGAAAAATATTTTTAAGGAAACATTTTTTTAAGCTGATGAACTTCTTCTTTTCAGAATGCGCCATTAAACAGAGCAATTCAACTGCTTAACGATTCTGCATTGAGCATCGACATCTTCAATGTTACCTATACGGAGTTCAGTCAATCTTTTGACATACGTCACAACATAGTGAAACTGCCCCCCACGGACTTTCTTTTCTTCTTTTAAATTTTGTAATCTTCTCCGTTATAATTTGGTGTATAATTGTTTTGTGGAGAACCTGAAAAAAAATTTTAAAAAATAGGCGAAAATTAACGCTAAATCACCATTTTCGATTAACCTTTGCCACGAATCGGTTTACATTATAAATACAAAAAAATATGCTTTGGACAGATTGAAGCTTTTCCTACCGTTCCCATTGAGTAGAATTAAAAGAAAATCGTTAATTGTTATATTTAAAAAAAAAAACAAACGTATAGTACTAAAAAAAAATTCATTAGGAATGTATGACCGTGTATAAGTAACTACTTTTTGAAAATATAATTTATGTCAATCATCTGTGACAGTTTCCATTAAAGTACTTAGGGAAAGTACCAGGCTATTCAGATTTGTCACCAAGTCACCAAGCACGGTTAAGGCCATTTCAAGCAACGCAACCTAAGTCTTTCACCAGGGCGATATTCCAATCCGATCTTCGCTGAACAGACAGGGAAAGCTGCCTGGCTGGACAACATTGTGAGGGGTTGTAAGAAAGGATTTGTACGGAGATGAAGAAGAAAAGACAGAAGCTGATCGTTCATTTCATTTAGCACATAAAATATTATGTGTGACGTCAATGCAATGGAAATATTAAATATTCCCCGTGAAGACCAATAAATTAATAACCATAGATAACAATAAGTTCCTAAGATCATTTATCATGGATAATCTTTTCTTTGAATGAATTTTGTCAAACAATAAACGAAAAACAATTCAAAATCAATAAATACGATCGATTGTAATTAGAAATCATGCGAAACAAGTTGAATTGCACAACGTTTTGTTTATGACTACTTTATTTTATCAACAATAATTATAATTACAAGTGAAACAATACGAAATCCATTCGTATCGAATCAAGGCATAAACTCGTAAAGAAATTGGAAACGTGGGTGTGCATTTTTTTAAAGTGAAACTTCTTTAACACCGTTGTGATTTTAAATTCGGATGAAACGGAAATGAAGCATTACAGTACCTACGAAGCCTCAAACTGCGCTCATTGGCCGCTTTGATTATGATGTTACTTTTCAAGGCTCTTATTGGTTGAGATTATTGAAACGGAAATGACACTTTAAAGTACCTACGAAGCGTCATTGCGCTTATTGGCCGCTTTGATTATGATGTCACTTTTCAAGGATCATATTGGTTGAAATTGTTTTGGTTAAGTTTCACTTCTACTGCACTCGATTTTTTTTTATTAGTTCCACATAGGAGGCCCTGAGGAAAATAATTTCCCTCCAGGCCTACGTCATCTTTGGGGATACTGTGTGAAGCAAGGGCAGATTTAGACCGTATTTTTGTGTACTGTGGAAATTCCATCACAGTACATACTTAGAAGCTAAGTCTTTATTAAACTTTAATTTTTCTATTGTTTTGACACTTTCATAAACCTTCCTTCACACTGTAGAAATAAACTGAAGTATGATACATCAAGTTTATTTAATAGTAATTGTTGATTTTTTGCGCGTACGCCCCTTGTGCTCCCCCCCCCCCCCCCCCCCCAGAAAAAAATCCTAACAGTAATTGTCGAATTTTTTGCGCGTCCGCCTCTTGTGCCCCCCCAGAAAAAAATCCTAACAGTAATTGTTGATTTTTTTGCGCGTCCGCCCCTTGTGCCCCCCCCCCTCCCCCAGAAAAAAAATCCTAACAGTAATTGTTGATTTTTTTGCGCTTCCACCCCTTGTGCCCCCCCCCCCTCCTCCAGAAAAAAATCCTAACAGTAATTGTTTATTTTTTTGCCCGTCCGCCCCTTGTGCACCCCCCCAGAAAAAAATCGTGGATCCGCACTTGGTGTGAAGGGTATTTTTAGGGAAATGAAGGAGAGAAAATTCTACGAAGGAAAATAGTATGACGGGAGGGTAGGTATCTGAGGGGGTTAGTGTGTCCAGACGGACGAATGAATTCATCCCTTCCACTGCAGTCCTAATCCTGCCGAGAGTCCTGCTTGAAAGGTAAAAAGTTTTCCCTCAACCACTCTCCCGATCCGGCCTGCCACGCAGTTGGTGGGCAAACGTACCGCCGCCAAGATCCGGACAAACCTGACCCTATGAACCCGGGCACCCTTGCTAGGTCACCAAACGTAGCGAACCACTTGGGGTGACCTATGGCAGAGGTGTTGGTTATCCAATAAACGGTTCCCTAGGCGGCGTTACTCTAATTGTGTACGCTGTGGTTATGGTTTTGTTTGGTATTATTAAATACCTACTCACTTGTTGCCCCCTAATCTCGCTGCGAGCCAACCTCCGGGCAGCTGGGTGACGATATAGCCATAGAAGAAGGAACTCAGCACCAGGCCTTTCATATTGCTATCCCAATCGAACTCTGGTCCCTGGAAAGTCAAAACCATTAGCAACATCTTTGACAACCACGATAAACTATTAGATCTGTAATTTCAAACCTAAAATCAACCTCAAAAATTCCTAATAATAAATTGGTATGGATATCAAACGAATATATTTAGTGTCTATTTTTTTTACTTATACGCCGGTAAACACAGAATATAGATGCCGCCTTAGTCATAATAGCAGATATTCCGTGATTATGAGTAAGGCGGAAGTAGTTTTATTCTGGATGCTATTGAAGGAAAATGTGTTTTATACTTTGGTTATTCGGCGGTACATCCTCTCTGCCCAACCAATCGGGTATACTTAATTATATACATATACCATATTCCCTATTTTCCCTAAATAGATTGCATATTGGATATAAGTATGTGGGGGGGGGAGGCAACTGTCGGGGGATCAACTGTCATGGATTCGTTCTGTTTCTATGAATAGCAGACCTCGCGTCCAAAAATGTATGTATCTAATTTTCTGTCATTTATTAAATTAAATTTCTTCTGAAATCATAAAATTTGTAGGTAGGTACTTAAATAAATACCGTGATATGTTTTATGAAATTTTTATATTTCGATTAGAAATTATTACATTTCTAAAGAAAAGTCTCATTCAATGACTATTTAATCCTTTTGCAAACTTTCTTTAGGCAGGTAGGTGTAACATAATATTGAATTGAATGATTTGACAGATCGTAGCATCCACGCTCATACAAACTGTGGCAGAATAAAAAGGTAATATCCAAAATGGCCACCATCTTGAAATGGAAACGGTTCACACAAACAAAATTGTAGACATGAAATTCCTAACGGTCTAGTTAAAACGCTAGGCTCAATCAAAAATATGCGCATGCAATCAATAAATGTTGTGAAGTAGATAAAAAAAGGGAATTTGGAAGTTCTGAAGATTCCGATTTTCACAAAATTGTTTCACAGAAATTCAAATACAACATTCTTATTAAATGGCCATTCAGTAGTGCCATTGGTTTTTTTTAGAGCAGAAGAGGACAACTATCATTTTGTTAAGCTTGTCAGCTTAGGGAACGTACCCATACTACGTGACACGCTTAGGGGGGGGGTCTTCAAAATGTCACGCTTGGTACAAATGAGCGGCTGGTTGCTTAGGTTTTTGGTCACCGGGGGAGGGGGGGGGGGGGGGGGTTAAAAATTGCAAAAAGTTGGTCACGTAGTATGGGTACGTTCCCTTATTACAATTTGATAGAAAGCTGAATCGCAGAATCAGCGTTTAACGGGGACCTGGTAAATAGAAAAAAACAAAATGGCGTTGAATGGCCATTTAATGACAATGTTACATTTGAATTTCTATGAAACAAGCCGCCCTAAGTAGATACTTCCCAAGCATCCCCTTCCTCATCTCTTGTGCGGTAATCTGGTAATTTATTTATTTATTTATAACATTAGCCTTTAGGCTTTTACATAATGTAATATAGTATAAGCAACAACTGAAAAATATAGCTCTAGTGAGCTTGTAAAACATTAAGAAATAGTTGAGAAAGACATATGAAGTTGTGCAGATAACAAATCAAAAATAAATATTACGATATTTTAATATTACAATAATTATATATAATACTAGCTGGACCCGGCATGCGTTGCTATGCCATTTAATAAAGAAATTGATCCTCCCTGAGTGTCCTTTCCCATTCGTCCCGTTCCCCTTCCGCCTCAACCTTTTTTCCCCCTCCCCCCCTCCTCTCCCATCCCGTTTTCCA
The DNA here is from genome assembly GCA_917880885.1 of Limnephilus marmoratus. NCBI lineage: Eukaryota > Metazoa > Arthropoda > Insecta > Trichoptera > Limnephilidae > Limnephilus > Limnephilus marmoratus. Next base: position 19,189,988 of record OU862908.1, read on the forward strand.
TACATTCAGTTTTCAAACCTCGCGTGCCACCGATAGCAATTTTTTTATACAAATTTCATAATGCCAGAGCTCACCAGAAGTTTTATAAAAACCTTGTCCTGACAATAACAAACACACAAAAAAAAGAATTATCCAATTTGGTGCAGTCGTTCGAAAGTTATGCGCTTAGCAACACATTCAGCGATTCATTTTTATATATAAGAAGATATATGCAAATAACATAACTTAAAGAGGCATGTTGAAAATGTTTAATGGTAGGTCTTTACTTATATTTTAATAAGTAAAATATATTTCAAGCTGAGAAGATACTATAGGAAACAAACCTTATTTCCAATGAAACAATAAAATTAAGAAAATCTGTGAACAACATATAATAAGACTAGCCACTTAATAAAAAAATGCTTAAAAAATGGGGGACTGATGTATACTCACATATGAGAGGGTTCCATTTGGAAGAATGAGGGTTCTGTTCTCCGTCATGGCCACAACAGCGATGGACAGGTTGACCCTGAGGGCGTACACGTTGAAGAAGCCGAAGAAGGCCAGCACGGCTACCACGTAACGTCGCCTCTTCCAGAACTTCCAGGTCGGGGCTTCCTGGTCTGCGTGGACATTGCTAAACAAACAACACAACTAAGTGAGGCACTGTGGAAATAATCGTTTTCATGACAACGGGTATCGTTAAAAATACGGTAAACCATTCAAACCAACGTCATCCTAATCTAACCATGCGAACATAACCTAAAAACGAGGATCCACAATGAGTGCAGTCTCTACTGCAAAAGTGCTAAAAGCGGATTGTCGCCGTAACTCTACACAGTTACCAATAAAATTATATCAAACGCCTGCACCACAAACATAATTGAATTCATTGGTTCTGTTTACAGGAAGCCAGCACAAAGCCAGCACAAAACCAGCACAAAGCCAGCACACGCTACCGACTAGCTAAAGAGCAAAATTAAGCGTCTCCCTTCAAGCATTTATTAATTTGTTTTCTAGTTCTCGCGGCTCAGCGCGGCGTGCGGGCTGTATGTGGACGGAGATAGGTCTTAGAAACTTAAAAACAATGAAATTATTACTGATAAATTACTGCAATGATGTACGCTCTTCCTCCAACCACACGCCTACCAGAATAAGCCTACGTGTATGATAGTATTAGTAACAACGTAATGCAAAACTTATTTTATATATTGGTGGTTACCATTTCTTTAGTAAAAACAAAAATTGCAAAAAATAATAAATTAGATAAGTACATTGCAAGCAAGGTCGATCAGGGGCGATTCTATTACAGAATCAAAAAGATTCCAGGATTCAAATCCCTCGTCGGCAGAACCATTAAGTTAACAGGACTAGGGTAGAGGGACATAGTGAAATGAAGTCGCTAAAAGTGAAATTATCCGTGACTCCAAATAATAAATTCAGAGTGGCCACACTCCCTACTCCGTCGTCTAGAGAAGTCAAAAGAAAAAATATTCAGAGACGAGGAAATGGGTACCCCGCTTCGTGGGAATTCGAGATTGCCAATAAATAAATAGGTAATAAAATTTAAATCCCGTATAAAAATAAAATATAAAACCTACAACTCGCAATTTTTACTTTCATACGTAAAGAGTAAGGATTTCTGCAGATAAAGAAGTTGTTGTTCGCAATAATAACTTATTATCTAATATATTAATAATTAGAATTGAAATTAAAACACTTTTGCACTTTCTTCCATCTTTTTATTTTCACTAGGACCGGTTTCATCCTACTACGGACATTTTCAGACTGGTAGTTGAAATTCTTCTGCTACGGTATTTTTACAAACTTAGGCAGGGTACACAACATTGTCTCTATACATATAATGGATGTTTCTATTTTGTTAATTTAAGGTATTATAAGTTATTTTGTTATATGTAACTTAAATTAACAAAATAGAAACATTCATTATGTAGAGACAATGTTGTGTACCCCTGCCTAAGTTTGTATAAATACCGTAGCATAAGAATTTCAACTACCAGTCTGAAAATATCCGTAGTAGGATGAAACCAGTCCTGGTGAAAATAAATAAGTGGAAGAAAGTGCAAAAGTGTTTTAATTTCAATTCTAATACAATGGAATTCCACCACGAATTAACAGTCCAAAAACTAGACTCATATTAATAATTGAAAAAAATCACAAAGGCAAAAATATTATATCTGTGTGTAAATAATGTTATGGGGCTAAAATATGGCGCAAAGTTATAACGTAATAAATTATAATAAATAACACGGTAATCAACTTAAAACGTAGTCATTATTTATAATGTATCGTTAAAATAAATAAAATCACCAGGAATCGGCTTGTTGGAAAATAGGACGTGCGTTATCGTTCATGGTAAGGCGCACAGTGATAAGGTAAAAGTATTTTTGGTAAACTTATCGTTGGCTTTGTTATATTTATGGTTAATCTAGGAAAGGCAATATTTGGTTTATTGTAAGATATATTGGTTGATAAACAATAATTACAGCTTTCATCTGTTCCCATTTAATGATAATAATATATTATGGAACCTGAACGATGTAATCATTGTATTAGTCATAGGTTCAAAGCTTGTAATCTACTTTGATGCGGTTAATACAATAAGGAGGCAGACAGGGCTCCTTCAAATAATATCTTCTGTTTAGCATGCATACTCAATCTTTCAATTTGGGAGGCGGTTATCGGTACCATTTATTGGATATAACCAACGGCTATGACGTCCTATGTAGATCGTCCCAAGTGAATTAGAATGGGTGTTCGGGTTCATGGGGTGGTTTTTCTGGGGTTTTGGCGGCATGTGCCCACTTGCTGCGTGGTGGGCCTGATTGAGAGAGACTGGTTGAGCGAAGCGCTTTGACCTATCCAGACAGAGTCTCTCGACCCATCGCCACGTACCGCAGTAGGAAGGATGGATTCATACGTCCATCATTCCTACCCACCTCTCATAACTTTTCCTTCCCAGAACTTCCTCACCTCCCTTTCCTTAAAAATACCCTCCACACAACATCCCTTAAGATAACATAGGCCCTAATGGAAATTATTTTCATCAGGGCCTCCTGTGTGGAACTAATGTAAAAAAAACATGCTGCCAAACTGAAAATACAGAAGAGGTAAGATTCTAATACAGAGTAGTAAATAACTGCAGTGGTTTCGTAACTACAGTCTGCAGCATGAAGTTTGCCCTGGGGATAGCTAACCTGCTCTAGGACAGGGCACTAGAAGTGCAAAGCAGAACCAAAAGTTATTTAATTTAAGAGGTAAATAAGATCAGGTGCTAATGTAGGTACTTGAATGTACACACTTTAAGAGGAAGCCACAAGCCAAAAATGTATGTATTCTTAGTGTACCTTAAATCACCACTAATGTTGGTAATAGGCATAAAAGTCGCTTGGCAAACGGAGTCTGGAGGACACGATTTCAAGAGCTAAATTGGTTTTTATTTATTTTGTGAATAATTGTATAAGAAAGAAAAAAGTGAATCGATGGAAACTGTGATAAAATTATAAAGATGTTTCTTATATGCGTTCATATATTTCTAATGATAAAAACACATTTTTTAGAAGTTTACGCTGTATTTTTATAAAGTAACTAGCTGGTCCCGGCAAGCGTTGCTATGCCATTTAATAAAGAAATTGTTTTTCCCTGAGTGTCCTTTCCCATTCGTCCTGTTCCCCTTCCGCCTCCCCTACTTTTCCTGCGTCTTCTTCCCCTCTCGCGTTCCCACTCCGTCACCTCCACCTTCCCTCTCCCCACTCCACTACCCCCCCCCCCTTCACCCGTCCCGCGAACCCCCCTCCCGAGATCCCCTCCCCCCTCACACGTTCCCTTCCCCTCCGGCGTTCCCCTTCCACCTTCCCCGCCTTATATTTTCTCTTTCCAGCTCCCTCGTCCCGCCAACCCTCCTCCCGCGTTCCATATATTCAATCCCAGTACATTCAACTTTTAAACAGCCCGCGTGCTACCTTTTACAATTTTTATTCAAAATTCCATTTTTCGTGTATATTAAATTTGATACCTATTTAAAATATATTCTTGATTCGATTCAAACTATTAGGGGAGTACCTAATTTAAATGAATTTATCAACTTAAAAGATTTTCAAAAATAGAATCCAGATTTAACAATCATTGTTTTGCAAAATGTCATTCTCAAACACGCGGTGCGATAGTCAGCGCCGGATCTGCCATACGTTCAAAAACGTGCAAAAAACCTGGCGCCAACTCCGAAGGGGCGCCGTGAGAAAATAAATATTGTATTAAAAATTTGTTATAATATTCACTGAATCGTTTAAAAATTACCCATAGTACGAAATAATCATTATCTACGCTCTAGCAACACTTTCCAAAGATACAGACTGCGCACGCATCTGGCTTGAATTCAACGATTTACGAATTTATAGTCAGTTACAGAATTTTTTTACAAATTCCATATATTTAGTTTTAACGTAAGATCTATTTTTCCATATATATTTTACCGTCTTTTACGACGAATGAGTGCGATCCAAATTCATTAACCAATCACAGCGCCGTACTTTTATTCGAGAGAACAAACAAACCGACGGCGCCTTTCAAAATGCTTTTGTACGATTTAAGTCTCTAGGAGAAGGGACTTAAAGACCATTTTCTTATGAAATCTTCAGTAAATTCAAAATTCCATTAGCATAAACATCGCACGGTTTGCAAGGTTGCAACTTGTTAACAGTTTCATCATTGATTTGACAGTTGAAGTTCGTTAAATGTACCTATAATTCATTTCTATTAGATTTGTTATTTTACAGTCAGTAATAATCAGTGTAAGCGTCTTTCGTAAGCCGTTGATACCATAGATACGTTCGTGTTTGTTCGCTCAACACAGAACACAGGGGAAATGGAAATGCAAGGTACAAATTTGAGGTTATATTATTAGATTTTTTAATTTATAACTAAATTTCTTTTGGTTGTTAGAGGTTGTGGATTGTGGATTACAATGAATAGAACAATAATTAAAAAAAACTTTCAGGCTTGCAGAATCTAAAACTTAGAATTGAAGAGCATAATGACATAAAAAAAAACTCGTTTCCATTGGGAATTTTTTCATTCCAATTTCTCCAGCACCGATAAAAAATGATGTCCCGCGCACATCATACAATGGTCCCGAGCACATCTAAACAGATATCTATCGCACAAATTCCTCCGGTCGAATTATTAGAAGATAAAAATAACGTTACTGATAGCAGTTTAAATTTAATTCTGTTTTCAGAGCTTGAATTGAAAGATCCCAGATGCTGGCCAAAGTTATCTCAAAATTCCATTAGTTTATTAGTTCAGGAAGGTCCTGTACAATTGAAAGGTTTTGATTTTCCTATTACGAACAAGCGTAAATTTAATACTAAGTATTATTACAAGAAACTGCCTAATGGAGAAGAATTACATAGATCGTGGCTTATTTATTCCAAAACTTTAGATAGGGTTACACCCTTTATTATATGTCTTGATTTTATTTGATAAATTAGTGTAAAAAAAAAATTAAATAAAAAAAAAAAATTGGGGTAAACGAATTTTTAATCAAAATAAAAATGTAAGGGGGGGGTCATCGGTACCTACTGCACAGGGCGCTAGATTTCGTAGATCCGGCCCTGGCGATAGTCGTTAGGTTTTCTGAAATTATCCAATTTTCTGCGCAATTTTCTTACTTTTTCTCTCCGTAAGAACCATCCTCGTACTTTAAGGAATATTCTAAAAAAAGAATTAGCGAAATCGGTTCAGCTGCTCTCGAGATTTGCGCTTAGCAACACATTTAGCGATTCATTTTTATATATAAGAGATGAGAAGATTAACAATTTTATTTTAATTCTGCTGGAAACAGTAGAAAAAGTTTAAATTTATCCGAAGAATAGTTTTTTGTAATAATAATGTAAACCGATTCGTAATAAAGATTAATTGAGTGGAAGATACTCTCAGTATCGCCCTGGTGTAAGACCACCATTCAGAATTGAAACGTTGCTTGAAATGGCTTCTGCAGTGTTTGGTGACCAGATCTGAATAGCCAGGTACTTCCCCACCTTCCTCTTCCCTATCTCCTTCCCCCCCCCCCCCCCACTGCCTTCAGCCTCACAACATACCCCAATTAGGGGATGCCATAGTCCCACTGGCTCTAGACGGGAGCAGTTGGGACTCTTGTGCGGTATTCATGTAAATAAAAAAAAAAAATTGAAAATAGTGATTCAGCATTAATCTTCGCCCTAACGTGTGTCCTAAAGAAGGATCTTACATAGTATCGCGCTTGATAGTAGGCTGAAATTTCATGCTCAAATTGAAATGATATGTAGAACATCATTGAGAATGCAGGCTTTTATTCTAGGCACCGCGAGGAATTTTAGAAACATCCGGGTTCTCATTATATTATTTGATAAAGAGAAGGCTTGAGAGTGGGTTGATAATTCGGAGCCCATAACAGGTGAAATATGAGTCCCTCATGTTGGCAAGTTCAAAAGAAATTTCTAAAAATTCTCCACCTGAGAGCGTATGGTTACTAGTTACTACCCGGTAAATAATTAATCTACGGGTCAGAAAGGATGTGTACATTGTTGCACATTTCTTCAGATTAATTAGTCTTCGTGGATGGTTCGAAAACTCGGCTATCATATAATGGAAAGCATTCATAATTTTTTTGTTCCCCATGGTTATCTGCTATCTCCGTCATCGACAGCTTATCTCTCGGCCTGCAATACTAATTTGCCAATGGTCATGCCATGCCGGTGGGGAGGGAAATCCTAGCCACAAGTTGAACTTTCTGAATAAATATTATTACCTTTAAAAACGGTCTAAAATTGTCCAGATCTGGAATGCAAGTATGAACGAACTAAATAATAAATAAATGAAATAATGAATAATCAAAGAATAATAGAATCAAAGAATAATAGAATCAAAGAATAATAGAATCAAAGAATATAACAATAAAATAATCAAAGAATCGAAGATTTAAAGAATTAAATAATCAAAGAAATATAGAATCAAAGAATCAAAGAATAAAAAAATCAAAGAAATAAAGAATCAAATAATAAAATATTCAAATAATCAATTAATCAAAGAATCAAAAATCAAAGAAACAAAGAATCAAAAATCAAAGAAACAAAGAATCAAAGATTCAAAGAATAAAAAGTCAAAGAATCAAAGAATTAAACAATCAAAGAAACAAATATTCAAATAACCAACGAACAAATAATCAAAGAATCATAGATAAAAAAATTAAAGAATCAAAGAATCGAAGAAATAAAGTATCAAAGAACTAAAGAATCGAAGAACAAAATAACCAAAGAAATAAAGTATCAAAGTTACAAAGAATCAAAGAAATAAAGAATCATAGAAACAAAGAATTAAACAATCATAGAATCAAATAAATAAAGTATCAAAAAATTAAAGAATCAATGAATCAAAGAATCAAAAATCAATAATTAAAAATCAATAAATCAAATAGTTAAAGATACGTTTTAAGATTTCACGGCCAAAAGCATTTTCGTTCATTGTTTTTGGGGTGTTATGCCGTGTTGCGCTACCTCCTTCTTTAGCCAACGTTTCGGACATCGTTGCAGTGTCCATCATCAGGGCAGATCCGGCAGATCCAATAGATGTGTCTGCCCGATCTGCCCTGATGATGGACACTGCAATGATGTCCGAAACGTTGGCTAAAGAAGGAGGTAGCGTAACACGGCATAACACCCCAAAAACAAATAACGCAAATAATTAAAGATCAAATAATCAAAGAATCAAAAAAATTAATGAATCAAAGAATAAAAAAATCAAAGGCTAAAAGAATCAAAGAATAAAAGAATGATAAATTAAAAGAATGAAAGAATGCAAAGATTGTAAAAATGGAGCGATGTAAATTTTTGCAAGAGAGACGTATTATTACGTACCTACATCCTACAGTCCTACACATAATAATTCTCAATCTCATACATTCAACTACGCGCAATTCTTATTTACCTTAGATTTTTATAATAAACACATGAAACGATGTACGTTCATGTAAAGAAAATTGTCAGGTACGCTAGTGTAGGTAAAGAAAATCATCCGGAACTTAAGTACTTATCTACCCCAAGTAAAATCGTCGGGCGTTAGAGGACATTACGCGCATAAACAAAATCGTCGTATATCTACCTACGGATGTTCAGAAGTAAAAACAAAAAATAAGTTAATTATTACGCCTCAGCCGAAACACGTTTCATTTCAAAACTCGTGAGATGATAATCACACCATTTAGGTACCCACCTGTGACCGGTGACTAGTGACTACCAGACTGTGTGCTTATTACTTCCAAGGACTTCACGAATCAAATCGGTTTTAGTGAAAAGAATTTCCGGAGACAAAATGAATAAAATGCAGTATACATGTTTCTTTCATTATCAACTCACATGATAAGTCGATGTACAGGTAAACAATACTTTTCTGGGAGGCTAACTACACACTTATATTTAAAAATACCTATGTAGTTAAGTACAATGTACATATAGCAGAACGATGTCAAATTCGATTGTGATCTGAAGATAACGATTGGTAGGTACTACAAGAACCTAGGTAGTTACCTAATTGATTTGCAACATCCATAATATTATTATTTTGACACGTCATATTGTCATCTTAGTGGATGCTGTTTGGAGTATCTTTTTTGGAGGCGATGGGTCGAATGAGTTAGGCTGGAGAGGTCGAAAGGTCTATCTCAATCAGTCTCTCCCGATCCGGCCCGCCACGCAGTAGGTTGGCAAAAGCATCTGCAGCCAAGACCGAGACAAATACAAACACAATCCGTACGCACCCAGGCACACCTGCTAAGTCATCATTTGGGGTGATCTATGACAGGGGTGTTGGTTTTACAAGAAATGGTTTCCGGGGCGGCGCGGCGGTACCCATCCCCGCATCCCAAATTGAAAAGTATGTAAGATATAAATATAATAATAGACATAATATTTTCTTAGTTCTCCTCACTGAGATCCTATACTGAGGCGAACAAACGACCATTTTGCATAGGGGTTTTCAGCGACTTGTATTAAGTTCAACTTCAAGGTTGCCTATTATTTAAGTTTTTCTGTGATGTACGATGATGTTTTTGTAACTATTTAATTATAAACTATATTTTTTGTAAATCTTGTATAAATGATGATATTTTTGAAGTGAAACTTCCTTAGCCCCGTTAGAGTGATTTGAAATTCGAATGCAAAGGAAATGACGCACTACGGCACCTGCGACGCATCAAACTGCGCTCAAGACTCCTATTGGTTGAGATATAAAACGGAAACAACGATAGGTCTGCGCTCATTAACCGCTTTGTTTTTTTATGGGTCGTCGGAATATAATGCGTAATTTCGCGCCTCGCCGAGCGCGTCCCATAGCGCAGCGGTATAGTGCATCGCAAATCTCAGCGGTCAGAGAAATCCAGCGAACGGAGGTTCGAATCCTACAAAAAAATAAACATGTTTGTTTTTGTAAATCAATATTTAATCTTCAAACCACTTTAAAATAAACAGGCAAAAGAAAGCGTCATCTAGCGACTTTCTAGTTTCACTTCTATCGCGTGTAAATTACACACTCTAATTTATTTAATACTGTTGCGAACTCCCGAGTGCAGTCAATTTAAGAGTACCTATTCGACTCACAAGGCATAGGGACCTATTTCAATGTCAACATTCATAAATTATGCAGCAAACTCGCTAATTCCTCGCCAACACAGTTTAGCAAACGAATATACCAGTGATATCTACATTTTTAATGAAACAAATTCGACGTTTAAGAGGAATATAAACGCTAGAAATATTTCGAATCTCATGCCTGCAAAATTTTAAAATCGAGCGTCTTTTTGCACGAGGCTAGTAAGCGAAAAAGTGGTTTTTATTTATTTTGTGCATAATTTTATAAGAACGAAAAAAAGTTAGAACATAGATAAAGTCAAAAATAGTCTTAGCCGTAAAGGGGTATTTTTTAAAAATTGTTAATTACATTACTTCATAGTTAAGTCATGAGAAAACATTTTTTTAGTGGTTTACGCTTATATTTTTTGTTACGTAAATAATAATTTTATTGTAATTCCAATACATAGATAAAGTAGTTAAAGCTTCAATTTATCCGTAGCATATTTTTTGATGTTCATACTGTAAGCCGATTCGTCGTAAAGATTAATCAAAATAGTATCTAAATAGGATTTCACGTATATATTCATCTTAAATCACACATAAACATTTTTTTTTAAATTTCAAGATATTATTTCTGATAATTTCAGTTTATTATTATTATTTCAAATTTTATTCTATCGTAAACCACTGTAGCGTAAGAAATTATTTTTTGCAACCCATTGTTTATTACTAACACTTGTGAAAAATTGTAAACATTATCTAAAAGCGCCATGGGCGTATAAAAGAGGGAATAAATAAATTTAATATAAATACTAGTCAGTTCTTTTTCTGATAATTCCTTACCAAGATTTTTTGGACTTATTGGATTTATTTATTTATTTTTACTGGGTTTTTTACAGATGTCCTTCTCGTTATAAAAACTCACACAGATTCGAGTACAAACACAAATATATACCAACAATTACAAAAATCCAATCAGACAAATTATACATTTGCATACATCTAAATAATAATTAAAACAATAAAACATTTAAGAATAGAATATTTAATATTAAAAATAGATTTTTTAAATGTTTATATTGAGGGATCAGTAGGGTTTATAGGTTCAATTAGGAATTCCACAGAGCCGAACCCTCTGATATGAAAATATCTGGAGTCGGTGAATTATTTTCCCATTTGGTCTCTGGTAGGTTGACATGTTGTTCTTGTATTGTTTTGTATTTATAATACTTACATAGTGCAATTGCATAGCGTGGATTCACTAGATGATCATTTGGGAAGTGTGTGAAAGGGTTTAGTTTTTCCTGTGGGGAATATTTCACCCGGACATTTAAATCTGGTGCGTAAGAGTTCACTCAAATGACAAATATTATAAAGAGAGGCAAGAGATACAAGAGAAACGAGAGACGCAAATAGAGACACGAGTGATACATAATAAAATTAGCACAACATATTTTTTACCAATTGCAGGATAGTTTTTTTCGAATCCATATAAATTATCGACGATAATTACTTCAGCACACTCTTTCTTATTTTATTATATAGTCGACACGTTTGGGTCAGAGGGCGAAAATAGGCGATATTATTTTTAAATGTAATTCGGGTGAAACATGTTATGGCGTCTTAAAGAATGGGAATCGAGAACATTTATTTCAATATTGCTAAGCCATCATGTGGTATCATGGTGTGGTCATGATATAATCGCCTTCTAATTTTAAGTGTATTAGTTTTGAAGTATTCAAGTCGCACTTTATATGATCGAAGATGTACATGTAGTCCACATTTGAAAAATAACACAATCTTAGCATTTTTTAAACCGATTCTACAATCTTTTCATATTTGCTGTAATGTGGGTTCCAAATAGTGCTTCCATATTCAAGTTTACTTCTAATTAAGAGGAATATAAACGCTAGAAATATTTCGAATCTCATGCCTGCAAAATTTTAAAATCGAGCGTCTTTTTGCACGAGGCTAGTAAGCGAAAAAGTGTTTTTTTTTTTATTTATTTTGTGCATAATTTTATAAGAACGAAAAAAGTTAGAACATGGAAAACCTCAAAAATAGTCTTAGCCATAAAGGGGTATTTTTTAAAAATTGTTTCTTGTATTACTTCATAGTTAAGTCATGAAAAAACATTTTTTTTGGTGGTTTACGCTTATATTTTTTGTTACGTAAATAATAATTTTATTGTAATTCCAATACATAGAAAAGCTAGTTAAAGCTTCGATTTATCCGTAGCATATTTTTTGATGTTCTTACTGTAAGCCGATTCGTCGTAAAGATTAATCAAAATAGTATCTAAATAGGATTTCACGTATATATTCATCTTGGCGTTGTAAAGGGTTAGAATTGATTGAGGATCTTTGAAAGGTTTACATATTCTGTGAATAATTCCCATCACTTTATGAATATAATTAATATTTATATAGTTTGTTTGGTACTGCAAAATAAATTTATATCCGAACTTTAAAACCCTTCAAAAATCGGGCGTATTCTGTCATGGTAAAAATATTTCCGCTTCGCAATTAAATCGCATGTTTTATTAGACAAATGAATTCTAAACGTTATTGTAGCCTCACTTTTTGCCGTTTCATGTAAAAATCTATATACATAAAATCTCGTGTCACGGTGTTTGTGGTCACACTCCTCCGAAACGGCTCGAGCGATTTTTATGAATGTTTTTATGTATATTTGGTAGGTATGATAAAAGGTCGTAAAGTATATTTCATACAAAGTCCCTATCCAAATTGATTTTTTTAATAATATGTATAAATTTAGGTTCCAAGACTTAAATTAAAGACGCAATTTTTTTACAGAACATTGCATTTTAGCAGAAGAGTGTTTCTATATATAATTGTAAACTTGTATAAATTTGTATTAAAAACTTACTAAAGGTGGTGCGCGAGTGGTTTGGAAATGTGTGTATTTCATATATTTTAGCGTCAGGGAAGGTAAAGAAGGAGGTGGGGTTCGCGGGGTGGGTGACGAGGGAGGGGGATGGCGGGGATGGTGGAAGGGGAACGCAGGAGGGGAAGGGGACGCGGGAGGGAAACGTGGACGCATGGGAATGGACATGAAGGGAGAAACAATTTATTTATTTGAATGGCATTGCAACGCATGCCGGGTATCAGCTAGTAATTTATAAAAAAATCACAAATTTTCATAAATTTACTAGCTGAACCCGACCACGCTTCGCTGTGGTTTTGTCTGATTTTAATTATTAGAGGAGTTAACAAAAATTGTCTAGCAACTGTGCATTTTCCAAACATTGCTTAATTGAATATCTGCTGTGACTATGCTGTGTATAATATAAGGGAAGAAAAAAAAACATTCGGAAATTTTTTTAAATTATTTATTTATTCAGACCTTAAATGCTTTTACAATATCACTTTATTATAGATTAGCACCTATTAGTGTCAGCAATTCTTTGTATTTGATCATTTCTGCGTTGCAAAACGATATCGCGAGGATGAAATTCTTCTCCAACCATGACAATTCCCACCTCATTAATTCCCACATCAATTGTTGGCGCATTATATCGACATGCTCACTTGCTGGTGTTTGATCAGCACTAATGATAATTTTATGGCTGTCTGATTGTATGAGATCAATTGCATTTTTGAACATTCGAATTAAATTATTGTTATCATGTAACATTTTTTTCAACTACTCAACAATATTTCTTTTGACTTTATTAGAGATTTGACAGCGTGCATTCAACTGATCATTTTGATCTCCCATGAAATATATTTTTTTAGAAATTTTATGTTGATTGCTGTGAAAAGGAAGCAAAGAACCAGCTCTATGGTAAATTTGTCCCTGAATTTTAAACGTCAGCATAAAATTTTCTGTTATAACGTTAGCGCCAAATGAAATCATCTGAAAACATAAATTGTATTTTCTAATATTTTTGAGGAAATGTTTTGAATCATCAGTAATTCCTTGCAACAAATTTATCAGTGGTGCTATTTGCTGATCAATTTCAGGTAGCTTCACTTTGCCGCTCGCAAAACACATTCCTTGATTTTCTCCTTTAAATTTCATCGCTTTGCAGTGTGGACAAACTTTATCCATTTTACCGATTTGAACAAATTTACATGAGGTATTGTATTGAATATCTGGTTCGCATGAAAAAGCAATTCGATGGTACGAAGCATGGTTATTCAAAAGTTGCACTTCCATTCTTCTTCGACGTTGATCTATTTCTTCTTAACGTTGTTGAGATGAATGTGCTGCTCGTCTTCTTCGCGCTTCTACTCGTAAGCTTTTAAGTCTTTCTTCCCGACGATTCGCCAGTTCTTCTGCTCGCCTCTGAATAATTCTAACTCGAACATGTTCATTATCGTCTAAACGTTCTTGATCAGTGCGGTTTGATCTTCTCTAACGATCTGCGTTTGCGTGTCGAGTGTCGAGTACGACAGCCTATGTTTGAATGTGAGCGAGGCATCCCGCGAACGGCGATCAACTTTGAAAAAACTTACACATCAATCAACTGGTCACAGTTACACTTTTTTGACCCTTTGAAAATTTGTCATATATAATTCGATTTATTAATCTGATTTTTTGTAGGTTTTGCAAAGTTACGAACTGACATTCAGTACAATTATGAGTAAATTTAAAACGCACAGAGAAAACAAATGAGTGAAAATAGTAATATAATTTGTTAGATATAATTCTACTTTTATATCCGATTAAATTCTTTTAATTCCTAATTGTGGGTATCATAAATTTTTGTAACTTTTAATAAAATTAATAAAATGGCAACACTGTCTAGAACCTAGAACTGTCATTCCGTTTTTTTACTATGACAAATTATGAGTCAAATTATCCCTTTCCTTTGGAACTTCCAAATAAAAAGTATGTATAAACGCTCTTCTGCTAAAATGTAATGTTCTGTAAAAATTTTGAGTCAATCCATCGATTACTTTCCGAGATTAGCGAACGCAAACATACGGAACCTAAATTTTTATATATATAGATTTCAATTTGCGATTCGAAACTTTGGTTTCATAAAGGTCGACATTTTACTTCTTTTGTGGTTAACTTTTATAACTGAGAAGTAAAATTATATTCTATATAAAGTGAAAGAATATTATATTTTATATAAAGCGTGGTGTTTTCTCTCTCTAAAACCGGTTATATCACATTTCTCACTATGATGTACGGGAGACACTACGATTTCTATGAGATTTATGTGAGCTGGGACAAATATGATCTCCCGTGATTAAAAGGCAAACACAGCCTATCTTTCGACACACTGCAAGGCACGCCACTGTTAATTAATTAAGTCAGCTCTGTGTCAATGTTCTGCGTGTAGAAAATGACAGGAAGTAACAACGGATTGAAAACGGGTTTTACTACAACATGAATAACACTAATACACGTAAGCTTGTATCGGCCTTGACGGCCGTTGTACTCTGTACCTGTACAGACTGCAGACATACTACTAGACTAGAGAGGCAGATAAAAAATGGCAGATACCCAATAGTTTTGCACCTATTTATGGAACTGTCGTGAGCCAATGTAACTATGGCCAGTGGCGTAGCGAGGGGGGGGGGGGGCGGAACGGCCCGGGTGCCACCCGAAGGGGGGTGCCACTCGACCAAGATATTGCATACACGTCACCAAGATATTGCATACACATGAACACGGTCTGTTATTTCGGTGGGTCTTTAATAGGCGGAATAGCCCATATTCAATTGGGAATGGGTACCGCCGCCCCGGGAACCTTTATTGGATAACCAACACCTCTGCTATAGGTCACCCCAAGTGGTTCGCTACGTTTGGTGATTTAGCAGGGGTGCCCGGGTTCATGGGGTGAGGTTTGTCTAGGTCTTGGAGGCGGATGACCAGGACATACTGAACCCCAGATTCCTACCCACCCCTTAAACCCTTTTCCTTCCCAGAACTCTCCTCTCCTTCCTTTCCTTAAAAAAAACCCTCCACACAGCATCCTCAAAGATGACATAGGCCCTAAGGGAAATTATTTTCCTCAGGGCCTCCTGTGTGGAGCTCATGTAAAAAAAAAAATAATATGTATTCTGAAATTCTCTAGCCCCGGCGGGTGACATCCGCCCCGGGTGGAACCCATGCTAGCTACGCCACTGGCGGCGTGGATTTGATTTGTTTACAAAAACCACAGTTTTATACCAAGATTGCCGACATTTTGCACACTTGACTTTCAAAATAAGTGGAAGGCCTCTGTCTACATAAGATTTCAAAAAATCATTCCCATCCCCTTTAGCAGAATTTTGATACTTGATTCAAAATAATAGGCAATTATTGCGGTCTACATCTGATTTCGAAAAACTCGGCGAAAATCCTGGACAATGTCAGAAACTTCAGCTAGTTTTAAAATAAAATAAAGATTACGCTTCGTCACAAATAAATAAACAAATAAATAAAATAAAGATTACGGTTCCTTACAAATAAATAAAAAATAAAGATTACGGTTCGTCCCAAATAAAGATTACGGTTCATCACAAATAAAGATTACGGTTCATCACAAATAAAGATTACGGTTCATCACAAATAAATAATCAAATTAAGATTACGGTTCGTCCCAAATAAAGATTACGGTTCATCACAAATAAAAAATCAAATAAAGATTACGGTTCATCGCAAATAAATAACCAAATAAAGATTACGGTTTGTCACAAATAAATAAACAAATAAAGATTACGGTTCGTAACAAATAAATTTGCGTTTCGCGAATGTTTATAAGTATAGAAAAATGGAATCGTCAGTGAGAAATTAACAATGCTCGTAAGAAATTATACAAAGAAATATATTAGGTAGATATGTATAGCAATATTGTGTTGAGTACATAGATATTATACATTTACTGTAGATATGGTAAAACAATAGGGGAATTAAATAAGTTATTTATGAGAGTGTTGAGTTTTTGTACTTAGGTTTATACGAGTATGCAGTTTTAAGTGTTTGTTATTATTTTTATAATGATTATAACTTATAACATAAATGATAGGATGTTCTTTACACATCTACCGATTACTGTAATTTTTGAACTTAACAATTATTTACTCACGCCAAAGTAGAATTAAATTGTTTAGCCGTTCGGAATTTTCTCTGTCAAAGACCGTATTATTATACATATATATTATCATGGGTACCGCCGCCTCGGGAAACATTTATTTAGTACACCCCTGCCATAGGTCATATAGTATATTTATGGCATGTTCCAGAGTGGAAGATTCCCTCAGTATCGCCCTGGTGTAAGACCACCATTCAGAATTGAAAAGTTGCCTGAAATGGCATTAGCCGTGTTTGGTGACGAGATCTCAATAGCCAGGTACTTCCCCACCTTCCTCTTCCCTATCTCCTTTCCCTCCCCACTACCTTCAGCCTCACAACATACCCCAATTGGGGATGCCATAGTTTTACTGGCTTCAGACGGGAGCAGTTGGGACTCTTGTGCGGTATGCATATAAAAAAGGGTGCCCGGGTTCATGGCGTAAGGTTTGTCGAGGCCTTGGTGGCGGATGTTTTTGCCGATCTACTGCGTGGCGGGCCGGATTGGGAGGGACTGGTGGAGAGAGATCTTTTGACTTCTCAAGGCGGACTCTCTCGACCGATCGCCCTGCACGGCAGTCGGAGGGATGGATTCATACGATCGTCACTCTTGAACATATTGACCCCCAGATTCTTACCTACCCTTCGTACATTTTTCCTTCTCAGAAGTTCCTCTCCTTCCTTTCCCTAAAAAGCACTCAGCATAGGACAGCATCCCCAAAAGGCCTCGTGTGTGAAGACACAGTAAATACAAATACAAATATACCCATACGCAACTAAATCGTTCTCCGTAAGAATGACTTTTTTATCTATGTGCATCATGTTTATTTTGATTGTCCAATAATATGATTCATGTCTCAAGTCAACAAATGACTACAGAAATGAGCGCAGAACTGAGTTGGATTTCAATAAAAAAGGAGATTGTTTTATGTGTCATTTTTGTTTTAAAACATTTTTGTTTTAACCCCTCGGGCCTCGACCACATATTGTCAGAGGGTCAAAATATTTCCTCTTTGCAATAAAATCCAAATAAATGGAATATTTCTGAACGTATCCGAAAACTAAAAACTGTTTTTAAAATGCGATAAAATATGCTTTTAAATTTTATAAATCGAAAAAAACACAATTTATGAAATACAAAAAATTTGCTTGCAAACATAAAAAAGTTATAAAAATGGTTTAACTTACGTTTCTTCTAACTAAAGTTACTTCTAATAATAAAAAAATACAAGTACGATTCACATGCGGTAGAAGTGAAACCTTCAGAAAACTAAAGTAGACAAGAGTGGGGAGGCTACGAAGACCACACAAAGAAGAGAGCGATTATTCTACCTCATTCTCTCGCAGGCTAAATCCAATATATGTTCGTTTTTGTCTCTTCAGTGTCGCTTTTTCGTTTTTAACAAGTTTCAAATTACAACGGTGCTAAAGAAGTTTTCACTTTAAAAAAAATTAAAACTAACACATATTTTATTAGAAAAGTATATTATAAACGTTAAATTATGAAACGTGTTATTAAACAATTATGCTGCCTTATATTTTGATTCATATTTTAATTCAGTGGCTGAATTAATTTTTAATTAGGTCTGATTTTTTTACATTAACTCCACACAGGAGGACCTGAGAATAATAATTTCCCTCAAGGCCTATGTCATCTGAGATGCTGTGTGGAGGGTGTTTCTGAGGAAGGAATAAACATTGGTCTTGAAGAGATGTTGTAGGAAGGAGGAAACACAGAGGCCGGCAAATCGTTTCACAGCCAAGCTGTTGAACTCAAGAACGAGTCGAAGAAGCGACTCGTTCTCATGTGACAAATATCAAACGTGTACCTACATATGTTAGGCGCGTGTTTGGCGTGTTTCCCGACTATGCTTCGTGCCAATGACGCTAGTTCCTCAGAGCATCTTCCATTGAAAGAACGGTAGAACAATTGAAATGGTTCCATTGAAATGTTAAGATACGGATTTTCACGGACAAAAGCAGGTTATTTCGTGAATTATTATGCCGTATCGCGCAACTTCCTTCTTTAAGGCGCCATATCCCCGCTCAAAAAGAAGAAGATGGAGAGATGTAATTACGGATGAGCGATAAGTTGGAGAGAGTGCGCTAATATTTAAAACGATAAAATTGGAGCGAAAATTGCGAAAATGTTTCGTTCATTGAAAAAAAATCTCGTGGGGTTTGTCTAAAACAGCATTTAAAGAAACACTGTGAATTTTTTCATACATATAACTGGTAAAATAACTGAAACAAACATGTTTAAAATAATTCTCGGAGCAGACTTAGCGATTTTTTTCTTTCGAGAGAAGTTCATATTATTTGCGTTTCGGCGATATTATCTTCAAAAACAACACCTTTTTTAAGAGCTTAAAAACTTCAAATGTTTAAGGGAGATATATAAGAAATCGGTAGAAATTCGGGTAGCGGCGGCTTAAGAGGGTTATAAGTTATAACCAGAGGAAACCAGAAATATGTCATTTTTAAATCAGATTTTAGACGTATTGACTCTTTTTCACAAAAAAAAAATATAAATGAATTTCGAAAGATTGTTCTTTTACTTACGCATGTTTTGTATTTTGAGAAAAAAACATATTTTTAGAATAATAAGTTTATACAAATTTTATGGCAGTTTATGGCAGATTTGTTAAATTTTCAGAAAAGATTTTGTATTATACAACACCCATTTCAAATCATATAATCATGCAGTAAAATAAATCAATACATTTTCTGGGAAACGTATGTTACAGAATTTTATTTTAGTTTAAATAAAATCATAAAAAAATACATATGTACATGTGTTTCTTGACGAAAATTGGTCCGTTTGTGTATTTATTTGCGATCTTACAAACTAATATACCTATTTCAGATGTTTTTACATTCTTCTTTTGCTTAGACAAATGAAAAATTATTGAAAAATGATAAATACGTATGATCAAAAAATAATTACAAAAAGTACATTATTTTAATAGTTTTATCATAACGCCTTTCAGCATTTTTGGATGAAGGTATAAATTAAAGCTAATTTGGATTGAAATAAATTCGATATTGAGTTATAATTTTAAAAAGCTGGTACGGAGAATAATTAATCTTTCTCATTGGAACCGCTCTGTACAATCGTAAGAACATCTTTCGACGAAATGTGGATTTTCGGCCGCTGGCTGGTTAAACGCCCTTAACCGACGTTTCGGACAGCGTTACATTATCCATCATCGGGGCAGATGTTAAAGATTGTGGCGAAGTGTGAAATACACATCTGCCCTGATGATGGACACACAGGTAGCACAACACGGCGTAAAACCCTAAAAATAAATCACGATAAGGCCTGAGATGACTGATACTGTGAACAATGAGTGTATTTATAAATAAGTGTTATGTTTGCTGTATAAATAATTGGCTATAGAAAGTGTTTGTTGGATGTGGCCCTAGAACCGACCTACTAATCTCTACCCAAATCTACCGTATGTTTTTGTTAAATTAGTTGAAACCTTATCAAAGAGAACTTTTTTAACGTTATTTCTAAGCCTTGTTTACATTTACTTACCTTATTTTGAATTCACTTTGAACTGTTGCGCTGTAGCCCGCGGCAGCTTGATTTTTTATTTCGCGGGAAACTTGAGGACCTGCCTCGTCCATTGTGGGTTTATTTGAGTCAGTTACTACAGCACAATTAGTTTAATATTACAAGGTAAGTGACTCTCAAATGCGTTGGGCATTCGTTAGTATCAACAGCACTATAAACATTATCACAATATGGAATAAAAATCTAGGTTTTCAACCATATGGAAGTGATTTATACAAAACTGTTTAAAATGATGGTAAGGTCTCAAGTATAGCCGCACAGAGTTGTACACATGATAGTATGTAAAAGAAAAATCACTTTACGCGAACATTAGAAATCTAGACACACGCCACATTTCGGTTGCAGCCGCGAGACGAGAAAACAGCTTTCACAATAGCGAACCACGGTAAACTGAATCGATTCAACAGGTAGACAGCTCATAGGCTGTGTGTGCCGTGTCTGTGCTGGTGATGGTGTTTTTTGGCTGCCTAGTGCCTAGTGCCTAGTGCCTAGTGCCTAGATGTAGTTAGACGGTGTATTGCGCTTGCACTGTTTGCATTGACTATACTAGCAACAGACAACACACAACACACATTGTGGACATACTTGGACGGAATTTCGCTCTCCGGTCCTAGACCTTGGGCGCATGCGCGGCCCACTAATTCAAGCTTTTCTTCCAGATACAATAATTGAGAAAATGTGTTTTTCAAGCATCGTCAGCCAAATAATAAAAAATCGGGTGCAGTAGAAGCGAAACTTTACCAAAACAATCTCAACCAGTACTTGAAAAGTGAGGTCATAATCAAAGCGACCAATAAATGCAGACTTCGCGTCATTTTCGTTTCATACCTCAACCAATTTGGAGCCTTTAAGAGCGTTTAACCAGCCAGCGGCCGAAAGCCACATTTCGTCGAAAGTTGTTCTTACAAGGGCGGTTCCAATGAGAAAGATTAATTATTCTCCGTACCAGCTTTTTAAAATTATAACTCAATATAGATTTTATTTTATTCCAAATTTGCATTAATTTATACCTACATCCTAAAATGCTAAAAGGCGTGATGATAAAACTATTAAAATTATGTACTTTTTGTAATTATTTTTTTTATTATAAGTATTTATCATTTTTCAATAATGTCTAAGTTAAATAAGAATGAAAAAAATAACTGAAATATATTACATAGTTTGTAAGTGCGCAAATAAATACACAAACGGACCAATTTTCGTCAAGAAACACATGTACGTACATATACATATAGTTTTTAATGATTTTATTTAAACTAAAATTAAAATTCTGAAACATGTGTTTCCCACATAATGTATTTATTTATTTTACTGCATGATTATATGATTTGAAATGGATGTTGTATAATACAAAATCTTTTTTGAAAATTTAACAAATCTGCCATTCCATCATCATTACATAGTATAAAATGAAGTCGCTCAAAATGAGATTTTCATACGGTTTTCACCAATAGATAGAGTAATTGAAGAGGAATGTTTATATGTATAATACATGTAAATTATATTAGAGAAAAGCCGAGAAATTCAAAGAAAACATATTTTTGTGCGATTTAAAACGGCTGGCGGGCCGTACTATAGTCACTTTTGAAATTCGTTCTACGGAAGAAATTGGAAAATAGATGTCCTAGAGTAAGTAGGTATTTGATTTTCCCTTTTCAAATATCCAGTGTTGCATTGCAAGCATTGTGTAATTAGTGGCGAGTTAATTAGTTTATATGTATAATACATGCTTATTATAGTAGAGAAAAGCCGATAAATTCAAATATTCAATTCAGGCAGCGGGCAGTTGGCAAGCGGGTGGTGTGGATTTTATAAAGATTGGGTAATGGCGTTGTGTTTCGTTAGACACAGCGACGTGTGGCCGGGTCTGCTAGTATGTGATAAAAGAACAATCTTTTGAAATCAATTTATATTTTTTTGTGGAAAAGAGTCAATACGTCTAAAACCTGATATAAAAATGACATATTTCTGGTTTTCTCCGGTTATACCCTCTTAAAAGTGACATCATAATCAAATCGACCAATGGGCGCAGTTGATGCGTCGCAGGTGCAGTAATCGTCATTTCCGTTTCATCCGAAATCCAAGTCACAGCGGGGCTAAAGAAGTTTACTTAAAAAAACAAGCAGTTAAAATCCGCTCCGCTGGCCCTGCGGGCGGCGGGTAACACGACAGTGGCTTAGTCACAAACTATCATCCGTACCCAGACGGGAGAGATTAATGAAAATTCAAATCCAAAAGTACTTACGTCTGCCATTCGACGTTCCTCATGCTGTTAACGTAAGTGGCACCATCTTGTGGCATTATTAGCTGCTTGCTTTAATTCGGTTTTATTACGATAGTAGCTTAAGTCATAAACTTCACGTTCACAAATGGTTTCACAGAGTTGTACTCGGAGTCGGATTCTTAAATTTCAACCGTACAGTCGCTAGGGTATTAATAACGTCCGATGTAATCGCTGCCATTCAACGCAAACTCGCAGTTCGCACTCGACTACGCCAATTATAATAACACTGTTTATCTTGAATGTGCTTGACTTTTTATAAAATTAGGTCATCAAATTAGGGGTCAATATAATACGTTATCAATTTAATAACAAACAGAGTTAAAATAATAATAATAAAAAATACTGTGATTATACTAAAATGATATGATTTAATATGGATTTAACCCCTCGGGCTAATTTGTTCGCTTTTCGGGACAGCTCATAAGTCTCAAGTGAAATCGTTATGTCTTCGTGAGAAATATAATCTTAAATCTAAACTGTATTAGAAAGAGAAAAAAACACGTTTTATATTCAAATCTAAAAATGAACCACAGAAGAATTAAAATGTACGAATATATGAAACCAAAGTTTTTGAATGCAATTTGAGAAAAATTTGTGAAACTTTGTGAATTATTTTTATTTTTAAATGAACAAAAAGAGGTGAGTTAAAATAACAAATTAAAAAAATTGAATATATTTATGTCGATTTATAATAAAATTTAAAAGTATATGTTTTATAATTTTAAAAAATTGAAAGCAATTTCATTACCTTTCAAAAGCAGTTTTTAGTTTTCGGATACCCAGAATGATTCCATTTATATGGGTTTTATTGCAAAGCGTAAATATTTTGACAATCAATAATAATTTTTAAATAGAACTTTAAATAATTTAAATTTTTAAATGAGGGATTAAAAATATTATATTAGAGTATTAATAATAAACTTTCCTATTATAATTCATGAGATTTCACAATAATAATTTAAGTACGGTGTTAATTAGTAACAAACAAAAGCCGAATTTTAATGCTGTTGGTAAAATTTAAACCATTTTAATATTTTATCGTGATTTATTTTTGGTTTATTATGCCGTGTTGCACTACCTCCCTCTTTAGCCAACGCGCAACGTTTCGGACAGAATGAGGTAGTGCAACAAGGCATAATAATCCAAAAATGAAATTACGATAATACTTTTGGCCGTGAAAATCTCAAATCATTTTAACCCATTAAGCCTCGACTGCAAAGATATTCAAATACAAAGAGATATGCTGTGATGTCCGCGCAACTGTTGGCGAGCTACGACCTAATCAGGGTAGTTTGCATGAGAAAAGAATTTGTTCTTTCGTTGATTTTTTTGAAGGTGTGCATTAGTATTGACAATATAGTTTGAAAACGGAAAGAATTCGTTCATTTAGTTTAACGTTCGTTTGGTTTATTCGTTAATTTAGTTTAGGGAACGTACCCATACTACGGGATCTGTTTAGGGGGGGGGGGGGGGATCTTCAAAATACCACGCTTGGTCACAATGGGGGGGTCTTAGGTTTTTATTACGCAGTCAATCTAGAAATCTTTTTATATTTTTTCCATTAACTTTTTATTATTTTTTCCACTTGTAATTATAGGTATGCATGAACTCTTGCCGTTACGCAGCAAGCGCCGTATTAATAAAGACAAATATAAGCCAAATATTTTTTTTTTTTACTTTTTGTTAGCAAGAAATGATTCAAAACCATATTTTTGGTTTACTACGTGAAAACTGTAGGGGGAGGGGGGTCTTGGAATATACTATACGTGGTCACCGGGGGGGAGGGGGGGTGGGGTTAAAAATTGCAACAAATGGGTCATTTAGTATGGGTACGTTCCCTTATTTGTTAAGATGACAATATACCCTAAAATATATTCAGAATCTTAACGACGTAAGTAAAGAAGCCGTGTATACAAATTGCGACTCGCGACATGTGTATTTGACCGAACTACTGTCGTACCGTATAACAGAAAAGAAGAAAAAGATAAATAATGTGGGAATCTTAACGACGTAAGTGTAGAAAGCGTGTAAACAAATATACGCCGCGGCAAGGCGTATTGCACGAACGTACGGTCGAATTCACCCTAGCAGGCTTGGAGATTCGACCTTTCTGCCGCGTTCATTTTAATTAATTCTGAAGAACGCGTAACAAATACTTAAAATGTGTCTCCATGTTGTCCTCCCGAAGTTATTAATTCATCTTCTAGAAAAATAAAATCTGGTGATTACCGCTAACTTTATGGGTGAAAAACGGGTTACAAAGTTTTAAAACCGTTGTACGTAAAATATATTAATGGCAAGGTACTGGTTTTATTAATCTAATATATAAATAACTCGCATTTCTCGTGCGGCATGGAAATAAAAAAGTTATTATAGTTACGGATTCGCCGGAAATGATTAAAATGTGAGTTTTGAGCAACAAAAGTTATTACGGTTGTGTACCGCCTTAATTGGTGAACAATATCGGCGACACCCGGAAGCGCAGTCCCACCTAGTAAAAACTGCAGAAAGCACATCTATTATATTTCAATATCTGTGCTCGACCGTATTATTTCAGAGGGTCTAAATAATTCCGTTTTACATTAAAACCCAAATAAATGGAATATTTCTAAACGTATCCGAAAACTAAAAACTGTTTTAGAAATTGATAAAATACACTTTCAAATTTTATAAACCGACATAAACATAAATTTTTTGAAATATAAAAACACATAAAGTTATTAAAATGGCTCAACTTACGTTTTTCTGACTAAAATTACTGATAAGGAAAAAAAATAAAAACACGTAGATATTTTTTTCGAAAAATGTGTGATATACATAACTTGTATTACTGCAGTCGGGACATGAACAAGGTTTTTGTCCAGTATGGGTAAGCATGTGAATTTTTAGATACCGTTTTGTAGCGCATGAATAGTTACAGTCTGGACAAGAAAAAGGTTTTTAATCACTGTGATAAATATTATTATTTACATCACCTTTTTTGTTGTTCCATGTAAAAATCATTTATAAAATGTTCCCAAAGTTTCATAAATTTATTTCAAAATGCGATTAGAAACTTTTGTGGTTAGTTTTTGTATTTGAATGTAAAGCGTGGTCTTTTCTGTTTCTAATGCCGTTTATATCATATTTCTCACTATGATAGTTTATTTATTTTCGGGAAATCGACAGTTTACATTTTTCCAGTTTGTACATGTTCGTATAGCCAAAATAAAAACAATTATGGATTTCCTTCATGTGACTTTACCTCTGATTAACAGCATAATAAAAAAATTAAATAATAAATTTATAATAAAGCAGTATGAGATCAAAAATTTTATAAAACAAAAGATTAATTATATAAAACTAAAATTTACATAAAACATAAAATATCAATACATTTGGTAACCATAAGAAGCCAGATTGTACATATAAATCAAATCATAACAGAATTAAAGATAAACGATAGAAACATAGACACATAACATATTCATGAAACATCGGAGAAATACTCTTTTATGTACCCCTTATATTTGGTAGGTTCGGAATTGAAAATGTCCACCTTGGATAATATGCTATTGTAACTATTGCATAGTCTGTTCAGACAAGAATTTTGCTTACAGTTTGTCTTGCATTGATCAACCCTGAACAGGACAGAAGAGCGTGTTGTACGCGCAGGTACATTAAATTGAATTTTATTTAGCAACTCTGGGCATTGAATATTATTGTTAACTAATTTATACAGGAATATTGCATCCTTATGATGCCTTCGTACACTCAATGAATCAATTATAGTAAGGGAGATACAACCATTTCTATGAGACCTACAAGAGTTTACCCCTAATTGGATCAAATAGACTCTTTGATACTCTCAAATAGATTATTTGTAAACTAAAATTATCATATTCTCATTTTCTATAGTTATACCTCACAAGAGTCTCAGCTGCTCCCGTCCGGAGCCAGTAAGACTATGTCTTCCCCAATCGAGGTATGTTGTGAGGTTGAAGGTAGTTGGAGAGGAAGGAGATAGGTAAGATGAAGGTGGGGAAGACCTGGCTATTCAGATCTGGTCACCAAACACGGCTATGCCATTTCAAGCAACGTTTCAATTCTGAATGGTGGAAATCAAATTGTGAAAATAACACAAATTAATCAAATAAAATTTATTTGCCACGCCGGGATTCGATCCCGCGACCATCGGAATACGAGTCAAGAGCCTTACCGCTGGACTACGCCGGCCGTCCTTAAGCCCTCAGGCTAATTGGTTCACTTTTTGGAACTCCTATACCTCTCACAAAAATAAAAAAGAACACCAGGCTTTATATTAAAATCTAAAAGTTAAGCACAAAATATTTAAAATAATGTACGCCTCTATGAAAACAAAATTTCCGACCGTAATTTTTGTAAAACATTATAAAACTTTGGGAATTTTTTGTTAATTTTTATTAATGAAATTACAAAATCATGAGGTGTTGATAACGTTTATAACACAATTGTCTAATAAAATATGTATGCAAAAAACAGGTTACTACGTTAGAAGATTGGGGATGAGACTGGATTAGAAGATAGATAGATAGGAAGGCATAGGGATGGAATCAGAAATTTTCCAAATCTTAATTTTGTAAATTGAGATACAAAAGAATTGTATTAATGTACACCCGGTAAATATATTCCCCGACACAATACGAATTCTCGAAAGTCGGAAAGCAAACAAAAAACCAAAAAAGTAAAACCCCTTTCCGAGTGGGGTTTTACTTTTTTTATGAAATTGATATTTAAAGACTATAAAAAAAAAGTAAAATTAGTTTTTCGATATTTATTTATTTATTTATTTATTATGAATTAACGCCGATTAACGGCTTTTACATGGGAATTACAATAATTTGAAACAATATACATAGTTAAGAAAAAAAAAATAATATAACAAAAAATTAAAGAGCACATATTGAAGTGACAGTATAAAGCAAAAATAGTAAGCTATTATAAAACAAACATGAAGAAAAAGAAAACCTCATATACATGAATGTGTACAAGATATAATGAATTAAAAAATTACTACGTAAAATACGTAGTAATTAATTTAAAAATTCCAGAAATAAACATTGATGAAGAATATAAACATACAAAGTATATTAGATTATAATCTATCTGAAAAGCGCTGACAAACAGCTTTAATTAAATAATGTTTGTATGTTGATAATCTTTCAATATTTATCATATCATCAACAACATATTTGTTACCAAGTATATGCAGACGATTTATTATGGCATATAATTCAGCATTAGATCCTGTATTATTACAATGGTAAGGTAATTTGTGACGAACTGATCTACTCGGTACATGAAAACATATTAACGAAAGAAGTTCAGGAGAGTTCAACAAGTTATTAACAATTTTAAATAATAAAATAAATCAGAACAAATTCTTCTTTCTTTTAATGTATCAAGTCCCAGTAGTTGTAACAGGGAGAAGTAATTTATATTTTCAATTGACATTCCCAATTTAAAATTAATGTGACGTAAGAATTTATGTTGGACACGCTCAAGGGAATATTCATGTGTACTGTAATATGGATTCCAAATGGTGGAGTTAAATTCTAGTTGGCTTCTAACAAGAGAAGTATATAGTAGTTTGACAGTTTTAAGATTTTTAAAATCCTTCGAAATTCGTAAGATAAATCCCAACATTTGCATAGCTTTACCGGATATATTATTAATATGTTTAATAAAAGTTAATTTAGTGTCAAAAGTAATACCAAGGTCTCTTATTTCAACAACAGATAATAAAGTGTGATTATTGAGAAAGTAAGTGAACAACAATATATTATCCATAAATGACGAAGTTATGTGCATCCAAAGTATACTTGGGTAAAACAATTGTGTCTCGTGACGTCACATAATTTGAATGGCAGTGTTGCAGTACTGATACGTCATTCGTTGTATGTACCTTTACTTGACATCATAATATGTTTGTCGGCCGGCCGCAAATTACCTAATATCTACATTTTGACGGCTTGTATCTTCGGTATTTTACAAAAATTATAAAAAAGTTCTGTCCTCGGCATGCTCTAACATTGATTGCAAATTACATGAAATTTCGAATTAGGAGCCAACCTCGTGGGGATTTTTTTATCACCATTTCAGGAATATTCCCCAAAAACTAATTTCCAAGGAATTAATAAAATTCGAGGGGAGAAATATCACTTGCTCCAATTAATATTAAAAGGCAAGATAAAGGGTCGCCGAGGGCCTGGTACGAGACAATTGTCTTGGCTGCGAAATGTGCGAGAGTGGACCGGTATTAGAAGTGTGGAGGAGCTATTCAACAAGACAGAGATACATTTACCAGAGTGATCGCCAACGTCTGGTCTAAGATAGAGCACACGTAGAAGAAGAAGGTAGATAATAAAAATGAAAATTAATTTGGGAAGCGGGTATGGGTACCGCCGGCCCCCCGGAACAATTTATTGGATAACCAATACCTCTGCCACAGGTCGCACCCCAAGTGGTTCGCTACGATTGGTGACCGGGTTCATCGGATGAGGTGTATCCAGATCTTGGGTCTTTGGGGAGACCATTTGACCTGTCCGGCTGATCTCTCAAGACCCATCGTCTTGCACCGCAGCCTGAGGGATGGATTCATCCGTCTGTCATTCCCGGACACACTGACCCCTGGATTCCTACCAACCCCTTACCTTTTATTTCCCAGAACATCTTACCCTTCCTTTCCTTAAAAAGGCCCTCCGCATAGCTTCTCCAGAGACGACAGAGACCCTGAGGGAAATTATTTTCCTCAGTACCTCCTGTATGGGGTTGGTGTAAAAATATGTAATAGCAGTGTTGTTTGTAGGTACTTATAAATAATGCTAATAAGAAAGTAGGTTAATAAAAGAAATAGATTGGCTATCCAACGCAAGGTCCCCTGAGAACTAAAATTATGTGCAAGCTGCAAACAGGGGAAAATCTAACTGAAATCCATTTAGAATCTAGTTGCTCGCTCGTCGTAAATAGAAAAGGCTTTCTAAGGGCCGGTTTTATAAACGAAGTACCAAATTTCAGTTACGTAACGAACCGTTTTTCGTTAACGGGACGGTATCCGTTCGTTATCTTATTTTACGTATTATAAACAAATGTGCATTACTAGCGGTCATCTGTTACATTTAGTCCGAAAGTTTTATTACTTGGGTCACTCTCCGTATAACAATGCACTACTTGCAAAATGACTGTAAAATCGCCAGCTGCTTGCAGCATTGATCCCAGAGTTTAGAAATGTAGTGTTAATAATAACTTATTTATTTTTATTAAGTTTAATTTGTAGAACCCCATTTTAATTTTTATTTGTAATATTATTATCCAATTTATGAATAATAATAATATTATTCAATTAAAAAAAAAGTTTCATTATAAACAAGCTCTTCTATATAATTATTATATTACGCGTGACAGCTATTTCGCCTTCTGAAGGCATTATCAAACTAGGCGAAACAGCTGTCTCGCGTAATAATAATTACACAGCAGAACTTGTTAATAAATAAACTGTTTTTATAAATTGAATAATAATATTATTGAATATATAAAAGAAATAAAGCTAGCGTTACTGACTGATTTCGATAATAATAACTGTAATAATAAATAAATAACCGAGCTCCGAGAACAACTTCCTACTTAAAATTGTCAAAAAACGTTAGCAAACGGATCGTTATCCGTTTAACTGGCCAAAATCGGTCCGTAAAGCATTAACCGCTACATAACCGACCGGTAGCCTTGCGAATGTTTATAAAACGGAAAAATCAAGTGGTAGACCAAATATTAGTTAAAAATGATATCAAGCGTGACGAACGGATGGTTATAAAACCGGCCCTAAGTTGCTAAAAAAAAATGTTATCGATCTATTGTGCAACGATACGTCAATCTGAAATATTATAGCTTTCAATATCAAACATTATTAAAACATATATAGATATAGGTTATCATTGAACATATTAATATTCAACTCTCAAACGAAAAATGCCTGAGGTTCCGAGTTCAATTCCCAGATGCGACCGAATCAATTTCCGACTCTTCTGCCTCTTCAGGCTTGTTGAAAAAGTGTCGATATATCGATATTTTTAATTCAATATATCGATATTTTTAGTCGATATATTTTGATCCGATATATCGATACAAAATATCCGATATCGAAAATTGTATCAAAAACGATATTTTTTTAAATTTATGTATTTAAAGTCACTAGAAGGAAAAAAGTAATTGTATTGGGTCATGATATCTGGCTGTTGAAATTTTAACTATTAATAGCTTACAAATCTATTGTCTTTGCATTAGTATTTGTGATCACCAATACTATCTCATGTATGTAGGTACATACATAGAAATGTAAGCTATTTTTCGCCATTTTTTTCTAAGCCACTCCTATGTGTTGGTTCCCAATTGACTATGATTATTGACTTGTTCCAAACAAGAAGTCCTTTTTGACAGATTAATACGCCAATAGAATGTTACTGAGACGCATACAAAATTTGTATGCGTCTCAGTTTACATATAAGCTAGAAGACAGCTTTTTAGTTTTTGATATTTTTGTAATTATTTCGTAATAAAAATGAATAGAGATAAAAATACCTTCATTTTTATTGAGATTTTTGTACATTAAAAAGCACATTAAAACAAAAATTACTATTGATAATATTGAGCTGAATACACTATTATTTTAAAAACGCAAAATCTCTTGAAAATTTGACCGATATATCGATATTTTTTCCCCGATATATCGACGTCGATATTGATATTTAACAAATATCGAAACATCGATATATCGATATTTTTTTCACTTTCGACATCCCTATGCCTCAGATCCCCCGTCTGAGAGTTACCAATACATCTTCCAATGATTAAAAAGTAAAAGACGTTTGAGAGTTTATTAGAGAATATTATATTCAATGATTAAACAATATAACAGTTTGAAGTTTTACCATAGTCATAATGGGTTTGGTTTTTCTCAATAAGTTATTCCTATAAATAAAATTAAATATTTAATAAATAAAAATATTAAACATACATGCACCTAATGTGTTATAATATAACATAAGTTATAACCAGCGCAGACCCCTGAATAATCAGCGATTAGTCTGAATCTTTACCTATCAGTTCCAATTTTGAAAATAACAATTAATTAAAATAATTTTATAATCCAATTTTACATTATAGGTAAACGTACCTACTTTATTGTTAGTTCCAATTTTGAAAATTACACCATTCAAATTAAATTTGAGTTTATTGAATCAGAGTTATGCAGGACAGACACACAATCGAAATCAGTATTTTTGTAAGTAGAAACCTTTACATAATAATCAAATCTTGATCACGACCACCAGACCACCTATGTATTGATGCAAACTGGAAAAACTGAATCTTGGATTAAGGATTCTACAAATCTGATCAGTAAACTTATGAAGGTTAAGACTGATGAAAGGGATATTCTTGTCAGTTTTGACGTAGTACCTATCTCTTTTTACGAATGTGCCTTTAGAAGACCCCATGAGTCATGACAATGCTCAGGGAGATATATGAGGAAGACATTTGCAAACTTTTTGAACACTGTCTCAAAACAGGATATTTTGCATTTCAGGGTGAACTTTTTGAGCAAGTGGAAGGAGTTGCGATGGGCAGTCCGTTGTCGCCAGTTCTAGCTAACTTTTTTATGGAGAAGTTTGAAGAAGTGGCACTCGACACAGCTTTGGCTGTTCCAAGGGTATGGTGGCGTTATGTCGATGACGTCTTCGCCATTTGGCCTCATGGAACAGAGAAACTGGACGAGGACCATCTTAATTCACTTCACAACAAAATTAAGTTCACCGTGGAGCTGTGAACCATAAAATCCTGCCTTTTCTAGATGTGGAAGTGATGCGAAAAGAAGATGGTATCCTAGGACACACAGTGTTTAGGAAACCAACGCATACAAATCGGTATCTACATGCTGATTCGTATCACCACCCAGCGCAGTGGAGGTAATCCACCTCTTACCCGCCTTGGTATAAGTAACTGATGGTTACTCCTTCAAGGCTCTCGCAAGATTCTAATTTTTTTTGTTAAACGAAGCTACATTTATTTATTTAGAACGAATCTAGACCTCCAGTGTCCATGCATACGTTGTTAGTAAGCAGTATGCAAGTGCTTAACAGGAAAAACAAAATGCAAAAAATAGGTTAGTAAGACAAAGATAAATTAAACAGGGCAAAAGAAAAACTCATTCATGAGGCTCCATGAGGCGGCATTGCATCTGTAAAAACCCGCAAGCACCTGTATAAAATAGAGAACATAAGTAATACAATAAATCTCAAATCAATTGGCAAGTACCAACAAAAAATGTAAATGGCTTTCGGTCTGATCATAAACTACACTTAGCTTCCGTGTCCCTTAGCCAACCACTCAGTGAAGCCTCAAAGAATGTTAACTGAATATTTGGGGTAAAATACCCGAAGACTAAAAGAAAATTCAGCGTTGGGTAGTCAGAGGCAGGACAAAGGATAGTCAAGGTCGTCTGATCAAGCCTCAAGCCTGCACATGTCATTGGGGGAGGCGCAGATAGATTTGAGAAGGATCTGCAAAATTAGTAATGTAACTAAAGATGAAGCAGGGACGAGGTCCAGCACACCCCCGTATGGGGATAGGGAAAAAAATTAGAGTTCAGTTCATCCAGTAAAACATTGAAACAGTTAAAGACAAATAAAACAAAACAAGGAACATGGCATAAATTAACAGATAGTATAGTAATTATTAACAAAACAAATCGCAAGGCAATTATATACATATTTTTAAAACATAGTGAATAAAATAATATAACGCAAATGTAAAATATAACACACAAATCATAACATATAATAAAATAAATTTTAAGAAAATAAAAGAAATAACATATTACAGAAAAACAAAACACATAAATCATAACAAATAAATCCAAGCGGTAAATGTAAAGGAATCATGAAGAGTGTCCGTGAATTCAGAAACAAAATACACCTGGTACCTAAGTTGTTATACAGCTACTCAGCGACTCTAAGAACAGGCCATCTCTCAACCCAAACTTTCGTGAATTTCCTCAGGCACTCAAAGTTCACCTTATTCGAGACGAGATCTGTATTCCAAGCAGGTCTCGTAAGAACTTGTAAACCATCAATCATTTCGTCTCGAGCATCCGTCAAAATCTCACAGTGCCACAAAATGTGCTCGGCTGTTTGGTCGGTATCACCACAAGCGCAATTGGGATGGGATGATAGAGCCAGTCTGTGAAGTCTACCTCTAAACTCCCCATGCCCAGAAAGCAATTGGGTGATATGGTGGTCCATTAAAAAATATGCCCCTTCCATTCTGATTTTAACTGATGGAAAGAAGGAGAAGGTCCATCTTCCCATATTCGATCTATCCCATCTCATCTGCCATTCACTCAGCGTTTTCATTCTCATCATCTTTAGAAGTTCAGGGAGAGGCACTGCTCCACCAGGTATTAATTCAATACCAAGGTGGTTTACAGGTCTTCCTCTTTTCAGACACTTCTTTGTCAAAACTTCCCTAATTTCTAAATCAATTGGCAAAATGCCAGCCAAAATTGGCAAAGCATCCGATGATACTGTTCTGTAGGCTCCTGAAAGCGCCAGTAAGGGGATTCGCTGGCCCCTCTTAAGCGCTGAATGAATAAGTGAATTACCGAGTCGATGTTCCCATACACAGGCACCATATGAGACTTGTGCCACATATACGCATTTGTATAATAGACGGAGCGCAGGGAAACGTAAACCCCATTCAGCAGTTGAGATTCTTCTCAGTTTTAAGAAGAGAGCCTGGGCCTTACTAGAAACGCTTTTAACGTGAGTCAAGAACGAGGACGATCTGTCTAATGTAACGCCTAAATATTTAGTACTCTCTACAAAACGGATTGCAGTATCTCCCATTTTTATGAAAGGGTTTCTACCTCTACTGAGGGATCCTTTCATAAGGAGACCTACGGTCTTATGGGGAGCAAAAGTCAGTCTGTTTTCCTTTCCCCAGTTAAGAATCATTTTCAAACCTTCTTCAGCTTTATTTTCAACTTCTTTTCTACTGTCCCCAGAGACCAAATACAATTTGTCATCTGCGTAATCAATCGCAATAGTGCCTTCAGGTAAGGGTAACCTGGAGGAGTCATCGAATAAAATATTCCAGAAATCCGGTGCAAGGGGAGAACCTTGGGGACAACCCATGTCCACAACTCTTTCAATGATGCAATCACCAAAAGAAATTATTATTTTTCTATCTTTATAATAATCGCAAGATATTTTAAAAAGTTTTCTTGGACAATTACGATTTTTTAATTTAGTCAAAATCATCTCCCACCATGCATTATCGAAGGCACCAGTTATATCTAAGAAGATACCGATTACGTACCTCTTTGTGCAGACCTTCACCCAGTCAAGCGCAGTCATAATGGCGTGCTCCGTGGACTTACCTGGGACGAATCCATATTGATGTACATATGATGGTGTTAATGTTTCTCGTAGACGATTTTGAATAATTTTTCCAATATTTTCCCCAATACAGGAAGAAGTGTTATTGGTCGATAAGCTTTAACATCAGTTCTTTCTTTGTCGTTCCCTTTAGGTATGATCCTGAGCACGCCTTTCTTCCATACAGAAGGGAAAACTCCCCTTCTCATACACGTTTCCATAACCTGAAAGAGTTCTTCCTTGGCATGGATCCATACATACCTCACAATTATACTATTCAATTTATCATGCCCTGGTGCCTTCCTAGGACTCAAACCCTTAATTATAATTTTTATTTCAGCTTTAGTTATTTTAGAAATTCTTTCCTCCTGGGAGAGGATTGGAGGAATCCGTGATTGATTTCTAATCTGTTGGTGGTGGTCGCTTTCCCCAATGACTGAATCTAAGGGAACTAACTTTCCCAGAAGTGTATTGAGAGTAGTCACCACGTTAATACTCTCAACGTTCCCGTTATCATTGTCGATAACACTAGATAAAAACCGATCAGAAACTTTACCCGTTTTTTCAATGGCGCTACGAATATCCCATGGGTTAGAGTTACCAACATCTTTAACCCAGTTATGCCAAGCAGCTCGTTTAGCCAAAAGTACAGCCGATTTGAAAGCTTTACGAGAGCTATTAAGTTGTCTCCTGAGGGTGGATGTCTCCTCCTCCGTACATCCAACCCGTCTAGAGACACCTAAAGCTCTGTAAGCTCTCTTAAAGGTGCCCTTTAGCAAAGTCAGCTCAGTCGACCACCACGGAGACCTAATAATCGTCTTCGGGTTTGTTCTTCCCAGAGCCGATTCAGCAGCTGATACTACGGCCGCGTTGAAAAAATTTTAGAAAAAAAAAAAATAAATAAATAAATAAAAATAAAAAATCACCCAGCGCAGAAGAGAGGACTTATACATACGTTTGTAACCCGAGCGACCAGAATATGTGAAGAACCTAAAATCGGAGCAGAGCTTACAAAGCTAGCCAATGCCCTGGGACGTAACGGTTACCCGGCAAGGCAGACAAGGCAAATAATAATAGCCAAATCTGCACTAAACGAAGACAGAATTGAACAAGAGTCGAAAGGCTGTGCTTTCCTACCTTATGTTCACAATGTGACAGACAGAATTGCCAGACTGTTGAGGAAAGGAAGCATCAAGACTGTTTTCGGAACCACAACCAAAATACAAGACCTACTGAGGTCTGCAAAGACCAAGTTTCCTATGGAAACAGATGGAGTGTATAAACTCAGCTGTTCCGGATGTGACAAGGTTTATGTAGGTCAGAGGCCAGACAGAGCGGACAATCTCCAAAAGGATATCAGAACACTTTCGTGCTTGTAAACTCGGCCACCCTGACAAATCGGCAGTCGCCGAGCACTTAATCGAAACCGGCCATTACTTTGGATTTGTTCCTGAAGTCCTGGGAAGACCCAAAACCCATAGAGCACGCCTGATTACGGAGGCAATTGAAATCCACAAAAACCCAATTAATATTAATAGAGACGCCGGAGCTAAGCTCAATAGTTCTTGGTATCCGGTAATTGACGGCTACACCAAAAAAAACTAACAATTACACATCTGCCCTGATGATGGACTCTGTAACGCTGTCCGAAACGTTGGCTAAAGTAGGAGGTAGCGCAAAACACCCCAAAAATAAATACTAACTAAAACACCTATGTATTGTTTGTGGAACAGAACAAATTACAAAGGGTGAAAAGATTGACCATCTATCACAAACAAATATTGTGTTAGTCCCTGACGCTTATGCAGGTAAATTCAGTCATGGATAAATTGGTTAAATATTCTTCAAACTTACTGCTTCCGATCCGTGATAGCTGTGTAGCGATAATTCGTCCGAGGCATTTTAATTTATATTCTTTATCTTTAGTAGATCCTTATATTTGCGGTTAAAACGTTTTATGTGAAAACGACTTCCTACCGAAACTATGCAATTTACAAGCAACCCATACGAACTCCGCTCAGTTTAAACAGGTATCACCTGTCACTCTGACAGTTCGACAGGTCGACAGGTGTCAGATACAGGTTGGTAAACAAACAAAAAATGTGAATCTGAACTTGGAACTTGGAACCTAGAGAAAAATATTTTTATACTACACATTGTACAATTATTGTACCTTAAATTATACGTTGTACATAAATAGGTGGCGTTGGAGACGTCGCTACATGGTCGCTACTGAAGATCTGAAGATATTGGGACTTGGGGCTACCAGAGCAAAATAAATCCCTAAACTTTGACAATGAACCAAAAAACATTACTTATCTAAATAATATAGTTAAAAGAAGAGTTTCGAAAAGTTTTATTAAAATTTAAAATTAATTCATTGCGTCACCACTGCCATCAGCAAACCAAATTTGAAGAGGATAATCGGGATAATATCATTAATTCCTAATAAATTGTACAGCGCCCTTGAGGTGATTTTTCACAAAAACGGCGCTTTATAAATTATCCAATTATTATTATTATTAATAATAATAATAATACACGCTCGTCGCTCATGCATGTTCAGTATTTCAGTGTTGCCATCTTGGAATTTACATTCCCGCTAAAACCTACGTCAGACAACCGGTGTTGACCATACAACGCTGGAAAGGTTGAGCGGCATGCACCCAAATAAACCAAACCACACACGCCATGCAGCTGAAAAGGAAGATTTAAAAAAATATATTTATTTAATAATCAGTTATAAAGCATATAATTTTGAATATAATTAATTAATAAGTTTTCACTGATTTTTATCATTTTATGATGTTTCTCTTCTATAGAAGCAGACGCTTGTGATTAGAAAAGGGACGAGTATCGGGATGAAAAATAGATTTTGTATCTTATAATTAATTATGGTTTGGAACTTAAAAAAAAGACAAATTTAAAAGTTATATAAGTTGTGAAGATAATTTCATCATTTTGTTATTTTTACATTGAATTGCTATTTATTTGCTTTTAGTAGGCATTTATCGTCTTTGATTGTTCTTATTTTTTCGGATGGTTTCCCTTTAAAAATTTATCCTTTCCAGCGTCAATATTATTGAATATATTCATTCGTCCTCGGAGGGAAGGGGTCTAGAGAATTATACGGATAAAAATTTATCCATAAATTTTTGTTTCCCAGGGTGGCTAAGACATTTAGGCTATATTCGCCTATAAAATTGTGTGCTTTGTTATTTTATTCAATTCCGCCAGAAAATCCATCATCATTTAATCCTGTTAGACACTAAATTCTCCCAGGTCACTCCAAAGGCACTCCAATCCACCAGATATGATGGGAAATCCGCCAAGATGGCAGCACTGTACTAATTATGTAGGTAGACTGTACGGTATTAACCACACATGAATGAATATAAACGTAGTTAGGTACCTAAAATAGCCAGTGCAGAAAAAACTCAAGGGGGGGCGCTAAAGATATAAGAAAACTAAAAAGTAAACAACAGTGGGGAGAACACGAAGCACCGCACAAAGAGGAGATACTATCTCATTCTCTCGTAGGCTAAAACATATAGATGTATGTGTTTGTCAAATCACAACGGTGCTAAAGAAGTTTTCACTTCAATAAATAAAAAAAAGATTGGCGGATCGCACATTTAAAACTGACTGGCCACAGGGAGCTGTAGAGCTGCATTGCACGATCAAGGGAATCAAATACTTGAGTCGGGTCATGTTAAAAGTACCTTTATGTGAAACTATGTATGAATGTGAATGAAGCAAATGCAAATGCAGGTAACTCCGCATTTATGGAGGACTAAGGGAACGTACCCATACTACGTGACCAACTTTTTGCAATTTATACCCCCTCCCCCCCCCCCGGTGACCAAAAACCTAAGCAACCCGCCACTCATTTGTACCAAGCATGGTATTTTGAAACCCCCCCCCCCGAA
Source organism: Limnephilus marmoratus (assembly GCA_917880885.1). NCBI lineage: Eukaryota > Metazoa > Arthropoda > Insecta > Trichoptera > Limnephilidae > Limnephilus > Limnephilus marmoratus. The sequence goes on from OU862908.1 coordinate 19,228,861, forward strand.
CAGGTCACGTAGTATGGTTACGTTTCCTAAACGCTGTTAGCGCTAACAAAAAACTGTCATAAGAAGCGAAGCTAGAAGTCCACAATGGAGTGCTGGTACCAACCCTGATGTATGGCAGTGAAGCATGAAACTGGCACAGGAAGGACTAAATGCTATAGTAAAGCCATGTATGATAGTGTGAGAAAAATATGAAAATAATGCAAGGCTGGAGCAAGCGTAATAAGTAAGATTAAGAAAGGGAATCTCAGATGGTTTAGACATGTAGAGCGAATGATTGAAGAAAGATTTTCTTATATTTAGGGGTGGCCAAGGGGGGGGGGGACGCGCGCCCTCCGAGCCCCCCATATGTATCCGCCACTGATAATAGCTGCCAGTAAACAATTATACCCTTTGAGCCGCCAAGTAGGGAGGTATAATAGGAATTGTATAGTTCAACGTCCATGGGCACCTTCATCATGAGAATAAGGTTTCGCGAATTATTTTTCATTGTTTTTACTTCCATTTTGAACACTTTATACAAAAACAAAAAATTAAGAAGGACCCCGATGGTAAAAAATATCATTTAGTGCCTATTATTTAAAAAAAAACGAGTGTGCTTTAGACCACACGACTGAAGTAAAACTTCACTAACTTATATCTCCCTCTCAACTTCCGTTCGCCTCGTCCGACCGTTCGCCCCGCCCGATCATACTTTTCTAAACGCTCTCGTCACGCATTCACCAGCTTACTCCCTAAGTCAAACGTGCGTAAAGAAGTTTTACTTCAAAAATAGACTGCAAACAACACTTTGTTGGTTCGGAGTTTCTCCCTTCACAGATACAGTCTGACATTATTTATTAGTAAATAAAAAATGACGTCGCTGCGATCTTTTAAAAGGTTTTGAAATGGCAATGTAAAAGTGAGTAAAAATATGCATATTTTTTACTAACCAAACAACGGTGTTCAGAAAATTATGGTATTATTCGCAACAAGATGATTCAACATCACATTGTAGGACAATTTTACATTTAAACATTTTTGTTATTATTTAATGCTTTGCAAGGAAGATAACTTCATATAAAGGCCATTTTTTTGTTTTTCTGAAATTAATGTACAGCCATTAAATTTATTAGATGCTAAATCAAAATAAAACAAAACCTAATTCACAGATCAAAATTATAAATTTTAAAACATTAAAAAATCTAGTTAATTTGTTTTCCCCTTGAACGTAGATGTTGACTTTTTGAATATGAAGAACAAACAACACAAAGTGAGTTTTTTTATAGAATTTCTTACAATCAAACTGATTGATCAGTTTTGTAAGATTTTTTGTAACAGAAATATTGTAAAAGTAAAAAAAAACTGAATAAACATCCTAAAAAAAAAAAAGTTACCATAGTATGGAAAAAAATAGTACCATTAAAAAATACAAAAATTTTAAATTTCTAAAATATTATGTCAAGCTGTACGTTTGTGCTATTACCATTATTACCAATGAAACGACTTCTACCGTCTGTAGAAGCTTTTATTCTCATTCTTACTTACTTTATTTTTATTTATGGACACTTGTTTTCTATGGTTTATTCTTGTCTATGACAAACTTCACGCTGCCCGTCCAGTGTTGCCAACTTAGTGGATTTTCCACTAAAACTGGTGGTTTTCATACTCCATTTAGTGGCGAAATATTTCGTTTAGTGGCTGGTGGATTTTTTAGTGGTTTCGAAAATGTTTGTTTCATTACTAAAACTACAATCACTCAGCCACTAAGCCACTTATATGTTTAATCTTATACATACTTCATTCTACTTTCTTTAATTTTAAATGGAATTTACGTTTACTGTGTAGGCAGCACCGATCTACTAAAAAGATGCGCAGTATCTTTGTGCATGGGGATTTTGAGAGACTATTGAGTAGTATGAATATAATAAAAAACAAACGGGGGAATAGAAGGAAGTTAAATCTTTTAACTGCTATATTGAGAGTACGCTGTGGTTTAAGGTTGGAAGGTAAATGCTGCAATTATTCTGAAATTCCAGTAGCCGTTGTAAATCAAATCGGTACCAAAGAGTCATATCAATCTGAAACTGATGATTATGGTGCAGTCAAAAAGTGATTCGTCTTAAGAAGACGACTTAATTTAGAATTAGTCATTCTTGAATAATTTTTATGTTGATTTACCTACAAATAATGGTAAATTCGTTACTAATTATTATTTTTGTAATAATACAGGAAACTAATAATTATTTCCAAACTTATTTTCTTTCATTAAGGCTCTGCAACCGGGCCCGAAAAGAAGAAGATGGAGAGATACGAAATTACGAATGTTAGAGGAGAGCGCTAACATTTACAGCGACAAAATCGATGCGAAAATTGCGAAAATGAATAAAACACGACTCGTTTAAAATAGAGCAAAATTCTCGCGGGCATTATCTTAAACAGCATTTAAAGAAACACTGTGAATTTTTTCATATATATAACTTGTAAAATAACTGAAACAAATGTGTTTATAATAATTTTTGGAGCACACTTTGCGATTTTTTTCTATCGAGGGAATTTTATATAATTTGCGTTTCGGCGCGGGCAAAGTCTAGATATTAGTTATCTTCAAGAATAACATATATTTTTTAAGAGCTTTAAAACTTACCATGTTTAAGGGAAATATGTAATAAATCGGTACAAATCCGGGTTGCGGGCCCTTAAACTTTATTTCAGTGGAAAATTTAGCCGGTGTGAGTGTAGTACTATATTTTTTAGTGGTTTTCTGGTGGATTTAAAGGGTGAATCTGGTGGAGAGCTGGAATAACCGTTGGCAACACTGTGCCCGTCGTTACGAATTAAGAGATTCCGACACTATCAATAGCATTTCTTTCAAGCACGTAGTTTTTTGTTAAGCTGGCAACACTGCGCGTAGTTTTCGTTTGAGCCAAGCGTTTTGACAGTCTACCGAGGACGCTTGAAGCAAGCTTCAATAATCTACGTGCTGGCGGCGAGCTTGATGCGAATTGATATATTTTTTTTAATTATTTATTTGGCTATCACTCATTAAAGGTGATATTGGCCATTTCTTGAAATTAATTACATTTTCGAAACAATCGCAGAATCATAAAATAGGACCCCATGTACATTAATAGTTAGCGTTCTTCGACATAAAAGAACAGATTTTTTTCAAAATTTGTTACATTTCTCACGCATCATGAAACAATTCTATAAATTAGATAAAATTAATATAAAATAAGAATTAATTGTTATTGTGTTTAATTTGTAGAAATGCATCTGATTTTAGTTATTGTTTTTGTGTTTAATTTGTAGAAAAATCAGATGGATTTCTACAAATGAATCCCTGTTTCCCTTGGTCACGCTATAACTTCAGAACCACTTTACCTATTTCATTCATATATTTTTTAAAGTTTTCTAATACTTTGTAGAAGGTTCTTCCGGAAAGAAAAAGTAATAAAATTGGAGGGAGGGGAAGGAATTGAAAGATTTTTTTAAGTCTTCCGATACTTTGTGGAAAGATCTTACGGAAAGAAAAATTGACGTAAGTAAGGCTCTTGACTCGTAAACCGAAGGTCGGGGGATCGAATCCCGGCGTGTCAAATAAATTTTATTTGATTAATTTGTGTTATTTCACTTTTTTTTTCTTAAAAATAATATAAAGTATATTTGCGGCACGTTCCAGATTGGAAGATACTCTAAGTATCGCCCTGGTAGACCACCATTCAGAATTGAAACGTTGCTTGAAATGGCATAAGCCGTGATTGGTGACCAGATCTAAATAGCCAGGTACTTCGCCACCTTCCTCTTTCCTATCTCCTTCCCCACCCCACTACCTTCAGCCTCACAACATACCCCGATCGGGGATACCATAGTCTCCCTGGCTCCAGACGGGAGCAGTTGGGACTCTTGTGCAGTATTCTCGGAATGAGACTCGGGAGGTCAACGGGGACGCACGGGAAAGGACATGCAGGGAGAATTAATTTATTTCTTTGAATGGCGTTGCAACGCATGCCGGGTACCAGCAAGTATTATTTATTATTAAGTTCTACAAGTATGTTTTTCTCTCGTTGTTTAATAATATTGTAACTTCTATTAATGTTATTATTCAGTTCTGCAAGTATTTTTTGTTTTCTTATTGTTAATGATGTAACTGCTTTGACTGATTTAAAATATTGTTTAGGTCTTGTGAACATCTGAGAAACAGGGAATAAATAATTTTCCTTGATCAACTTTATCAATTAATGTTATATTAAAATATTAATTATAACATTTATTCATAATGTCAACGGAAATATACAACAATGCTTCGTAATAATTACGATCATCTATTTTGAAAAAATGCGTGTAAGTAATCATTTGGTGCCGTGCCTGTAATACGCTTCGTAAATGCTTATGAGTAAAGCGGGATCACAAATTGTACCATTCTTGACACCAAATTCGTTTATTTTTATTAAAATACAAAGATAACCCAAGGGCTAAGAATGCTTTGTCTCCGTTATATTCCATTTTATTTCAGCCGCACAAAATTCACTGTCAACCATAAATAAACCAAACAAACTATCGAAAATCACATCTAGGCATAGACAAATGCTTGCCAGAACGCTTGGAGACGATCAAGCGGCTTGACGGCCAGCACGTAAATTTATTTTTCCGTTATTGTCTATGAATGCTTGCCTCAACAGCTTGACGCGCGCTTCAAGCCGTTGAGCCAAGCCTTAGTCTATGTCTAGACGATATTTCTCTCGAGATATTACTCCTTTGTCTATGGTTTCCTGTCATTTTCGCTATTTGAAAGTGATTTTTGTGCGAGATGGAATCTAGTAAAGAAAAATAATTATTTGTTATGTTATAATAAATGTTATATATTAATATTTTAATATAACATTAACGTAATAACATTATTAAATTATATTTACATTAATTTAGAAGAAAAATCAGATGGATTTCTACAAAGTAAACACAAAAATAATTAATACCTATTTTGTAATAATTTAATCTATTTTTATAAACGTTTTACGTGATACGTAATATCTAAAATCACCACTCAGGTACTTATTTGTCTATGATTTGTTGTCTACGCCGAAGAAATATAAATTCGCTTCAAGCGTTGCGCAATAACGTAGATTATTGCGCAACGCTTGACTCAAGCTTCAAGCCACCTCTGGAGACGGTCAAAATGCGGTCAAAACTCTAGCCATAGACAAAAAACTACGTGATTGAGCCAAGCCGCTTGATAGTCTCGCTACCCCTTTGTTCGATTCGATTATTTGAGTGATACGCGAATTCTTTTTTCAATGCTTGTTTTTGGCATTATTTCGTAAAAAAACGTGTTGTTCGGCGTGCGTGTTTGTGACTCAATATATATTAACTCAGTATCTACCAATTCTGAAATAGCGCATATAAACATTCCAATTTATGAATTGATTTTCTTGGTTATTGCGCCGCGAGATAAATAAATAACGTAAATAAAAATGAAGATCGAAGAAGTGAAAAGTACGGCGAAGACTCAAAGGATTTCTGCCCACACACATATCAAAGGACTTGGACTTGATGAAAATGGGGTTGCAATTCAGATGGCAGCCGGTCTTGTGGGCCAGGAGTTGGCGAGGGAGGTATAGATGAACCATGCAATATTAAATGCCTCTCGCGGCTTTGATAAGTTTTGTAATTTAAATCAATTATGTGTGTTGTTACTACCTAATTGTTTTAATATTGAGACAGTCTAACCCCCGAAGAAATCAATAACAAATTAACAATTTAACCTCGAATAAAAAAAAAACAAAAAATGTTAAACATTGGCTAGAAATCACACATAGTTGTAGTCTTGCCAGACTAATGTTTGGTTTGCATATTTTGTAAGTGTATTCACATATTGTTTTTTCTGTTTCAGGCTGCTGGCATCGTTGTGGATATGATTCGCAGTAAAAAGATGGCAGGTCGAGCTCTTCTATTGGCTGGCCCACCTGGCACTGGAAAGACAGCAATAGCCTTGGCCATCGCACAGGATTTGGGAAACAAGGTTCCATTCTGTCCGATGGTTGGCAGTGAAGTCTACAGCTCTGAAATTAAGAAAACTGAAGTTTTAATGGAGAATTTTCGCAGAGCAATTGGCCTGCGTATCAGAGAGACTAAGGAAGTTTATGAAGGAGAAGTCACAGAATTGACCCCTGTAGAAACAGAAAATCCAACTGATGGAGGTATGTTTAAATTTTTATTTATTTCAATTTGTACCAACTGTTTATTACAATTTATAAGTTCTTGTAGTGCATAGAGAATGGGCACCATTAAAACTCTCCCAATTAGTAGAAGATCCCACTGTTCAACTCTCCTGTCGTAGAATAAGAATAGTTTTTTCTTGTGGAATTTTGTAATATGTATACCTAGTTGCTTTATTTCAATTTTTATTAAGTATTTTTGGGAGGAATGCAGATCCTGCCAAAGTTTGTTTTTTTTGCCAAAAACCATGTTTTCACCGCGTTTTAAGTTGAGAACTTTAATCTGGAAGGTGAAAAAAAGTGCAGAAAGCAATAGAAAAAAATTTGAATAAGTAATTAATTTTCAATTGCGTTAAGTAAAATTTTACTTCGCGAACCGACACTATGACAACCCGGTGACCATTTTGTCACTGTTATGTTGGTATCCCTGATACAAAGAAGAGCAAGATACGATTGTAGCCGACTTCGTGGGATACATGGATAATACGATGTATACTATAGCGCCGTTTACACGCACACTTCGGAGCGATCGAGTCCCGTGCCACTTCAGGCAATGGTTTGTCTAGCGGGATTGTGTATATTATCTTTACTTTAATAAACAGCCTACGTTTTTAAATGGTTTGTCTAACGGGATTGTGTATGTTACCTTTACTTTAAAAAACAGCCTACGTTTTTGAATGGTTTGTTTGGCTACGCAGGGTTTGTGTAGCGGGCTTGTGTATATTATCTTTATTTTAAAAAAACATCCCAGGATTTGAATGGTTTGTCTCCATTCCAGTGCCTGATTAGAGGTTCGTTTACATTATATTATTAATTCTGTTTTTCATAATTACGTGCCTTATTATTTATCCCACAAAGTCGGCTACAATCGTATCTAGCTCTTGTTTGTAGGTCTGGGATACCAACATAACAGTGACAAAATGGCGGGCGGAGTGTAGTAGTATCGGTTCGCGAAGTGAAATTTTATTTATACTTTAAACGGCTGTATCTCCCTCAATTTTGCCGAGCGCCTTATTTTTTTTTTATTCAGCTTCTCCACACTTTTCTCATCTAGAAAGTGCCTTTTTATTAAATTTCCAAACTTTGGCAGGATCTGCATTTCACCCATATTTTTGTATATACAGTTAGGCTTGTTGAAAAAATATCGATATATCGATATTTTTAATTCAAAATATCGATATTTTTAGCCGATATATTTTCATCCGATATATCGATATTAAATATCCACTATCGAAAATTGTATCAAAAACGATATTTTTGTATATTTATGTAACGAAAGTCACTAGAATCCAAAACCGTATAGGAACGAACGGAAAAAGTAACTGTATCGGGTTCGTGACATCTAGCGGTTGAAATTTTAACTATTAATAGCTTACAATACTATCTCATATTTTTTTAAATATTTTATTAACGCCCTAGTGGGCTTTTACAAGAAAAGAAGCAAATATATAATTAACAATATTAATTACATGTATTACATAAACAATAAAACAGAATAAATATGAATGCAATCGACTCGTTAGGTAAAGAATATTACAACATAAAAAAGAAATGAAATGAAATAGTACAAGTTGTACTTACAAAAAACTAAAACAATTCAGCTTTAAATATTTATACATATTATTAACAATAATAATAAGACCTGACATAGAACAAAGTGTAAATAGAACTGCAAAAATATTATAAAGTAAGTATACATTTTACTGATGAGGTTTAGATGAAAAAATATTTTATGAGAAAAACAAAAAAATAATAAAAGTTAATTATTAGCAGATAGAATCGAGATTAGTTGATTTTTGAAACATTCAAAACTGTCAACACTAAATATATCTATAGATTCGCAGTATTTATTCGCAAGGTTATGGATTCTTGGAATTGGTGAGTATATGGAGTAATTAGTGTTGATTTTATTGTTGCATTTAAAAATATCTTTACTACGAGTTTGTCTAGCAGGTATGCTAATGCAAATTAGTTGCAACAAATTAGGGCTGTCAATTAAAGATTTTATAATTTTGTATAAAAATAATAAATCAATTAACACTCTTCTATCTGATAATTTAAGAAGTCTGGTTTCAGCGCGTAAGTAATTATAATTTATAAATTCGATTGGAATTTTCATTTTAAAATTGATGTACCGAAGAAATTTGTTTTGTACCTTTTCCAATGATTAGAATGAACATTGTAGTATGGTGACCATACAGAGGAATTGTATTCTAATCTGCTTCGTACTAGTGAGCAATACAGATGTTTTAATGTTAACATACTTTTAAAATTTGCCCCCATTCTCAAGATAAAACCTAGTATTCTCATTGCATCGCTTGTTATTTCATCGATGTGTACATTGAACTGTAGACTCTCGTGGAATATAACACCAAGATCACGAATCTGCGATACACGAAGAAGATTAACACCATTCATATCATAAGAAAAGTTAAAAGGATTTTTACCTTTGTAAAAACTAATAATCTGGCATTTACCAATATTTAGTTGTAAATCATTGGCAGAACACCACGCGCATAGTTTGTTCAGGTTTGACTGCAGAATGGCGCGATCGTCATCGTTTCTAATTGTTCTGTAAATCTTCAGATCATCAGCAAATAATAGAACTTTGACATTACTAAAAATATTAACTATATCATTTATGAATAAGCAAAATAATATCGGGCCCAAATGAGATCCCGTGGGTAAGTGCATAGAAATGTATGATATTTTCGGCCATTTCGACAAAGACACTCCCATAGCGCCTTCCACGCGCACACTTTGGAGCGACCGAGTCCCGCGTCACTTCAGGCCGCCGCACAATGGTTTTACTAATATGAGAGCGTCGAAAACAAATCGAAATTTCAAATTGCAGGGACCATTAAATTTTGTTTCTATAACTTGACATCACATACCAGCGCATCTTTCCCCCTATTACCGAACTCAGCAAAACGTTTCGTCGCTGCGTAACACATCAGCAAAGATTGACTTCCCGAGCAGTCAGGACGTTCGTGAGAAAGTACAACGTTTTTTATATAACATTTAGGGACTGATAACTTTTTACACCGCTTGCTGGCAAACTTTTTTCAACGTGGATCCAATACCATTAGGTGTGTATTAAAGATTTTAAGTTTATTTTTTCATTTACTAATGCGACAAATTTGGGATATTTAAAAAAAAAAACTTCTCGTGTATTTAAAAAAAAAATACGAAGATTTCTGGAATACTTAAGATTAAGGATAAATACTGGTTTGCCTGATACAATAAAAAGGTTTAAAAATATTAGTTAGAAGATAGCTTTTTAGTTTTTTATATTTTTGTAATTATTGTCTAATAGAAATAAATACTGTTAAAAATACCATCATTTTTATTGAGATCTTTGTACATTTAAATAATACACATTGTGTATAAAAATTACCATTGATAATATTGAGCAAAATACAGTATTATTTTAAAAACGCAAAATCTCTTGAAAATTTGACCGATATATCGATATTTTTTCCTCGATATATCGACGTCGATATTGATATTTTAATAAATATCGAAATATCGATATTTTTTTTCACTTTCGACATCCCTATATACAGTCGATTCCGCTTAATTGGGACACGTCGGGCCCAAACATTTCATCCCAAATAAGCGAAGTTTTAATAGAGGTAGAACAAAACACTTATTGAGCTTATTTTTTTTTAAACTTATATAATTACAGAATAATAATTATGTGCTAACTATAGGTATGTACATATGAATACGAAAAAATAAAATAATAAAAGATTAGAGATAACTAAAATAAAAAAATGAACAATTACAAATTGTAAGTACGTAAATATAATGTATGTGTTATAATTTTTAATTTTAATTTTTTTAATTTAAAAAATATATATATATTTTTTTTTTCTCTTCCCTTTACACACGAGTAGTTAAACTCTCGTAAAGGTTATATATTATATACATATATATGTTTATACTGTTTATAATCAATGTTGCATGTTAGTATTTAGTGATTTGAGTTAATCCGTTTGTAACCTGAAAATGTAATTACTCATGATTATTTACATGTATATGTATATAAAAACTAATAAAAAAAAAAATAAAAAAAATAATAAAAGTAACCAAAAAATGAATTCTTACACGCGCGGCAGTATACTGCGAACTGAACAATTTTACATTGATAAATGTCGGCAGACGACGAACAGCCGGCGAGGTTTACCAACTCTGAATTCCCGTATCCCCTCACCCTCCTGTATCCCTCCCCTCATCCTCACCGTATACAACATGTCCTCCCTTAATTAAAATTCTTTCACCGAGACACATCTTGCATCAACTTCAGATCAGAATGTGTCCCAATTAAACAGTATGTTGTCCCAGGAAATAAACTAGTGTTAGTTTCTTTATTTGGTTTCTGTTTCTTAAGTTTTCTCCTCCATAACTGGACTGATTTTTAGATTTTTTTAAATGTATTAGAAGAAAATATTCTATGTCTGTATGTTTTGCCTTTTTTTAAAATACATTGTCTAGTTCATATACTGAACTTCTATTGATGGCATTCAAACCTTGTATTTTAACAATTTTTGGAGGGTCCTAACTCATGTAAGAAGTAACTTATCAAAGAAAACAAAACATGCCGACATGTAGTGGCTTATATTAAAAAAATTATTGCACTAGTGTCAAAATCAAGAGAAGGAAATTGGGGAATACATTTGTATGGACAAAACGCTGCCCAGTTTCCTCATAAGCGGAATTGACTGTTATAGGTTCGGAAAAAATTCGGTTTAGGGGCGATAGTCCTAGATAAATTTTTTTTATTTTTTTATACTAATTATGGGCCGGAAAATCCGAATCTGAAAGAATTAGGCGTCGGCAAGCAATATTAACCGAATTACACGACTTTAAAATTTTCTATAAACACAAAGGAAAACAAGCAATTTTGAATGCATTGACACTACAAGTCATAGAAAAACAAGAAAGATGTTACACCACATAAAATTAAGTGTTGCCATTAAGCAATAATATCAATAACGTAAAACTTTCCGACACGATACTTCCTCACATGATAATTCATCACATAACACATTAACCTGATGAATTATGACTATCTCAACGGCCGTATTCTTAGACCAAAAGTATGAAAATTTGTAGTCTTAAAAATGCATAACCTAACCTAACCTAACGCTAGGTTTGTGTAACATGGTTTGTGCCCCTTTATACCGCCTGCTCGCGTCAAGGCAAGAAAACATCCCAGTTTTCAAGTAGTTTAGCGGCTACGCTAGGTTTATGTAACATGGTTTGTGATACAAAAGTGAGTAAAATTTATAAAAAATAATTACTTAAATTAGTTATTGATATTATTGCTTAATGGCAACACTTAATTTTATGTGGTGTAACATCTTTCTTGTTTTTCTATGACTTGTAGTGTCAATTAATTTAAAATGGCTTGTTTTCCTTTGTGTTTACAGAAAATTTTAAAGTCGTGTAATTCAGTTAATATTGCTTGCCGACGCCTAATTCTTTCAGATTCGGATTTTCCGGCCCATAGTTAATATAAAAATAACTAGTTTTATTATCTAGGAACGCCGCCCCTAAACCGAACTTTACCATAGGGTCTTTTAATTTGAAATGAAATTGTCACTTGCAATCCGTATTGCTGTACCACACGGTTTCAGATGTACTGAACCACCCAAAATGTTTAAATTCATTATTATATTCTTTCAGGCTTTGGAAAAGTGGTGTCCCATGTTATTATAGGATTGAAGACAGCCAAAGGAACCAAGCAGTTAAAACTTGACCCCACAATTTATGAATCTCTTCAGAAAGAAAAGGTGGAAGTGGGAGATGTGATCTATGTTGAAGCCAACTCAGGAGCTGTAAAGAGACAAGGACGCTGTGATACTTACGCCACTGAATTCGATCTTGAGGTTTGTCTGACTTATTTATTTCAATACAACCAACCTTTCTTTATAATGATTTTATCGAAATACAATTTAACCACTCAGGCCTCGAGCTTATTTTGTCGGAAGGTCAAAATATTTCGGCTTTGCAATAAAATAAATGTAGTATTTCTGAACACATCTGAAAACTAAAAGCTGTTGAATTTTGCTTTCAAATCTTATAATCTGAAATAAACATAATTTTGGAATTATAAAATTTTTGAACGCAAAGATAAAAAAGTTTTAAAAATGGCTCACCTTACGATTTTTCTAACTGAAATTACTGACATTGAAAAAAAATAAAAATGCATAGGTACATATTTTATTAGGCAAGTGTATTATAAAACGTTAACGTCAACTATTTTATTTTATTTTATTTTATTGAAAGACATCACTTTATTTTATACACACTCTACATGTTTCATGAACAATGTTCCCATACTCTTACCCCTCCCCCTTCTTTCTACCCCTTCCCTTGTATTAATTCCGTGATCTGTTTTTAATTTGTAACTTCATTACACTTTTACTCCTGATGATGTGAAATTCTCAATTTGGGAGGCGGGAATGGGTACCGCCGCCCCGGGAACCTTTATTGGATAACCAACACCTCTGCCACAGATCACCCCAAGTGGTTCGCTACGTTTGGTGATTTAGCAGGGGTGCCCGGGTTCATGGGGTGAGGTTTGTCTAGGTCTTGGAGGCGGATGACCAGGACATACTGAACCCCAGATTCCTACCCACCCCTTAAACCCTTTTCCTTCCCAGAACTCTCCTCTCCTTCCTTTCCTTAAAAAAACCCTACACACAGCATCCCCAAAGATGACATAGGCCCTGAGGAAAATTATTTTCCTCAGGGCCTCCTGTGTGGAGCTCATGTAAAAAAAAAAAAAAAAAAAGAATGTGAAGTGAATCAGTGTAGTAAAATGTATTCATCTACTCGAAAAAAATACGAAATTTTTCTACTTGGGGTTCGAGATATTGAGCCATTGATGAGGCTTAACCAACATCCTACTCTTTGGCAAGTTTAACTCCGTTATCAGTACATATTAAATGATTCCAAAAATGTGAAAGATTCCGCGCATGTACTTATTCAGGAGTAAATCTAGTATTCCGAGGAGACAACAAAATCACTGCATTGAAAAACTGATTAAGTTTCTTAAGAACTGGCTGCTATTAAAGAAAAATAGAGGAAGAAATTCTGAAGCACAAAGAAAAGGAGAGTATTTGTTTAAAAAAGAACTAGAAAAACTTTTTGATATTGCCCATTTGAATTTGATAAAAATTGCGGAAGACAGAGCGTTTCTCATCGATCAAAGAAGAGAACGTAAGATGATTATGACCTCAATCGACAAGAAACTAGAAAAGGTCAAAGAAGGTTCTCTAAAACGGAAACAAAGATCTGAAGAATTGAAATAAATGACTGCTAAAAGTAATTCTTCATCTTCGGTGGTGTCGAGATAAGAGTTAGAACTTGAGTGCAGCTTCCGCAGCACTTCTAGTAATGCTAGCATATTAGAGGATAAGTCCAAAGATGAGTTTGTAGTGCATTGAGCTGTCTACAAGTGACATATTTACACAATACGTTGCCAGTGCGCTTGATCGTAACAAGATTTAAACTAATCAAGAGAGAAGAAAAACAAATTGTTCGATTTGTTAGTTATCATCTTTGGCAGCAGATGCACCAGTAAATGACTTAATACTTTGGAATAGCTTAAAATTGTACGAAGCCATTGATTCCGAAATCAGTATAGCAGCTAGGGGTGTCTTAGAGCGTCACTTATGGTATTTGTCAGATGAACTAGTCGCATTTACCTTGTTTTCGGAGAAGCTATCTAATGCTGAGAAATAGGCCATTGTTCAAAAAATAAATTCTGATGACGGTAATCGTTCAGTATGAGGTGATTCTGCTAAGCTTGCCTCAGAGGTTACATTAGAAGCTTTTGCAACACAAAGAACGTTGAAAACGCTCTTAGTTCTTGATATCAACGACTCTTTCTTGCAATTACCTCCTGAGACTTGGAATAACAATGTTGATTACCTTCAAGGCAAAAGCAGAGTCAAAAATTTGCGTGTTGTTAATGATACAGCGGAGAGAGGTGTTAAACTATTTGAAGATTACAACACGATACTCACTAAGAATGAGGAAGAAAAGCAATCTTTACTTCACATCGTTGAACAAAACAGAAAAATCGTTTCTACTGAAACATTAAAAAAGGACTTAACAAACATAGTTTTGAAAGATTGCTACTAATATTATGTTAATTATTGCTTTGTTACCAAATTTTGTTCAAATTTAAATAAGTTTTATACTTATTTGACTAAAATACTTGTAATATTAATAAACCTTAAATTACGTGTTTTACTTTAAATCCAGAACTTTTGTCAGGAACTTCTAATTCGATGAGCACCCCCTTGTATATAAAATAGGGGGCTGAAATTTTTTACACATAATATTAATGGTAGGTGTAACAAATTAAATGGGTGGCTACATCTATATTTAAAAAAAATAAATTTACTATGTAAGCCTGGACCACCTTAGTGTGTATAAAATAAAGTGATGTGCACAAAGTTATTTGTCTTTTAATAAAATAAATAATGCCATCACCAAGTGAAAACCTTCTAGAAGAAGTTTTCTTTGAAAAAATTTTTTTTTTCAAATTGCGGTGGGAAATTTTGGATTCATAAAGTTACATTTTAATTATTTTGTGGTAAATTTTTACATTTAAATATAAAGCGTTGTGTTTTCTCTTTCTAACACCGTTAAGATCATATTTATAACCATTATAGTAGAGAGACAACGATTTCTATGATACCTGATACGAGTTGTTCCAATGATGATAACACAGTTGTAGGTATTAATTTATAGAGGAACCAACAGATGGCACTGTTTGCTGACCGTTGCAATTTGATCTGAAAATCTCTGCCTATTTATAGACTCCACAAACGAGTAATCTCTCGAATACATGTACATATTTCGTGTTGTATAAATTGAACTTTGGAATTCTTAGTTTCTGCTTTTGACACACTATAGTGTGCACGAGGCGCTGCGATTCATTGCTGGAATTTTGTTTGTATTTTTTAAAGTATGGATAGATTTCTTGCAATAAAATTATAAATGTTAATATTATTTGTTTTTTGGTGGGTAAGATAGTGTGAGCAGTGCTTATTTGCCTATCTGGTTAAGAGCGTTTAACCAGCCAGCGGACGAAAATCCACATTTCGTCGAAAGTTGTTCTTACGATCGTGCAGGGCGGTTACAATGAGAAAGATTAATTATTCTCCGTACCAGCTTTTTAAAATTATAACTCAATATCGAATTTATTTCAATTCAAATTAGCTTTAATTTATACCTTCATCCAAAAATGCTGAAAGGCGTGATGATAAAACTATTAAAATAATGTACTTTTTGTAGTTATTTTTTGATTATAAGTATTTATCATTTTTCAATAATGTCTAAATTTAATAAGAATGTTAAAAAAATCTGAAATATATTAGTTTGTGGTCAAATACACAAACGGACCAATTTTCGCCAAGAAACACATGTACGTACATAGACATCCAAATGGATAGACCAGAAGATACAGGTGAGGGGTAAAACCAAACTATGGGGGGGCGAAGAGGGGAAGAAGACTGTGATTAGTTGAAAAATCAATCTGACAGTATATAGGCATCTCGCATTATAATATCACCATTTAGTTCTTAAAACCAAAATCTGCTTTGAATGAATAGACTTTTTTACATGGGAGTGCGAATTGCTTGCCACGATAATAAAATATTTGCGTAGGCCAAATGTACACTCCAAAAAGATTCGCTCGTTTTCACATAGCAATATTTTGTTGCCGTGTTTAGTTAAGACACTTTTACAAATGTTTCATAATTTACTTACCCCTGTAACCAGCGACGAGCACACTAAGGAACCGCCCACATTCGCTATGTGCACATTGATATGTAGGTATGTTGTATAGCACAAGCTACTGTTTTGGCGTGTTATTTTTTCGTTAAATGTATAGATGTTAGCTTCGCGCTGCTCACGGCAAGAATGATGACGTCACACATTTTAGATTCAAGCGATTCTCTATCCCCTCCACATGGGGCGAACTGGCGCCAAGGAGGAGCTCCAGCCGGTTCCATGGCGAGGGGGAAATAATACGTTTTTATCACTTAGGGCAGGTCCAGATATATTCATATGTCCGTGTGTACGTACATATTTTTTAATGATTTTATTGAAACTAAAATTAAAATTCTAAAACATACGTTCACTAGATAATGTATTGATTTATTTTACTGCATGATTTTATTATTTGAAATGGGTGTGGTATAAAAAAACTTTTTTGAAAATTGAACAAATCTGCCAACGACCTATGGAATAACCTTATTATACTAAAAATTTAAAAAAATTCTCAAAATTTATTACATACGAATGCTAGATAAAAGAACAATCTGTCGAAATCCATTTATAATTTTTTGTGGAAAAGAGTCAATACGTCTAAAAACTTTTTTGAAAATGACGTATTTCCGGTTTTCTCTGGTAATGCCCTCTTAAATCTCTTTCATGCTTTGATAAATCTGCAATAGATTTTGAAATGTTCCAGGCGGAGGAGTACGTGCCACTGCCCAAAGGAGATGTCCACAAAAAGAAGGAGGTGGTCCAAGACGTCACCCTCCACGACCTGGACTGCGCCAACGCCCGGCCGCAGGGGGGACAGGACATCATGTCCATGATGGGGCAACTCATGAAACCCAAAAAGACAGAAATCACAGGTTAATATCTTTAAATTTTGCTAAGGATTTTTTATTAATGGTTATGCGTTAACTGTCCGATATTGCCCAGGCAAATGGTAAATTGTGTGCAGTGAAATCTCAATCGGTCGTTCCTTAAGTAATCATTTTTCCGCATTTGCTATTTTATTTCTTCCAGTCTCGGATTAATTTCTTACAAAACTTGCAAAAATAGATTGCATCGATTGTTTCTCTCTGCATCCTTTTATCGCATTAATCGTTTAGCACGCAGGTTTGTGCTACATATTTTACTCGATCGGTCGTTTTTCAAAATTTTAATATACAAAACCATATTTCTTCATTGCTAAATACTTAAAATTTAAAAATTCATTTAAAATTTTACTTCGATTACTTGTAAACAATGAGCGGAACATTCGAAATTTTTAACATTAGTTATTAGTTGTCGTTAAATATTAATTGTCGTTAGAAAACAGCGGTGCATGCGTGCAATCTGATTACTGCATGGAAAATCTTCTAAAACTAGAAAGTCACATTGATTTTAAAGGGTGAGTCCTGACGCCTTACTACCGATATGTGGTATAGGGTCGAAAGAGAGGATTTCCACATTGTTTTGCATCATCAGTGATGGAACTGACATACGCGAACCCCTCGTCATTGGCAAATCTTTGAAGCCTGTGCGTTACTAAAACTTTACCCGTAAAATATTATGTAAACAGAAGAGCATGGATGACTATGAACATTTTTAATTTGTTTTTAAGGGACATCAACACAGAAATGGGCCTAAAACAATGAATAATTTTATTGTTATAGACAACAGACAACACAATATTTGTATAAATGTAGCTTTTTACTTTATTCCCGCAATCTGTTGTTTCCCCATCATTTTTTTTTCATAGGTTCCTTCAAAAGATAGATAGAGATTTTGCTGTATTGAAATCCTGCTCATATTTTGTGTTTTTCATTTACAGATAAGTTACGCAAAGAAATAAACAAAGTAGTCAACAAATACATCGATCAAGGAATAGCAGAACTGGTTCCTGGCGTATTATTCATTGATGAAGTAAGTATGATATCCACTATTCTTAATACGCTGAAACCTGTTTTAGAAAGAATAATATGTTTTGTTATTGCCCTTTCTACCTAACACTGATGATATGCATATTATAAAACCCACATGCGAAGGGGGACACAAAAAAGTTTACATGCGGACATTGATATGCTATTTACTAAGCGATTTAGTTGCTACTAAACAGAATGTAAACAGACTTTTATGGCCAGCAACCCCATTCTAGAACAAGCTTCCTCAAAGTGTTCTATGCACTTACAAAACTGTTCGAAATTCCTCGAGTCCAATTGAAATCTAAATTGCCATAATTTTTGTTGCAAACTCTCGTCTTTTTCAAATTGTAGTTGATTTAACGTCATAATTTGTATTATTTGTTGGTTCTAGGTACACATGCTTGATATTGAGACCTTCACATACCTCCACCGAGCCCTGGAGTCCGCCATTGCCCCTATTGTAATCTTTGCAACAAACAGAGGAAGATGTCAAATTCGGTTAGAGATAAATTATAATTTGTTTTTCATCTAATCTCAGGGTTGTATAATATCAATATATAGTTCTGATCATTGCATATTGTTATATGTGACAGTTGTTTTGCACTTCAAAGGCATTATCAAACTGTTTGAGGTTATTGTGACATTACATCACTTTAAAAGGTTGCTACTTTTTATATTAGAAATGATACTTACCGACCACCGATTACTTACTTACGTGTTTTCCTTTTCCTCTACTAGCAGCAAAAAAAAAAGTTATATGTTTATATATAATCATCACTAATATTATAAATCAAAAGTGTGTTTGTTTGTCTTTCTTTCACGTCACAACGGAGCGACCGATCGACATGATTTTTTGCATACGGATTGTTGGAAAACTGGGAAGTGACATAGGCTACTTTTCATCCAAGAAAAACATTTCATTCCCGTGAGAAAATTCTTTGTACAGTAATTTCTCCCTATAGCTATGTGAGTGATGCTGCAGGTAAAAGATAGTAATTTATAATTTGGTTCCCTTGGGACTTGTCATGTCTTTCTCAGGCGTCCTCCTCCATTTCTGCTATTCACTCTCAACTCAGTTTTTCAGGCTATATTGTATTTTTAATTTAGAGTTCTGTTTCAGGGGGACCGATGATATAGTTTCACCCCACGGAATTCCACTGGACTTACTGGATCGATTGCTTATCATCCGCACATTACCATACAACAAGAGTGAATTACATCAGGTAAGACTAAATTATTTTTGAATATCATACACCTACTGTCTTACTTCTTTTCTTGGGTATGCTCGGAATGAACCACCCATCGGTCAGAAGGGAAGTGCACATTCCTATACATTTCTTTAAACTGATGGATGGTTTCAAAACTCATCATGGAGAACATTCATTTCTGTGCTCCCGATGGTTATCTCTGTCACCGACAGCTTAGAGTGTTTTACCTCTCAGCCTACAGGACTAACTTGCCTATAGTCATACCGGTGGGGAGGGCAAACTTGCTGTTGAACAGAATCAATTTGGATATCGATGTACTGAAACCCTCTTGATTAGAAGTTTTCCGAGGGACAAAAAAACAAACTTCTTAAGCAGGATAACCTTTTATGTGGGAAAAATTGGGCCAATTTTGAGCCGAGGGACCGAAAAAATCAAAATTCTTAAGCCACAAATCTTAAGAGGGTTTCACTGTATTTAGCATTAATAAAGCTGCTTTTAAATGGCAAGCTTTGTGTCGGTTTGAAGTTGAAGTTGATTCTTACTTTTTCAACTCTTTCTTTTTTCTTTTGCTACATAAAATTATGCTTTATAAACTTATTTAAAAATGCCAATTGATACTTTTGTAATGTTTTTGAAATAATTGAATGAATTGACTTGGGGAGATTGTGAGCACCTCTTTTACAATGAATATTTCCCCAATTCAGATCTTGAAGTTGCGTGCCATGACGGAAGGAGTGGCGGTGGAAGAGGGAGCCCTTGCTGCGCTGAGTGAGGTGGGCGCACGCACCACACTGCGTTACGCCGCCCAGCTCCTGACCCCCGCCGCTCTCGCCGCCCGCGTGGAAGGCCGCTCCGCCATACACGCGCAGGATGTGCACGAGACCTCGCTGCTATTCCTGGACGCCAAGTCCTCGGCCAAGATCCTCTCCAAGGAGAAGGATAAGTTCATGCTATAGATTAATTACCAAATATACCTTGACTGAAGAGTTCAGAATTCCATATTAGTTACCCATTTTCTTTACAGAGACTGCAGATCTGCAGATCGTTTTTAACAAAGTGGGTATTTTACAATATGATTTTTTTCTTTTTTTTCCAAGTTCTGGAAACTTGAGAAGATTTCCAAAATATAAAGGGAAAATGTTTTATAAAGATGCTCCCGAATTGCTTGCTCTTTCGCTAAGTCAAGCACCAAACATTCAGCATATTCATGACCTCCTCCTTAGAAAATAGTTATGTGTTAATTTGTGGCTGGGTGCGTATTATGTACCTCCAATGTCAATTTTTTAAAAATTTAACAAGAGAGTGAAAAAACTCATTTTTAAGCAGGAAAATGAAGGAAGACTTAGATTTATAGCGTGCATTAAATCATCATTAACACACTTTGGGCAGGAAAGGAAATAAGCTGAAACTGAAACTTGGAAGAAACTTTTACGCCGGTCCTACTGGAATGCCTGGAAAAGGCTTTCCTTTCAAACATTTTCATGTGAATTTTATATACCAATCATTTTATAAGGGTCCCAACTATGTGTAAAACACATAAATGTATACTTATATGTGATACAAGTCTTCCTCATCTTCTTATCTCCTTGTCTTTTGTGTGGAAGAATATTTTATCAAAAGGAAACTTACACTTTCTCGTGCTGAAGAAGCTCAAATTGTCATATTTTTTTTTGTAATGATTTGTACCAAAGTGAAAACCATTATTTTTGTATTGTAATGAAATGCGTACATTTTTAACCATTCGGTTTGAAAGAAATTCCATTTTCTCAATGAGTTCCTTGTTTTTGTCCGCCTGAAGTGTGTTAATATAAAAAGAATATTGTTTGGAGGTCCACCTTCACCTTCCTGCATCAAAATTGGTTTTTTCACTCCTGTAAACTATAATTTTTTTTCACATTGGAGGTATTACGTGCCCAGCGATGAATTGTTGATCTGATTGGTATTTTACCAACAATTACCCTACCGACTTTGATCTAATTTGTATCATGTAACAATAAGAATTCTATTATACATGTTGAAGAAAAAATAAATGTTTCTTATTTTTAAGTAAACAATTGTTTCAATTTCTCAAACAAACATCATGATGAATTTTGAAACACCATTAAAAAGTTTTTGAAATGTTCAAAAGCAGATATCTCACAAAAACTGCCTTTAAATATACACCATTTTCCAATCATGATATTCATTAAAATCAGTGAAAAATGAAAACAGGAAATAATAATTATCAACCATTAACAATATTATTTATTATATCATTGTGACAAAATCGACAACATTTTTATTTTATTTATAAATACAATACAACAACATAACAATCCTTATAAACAATTTTCATACTATAAAACGTAAACTCAATAACCAAAACAGAATGTTCCCTTAATCACATTTTTTTTACATTTCACGAAGCACAATTCCAACAACTTTAGTGTTAGTTAGTTTTGCTCTGAAATAGGTGCGTTGTAGAACATCAAACCCAAACGTAATATTAATTAATAAATAATTTTACCAGCGGAGTAGCGATCGGGTCTCGGGGTTTCATTCAAAAGCCCTTATAAAATAAGAGATGTATGCATTCCAGACTCATCATTCTGTTCACTATAGGCCTGGTCTCGAGAATCACTCGCTACACCACTGACTTTAACTTAATTAACCTTGCCATATTTAAATAAAATAAGCAAACCTTTTGTTGGAAAACAATTGCCACCAGCACAATCCGTTAACCAAATGGTGCAAATTTAATTCACATGCTTCGTAATAATAGTTGTTTTAATACTCGTCAGTTTCACTTACATTAAAAATAAATATTCATAGTAATTATAATACATAATAGACTTAAATAAAGTAATTGCATTTAAACTGACAAAAACTTGCTAAATCAGACTATTATTTACAAAGTGAATGTCATGATCAGGAAAAATTAAAGGTACATACAATGATTTATTTTATGCAGACTTTTACATGTAAGAAAACAATAACAATCTAATTGAAATGTTTTGGATTAGTAAATTATAATATTCTCGCCAGCAGTTATGAACTGCAGAAATATAAATTTGCTATTTTTACCAACAGTTTTCCTGATTTTTGTTTAACATGGTTCATTTGAAGAAATTTAAGCATTTGATCTTATGTCTGATGGATAGGACACGGGAATAAAGTTGGGTGTTGGAGTCTTTGAGTTGGGCTTCTTGTAGGAGTAAGGGGAAGTGGCTGTTGGTGGTTTATATGTAGGGAGATCAATACGAACATAGTCATCGTCAGCCTTTTCTTCGTAATGTTGGGACGGGGATACTTCAAGATCATTCTTAGCGCTTCTTGCGCCTTGCTGTGAGTTCACTGACTGTTGGTAGAGTGATTCAAACTGCATTATTTCTGGGAAGGTCTGTGACTGTATTTTCCTGTCATCTCTGGTGTTGCTTGGATAAACTATTATAATTTTTTCAGAAGAATTGTCTCGAGATTGCATCGTTTTGGGAGGAAGCGTAGTTGTGGTCATCGTAGGGGCTTTCACTATCTTTATTGGGTCACTTTGAGAAGTTTCTGATTGATCATTAGAACTGAAAGAAAGGAGACCTGCTGGTGTCGTGGATTCGGAGTTTGTCCCTTGTGTGGGATGGACCTCCATTTGTCCAGAGTTAGAGGAATCGCTGGCGGAAGTGTCAGGTGGGCCCATGTTGTGAATAAGATCTATTTTCTGTTGTTGTGTTTGTTCCAAGACCGGCATACTACCTGAATCTGTGTCACTTTCTTCCAGAGGAACATATTTTTGTGTTTCCTTAATGACTACTTCAGTCGGTTCCAAATTCTTTCCAAAAAATAAGAACCTGGGAGTATAAGCTGACACTAGTGGTAACAGAGTATTTCTTGCGTACTTTTCAGCCTTTTCTAAAAATGAAACGAGGCGACTTGGTAAAAACTGCACTGTGAAGCTATCGGGGTTTTTACTTTGTGCAATTTCTTTCTTTTCTCTGCTTTGCCACTGAAACAGACTGAAGGTTTCATCTCCAAGTGTTGTTTGTACATCTTGAGTGTCGTTAATAGGCTTTGATTGGTTTCCAGAAGCCAGGCTGCTATTGATTTTTAGTATTTGTTCCCAAATATTAGCATCTTCAGTTTCTGGGGGTATAAGATTGTGTGATGGAGTCCAGACTGTTTTGTTTTCAGTATTATCAATTCTGTCTATTAATTTGGTTTCTCCTGGGGAAGAGAATTCGTAAGGTTTTTGTGCTCGGTTGGTTCTTGCGTTAGTTGTTTTGAAACTTGATCCAGTTGTGATTTGTTTTGGTCTTGCTGTAGTTGATCCAAGAATCGGTTCAGTTATTTCTTTTTTTACTTTGTTACTATCATGCGACCTCGCATTTTTAGCTGAAGGTACCTTAAGGATGGGTTCAACTATTTCTGTATGGCTTAGTGGATTTGTACGTTTATTCTCAAAGAATGTAAAACCGTTATACTTTTTGTTGATACTTCCGAATGCTCTCCCACTTTCTCTCTCATTTGGAGAGTTGTCCAAGGAATTAGCTAGAAGGGGCTGCCAGGGTAAATTCAAAATGTCGGCTGCATCCAACAATGATAGTAACGGGTCCGATGTTTTATTCTCTGCTTCTATTCTAAAGTGGTTTCCCATGGGTATCACTCTTGTCCTTCCCCCTTCGCTTTCGGGGCCCGGCTTATCTTTGCTGAGATAATTCTTTAATTTACCCTTGAGGTTTGCTCCCAAAACATCTTCCCTTTTAGTGAGCTTCTCTTTTGAGGTGCTTATGGAACTGGAGTCGGTCGGTTGAATGATTTCATCTCCAATTTGTACCACTTGTGTTGGTATGAACGGCTGAATCAGCGTGTTTGATTCTTCTACATTTTTTTCAGAGCTGTCTAATTCACTCGGTGCGTTTTCATTTTGATCATCTGCCGTCTAAAATGAAAAGGACATATTAAAAGTTTATTTATACAAATTTTTCAGGGCACACTGAAGCAACACACAATAAGGTGAAATATTGTAGTGGCGGATCGCCGCTATGTTGTGAATTAGAATGTGACAATGGTTAGTTAATTTATCTGCATTACAAATATGATAGTATACGCATATTCTTTTATAAGCATGAAAACATAAATGTGAAAACCGGTGAGTATTTGAAAAAAGCCAAAACACAAATTGCAGTGCACAAAACAAACGTGGATCTTTACTGAGGGAGGGATTTACCTCTTCTCTTGCTATGAAATTACCCAAAAATGATCTTGGTCAACGAAGGTAGCACTCCCTCACTTGCTTTTACTTTTTCATTATTCGCTGACCTTTTCTATTATAGAGTTCAAAATAATAGGAATTAATTAAAAATAATTGAAAGTTTTTTTTGGTTGTTTCTAAACGCAGTAAAGTAATAATTATTGTATGTAGTAACATTATTCAACGTACCTTAGGATGGTTACAATCTCCTGGATAAAGTCGCAGGGTAACAGGAGCACCTGAATTAAGAATCAAGCCTCTTTTGCAAATTGAAGATCTGAAAAGTCAACCATTTAAAAAACCATTAATATACATGCAGAAGAAACAGCAGTTTTTATGTGTTAGTGGTAATAATTATGTATTCTAATTCAAGGGCATTGAATATATAAGAACTTACGATTTCCCAAAGCTATCACTCAAAAGGACCTTATCGATTGTCCATCGGTTAAGGCCTGAACTGATCCACCCGGAGTAAGCTTGGTATTGCAGTTGCACCTTCACCGGGATGCCCAGGGCCGGATGGGGAACCAGCATTCGTGACAATATCCCGCCACGGGTCAGCTCTGCATCATCTTTCCTGGAATAATGCATACATTTATCAGTATTTTTGTTCTGTATTATGTCACAATGCATCACAAATTTTATGCTTTAACTTGGTGAACTTAGTGGACAATTCGACAAAGTGCCACATATACTATCATACTCCTTTGAATTCATTAAAAGTGAATTAATAAAAATAAAGATTAAATAGGTTAGGTTAGGTTGTGGGCAGTGGGTGGCTCGTGACTTTTGGGTGTGATAGATTGCTAATATTTAAAAAATGTAATTATTTGTGTTATAACTGAAAATGTGTTGTTTTTTTTCGAAATTTCGGTTTATTGTATGGTTTTGGTTTCGATTTTCGGAGATCTGAAGGAAATCCGTGTGCAGAACACTGACAAACTGAAATTTTCTGAAAATCTTCATACAAAAAACCGATTTTCGAAAAAAAAAAACTTTTCGGCTACAACATCAATAATACCATTTCTGATAATATTAGCACTCTAGCACACCCAAGTCATGAGCGGCCACTGGTTGTGGGATATTTAAAAAAAAAATCATCACTTTTAATGTGTTGAAATGCCACTTTGTTGGGTGTCGTGGAACCCTTTAACTATGGCGGTGTACCGAAATCCTAATGGTAACATGTTATCCACAATAATATTTTTGATTATGTGTACCTTGTCAGTGGAAAGGTTTCATTCAATGCAGAATCTCCTACCAAAGTGAGGAGTATCCTTCCATAGCTCACAACTGTTTGATTACTCTTTGAACTCTCCACTCGAACATAATACTGGTGCGCTGTAAATAAAAATAATGTCATTGCAATGTAAGATTCCATTTATTATTGTACCATTTGGATTTAGCTATGATAAAAATAATGTTACCGCAGAAGGGTTCCTCCTCTCTTGTTAGTAAATACATTTGTCCTCTTCCGTTGGCTCTGTCCGCATAATAACCCATATTTCCACATCTCCTCCCACCATCACATCCAAAGCACCGACCCTTTAAAAGTACAGAAGCATTAATAAATCACTGTCATTGTTACCTGTAGTAACAGTAGATGTGTACATATTTCTATTAGGCTACTCACGGCTAAGAAATCATCGTAAGTTTCACAGGGAAAACTTGGGAAGTGACATTTAGGCGAAACCGAATCAGTGAAAAATTTGTACGCTCTTCTGTGGTTGCAAAGGGATCGTCCTTCATTAGCCGAAGACCAGATGATGTCGCTCACAGCTCCGACGAAGAGGTTGGAGCAGCCCGTCTGCATGCGCCCGCCGTTGGGGTAGAAGTCCACGTGGCCCATGGGCTGCCAGGAGCCCAGCCCTCCCAGGATCAGGTTCTCCCCATTGGAGTGGATCACATCAACAAACATTGCATCGTTGCTGTCCAACCTGGCTCGGGGGTCTTGGGCTTCAAATAGGGGACCGGCGGGATCGAGACCTGAAGGTGCAATTAATTACAAGTGAGTTCTAAATATGCTTTCTGTAGTGTATTGATTTATCCATGTAGTTTCATTTTCTTTAAATAGATGTCGATAGGTAAGTTTGTAATATGAAGTTCTGCTATATCCCAACAGATGGCAGCTGAGCATCAGAAGAGTACCATCTATCGCCGTTCGTGTCTTAGGTACAAACAGTTATGATGATGGCCAATGGCTCCAGTGAGATTGGGCAGGCTTCCTCAGTCAGTCCGCTGGAGCAACAAAACTACCTAAGAGTCTAGCCTAGTAAGGACATCTGTCCAGTTTAACATTCATTGTGAATATTCACTATAAACAAACTAGTAATAATTCGAACCATGTACTTATTGGAAGATACCCAATGCATCTCAAGTTGTCTTATAGTACACGCCAAACTTTAAAACCAGCCTGAACATAGTACGATTCATTCTCGTGCAGTTACAGACTTTACAATGAGTGTAAGCGAAAGAGAAAGATGTGTAAAAACACACGAGGGATGGAGAAAGGTGTGGGCGGGGGGCGCATGCCACATTTCTGTCGTAGTAATTTACCTTTTGCTTTGAAAGTCGTAAGGTTTCAAATTATATATTTGATGTATGTTTTGGTATTTCGTAAAAGCATCACTTTAAACTTTTGCCTGTGAGTAATTAAAGTGAGCGGCTCACAATACCTTATTAAATAAGTCTTAGACGGTGATAATCAATTTATGTGTATTGATAAAATTACCTGTTATTCGTGAAATATTTTTGAGTTGCGATCCAGCGAAGCCAGCCACATGGGCCCCCAGGCTAAAGCCAATCAGGTGCACTTTGTCGAAACTCAGGTTTATGTGATCTGCCAAACCTGCCAACATTCAAATATAAACACAATGAGTTTGAGATTACGCAATAAAGTTACCCAATTTTCTAACCATATAATAATATGTCGTCATGTCTTCATTTAGTAATTAGTCTCTTCTGCAAAACCATCACTATAAGTAAGTAATCGCAATGATTGCCAACTGTGAGGTTGAGAGACTCGTTTAGTTTAGTATAGTATAAGTTCAGAGGTCATAGAGTTGAATTTACACACAAAACATCACCTCGGGCACAGGGGCTCCATTGAAGACAAAGTTAATTCAGCTTCAGAAGCTGGGCATATTGTACAGAGCTTGCAGATACTGTAATAGGTAGTAAAGATCGCTATCTTGACGCTGCAGGAATAGTCAATCTGTATCTTTATGGATAGATTATAATACTTCGTTCGGAAAACTGAGCTTTTTTTTTTACCCAATGGAAGGTGCTTCAAAAAACTAGTACCATTAACCTTTCAGCACATATGCGTGGCCGGGAGGAACGTCAAACGCATACTAGACCAGTATGCAGCTGATATTTGCCACATGACGAACAGGTTGCTTTTACGACTCTTTGTTGTGTTTTGTAACTCGGCTGTGGATGGTTCTCTGGCTTCAAAATTTCCTCCCTCATACAACATTACTCTGTCTCTCTTTAAGACTAAGGTCACTCTTTCCTTTCCTTAAAAGAAAACCCTATATACAGTAACTCCAAAGGCTGCCAAAAAAATTGATTGAGGATATATCTACGATGATTATGCATTTGGTGTGTAGGCAGAAACATAGGCACAGCGCTGCTGTGTGTAGATACCATTTGCAGTAATATGGGTGAACTATGATGGTGACACTTTAGTGGGCTCGGATTCTTACTAATAATAGCTCTTGGCCCGTCTCACTTGTTTCTATTATCTATTAGCGAGAGCAACTAACCCTCCAGCAGCATGGCCAGCTGCTTCCCCACGAGCCGCGTGTTTGCCGCTGCTCTTACGTAGTTAGGTACTATGGCTCCGGCTTCCCAATCCACACAGATCACATTACACTCCTCCTGCAATGGCAATGGAAATACAAATACATTAATTATTGGAAACTGTGTACGTCAAGAAAGTGTAAACTTTAATAAAAATAAAATTATTTATCATTCGTACCTATTCTAATAAATGCCTTCTTTGAATGTTCATTAATAACTCAGGTATGCCTCATAAGTATGTCTAGTAATGTTACATTGTCGTGTAAAAAGCTTATGGGTCCGAGTGGTTAATATCAAAGGTAAAAAAACTCTTTCTAATTTTGCAAGTGTTTTTTTAAGGGTTAAAAAAAGTTTTAATATTATTTTTTCTTAGAAAAGTAAGTGAAATAATTTTTCGGGAAGTTGCACTAATTTCTGAACACCTTTTCTTGTATTTTTTAATGTAGCTATAACTTTGTGGTTATCCACTATAGATAAATGAAACAATTTAACTTTGTTTGAACCGCTTATATATTTGAGTAAAGCTGACCGGTTTCGGAACGACCGTTCCTTCTTCAGGGCAAGCGTATACTGATTTGACAGTTATGAAATATGGATGGGAACAATGTATTATTATGGTAGGGGTGGAGCCGTTGCTAGGTATTAATGAAGAGTGGGTGGGTGGGGAAACATATCCATGATTGGGCTATAAGACAATATTTTTTGTTTGTTGATAATAAATTCATTATTTTTAAGGGATTTTTTTATTTATTTCCAAGGCTTCTAAGTTATCTAAACGTTTTCCTTTATGATTAATATGAAGAATATTTATTCCCGTATTTTTTTTTCAAAACTATGGTTATTTTCAATGACTTGGTTAGCGAAATTAATTTTTCTGAGTTCACTAACCATATCATTGAAAATAGTTGAGAGTACTTATTTATTTGTTGATTTATTCATATTCGTTATGTGTATGGACAAGCTATGGAGGAGGATGGTGAAATACCCCTAAGCAAATCAGGGCTGTCTAATATATCTGACAAAACCATTAACAATCCTAAAGATAAAAGTCAAGTCGGAAACAAGTCTTCTACCTTAGAGTTTTAATAGTCTAATATATCTGACAAAACCATTAACAATCCTAAAGATAAAAGTCAAGTCGGAAACAAGTCTTCTACCTTAGAGTTTTAATAGTCTAATATATCTGACAAAACCATTAACAATCCTAAAGATAAAAGTCAAGTCGGAAACAAGTCTTCTACCTGAGAGTTTTAATAATTTTAATTATTTCGTAAAGTGAATAAGTACCTACTCATAACTGTATAAAACAATAGTGAGAAATCAGAATGATTTGATAACAGAATAGATTAAGGCTGTCATACCAGCAAATCATAATTTCGATTCCGACTGCACCGCTCACACATCAGCCGTTGCAAGCGGACGTTTTTTGAACTAGATTTCGTTCCGCTAGAAGCCGGGTTTCACGTACCTATAGTTCACGCGAAGCTGGACCTACAGTATGGTTCAGATAAAGATGTTGAATTCTCGCTTCCAGAATTTTAATAAGTAGTAGTTATTTGTAATTTGTGTATTGAAGTGCGTAGACATAAATAGATACATAAACACAGTAGGTATAAAGTAGATACCTACACAAAAAACAATTTGTTATATTTTTTTAATATTTTGGTTTTTGTTTTTTCATTTTATTTTACGGCCATTAGAGTGGAAGAATTGAAACGTTACTTGAAATGGCTTTAGCCGTGTTTAGTGACCAGATCTGAAAAGTCAGGTACTTCCCCACCTCCATCTTCCCTAACTCCTTCCCCTCCCCCACTACCTTCAGCCTCACAACATACCCCAATTGGGGGTGATAGTCCCACTGGCTCCAGACGGGAGCAGTTGGGACTCTTGTGCGGTATTCATGAAAAAAAGAGTACCTAATATTCAGTTGGATTGTAAAAAATATCTCATTTTGAAATATTTATTCGTGTGCATAATTTTTAATTTTATATTTATGTGAATACCGCACAAGAGACCCAAATGCTCCCGTCTGGAGCCAGTGAGACTATGACATGACTATGGGGTATAGTATGAGGCAGAAGGTGGTGGGGAAGGGCAGGAGATGGGGAAGAGGAAGCGAAGAATTACTTGGCTATTCAGATCTGGTCACCAAACACGGCCAAAGTAATTTTTAGCAACGTTTCAATTCTGAATGGTGGTCTTACACCAGGGCGATACTAAAGTATCTTCCACTCTGGAACGTGACGCAAATATATTATTTTTATATGAAATAATTGTGAAATAACCCAAATTAGTCAAATAAAATTTATTTGCCCACGCCGGGATTCGATCCCACGACCTTCGGATTGCGAGTCAAGAGCCTTACCTCTTGACCACGCCGGCCGTCAATAAATAGTATCAGTAATTTGGAAGGCGGGTATGGGTACCGCCGTCCCGGGAACCATGTATTGGATTATCAACACCGTACGGGTAGCCCGGGTTCATGGGGCGAGGTTTGTCAGGATCTCGGCGGCGGTGGAATCTGCCCCACCAACTACGTAGAAGGCCGGATCGGGAGAGACCTTTTTTTACAATCGCTCGACACATTGCCTATCTCTTCTTTGGGGATGCTGTGTGAAGGTTCGTTTCAGGGAAAGGGAGGAGAGGATCTTCTGAGAAGGAAAGGGTATTAGGGGTGGGTAGAAATGTGGGGGTCAGCGTGTCCAGGAGAGCGGATGTATGAATCCATCCCTCCCACTGCGGTGCAAAGCGATGTTCCGAGAGAGTAAGGCTGGAGAAGTCAAAGGGACTCCCTCAACCACTTTCTCTAGATCCAACCTGCCATGCAGCTGGTGCGCAGACGCATCCGCCGCCAAGACCTGAAAAAACCTCACCCCATGAACCCAGGCACCCCTGCTAGTCACCAAACGTTGCGAACCACTAAGGATGACCCACGGCAGACGTGTTGGTTATCAAAAAAATGGTTCCCGGGGCGGTGGTACCCATTCCCGATTCTCATGTTTGTTATTTTTGTAATACGAAAAATGGATATAAAAAAGCCTTCCCCCCATCCCTCTCAACCCCCTCCCCCTCTCACCCCACAACCTCTAACCACCCTCCACCCCCCCGCCTCTTTTACCCCCCCCCCCCCTATATAAAAATCAATTGCTGTTTGTTAGTTTCACTAAAACTCGAGAACGGCTGGGCCGATTTAGCTGATTTTGGTTTTGAAATGTTTGTCGTAGTCCAGGAAAGGTTTAAACGTTGAGAAAATATGGAAAAGTTGCGAGGAAGATAGTAAAATCAACAATTTAATTCTCCCATATAAACTGTTCTACATACTTTCCTGTGAATTGCTAACCGTTCATCCGATTGCGATGAAACTTTGGTGAGTTGTTGTGAGCACGCCCGCAAAGTAGTCCAGTCAATAAATGCTCCAAAAGGAGGTGTAGAGTGCGTGAGCAGGGACCTAAGCGATTCCTCCAGAAACTTGTTTAGGGTGCTTAGGGTGTGAACATACTAAAAGTCCTGACGTCTTGGTTGTGAGCTAGGGGGAAGGGGGGGGAGGGGGAGGTCCCAATTTTCGGGTTTCCGCTTATATCTCAAAAACGGTGCGTCACACATGAAAATTTCCTAAGGATAAGTAAAAAAAGCTCATAAAATTATCTACAACTTTTATTCTTTACGTAATTTTCGAAATCACGTCCATTTTTGACTTACACGCTCCACAAATGTAGATATTTTTGAAAAAAAATATTTTACCTCACATTTTTCATCAAACATTCCTTCATATCGTCT
Organism: Limnephilus marmoratus; assembly: GCA_917880885.1. Taxonomy (NCBI): domain Eukaryota; kingdom Metazoa; phylum Arthropoda; class Insecta; order Trichoptera; family Limnephilidae; genus Limnephilus; species Limnephilus marmoratus. Next base: position 19,260,767 of record OU862908.1, read on the forward strand.
AAAATATTCATCAAAGAAAGAAATTTATTCTTAAGAAGTTGTAATAAATTTAATTCCCTTTTAGAATATATATACATATGCAAATAAGTCTCCAACCAGTAAATATTTACAGCAATTTTAAGGTTTTGCGTAAAATGTCGTCATTTTCAGAAAAAGCTGTTTTTATCTTATTACTGACACACCGACGTGCAACGACGATTATGCGACGCTCTTTTAGTAAGGCGTATGATCAGATATGACCATGGAAACCACATTGATGCTATCATTCAAAAGCCGAGAAGGCATAACAGGAGGCAGAGGTATTTTGCACAATGTACTAGAAGTGGTTAGTTGGTATGAGCGCAACTCATGAGATCTGCACTTCCCTTGAAGAGTATTGTGGAGTCTTCACGTCCAGTAACAACACAAGGACCTCGGACAAGCCCACCGAAGTAAAGATGCAGCAGACATTTTCAAACTCAGTCAGTGGTTTGATGCACATCCTCCCTTCCCACAAGCCAATGAAATAATGTCAATTCCCAATGTCTTCTGTCAGCTCGTCGATAAAAAATCACGATGAAAAGGTTGCAGTTGACCCAACATTTCTGTTTCACCGGATGTGTATAAGCAAACGATCAGATGAGGATTTGAAGAAATTCTTTGAGTATGAGTTGGCCCCATTTCCCTTGGCACTGTTCAATGAAGGTGGGATGTGGAAGACAACTAAATCTGTCCTGTACAGCTTATTCGAGCCTACCAAAAAACTGGTCTACTGTCTCAGGTGAACATAGTTGTGGACGGAAAATTTCTACTACACAGAGTAATTTGGCAAAAAGATGCCTTCCTTGTCACAATTTGTGATCGTTACATCAACTACGTCAACCACCACTATCCTGGATGACTCACACTGTGGTATTTGATTGGTACCCAAACCCAGCCAACGGTACAAAATCACAATAACAGATGCGATGATACAGACTGAGAAGGTCAGCTGACATCAATTTGACTTGGAACACTTCAATACCCGTTAAAAAGGAAGATTTGTTATCCAATCCTACCAACAAAAGTAACTTCATCTCTTTACTACAGACGAAGCTTCGGGAGAATGGGATACAGACTCTTCAGGACATGATGCTGACTTCCTTGTTGTGAAGATTGCTGTGGAACATTCCTCTCACAGTTTTGTGAGAAGCTTTCACTTCCTTTTGATTGCTTCCACTCCTCCCACCCAAGATATTCTGCTGCTGACAACGGACGAGGGAAAACCAAAACAATGCCACTGTCCATCCAAAAGATGCAGCACCGTGCATTTGAACACATCCTGTTCTTACATTCATTTACCGGCTGCGACACAACATCTGCAACTTTCAGGAGAAGCAAGGTGGGCTTCTCAAAATTGTACTTGGAGTCAGAATTCATCAAGCAAGCGGCAATGATCTTTATAACCCCTCCTCTACTCACGGCGAGGTTGAAGAGGCTGGAAATAAATGTTTCCTGAAATGGTATGCGGCGCCAAAAAGACAGACCTTCCTTAACCAGTACCGCTTTTAGTCGTTCACAGGGTTGGTGGCAAATATGAAGCCTGACATCAGCTCCCTCCCTCCAACAGAGAACGCAGTTAAACAGCATTCCCAGTGCACCGATTGAGCTGCCCCCTGAATAATGGGGGTGGAAACATGAAGGAGAGACCCTGATGCCAAATACAACAAAAGATCCACCAGCGCCGGAGGTCCTTCTAAATATGATATTTTGCCGCTGCACCAGGGATTGTGCAATTGGCAAATGTGGATGCCGAAAAGCAATGCTGACCTGTTCTGCAGCGTGTCTCCGAGTCTCCTGCCAAGGGAGATGCCTCAATAGCGTGCCTGTTGCCGAGGACGACGATGACGACGACATAGAGCCCATTCAGCAAGAACCATCCAATACTGAGGATGAAGATGCCATGGATGAACAACGCTTGCGAGGACCCCCACGTCCAAGGAGGATGAGAATGTAACAAGATGTTATTGAGAACAGTGATAACAATGAGATCTATAATTTTATGTGCTTAATGTAACGAAATAGAATAAACATTATGATTATAAAATACAATTATGTATTTTTCAAGTAATATGATTTTTACCTATTTTATTTAATAACTGGTTTTAAAGTGTGGTCACACATATTATTAGGCGAACGAACAAGTGTTGTGTGTCAGTAATAAGATAAAAACAGCTCTTTCTGAAAATGACAACATTTTACGAAAAAACTTCAAATTGCTGTAAATGTTGAACGGTTGAAGATAAATTTACATATGTCTATATATTCTAAAAGAAAATTAAATTCTTTACAACTTCTTTCGAATAAATTTTTTTCTTTGATGAATATTTTAGACGATATGAAGGAATGTTTGATGAAAAATGTGAGGTAAAATGATTTTTTTCGAAAATATCTACATTTGTGGAGCGAATAACTCGAAAATGGCTGGGATTTCGAAAATTACGTATTGAATAAAAGTTGTAGATAATTTTATCAGCTTTTACTTATTATCAAAAAATTTTCCTCTGCGGCGCACCGTTTTTGAGATATAAGCGGAAACCCGAAAATTGGGACCTCCCCCTCCCCCTCCCCCCCCTAGCTCACCACCTAGACGTCAGGATTTTTAGTATGTTCACATCCTAAGCACCCTAAACAAGTTTCTGAAGGAATCGCTTAGGTCCCTGCTCACGCACTCTACACCCCCTTCCTTGACTGAACTAAAGGTTTCTGTATATACTGGTGAGCTCTGGCATTATGAAATTTGTATATAAAATTGCAATTGGTGCCACGCAAACTGTTTGAAAACTGAATGTACCGGGAGTGAATGTATGGAATGCGGGAGGAGGTGGCGGATGGGAGAGGGGTGAAGAATGAGGGAGGGAAGGGGAGGGGGACAAGGGAGGGGAACTCGGGAGAGGGGGCCCGCGGGATGGGTTGGGGAGGGGAACCCGGGAGGTGGGAGGGGAACTCGGGAGGGGGGAGAGGAAAACGGGTGGGGGTTTAAGGGATAGGGGAAGCGGGCGAGGGGAGTGAGGAGAGGGGAAGGGGACGTTGGAGAGGAAGGGGAGGCAGAAGGGGAACGGGACGAATGGGAAAGGACACGAGCTCTGGCATCATGAAATTTGTATAATAAAATTGCAATAAGTGGCACACGAGCTGTATGAGAACTGAATGTATCGGGAATGAATGTATGGAATGCAGGAGGGGGGAGGGGAACCCGGGAGGGTGGAGGGGAACTCGGGAGGGGAGAGGGGAATTCGAGAGGGGGATCCGCGGGAGGGAGGAGGTGATTATGGGAGGGGGGAGGGGAACTCGGGAGGGGGGATCGCGGGACGGAAAAGGGGGGGAGTAGAGTGAGGAGAAGGAAGGTGGGAAGGAGTGGGAACGCGAAAGGGGAAGGGGACGCGGGAGAGGAAGGGGAGGTGGAAGGTGAACGGGACGAATGGGAAAGGACGCGCAGGGAGAAACAATTTCGTTATTAAATGGCAAAGGTTGGTACCCGGCATATATATAAATGCTAATAAATGAAAATGAATCGCCGAAATGTATGTACGCGCATAACTTCCGAACGACTACACCAAATTGGATAATTCTTTTTTTGTTGTGTTTGTTATTGCCAGGACAAGGTTTGTATATAACTACTGGTGAGCTCTGGCATTATAAAATGTGTATACTAAAAATTCAATGGGTGGCATGTGAGCTGTTTGAAAACTAAATGTACCAGAACTGAATGTATGGAATGCGGGAGGGGGGATAGGAACTTGGGTATTGGTGCCGCGGGTGGAAAGGGACGGGAACCAGGGAGGGGGAGGGGAACCTGGGAGGGGGGAAGGGAATTCGTGAGGGGAGTTGGCGGGACGGGGGAAGAGGAGTGGAGTGGGGAGTCGGAAGGTGGAGGAGGCGGAGTGGGAACGTTTGAGGGGAAGGGGACGCGGGAGAGGAAGGGGAAGCGGAAGGTGAACGGGACGAATGGGAAAGGACACGCAGGGAGAAACAATTTTTTGTTGAACGGCATAGCAACGCATGCCGGGCACCAGCTAGTATATAAATGAAAATGAATCGCCGAAATGTATGTACGCGCATAACTTCCGAACCCATGCATGCCGGGTACCCGCTGTATATAATTTATTTATTTATTTATTTACGGACAAATAGTCCATTAACAATATAACAATAACACGAATAACAAGCGAGCCTAAAGGCCCGACCCGCCTAGCAATTGATCACTGTTCGCATCGATTACCGTTCGCATGTCATTTTTTGTAACCAGCACCACTTTTCGTAACAATCACCACTTTTCGTAACGATTCACCAGTTAACCCCATGTGTCGAGCATGCGTAAAGAAGTTTTACTTTAAAAAAATGGGGCATTTGGGACTCTTGTTTTTTGTATCGTATAATAAGGGACAAATAAAAACATTTATTTTTAAATATAAAACTTTTTGCATAAAAATATTCAATGAAAATGAAATTCGGTCAACCCTGTAGATTTTACGAACGTGAAACAAGGAATTCGTATGTATTTACATTTTGTTTCCAAAATATTATTTCAAACTGTTGTAATTCAGAGCGACGCGGACACGTCCTCGTCTGGCCACGTTTCGGACCGTAATGAACTGCGAAATTTTGTGTTTCGGCGCTATGATAAAATCGTCAAATGCGAAGCTGTTAATTAATTAAAATTAAATGCTTCCCAAAATTATTTTTCGGTCAAACTTATTTATGATTTGTCAATAATGTCTTAGCACAATAAGTATGTAAAAAAATATGAAATATATTAGTTTATAAGTGCGCAAATAAATACACAAATGGACCAATTTTCGTCAAGAAACACATGTACGTACATATTTTTTAATGATTTTATTGAAACTAAAATTAAAATTCTAATACATAACTTTGCTAGATAATGTATTGATTTATTTCACTGCATGATTACATTATTTGAAATGGGTGTGGTATAATACAAAAACTTTTTTGAAAATTTAACAAATCTGCCAACGACCTATGGAATAACCTTATTATACTAAAAATTAAAAAAAATTCTAAAAATTTATTACATAACTATGCTAGATAAAAGAACAATCTTTCGAAATCCATTTATAATTTTTTGTGGAAAAGAGTCAATACGTCTAAAAACTTTTTTGAAAATGACATATTTCTGGGTTTCTCTACCTATGTCCTCTTAATTTTATTTGTTATTTTTCCACACTTTTTTTCAATGCTCCATTTTGTCATGGAATCGATATGTACATAGATGACATAGACCTACCTATATTACGGAATAGTATTCGAGTACAGTCTATATAATATTTTGACTAAACGGTTTTTTTTCACCATCTGTCCCGATAAATTGATAGTCTACCTGACTTCCTAGGTGCCTATTTAATAACTCATAATAATATAATGTGGCATTGTGGGTTGTGGGCTATTATCGCCATAATAACTGTTGCACATAATTAACATTCAAATTGCTTACAGAGAAGATGCTCAATCTTAATATATAAAACAAAGTCGGGTTAGTTACACCATTTATAACTCGAGAACGGTTGGACCGAGTTTTATGGTCTTTGATTTGTTGGATTTGTCTCCGTCCCGATAAGCAGAATAGCTATTAAAACACCGGAAAAATTCACGAAAAAAATAATTATGAAGAAAATTCTTTTCCTCATGCATTGTGTATGGAACAAATTCTATCTTTTTAAAGAGCCGCAGGAATATTGTGATACGTATAATAGTAGTAGTAATAAATTAAAAACGTCAAATGTCAATGCGCTAATTGTTTTGCTTTTGTCCTTATACATATAATGCTGCCCCTCTTTCTTACGCAATATGTCAACAGTCTAAAATGGGACAAACGGTGAACGTGTGTCTGTACCCCTCCAAAGGAAAAATACAATAATTATAATAAATCTCCCTCACACTTATAAAGAAAATGAAACGCAATTCCCCTATGTAAGTGGAAAAGTAAGAAAATCACAAAAATTATAAATCCGTACACAACGCTATCTCTGATGCTGACCAAAACAAAACACGGACAGTTGCGCATCGATAATTGCTTCATTGTGTAATTTTTAACATACTTAATAAAAAAACTGAATTTAATTCAGCTAATAAGTTAACACAACAGTTATTGCTTTTGAGGTGGTACGAAGTTCGCCGGGACAGCTAGGAGCCGTTCAAGTATTACCATAGACATCCAAATGGATAGACAAGCAGTACAGATGAGGGGTAAAACCAAACTATGGAGAGCGGAAGAGGGGAAAGATGACTGTCATTCGTTGAACAATCAATCTGACAGTATATAGGCATCTCGCATTACAATATCACCATTTAGTTCTTAAAAGCAAAATCTGCTTTGAATGAATAGACCTTTTTACATGGGAGCGCGAATTGCTTGCCACGTTCAAAACTTATTTGCTAAGGCCAAATGCTCGCGCCAATACACATATCAATATTTTCTTGCCGTGTTTAGTTAAAACACTTTTACAAATGTTTCATAATTTACTTACCCCTGTAACCAGCGACGAGCACATTGGAGTACCGCCCACATTCGCTATGTGCATATTGATAGGTAGATATATTGTATAGCACAAGCTGCCGTTATTTCGTTAAATGTATGGATGTCAGCTTCTCGCTGTTCACGGCAAGAATGATGACGTCACACATTTTAGATTCAAGCGAGGCTATATCCCCTCCCCATGGAGCGAGCCGGTTCCAAGGAGGAGCTACAGCCGGCGCCATGTGGAGGGGGAAATAATACGTTTTTATCACTTAGGGCAGGTCCAGATATATTCATATGTCCGTGAGTATTACGTAAAGCACTTGGGGGGGGGGGGGTCTTGGGAAACGTTACTGTGCGTTACGAGTGGGGGGGTGGGAGGGGGGTCCGAACAACGCATTACGTAACATGTTTTTCTTTATTTAGATAAAAACTAGGGAATTAAAATCTTCCAAGTTGGCAATCCTTTTCGTTCTCGAAATCTCTTGCTTTATTTATTACCGCAAACGCGATTAAAACAAGAAAAAATGTATTTAAGCGACTTTCCAGTACTTTGCGCAATTTAATAGTGACTTTCAGGTAAAAATTGACACTTTTGCGTTATGTAACGTTTAGGGGGGGAGGGTACGGGAAAATGTTACGGCGCGTTACATGGTGGGGAGGTGGGGTTAAAAATCTTCAAAAACGCGTTACGTAATACTTGAACGACCCCCTAGTTATAAATAAATAAGCTTCACTTTTGATGCGTGAGCGCGGGATTTCAACTCTTTATATTCGAAAAATTAAAAGAAAAAATGATATTTCAAAGTTACACACATCATGATGGAAATGACGCCAGTTGAAAATAGTTGTTACAACACCTTGGGACGTAATTTCCATTATGGACTTTGCTTTGGAGCTTTTTAATATGACTTTAACTGTAAAATATTAGACGCCATACTATCTTTATGTCAGATGTGGCTTGCCGAAAGGTGTTAGTTAATACTTGGACTTGAGAAAGTAAATAATATCGATTTACATTTTTAAAACATTGGTACCAATGGTTTAACCGACAAAATGTATGTGAATTCAAAACATAACTAAAATAGAATGTAGGTACCTATACTTACTGAAAACTTAAAAAAAACAACAATATGCTTAGTAAAAAAATGCAAAAAAAATTATTAATAACACTGCCCGTACACACAAGCACGGTTTTTAATGCAATATTAAGAAATATTGATATAAAAGTTAGAATATCTGTGTACGCCACAAAAGTGTGACGACCGCTGCTATAGATGGTCTCTTTTTAGTGTTGCCATTTTTTCGTTTCATCGAGTTTCAAATCACAATGGTGCTACAGAATTTTTCACTTTAATAAAATAAAATTTGACAGATTTCGGATGATAACGCGCTTGCCGCGAAATTCTCGTTAGTCGCGGCAAAATTTGCGAGAGAATGTCGTCGCGTATAAATATATAGAAATATCAAAATAATACGACAAAATTTATGAACGCCTATTAGGCTTATATTATTAAATATGTACGAAGTTATAATATAAAAATATTGATAATGCGGCAAACCTTTTATTACGTATTTCGCCCGAAAAGTTTGGTAAAGTTGCCGAATTTCGCTAATGCGTATTTCCTAACCTTCGGTTGAGAAAGAATGGAAATTTAATGCATCTTTTACCATCTCCCCCGACATAAATATTGTTTCTTGTAGTAGAAACCATGTTATTTTACACAACAAAATATCTTGTAAATTCTCAATTGAATGATGAATTCACAGCGCCGTCCGACACCTGACGGATTTTGCTTTTTTGCCTTAATTATTGCGTCCACAAAAGATACAGAAACACCCTTCTGCATTCATAAAAAAGATCAGTGAAAATCAAGATTTGTTTACAATTTTATTAAACATTTTTCTAAAGGTGGTCATGTGATAGTACCTACTACACAAAAATAAAAATGCGATAAGTACAAAAATAGCTTCAATTATTGTTAATGGACCTGCCATCGTATTCAACTACTTATGTTTAGAATTGAACCTTCTGATTCGGAATAATGATATACCAAAACGTCAAACTACCATGCATTGTGGACATGCGATTGTTTACTTCTGAGGCACGGATAACAACGACTAATAATAACAACACTAACTTTGAATTCGTATTTGATTCATACTGTATGTTTTTTTAACAGGGTGAAAGTAAAATCAATAATAATACAAAACATAGTTCTTTTAGTGTTCTAATTTGTGTATCAGTGTGTGTGGTAGGTATGTGTTTGGTGGTGTGCGGAGAAAGGTGAATGTCCATGTCAATGGCCATGAGCGCCACCTCATCTCGTAGACCCAGACGTAGTCGTAGTTGGAGCCGAAGCCGTGCAGGATGACCTTGTGGGGCTGGAAGTGTTGAAGGTGTGTGGTTAGTGATGCGAGGAGAAAGGTAGAGGTGAGTGGGCAGATAATTACCACGGCCATGAGCGCAGACCTCATCTCGTAGACCCAGACGTGGTCGCAGTTGGAGCCGAAGCCGTGCACGATGACCTTGGTGGGGCTGGAGGTGTTGAAGGCGCGGTCCGCCCAGCGCCAGGCGGCTGTCAGGTTGCCGAACGGCACGTCCAGCAGGGGGATATCACCCCTAAACACGCAAACAAACAACACGTAGTTATTAACACTCGTCAAATCTGTCTATAATCCATATTATCATGTCAGATCATATACGAGGACGCGAAGTAGTAACCATGTAGGGGCAATTTGGGAGGTTGCTATGCAGTGGCGGCTCGAGCCCTTCTTTAGTGGTGGGGATCGACATCTTTTACGTACTGTACCTTAATCTCTGGCGGCGACGACCGGCGTAGTGCAGCGGTAAGGCGCTTGACTCGCATTCCGAAGGTTGCGGGATCGAATCCCGGCGTGGCAAATAATTTTTATTTGATTAATTTGTGTAATTCACAATTTATTCATTTACAATAATATATAGTATATTTGCGGCACGTTTCAGAGTGGAAGATACTCTCAGTATCGCCATGGTGTAAGACCACCATTAAGAATTGAAACGTTGCTTGAAATGGCTTCTGCCGTGTTTGGTGACCAGATCTGAATAGCCAGGTACTTCCCCACCTTCCTCTTCCCTATCACCTTCCCCTCCCCACTGCCTTCAGCCTCACAACATACCCCAATTGGGGATGCCATAGTCCCACTGGCTCCAGACGGGAGCAGTTGGGACTCTTGTGCGGTATTCATGTAAAAAAAAATCTCACCACCCGTAGAATATAATATAAAATTTCTCAAAAAAAAAATAATGGTCTAATCATGCTAGTCGGATATCTAAACACAAAATAATATAAAATGTCTATAGATATATACCAATTTACAATATAGTATAATAAAATAAAGCTTTATCTTGCAAGATTATTATCAAACTAATTATACGCGATCGATTCCCGCCCGTAACTTCGCAAACGAATGGTTCTGTGGGGATCCAAACAATTGTCCCCGCGGGCATTTGAATTCACATACGACTGCGCATGCGCAGTTGCATACGACCGCGAAACAACGCAAGGAAAGTATGGGGATAGTTAGGATCGTCCCCCAAGTGCGCATTAGATTCTGCGCACTGAGAAATAGACCCGCTGTTTTGTGCGCCGTACATTGTTCGCTGTACGCGCGTAGGGTCTGTCTTATTAAAATAATCCGGAGTAATTATTTGTATTTTATTTCTGCAAATGTTAATTTGATTACTTTTATGTTTAAAGAATTCATTCATTTTGGTAAAGACAAAGCATCGACAGTTATTTCCTTTAGTAGGTTTTGAGTGTAACTGGCGGGGACCGTCCCCATTGTCCCCCTGTGAAGAACCGCCACTGTTGCTATGGGTACCATTCATCGGATATCCAACGCGTCAGTCATAGATCACCCAATGCCTTTCATTACGTTTGGTGACTTAGCGGAGGTGCCCATGTTCATGAGTTGAGGTTTGACTAGGTCTTGGCGGTGGATGCGTCTCACCACCTAGTGCGTGGAGGACCGGATCGGAAGAGACTGGTTTAGGGGGACCTTTTAACATCTTCAGCCGGGCCTCTCAACGCTTTGCACCGCAGTAGGAGGGATGGATTCATACGTCTGTCACTCCTAGTCAGATTCCTACTCACCCCTCGTACCCTTTAAAGTCTCAGAACTTCCTTACCTTCATTTCCTTAAAAAGACCCTCCACCCAGGATCACCAACGTAGGCCCTGAGGAAATAACTCACGTGTGGAGCTAATGTAAAAAAATAGATTTAGCATCTCCGGCATGGCCGCCATCTTGAACCGGAACCGGAACGTTGCAAAAAATTACAGACAGGTGAAATGGTCAAGTAAAACAGTGCTTAGCTGTGCTCAGTCAATTTTGGCGGGTCGTTTTTGGCGGGTTTAAGAAAAATAAATTTAAAAACGAAACTTTTAGGTATATACCTACCACGAATTAAACCCTAAATTATGTATAAAGTGAATAGGAAAGATTTTCTCATTCTGTACCTGCTCTTTGTGGAGTACAAGAGAAACCTGGTGTTGATTTCTTGTGGCGGACTGGGCAACATCTCCAGGTAACCAAATGGTCCAGAATCCTCGAAGCATCCCAGCTGGTCGTAGCAGACCCTGTTGCCCTGGGATCGCTTTACCCTAAAACAAGTAGGAAATTAAATCCATTATTTTGTGAATAAATGTACATTCATGAGGAAATCAAGAATATCAGACCTGTTAATTTTTCTGCGGTGAATGGGACATTCTAGGTTAAATACATGAGGAAACAATTTGAGTAATCAATTGAGTTAATTTAGTGGTGGATGATGAGAATGTTAATGACATTAATAATCGTAATTTTTATTAATTTTATTTCGGCTGACAGTGTTTCTATTTTTAAGTAAAAATAGAAAAATGCACACAAGATATGACGCATTAAAATTAAAAATATGTTTGTACCTTAAATTAAAAGATAACCACACATAGTTATAGACTTAGCTATGTGCTACGTGATTTATCCTTTAGGGTACAATTATTATCAAACAAAGTCGGGTTAGTTACGCCATTTATAACTCAAGAACGGCTGGATCGATTTTTATGATCTTTGATTTGTTGGATTTGTCTCCGCCCGAACAGCAGAATAGCTGTAACGAGCGTTTAACCAGCCAGTGGCCGAAAATCCACATTTCGTCGAAAGTTGTTCTTACGATCGTGCAAGTGCAAGGCGGTTACAATGAGAAAGATTAATTATTCTCCGTACCAGCTTTTTAAAATTATAACTCAATATCGATTTTATTTCATTCCAAATTTGCTTTAATTTATACCTACATCCAAAAATGCTGAAAGGCGTAATGATAAAACTATTAAAATAATGTACTTTTTGTAATTTTTTTTTAATATAAGTATTTATCATTTTTCAATAATATCTAAGTTAAATAAGAATGTTGAAAAATTCTGAAATATGTTAGTTTGTAAGTGTGCAAATAAATACACAAACGGACCAATTTTCGTCAAGAAACACATGTACCTAAGTATATATTTTTTAATGATTTTATTTAAACTAAAATTAAAATATTTTATTTAAACTAAAAATAAAACATGCGATACCCAGATAATGTATTGATTTATTTTACTGCATGATTATATGATTTGAAATGGGTGTGGTAATTTACGTCAATGATGTGGTATAATACAAAATCTTTTTTGAAAATTTAACAAATCTGCCAACGACCTATGGTATAACCTTATTATACTAAAAATAAACATTTTTCTCAAAATTTAAAACATGAGAATGCTAGATAAAATAACAATCTTTCGAAATCCATTTATAATTTTTTGTGGAAAAGAGGTTAAAGAGGTCAATACGTCTAAAATCTGATGTAAAAATGACATATTTCTGGTTTTTTGACAATTTTTTTCCTCATCCATTTTAAATGATACGAATTCTCATCTTTTGAAAGAGCTGCAGCAATATCGTGATAAATATAATTTTGAATAGTGAGTGAATTCCATAAATTCAAAAACGTCAAATTTGAATGTAGATGGGTTGATTGTTTTGCTTTTATTCTCAAACATATAAAGTTGCCCCTCTTTCTTACACACTAAAATGTCAAAAGTCTCAAATAAGACAAACGGTATGTCTGGTCTGCACCCCTCCAAAGGAAAAATACAATAATTATAATAAATCTCGCTCACACGTTTAAAGAAAATGAAACGCAATTTCCGTAAGTCAAAATCACGAAAAATGTAAATCCGTACACAACGCCTCTCTGAAAATGACAAAAACAAAACACGGACAGTTGCGCATCGATAATTCCTTAATTGTGTAATTTTAAACCTACTAAAAAAGCTGAATTTAATTCAGCTAATAAGTTAAAACTACAGTTATTGATTCTGAGGCGGTACGAAGTTCGTCGGGTCAGCTAGTTGGTAATAAATTCTACAGTTATAAAAATAAAATCTTTTCAGCCTCAACACAAAAAATGCAACTTGTGTATATAATAATTTAATAGTATCGAAGTCTCAACACGATGATTTTCATAGGAAATAGGAGGTTTAAAATTTATGGTAGTTTTGGCTAAGTGAAAGGTTGTATTCTTGCAATCGGCCCTGAGAAGCTGGTTTGCCACGCACGTGGTATGTAGAGCAAAGAAAAAGGCACTTTTGGAAACCAATAATAACCCATGAACTTGAGTTTGTAAAGCAAATGTTTCGGAAGGGGGTAAAATTTTGAGCCAAGTTGAGAAAAGTTTTATCTGTACGGTGCTAAAGGATTCAGATAGTTTAAAGAAGTGTAATATCTTCAACCATTATAGGTTTCTAGCCGAATGGTCCAAAGCCTCGGGTTCGCTCCCAGGCACCCATCGCTCCATTGCACATAATATAACAATTTCTTATGGTGGAAGTGGGGAGAGTTATTAAACTTTGACGCATTATTTTTGTAACACGGAAATGTTAGTCTTTCTTTTTTTTAAATAGTTAAAAATAATGTTACCGGGAAGAAACTCCGATTGTTAAATAGTCCACGGAAATTGGTAAATAATCCACAAATAATGATTATTTTATATTATATTATCGAGGGGCAGGCGGTGGGGGGGGGGGGGGGGAACTGTCGGGGGAACAACAATGCAGTCACCAAAAACTACAAGGAGGCTTGCATTTTCTCAAAATGGCATCAGGGAAGAGACTTTTCTAAATTATGGGAAAAGATCATAAATTTTTCCATAATAACGGAGTAGAAGCTTGTACCTTTTGTACAAAAACATGGGTGTAGCTGGATAACATTAAGTAGAAAAGCCACAAAGATGTACCAAATACCAATACTTTTATTTGGTATTTCCCAACCTTCATCTTCCCCGTTATATATCTGTGAATACCAAATCCCACTGGCTTCGGACAGTTGGGACTCTTATCCGATATTCACAAATAATAAGTATTATAAAGAGCTTATATCTATCTGGGTGGTTTTTCATTTTTAGTTATGATTTATTAACTTTTTCTTATTACCAATGCAACATTACTTTATTTACGTCTGTCAATTTAGAATGAAAGCTTTCCACGTTAACCTTATAAGCATCAGCTTTCAAAGCACTCCCATCTCGTGATATTTTCTAAAAGAGACGCCGCTTTGGGTGCCGACAGCAGTTCTTATCTGCTGGAAAATATTATAGGCATGACGACTAGCAGCTAGAAGCCATCAGCCATCAGCCAGGGCAGATAGAAACTATGTACCAGACCACCAGAGCTGGTGGGTAGTCTTGTCAAGCAGCTTTCTATCAAATGGTCACTTATATTGTGGATTGTGGTGCGCTTCTACCTATGTACATCGTACATACTACATACATGCATGCTCTGTAACTCGTATCTCATTTCCTCCGTGCTCGGACGTACCCACGATAACAAGATTTACGTGAAACGGAATATGTCCCTACAAAAAAAAAAGAAAAAAAACACCCGGTCCCATTAAGTTAGCGATCCGCCCATTTTTTTTTTCAAATAATGTCAATGGAATACAACGATTACCTACAAAGATATTCTAATACAGAAGAGATATGCTATGGTGTCCGCGCAACTGTCGCCGGACTACGCGCTAATTAGCGTAGTTTTCATACAAAAAGAATTTGTTCATTTCGTTGATTTTTTGAAAATGTGCATTAATATTGGTTAACAATATATTTTGAATAAGGAAAGAATTCGTTCGTTTAGTTTAACGTTCGTTTGGTTTATTCGTTAATTATTTGTTCTTTTAGTTTATTTATTAATTGGTAAACAATATCGGCGACACCCGGAAGCGCAGACCCACATAGTAAAAACAGCAGATAGCACATCTACTTATTACCTATCAACTATTTAACTTCAACTCATAATTTGTCGACTTCGTAGATCAGATAAGTAATAATTATTTCTGCCTTCTCCGCCGCCGTGTAGATCTGATTTATTTAGTGCAATAGACTGTCTTTACAAGTTACAAGTCCACTTTTGCTTCTATCAATAAATAATAATATAGCATCGCAAGTGGTGGGTATTACGGAACGGTAATGTTCCTAGCTGGAGTCAGTCACCGAACAATGTTAAGTTGGAAAGGTGGAGAATCAATGTGACTTGTAATATTTATTTGTCACCGTAAATAGACGCATATCTGTTACTGTTGCAAGTCATACACACTATGTTATTACTGACTCCAGCCAATAAAAAAACAAAGCTTACAATAACTCTCGGAATAAACGATAATGATTATTCCGTTTCATCTATGTTCCAAGAACAACTAAGAACTAAGTAGGTACCTAACTGCGGGTTAAAAGATGTTCTAAGAACCAGTAGGTAAGTACGAGCAGTAAGTACCCGCGGGTTAAATGATAGTCTTGTGTGAATTCGTCGATTAACCTACTTGCCGTCGACCGATCAAAGTGCCGTAAATACTGGTAAAGGTAAACCACAAGCTGACGATCGGTATCTTCAGCTGCCGAGAGTAAATCGATGTTTAGTCATTAGTCATGGCTAAATACCCGCTATGTTTTTATTCAATGTATTATTATTTGATTACAAAGGTTACAATCATATTTTTTTTACCCAGTTTGAACACAAATTATACCAAGTTTTTCCTACTTTTGTTGGTAATAATAATTGTAGGTGGACTAAGATATAATCTTATAGTACAACCGATCATCGTTTGTCCCTGTTCATCTAACCCGCGCAAATAAGGTCACATAATGTATGGGTTTAATTTGCAGATATATATAGCACTCTTTTTAGGGTGAATTGCCTTAAACAACAGCTTTTTAGCAGATATACCTACCTACATTATCCTTTTTGTCATTGAACATTTAGTAAATTCAAGCCAACCACATAAAAAAATTAAGAATTTCAAATTTTTTGTTTGGCTAATAATATTATACAATATACCTAGTTACTTTTTAAGTTTACTTTTGTCATATTCCTTTATTTTTCTCTCTCTTCTTATAATATTGATTTTTGCTTTTTACTCTAGGCGGATCTCGAAACTTATTATTTTTCTCTTTTCTTTTTGTATTTATTGTTCTTACTTTAATTCGTATGGTTCCCCTCTTATTTTTTTATATTCTATTGTTTGCTATAGCGTCAATACGGATACATTAAATTGCATAATATCCCATTCATGTAGCTGGGAATGAAAAAAAAATTTTTTTGTATTATTATTATTAGTGACCGACCGAAGGTTCGGTTTCGGCAAGTTTCGGCAAAAAAATCTAGTTTCGGCATCAGTTTCGGTTTCGGCAGATTTTCTGCCGAACCTTCGGCCGCACCGAAACTCTGCAAAAGATCTAAAAAATGGTAAATTTTGTCTTAAGAATGTTGTGATTGTAAACGCAATTTAAATTAAAAATAATGTACATAAGTGACCTCCTGTGCGATGCCGGCACTTACAAGAAAATAAAGAACAACCCCACCAATAAGATTGACCTGAAGACTAGAGAGCTAGTTAAAGCTTCCAGTATTAGGAAAGAGGATCGATCTGGGCTTTTCGTAAAAGCCTCCAGAACTCCTGCCCTATACGGTCTTCCGAAAATTCACAAAAAGGATATCCCAATGAGACCGATTGTCAGTGCTATTGGTGCACCTACTTACAAACTGTCCCAATACCTCTCCAGACTACTACAGATGCAAACTGGTAAAACTGAATCTTGGATCAAGGACTCCACAGATCTGATCAGTAAGCTAAAAAAGGTCAAGACTGAGGAAGGCGATATCCTGGTCAGTTTTGATGTAGTGTCCCTTTTTACAAATGTGCCTCTAGAAGACTCCATGACAATGCTCAGGGAGATCTATGAAGACGACATTTGCAAACTTTTTGAACACTGTCTCAAAACGGGATATTTTGCATTCCAGGGTGAACTTTTTGAGCAAGTGGAAGGAGTTGCGATGGGCAGTCCATTGTCGCCAGTACTTGCCAACTTTTTTATGGAGAAGTTTGAAGAAGTGGCACTCGACACAGCTTCAGCTGTTCCCAAGGTATGGTGGCGTTATGTTGACGATGTCTTCGCCATCTGGCCTCATGGAACAGAGAAACTGAATGAATTTCTGAATCATCTTAATTCACTCCACAGTAAAATCAAGTTCACAATGGAAGTAGAAAACGATGCGAAAATCCTGCCTTTTCTAGATGTGGAGGTGATGCGAAAAGAAGATGGTAATCTAGGACACACTGTATATAGAAAACCAACGCACACAAATCGGTATCTACATGCCGATTCGCATCACCACCCAGCGCAGAAGAGAGGACTTATCCATACGTTGGTGACGCGAGCGACCAGAATATGTGAAGAAACTAAAATTGGAGCAGAACTTACAAAGCTGACCGATGCACTGGAACGCAACGGTTACCCAGCTAGTCAGACAAGGCAAATCATAAGAGCCAAATCTACACCAAATGAAGACAGAGCTAAACAAGAGTTAAAAGGCTGCGCTTTCCTGCCTTACGTTCACAATGTGACAGACAGAATCGCCAGGCTGTTGAGAAAAGATAGCATCAAGACTGTCTTCGGTGCCACAACTAAAATTCAAGACCTACTGAGGTCTGCAAAGACTAAGTTTCCTCTGGAAGCAGATGGAGTGTATAAACTCAGCTGTTCCGGATGTGACAAGGTTTATGTAGGCCAAACAGAGAGGACGATCTCCAAAAGGATAGCAGAACACTTTCGTGCTTGCAAACTCGGCCACCCTGATAAATCGGCAATCGCTGAGCACTTAATCGAAACCGGCCATTACTTTGGATTTGTTCCTGAGGTCTTGGGAAGACCTAAAACTTATAGAGCACGCCTAATTACGGAGGCAATTGAAATCTACAAAAATCCTTTTAATATTAATAGAGACGACGGAGCTAAGCTCAATAGCTCTTGGTATCCGGTGATTGACGGCTACACCAAAGCTAAACGCAAAAAACATGTCTAAGTATACAGTAAGGCCAGCTCGTGGTAAACCATTTTTTTTTTTTTTTTTTTTTTTGTGTTATAACTTTATATTGACTAAATTCGCTTTAACCAGTGTAATTCTAATTCTAGTAAAATTCATTTATTATTAATAGAGCTAAAAAACCATGTCTAAGTATATAGTAATGCGAGCTCGTGGTAAACCATTTTGATTTATATTGACTAAATTCGCTTTAACCATTGTAATTCTATTTCTTAAATTCTTACCATCGTGATTTCTAATTTTAGAATTCATTAAGAGATGGAGCCACTTCGGTCGGCATCTCGCAAACGGACTTGCCCCTGACTAGCATAAATACCACGTTTTAATGAACTTTCTATTCCGTTCCGCGGCGACGACGCCACTGCTTGTCACGATTATTTTGTACTGGTGAAAATTAACAATTGTAATTTTTTTATTTTATTTTATTTTTTCCTAAATTCTTACCACTGTGATTTCTAATTTTAGATTTCATTAAGAGATGGAGCCACTTCCGTCGGCATCTCGCAAACGGACTTGCCCCTGGCTAGCATAAATACCACGTTTTAATGAACTTTCTATTCCGTTCCGCGGCGATGACGCCACTGCTTGTCACGAGTATTTTGTACTGGTGAAAGTTAGTGCTGCTGGCGACACGGTATCGCTTCGAAGTAAATAAGCACACACTTCACGACTAAAAATTACACATCTACCGGATCTGCCGGATCTGCCCTGATGATGGACACTGCAACGATGTCCGAAACGTTGGCTAAAGAAGGAGGTAGCGCAACACGGCACAACACCCCAAAAACATATAACGAAAATACATAAGTGTTAATTATTGACAAATGTTTGTTCCAAGAAGTAGTTAACATGTTTGTCAATTTTTAGTTTTTTCATCAAAAAAAAAAAAAAATCACGTACTTCAATTATTGTTTTTTTTTTTTTTATTTCATTTGACACATGTTAACTGCTTGTAAAAGTATAAAAAATAACCCAAATTTCAGTAAACAATATATTTTTAAAATGTCTAAAAAAGTTTCGGTTTCGGTATAAAATCCTGTTTCGGTCGGACACTAATTATTATTTAATTATAACGATTTATAATTTATTATGACTTGTTTTATGTAAGCTCCAAGGACATTAATAAATAAACTAGCTGGGCCCGTTGCAAAAGCAACTAACGGGTTAAAACACTATGCGATTTGACGTGTGAACGTGGATGAAGCGAGGAGGAGTGTGTGTTAAATTAAATATAAATCGGTTAAATATCAAATTTTCATTGCAATCGGTTAATTGGTTTAGCAATGCCAGAGCTCACTGTTGTACACAGAAACCATTGCCGGCATGCGCAAATCAAATCCCCAAAGTTTCATCGCAATCGGATGAACGGTTTAGCAATGCATAATCTTATGATGCCCGAGCTCACTATTTTATACAGAAAGAATCGAAGGGATGCAGCAATCAAATCCCCAAAGTTTCATCGCAATCGGATGAACGGTTTAGCTATGCATAATTTCATGATGCCAGAGCTCATTATTTTATACAGAAGGAATCATCGCAATCGAAGTTTCATCGCAATCGAAGAAGAAATAACACAGAACGTGAAAATAAATTTTTAAAAAGTGTGCTTTAGACCACACGACTGAAGTAAAACTTCACTTACTTATGCCAGATACCCGTTATATATAATGTTAAATAGTGCAGGCGCTTGCATTATAATGCAGTTTCCCGGGGCTTGGGATGGAAACATTACAGTTTTATTAACCCCGAGGTTAAAATGGCCTTGCAACGCAAGCCGGGTACCCGTTGTATATAATTTTATATAGTGCAGGCGCTTGCATTATAATGTAGTTTCCCGGGACTTGGGATGGAACCATTACAATTAAGTTGACCCCGAGGTTACAGTGACCTTGCAACGCATGCCGGGTACCCGTTGTATATAATGTTATTTAGTGCAGGCGCTTGCATTATAATGTAGTTTCAGGGGACTTGGGATGGAACCATTACAGTTTAGTTGACCCGAGGTTAAAGAGGCCTTGCAACGCATGCCGGGTACCCGTTGTATATAATTTTATATAGTGAAGGCGCTTGCATTATAATGTAGTTTCCTAGGACTTGGTAGGGAACCATTACAGTTTAGTTGACCCAGAGGTTAAAGTGGCCTTGCAACGCATGCCGGGTACCCGTTGTATATAATGTTACATAGTGCAGGCGCTTGCATGATAATGTAGTTTCCCGGAACTTCGGATGGAAACATTACAGTTTAGTTGACCCAGAGGTTAAAGTGGCCTTGCAACGCATGCCGGGTACCCGTAGAATATAATTTTATAAAGTGCAGGAGCTTGCATTATAATGTTGTTTCCCGGGACTTGGTAGGGAACCATTACGGTTTAGTTGACCCCGAAGTTAAAGTGGCCTCGCAACGCAAGCCGGGTACCCGCTGTATATAATTAATTTATTTACGGACAAATAGTCCATTAACAATAACAATAACAATCGGTTGCACGGTTTAGCAGTGCAAAATTTCATTATGCCGGAGCTCACTATTGTAGTTGTATTGTATTTCATTTTGCACGGGTAAGTACTAAGTAGGTACTTTGTTGTAATATTTCACCAAAACGACGCCATTATGCTGTTGAGCATAAAATAAGTTTCACTACAAATAAATTAATTCAATATCATGTTTTGATTTTTAAATGAAAAAAGTCCCTGCAAGTAAGTACCTACCTAGAACACGCGTAATATATATATTTTTTTATTTTTTTTATTTAACAATGTCCAAATAGAACACACTTATAAATAAATAAAATAATTAATAGAAAAAAATTGACAATTCTTTAAATTTTTTAGTAAATTTTCAGTTCTAGAAAGTTCCGTTCGAGTTCTGTAATTATTTCAGTTTTGTGATGTAACTGGCCTTTAATGATAAAAAACATAACTTGAATAGAACCAACACAGAACGTGAAAATTAACTTTAAAAAAAAAGTTGAATTATTCAGTATCAACGAAACAACCTTACCTTAGTATTCCATTAAAACCTAATTAATTGTGTATCTACGTATTCGGGTAGGTACCTGCGCATTTCCTTAAATTCCGGCAATCTTTGCTTTTTTCATCATATTTGCAATACTATCGAAATAAGTAGGTACCTACCCCGAATGAATAACGTTTTAATTTGAACTGGCCAGCAAAATATAAACTTCCGATGGAATCTCTCAGCACGTGTTTTGGTGATTTTTTTCGGAAAATTTCGAGCTTTGGCAACTTCTCCTGAAATTTTTTACATGAGATGGACCTGTAATATTGGTGTCAAAAGTTGCGGAATCTTTCCGGCTATCGTATTTTTAAAAAACATCTACCCCGGAATCGGTTTTTCGGCGGCAATGTCGTTTTCCGAAAAACAACGACCGAAACCGCCGAGAGTTCCGTTTTGTTAGGCTAAAGATTCGACATCTAGGATTCTGACCGACTCAACATTCCTGTATAAAGGAAAATTTGTATTGAAACAAACGCATTTTTTGTCATTTTATTTTTTTCAAGCGCTATCTGTCGGCGGGAAATATAACCGACCCGAATCGAGTGATTTAAGTAGAGCTTCTAGTTTTCGCCGCTGATTCGTATCATAGAATAAATCCCTATATATATATTATTTTGTCGAAAAAAAATATCTCCCCCTTTCCGTGTCTTAATTTCAGAGTTCCGAGTCTGAAAGTCACCTCGAGCGAATGTGAACCTCGCGGTGGGTGAAACGTAAAGGGCAGAATGTCGTTTTTTGCGTGCAGACGCAGGTTACTTAGGTCATTTTGGTCTTTCCCGTAGTTGTCTTAAAGTCACCTCAACCGAAAGCGAACCTTAAGGTTCTTGAAACGTAAAGGGCAGAGTGGTCGGTTTTCGCGTAAAGTCGAAGAGCGCGCGGTCGTAAAACTGTGTATTAAGATATAAGATAATTTACGTAAGTATAATTTTAATAGGGAATATTATTTTTTTTTAATCTCGTAAAAAAGATGAAAAAACGCGTTAGTTACCTAGTATGGTGTAAATATTTTTATGTTTGCGAATATGTTTTCTGATGATTCAAAATGTGCCGTTTTCGATTTGCCGCCAAAACGACATTTCCGTTTTTATTCGTGAATTCGGCAGCGTTGACGTCACGCCGGGCAACGTTGGTAACAGCCGTCTTAAGGTGCGATTCCGTGCCACGCAGCAGTCGGCAGACGGCGACAGCAGACGGCGACTGCAGTGCCGTCGACGGCAGGCGGCACTGTCGCGTAGGTTCCGAAGTCGACGGCATTGACGGCACTGCAGTTGCGTCTGCTGCTTACTGCCGCGTCTGCTGCTTACTGCCGAAGTGTCTTTCATTTTAAATTATGAATAATAAAATGCTGCAAGTGTTATTGCAAGAAGAAGAAGACGACGATGATTTATTATTGTATTATTATTCAAGTAGAAAGCCTGTACTGTCAATGTACTTAAATAGACTGGAAGAAGGCGCTTATGAAACTTTGATAAAAAAGACATCTATATGAGAGTGAAGACATTTTCAGAAGTTATTGTCGTTTAAATAAAAAACAGTTTAATTTTGTAATCTCTTTAATTTACAATGATCTTGCTCCATAAACAAAGCGAAATACAATATCGCCAGAAGAAAAATTATTCTTGACATTAAGGTAAGCAAATTAAAATTATTTTGTAATGGATGACATAGAAATAATAACAGAACTTGAAAATTAACTTTGAATTTTGACAAATCTTTCAAATTCTGTGAAACAACCTACCACCAAGATACCACCGCAATGAAGAAGAAACACCAACTGATAATATGATCGGAATGGCGCGTTCAAGAGGTTTTGCTAATGTTGGAGGCTTGGCGATCCGAGACACACTAAAAGAATACTTTTGTTCCCAAGTAGGTGAAGTATCTTGGCAAAGAAGGGTTGTAAATCGTACACAATAGTTTGTAAAAGTTTAAAATAAATAAAAATAAAATAAAAAACTTACTGTTTTTATTGAGATCTTGAGCGATCTCTTTCCAAACTTTTCTCTTATCCTTTGATCTTTATAATGAACATTCTTGCAATCAAATAAGCACGGATTTTTAGACACCAAATTAATAAGACTCTCGCTTTCTCCGTCTGTCAACGCGTCCATTGTATCTGAAGTCGACGGCAGTCGACGGCAGTACTATGTTTGCACCCGAGTGCCGTCTGCCGCCACGCGTCAGTCATCGACGGCGAGTGCCGCGCGGCACTTGTAGTGGTGTGTCGGAAACGGTCCAATACAAGTGCATAGAGTTAAGTAGTGCCGTCTGCCGTCGGGCGGCACTGCAGTCGCCGTCTGCTGTTGACGTCTGCCGTCTGCCGCGTGGAACGGAATCGCACCTTTACCTGCCGGTGGCGGTTTTATGTCATAACGACGTTGTAGCCAATTGGAACCGTTTCCGAATATGTTATTTTTTCAAATCAATAATTACGAACGAAAATTTTAAAATTACACATTTTTAGTGAAACGATCAGAATCAGAAAAAATAAACTTTAAATCTTCCACGTATTTTTAATAGTAGGTATTCGTGTTTGCGAAAATGCCCCTTTATGCAGTAAATTCATGAAATCAAGAGATTTTGATGGCCACCCACTATGGTCTTTTCACGTAGTGTGGGTTTCTACTAGCATTTTTCTAGTTCTTCAAGGAAAGAAGAGTCCGTTAACGTGTTCAAGAGATTAGAATGGACTTTTTATTGGTAAGTTGAGGAAAGTGGTGAAAACCTCGAGCCCTTTTGTATGAAGATAATATAAACGTAGCGACCTGAGATCTAATATATAATATTGTATTTTACGGAAAGCTTCTCAAAACGAAAACCAAATCAGAGTGTGCGATTCACACGCGGAAGAAGTGAAACCTTCAGAAAACTTAAGTAGACAAGAGTGGGGAGACCACGAAGCGTTTTTTAATCTTATTTTTGTCGCCGAATTCCAGTGCACATTTTCCTATACATTTGGTCATCTTATTAGTATTTGTGTTTTCTTTTTCGGAGTCGCTAGATGTCACTTTCTTTTGTATTTTCTTTGCCTGTTCATTTTGGAGTGGTTTGAAAATTGGATATTGATTTTATAAAAATTTATAGTCGAAGATATACATATATTTTTTTGGATTTCGTAGGATTTTACCCTTGGTCCGTTAAATATCTGGCCGCTAAGGTTCGTCAGGTGCTTTATACCACTAAACTAAAGGAAACCTGCGTGGGACCGTGGATTTATCGTACTATATTGGAACCGAGTGAAATAAATAAATATTTTATTAATTATTATAAGCAATAATTATCAGACTGAAACACTCATCTACATTGAAAAATCTTCCGAGAAAAGATACTTGCCGCCAACGAACCCGTGTCCTTCTGATTGCCGGTCAGGTGCTCTGACCACTGAGCTATGGCGGCTTATCTAATACCCGCCAAATAATTCAATATATACTAGTGTTTCATTCAACAATTACTGTTTATTACATTTTTCCACCTGAAAACAACCAACTTTATTTTTGTGAGAGAGACATTGTTAGTGCTAAATTTCTCGCTAGGTGTCGTCGGGACAAATTATGTCTACATTTTTTATTGCTATCTCATTCCCTCGCAGGCTAAATCCTGTAGAATAGATGTACGTGTTTGTCTCTTTTTAGTGTCTCTCGCTTCCTTTTCATCGAGTTTCAAATTACAACCGCGCTGAAGAAGTTTTCAATTCAATTTCAAGTGTGCAGTTACACACGGCAGAAGTGAAACCTTCAGAAAACTAAAGTAGGCTACGAAGCACCGCGCAAATGGGAGACCGATTATTATATCTTATTATCTCACAGGCTAAATCCTATAGATGAATATGTTTATCTCTTTTTAGTATTGTTTTTCGTTTCGTCGAGTTCAAAATCTTAATGGTGCTAAGAAGTTTTCACTTAAAAAAAAGATGAACGTGAGAAATTATGACGTATTACACTTAATTACAAAGAATTTTGATTTGGTATTGTGAGCGATGGAGTTAACAAAGGTGAGTTATATATGTGATATGTAATGGATTTTACTTCACGATTGTGTTAAGTTTCTCGTGAGAAACGTGTAAATTCTTCTTAGCTCTTCGTTGTTTGTGAACAGTGAGAAATGGGACGGCATTACGCTCGCGGTTTAATTCAAATCATTTGGGTCGACAGTCGTGTGATTGTTCTAATAATATATACCTACTGTACATCGCTGAATAAGATTATATGAACAGTACCAGTTGAGACAATGGACCGTAATTATCGCATCTTTGTTTTAAAACGACTCGACTTAACTCTTTTGGAAACGTTATGAATGTCTAAATTCTGAATGTACCTAGTCTGTCTGTTTGGTCTTGAGAAACTATTGCGCTTCTATATTAAATAGGTACTAGCGAGTGCCTGATATGCGTTGCCATACCATACAAAGAAAGAAATTGTTTCTCCCTGCGTGTCCTTTCCCATACATCCTCGTTCCCGCCCCCGTTTCCCTCCCACGTCCCATTCCCCTCCCAAGTTCCCATTTCGCCTTCCCCACCTCCCTCCCTCCCGGATTCCTCACCCCCTTCCTCCCTGTCGCTAAACTAATGAAATATACTCATTTTTAAATAAATTTAATAACGCTAGTATATATAAAAAAAACCTTTGTGGGCGTGCGCACAACAACTCACCAAAGTTTCATCACAATTAGATGAATATTATAGGAAATAATTTGAAAACGCTAGAACTCACTAGCATGCACAGAAACCATAGAGGGTATAAGCACATCAAATCATCAAAGTTTCAACGCACTCGGATGAATGTTTTAGGGACGCATAGGGGACAAACAAAGAAACATTCATTTTTTATATGTAAGAAGAAGAAAGAAGTTATAATAACGATAAATTTATGATTCAATAATGATGAAATTAAAAGAAGAATTTATTGACTATAATAAACATAATTTTCATATTGAATATAAATATTTTCGGTAGTGTCCGATCGAAACAGGATTTTCTACTGAAACCGAATCTTCGGTATCTGTCTCAGTTTCGGCCGAAACCGAAGCCGAAACTTTTTCAGACATGTTAAAACTCTATTGTTTACAGAAATTTGGTTTATTTTTTTCACTTAAGAGCGTTTAACCAGCCAGCGGACGAAAATCCACATTTCGTCGAAAGTTGTTCTTCCGATCGTGCAGGGCGGTTACAATGAGAAAGATTAATTATTCTCCGTACCAGCTTTTTAAAATTATAACTCAATATCGAATTTATTTCAATCCAAATTAGCTTTAATTTATACCTTCATCCAAAAATGCTGAAAGGCGTGATGATAAAACTATTAAAATAGTGTACTTTTTGTAGTTATTTTTTGATTATAAGTATTTATCATTTTTCAATAATGTCTAAATTTAATAAGAATGTAAAAAAAAATCTGAAATATATTAGTTTGTAAGTGCGCAAATAAATACACAAATGGACCAATTTTCGTCAAGAAACACATGTACGTACATATTTTTTAATGATTTTATTGAAACTAAAATTAAAATTCTAATACATAACTCTGCTAGATAATGTATTGATTTATTTTACTGCATGATTACATTATTTGAAATGGGTATGGTATAATACAAAAACTTTTTTGAAAATTTAACAAATTTGCCAACGACCTATGGAATAACCTTATTATACTAAAAATTCTAAAAATTTATTACATAAGAATGCTAGATAAAAGAACAATCTTTCGAAATCCATTTATAATTTTTTGTGGAAAAGAGTCAATACGTCTAAAAACTTTTTTTGAAAATGACGTATTTCCGGCTTTCTCTGGTAATGCCCTCTTAAGACAGGTAACACGTGTTAAATGAAATAAAAAAAAACTATAATAAAAGTATGTGAAAAAAAATAATTATATTACTGCTATAAAACAAACAAAAATTATTGCTACTTCTTGGAACCAAAATTTGTCAATAATAATCAACTCACTTTATAAAGTAAGGGCCTCATTGCGTTTACAATCACAACATTCTTATTACACGTGCTAAATGAAATATAAAACAATAATTGAAGTATGTGAAAAAATAATTATTTATTTATTTGATATTTATGCTATAAAACAAACAAAATACTTATATTACAAACATAAACTCATAACACAATCACGCCGGACTGGCCGGCGAACTCAGATGATGATGGCGGGTGACTCATGAGCCACGAACTCATCCAAAGTCAACCGAACGACGCGCGATAATTTACGAACGCCACGGACATATGAATATATCTGGACCTGCCCTAAGTGATAAAAACGTATTATTTCCCCCTCCACATGGCGCCGGCTGTAGCTCCTCCTTGGAACCGGCTCGCTCCATGGGGAGGGGATATAGCCTCGCTTGAATCTAAAATGTGAGACGTCATCATTCTTGCCGTGAACAGCGAGAAGCTGACATCTATACATTTAACGAAATAACGGCAGCTTGTGCTATACAATATATCTACGTATCAATGTACACATAGCGAATGTGGGCGGTACTCCAATGTGCTCGTCGCTGGTTACAGGGGTAAGTAAATTATGAAACATTTGTAAAAGTGTTTTAACTAAACACGGAAACAAAATATTGAAATGTGTATTGGCGCGAGTCTTTTTGGGGCGAGCATTTGGCCTTAGCAAATATGTTTTGAACGTGGCAAGCAATTCGCGCTCCCATGTAAAAAGGTCTATTCATTCAAAGCAGATTTTGCTTTTAAGAACTAAATGGTGATATTGTAATGCGAGATGCCTATATACTGTCAGATTGATTGTTCAACGAATGACAGTCATCTTTCCCCTCTTCGCTCTCCATAGTTTGGTTTTACCCCTCATCTGTAACTGCTTGTCTATCCATTTGGATGTCTATGACGAACGCAAAGTTTCGGTGCGGCCGAAGGTTCGGCAGATTTTCCGAAACTGATGCCGAAACTAGATTTTTTTTACCGAAACTTGCCGAAACCGAAATCGAACCTTCGGTCGGTCACAAATTTTCGGTGAAGGACCGCCATTTAGGATCGAAACGTAGCTTAAAATGACTTGGCCATTTGAACCCTTTTGCGGTATTAATATTTTCCGTTACTTACATATTGTGATGTGTGTCGTTTACATATAAGAAAGATGGAGAGGTTACGACGGTGCTGTCAACGGTGAGCGTATATGGCCTCAGAGTCAGTAGCACCTAAACTTTCACTCCTTTTTAAATTACGTAAAATTATCAATTAGTTTTACATATTTTAATGAAATAGCTATTAGGCTTAGTAAGGGGTTTATTGAACATAAAAAAAAATACGGAATTGTTGTGCTGTATTGAGGTAGGTTTACTTAGTTTGGTGATAAGTGAAATAATTATTGCAGAGTATGTTATATTAGGTTTATTTTTATGTGAATATCGCACAAGATTCCCAACAGTTCCCAACCGCCTGGGGCCAGTGAAACAATGGCATCCCTAATAGAGGTATGTTGTGAGGTTGAATATAGTGTGAAGTGGAGGGAGATGGGGAAGTACTCGGATATTCAGATCTAGTCACCAAACACTACTAAAGCCATTACAAGCAAAGTTTCAATTTTAAATGGTGGTCTTACACCATATCGATACTGAGAGTATCTTCCACTGTGGAACGTGCCGCAAATATACCTTACATTATTATCAAATTATTAAATTTCTAGCTGGTTCCCGGCATGCGCTGCAGTGCCATTATTCAAAGAAATACATTGTTTCTCCTTGAATCACCTTTCTCGTGCGTCCTCGTTCCCCTCCCGCATCTCCTTCCTAGCTAGCTTTATGAATTATAGCCAATATGTTATTTTGACGTACGAGCTAGTTTCAAAACATTCAGTAGTTTTTGCGTGAAAGAGTAATAAACACACGTACATCCATAAAAACTTTCGCGTTTATAATATTACTTGCATTTGTCCCCGGCTTCGCTCGCATAGTATTAGGGGGTTTCCACTCCGCCTCCTCCAAATTCCCTGTCCCCACTCCAATCCCTCCCCGCTCCCCCTAACACCCCCTACCCCTCTCCCCATCCCCCCCCCGCTCCCCCAATTCCCCCTTCCCACTCTCACCCCCCCACATCCCCACCCCTACACCCTTCTCCCGCCCTCCTCTCGCCCCCTCACTGCCCCATCCATACCCGTTACATTCATTTTTCAAACAGCTCGCGGGCCACCTATTGCATTTTTTTATACAAATTTCATAATGCCAGAGCTCTGAGCTATAGCCTATAATATGTTATTCTGGTGTATGAGCTATATTATTGTAAAGTTTCATTAAAAACCATTAGTTTTTGCGTGAAAGAGTAACAAACGTACATACATCCATACAAACTTTCGCCTTTATAATATTATAAGTAGGAAGGAAAGTAAGATTATTACTTAACACTATTTAATCAAAATAAATTAGCTTGCGCACGCCGGGATTTGAACCCGCGACCTTCGGATTACTGGTCTAAAGCTTTACCCCTCGACCACAGAGGCCATCAAGAGGCCGTCACATAAAAGAAAGTAATGTTGTTTGGTTGTTGGGTTACCTGGTCCGGTTGTGTTTCTCATTCCACTCCTTCATGGAGGTGATGACGGCGGCCAGGATCTCCGCATCCTTCACCTCGTCCGCCGCCTCGTCCAGCAGCTGGCTGTTGTGCAGGGCACCCCATCCTCCACCTCCTGCACTGGACCATGCTGACGATATCTCTGTAAACAAACAAACAGACACTTCTTTACTATGAACTCCTGGCAAGCGTAGATCATAATACCCTGTGTCAGGAATTCTGGAAAATTAGATTACTTAATAATATCTCCAACTTCTGACATTTCCCATATATTCTGATGGCTGCATGCTACACTAACGCCTCCTAGCGGCACGAGTTGTGAGGTGTTTACTTTCATACATTTTAATGGATTTTATGAATGCTTATATCGGTTCCATGATAACTCAACAAAGTGGCATTTCAACACCCCTTCGGAAAGTAATCGAAAGTGATGATTTTTTTGAATAGCCCATATCCTAACTTGACGTAGGTATGTAATCAAGCTTTTTTCTTCACTTTTAATAACTCTTCATTATGAAGTTGCACATTGTCGAGTTGTCCGGTCACCATTTGTGCCATGCTACACTAGCACCTCTAGCGGCCAGAGTTGCCAGCCAATACAAGCAAACTGCCAGTATTTTACTGAAGTTGGACATTGGTACCTAATATGTCTTTTACTTCGATTTTCAAAAAAAATAATAGGATCTTAGGACGGTTGGTAACTTTACAGCAAAATTTTTTTTCAAAAATTTCAACAATTTTTTCATTTTCAAACTTTCAACGAAAAATCAATGACGTTATATAAATATACTCGCCATAGTCTCACATGCTCGCAAATAACGTGGCAAGTAAGCAACACTCTTTTGTTTTCATCGGTTTTTAGTAATTTCTTAATTCAAAAGTTATTCATGTTTTAAGTTATGCTACTTCCACACTGAAGCCAAACTTCCAACTCAATCTTCCGACGCATGAACTACCCTTCTACGCAATCGTCCGAAAGTTTGAAATTGGAAGTTGGCCTCAGTGTGGCCGTACCATAAGACAATCAAAGAATGTGTTTTTTTCTCTAATGACGTACAAAATTGTCGGACGGGGAACATGAAAATTAATTGTATTGCTTGTAATAATCGATAATAATAAGTAATTTGTGTGTACATGTACATATTATGTTATTTCTTCGCTTTTACTAATGTTTGCCGTGTAATGGAAACGTTTTCTCATCATAGGGGAGGGCATTGTGGCGCTTTTTAAATGCAATTTTCCTACTGGTAAGACATGACCTTACTTGACGAGCGACAGTTTAGTACTAAAGTACTAGAAATCGAGACCAGTGCAATTGTCTTCCCTTTGGCTTCCCACTTTGAGATGTCTACCCCGCGTCTAAAGTATGTAACGTCTTTGCGAAAAATATCATCATATTAAGATTTCAAAACAGAGTTTTTCTATCTAAACATCCATTTTTTCTTTAAAAAAAACATTTTTATTATGAACATTTAAAAATACTAATATCGCTTGTGACTTTGTCTGTAACTCCGACTCAACGATCTTTAGAACTGGATTTGCTTTGAATTTAAGAGTCATTTTCAAAGAACCAAAATTATTTTACTTTAACTAATATGTTATTCTATATTTAAAATAAATGTGTATTTCTCTTGCTTAAATTTTTGACAGATATGTCGTAATTTTTCAAATTTACCAACGGTTTTCATTCGAAATACATTTTTCTGATATTACATCATGAGGCAGTATTTTTTTATAAATTCAGCTTCTCAAATCCTACAATTATATGTGACTTTTCACATGTCTGCGTTAGTATTAAGAGGGTATTACCAGAGAAAACCAGAAACATGTCATTTTTACATCAGATTTTAGAAGTATTGACTCTTTTCCTCAAAAAAATTATAAATGGATTTCCAAAGATCGTTCTTTTATCTAGCATTCGCATGTTTTAAATTTTGAGAAAAAATGTTTAATTTTAGTATAATAAGGTTATACCATAGGCCGTTGGCGGATTTGTTAAATTTTCAAAAAAGATTTTGTATAATACCACACCCATTTCAAATCATATAATCATGCAGTAAAATAAATCAATACATTATCTGGGTATCGCATGTTTTAGAATTTTAATTTTAACTTAAATAAAATCATTAAAAAATATATACGTACATGTGTTTCTTGAAGAAAATTGGTCCGTTTGTGTATTTATTTGCACACTTACAAACTAATATATTTCAGATTTTTTTAACATTCTTATTTAACTTAGATATTATTGAAAAATGATAAATACTTATAATTAAAAAAAATTACAAAAAGTACATTATTTTAATAGTTTTATCATCACGCCTTTCAGCATTTTTGGATGTAGGTATAAATTAAAGCAAATTTGGAATGGAATAAAATCGATATTGAGCTATAATTTTAAAAAGCTGGTACGGAGAATAATTAATATTTCTCATTGTAACCGCCCTGTACGATCGTAAGAACAACTTTCAACGAAATTTGGATTTTCGGCCGCTGGCTGGTTAAACGCCCTCAAACAATAATAAAAAAACGTGAAACAGACACAGCACATCGCTGGATATAATTTGCATTTCACATAATATTATTTTATATTTATATAAATTACATTTATTGTTCAGAAACGTGACAAAATGACGAAGATTTCTTGCATGCAAAAACTCACTCGCATATCATTTCAATAGCGAGCCATTGACCCGCATACTTTTCTATGGCCTCCAGCTTCTCGCTATTAAATCTATTTATTTATAGGCATGCAAGATTTATTTAGAAATAACCGGTCGGTCAATTTCAAGGGCTTACTCGCTAGGAATTCGTGGAAATTTGTGATAAATTATAAACAACTTAGCGGACATTCTAGAGTGCATACTTTCACTACATCCGAATCTGAACAAATAAAGCAAACAAAACGTGATATCACGCGATGTGGCAATGGTAACCTGCACAGCACAGCTACAGTCCAAGTCCGCTGTTTGGCACGAACCGTGAATCGGCAAGCGAATTAGGTATCGTGGTATTATTAATTTCATATTAACGAACTCTGTGGCTCTGGTGGTCACTGGTTAAGTTAAGAGACAGGTCACTGATCCGGATGCCTCGGGTTCGATTGTCGTGGAAGTGAAATATACGTGTTAATAAATTCATGCATCAAAAATTGTTTATGTATGGCTTCAGATGCACTTATAATGAATTATTAAATTGTTTCACTTCTTTTGAAGTGTCCCATCATGCCCGCTGAAAAAAAATTAATGGCAATTATGAAAAACATATATTTCGAAAGTAAAAAAAATCTCACGTGAGGGGGGGGGGGTCCCACCAAATCTCACCTAATTTCACCAAGGGGGGAGGTTTTTAAATTTGAAAAAAAAACAGCTCACCTAATTAATGGATGCCCCCTAAGGTAGACAACGATGTCTATAAGACCTATATGAGTTCTTTCAAAACGCAAACAAATTAGCCTGAGTAGTTAAAAAGTTTAAATT
This sequence comes from Limnephilus marmoratus, assembly GCA_917880885.1. Lineage (NCBI taxonomy): Eukaryota > Metazoa > Arthropoda > Insecta > Trichoptera > Limnephilidae > Limnephilus > Limnephilus marmoratus. The sequence continues at coordinate 19,293,722 of OU862908.1, forward strand.
TGACTAAAAGTAAATACATAAAAATAAATATTTTTGGTAGGTGCTCATTTTGGTATTATAAATTGAAAAAAGAGATTGGATACAAAACTTTTCATTTTTATCAAAAATACTTACTAAGTAAAATCTGTATTGTCGGCTATGAATATCTGAAAGAAAACGTCACGGTTTAGACACCTCTACCAGCTAAATATACCTGTATACTGTGTACTACCGTGTACTAGCAGTTAAGTTGTTAATTACTAACACTTTCAACTCGCAACAACACGAGCAAATTACTGAAGCGCGACACTACTGTAGTACTGTGGGATATTATGCACATTTCAACCTATTTCAGAACATTATAAGATAAATGACAAAATGCTTCTAATTTAGCCAACCTCTGGACCTGTAATAATAAAATTAGCTTCCGAAAACATTGTTAGCCTAATTAGTTAACTGTTGCAATTAATTTGGGGTATGGGTACCGCCGCCATGGAAACCATTTATTGGACAATCAATACCTCTGCCGTAAGTGGTGCCCTACGTTTGGAGATATAGCCTGAGTACCCGGATTCATGGGTTGAGATTTGTGAGGATCTTGGCGGATGATGCGTCTGTCCACCAACTATGTGGCAGGCCGAATCAGGAGAGACTGATTGAGGGAGACCTTTTGACCTCTCCAGCAGGACTCTCTCAAAACATCACCTTGCAGTGCAGTGAGAGGGATAGATTCATACGTCCATCCCTCCTGGACACACTGACCCCCAAACCCACCCCTTATACCTTTTTCCTTCCTAGAACTTCCTCGCCTTCCTTTCCCAAAAAGACCCCCACATAGCAACCCAAAAGATGGCACAGGCCACGAAGGGAATTATTTTCATCAGGGCCTCCTGTGTGGAGCTAATGTAAAAAATTAAAATACAAAATAATCTTCTTCAAACTTCGCAAATTTATTTTGTGGCATCATTTTTCATATAATGAATAACTGATTACTTTGTATAAAACCACTATTTTTAAAACAATATCAACATGTTTCGACAACAATGTTGTCTTCATCAGGATATGTTACTATAATAAATGAAATATACTATAATAAATGTTACTATAATAAATGTTACTATCTAAATGCAATTTTATTTTTCCTTAAATAATTTTTATATTTAATTTTATATAACTATTTTTACGATTAGTAAGTAATTAATCACCTCTAAATTTTTAATATTTTGTCTATGTTATAATTTATTCTAATTTGTCTATACTTGTTTGTCATTTATTATAGTAACATATCCTGATGAAGACAACATTGTTGTCGAAACATGTTGATATTGTTTTAAAAATAGTGGTTATTCATTATATACAAAATAATCATTCAAAAGTGCACCTACTCGATGAATAAAGATAATAACTTTTCTTAATATTAGGTACGATTTTTTTCTAATTTTTTTATGAAATAAAAAAACTCTAAGACATTATACAAAATTGCTGTTTTATTTAAGAAGGTTTGGGTACGTAAAGCGAATGTACGAAAAAAGGAGTGTAAGGAGAATATATGACGCAAATGTGGATGTTAGAAGTCGATCACACGATCAAGTGAATCAGATACTTGAGTCGGGCCGTGTCAAGAGTCAGAATAATAAAGAAATATGTATGAGACGATGTATGAATGTGAATGAGGCAAGGAGTGCGTGCCAAGATCGAGTGGTTTGTTGGTCCGTCCTCTCTGCCTACTCCTGCGGGAAAACGGCATGATTAGTTAGCATATCACCGTTTACATAAAAACGAGTTGAGAATTTAGCTAAGAAAGAGCATTTTTTCTTTAGATATAACATGCATTAAATATATACAGTAGACATAAAGATTTGATGGTCACTGCCACCTTTCAAGAACTTCACCTTCCAATCTGCTTTGTTTTGATTCGTGTCTATAAACAACATAGAATTAGATGAAAGGTCGTTGACCTGCATCTTTACGGGACTTTCTTGGTTTGTTTAAGTTGCCTACAAGTTCTGTTAATCCCTTAATGTAGGTTAAGCATCTTGTAAATGTGCTTTATTCTAAGATTTCCCATTATGACGGAATTACCATAGACTAGTACCGCCAGGCACGTACATCCGCAGTCGGTACGGCAATATAAAATTCATACTAAAACTAACGTAAACCTCTTTTTGCGTTTCTTTTAACGTAATTTCCTAAACAATTTCGTAACTCATGTCCGATTAAAAAATAAATAAAACGGCAATTTTGTATATCGTCTAGAGTTTCTTAGTTTCATGAAAAATATCGTACCTAACTTTACAAAACATCAGGAAAAGTTATATTTAAAATTGAATAGGTACACTTTTGAATGATTATTTTATTTTTACTAGTGGTCGCCCAACGGTCGAAATTCGACCATAATTAATTTATCTTATGTAGTGTGTGCAATGTTTTTTTTATTGATTTTTTATGCATAATTAAAAAAAATATTAGCATTCTGCACTCCTTCTCTATATAAACTATAAGTGTGCGAAATTTCATACTCCTCCGTCCGAGCAATTTTCGTAAAAAAAGGGTATAAAGTTTTTGCTTCACGTATTAATATACCGATAAAAAAATATTAGCATTCTGCAGTCCTTCTCTATATAAACTTATAACACAATTGTTGGTAAAAGGTTATTTATTTAAGAAAGTAAGTTCACAGATCACATAATATGGTAAAAATAGTCACAATGTATCAATTCACTAATTAACTGAGCAAGGGATCGGAGGGAACCTTGCGGTTAGACTTTGGGAACAACAAAAGCTGACTGTGGTTCTGCTTAGAGGGTCGTACCATAGGACGAAGCGCAACTAAGGCAGCAGTCGGGGGTCTGGTTGGTGCTTTACTTATGGTAGTAGAATACTCCTTAGAGGGTCGTGCCAGAGGACGAAGCGCAACTAAGAGAGCGTACTAGCCAAGAGCGAGCTGCAGACGAACTGACTAATTTAGGGCGCGCAGCCTGTTATATAGCCCATTCCTTGTTGCGGGGTGTGGTTTATGTAGCGGCTCGAGGGTGGGAGATGCGCAGAAGGCGTCGGCGCATCCTGGTTTGCTTAGGGGTGGGTGAGCAGGATGGCGCTGTACGGGGGAAAGAGATGGTGTAGTGGCAAGCGTAAAAACGGCGCGCTACATCCTCCCCCTCTGGATCGAGGAACGTCCCGTCGAAGATCCAGGTCTGTAGTAGCGTGGCGGCTACTTATTCTTCTTTGGTCGACCTCGTTTGCGCAGAGGAATAACCGGAGCGGGCAGCGGTGTCAAGTGCCCGTGGTATGGAGTCAGTGCTGAGGTGTGGTAGGTGCCTAGCGAGACATCTGGTGCTTCCATTGGAGCTATCTCGTAGCTCGTTGGTCCATGTTGCTTCAGGATCAGGTAGGGGCCATCGCGTCGTGGTCCTAATTTTGCGCTGAAGCCTCTTGCGGCTTTGCTAAGAGCGTGGGAGTGGACAAAGACGTGATCTCCGGGCTGGTAATGGGGTCTTCTCGCCTCTTGTTATCCACGTAATTCTTTTGTTTGTCTTGTTTCTCATCATTGTGGGTCCTGACAAGACGTAGGGTATCGGCTAGTTGTAGCAGATGCGGCGTTATCTCGGGGATGAAGTTTTCCGATAAGATAATGCTTCTCAAGTCTCTTCCGACGTCATCGGCTGACCTTAGCTCACGTCCAAATGTGAGATAGGCAGCGGAGTATCCGGTGCTCTGACAGAACGCGGTATTCATGGCGAAGCGTATTGATGGAAGGCTTTCGGCCCATTTTCGGTGTTCTGTGCCAACCAGGATGGCTATTTGGGGTTTGAGGTCTCGATTTTTCCTCTCGACAGGATTGGCCTCTGGGTGGTAGGCTGGTGTGAAGGTGTGCTTGATGTCCAGGCAGTAAGTCATCTGCTGCATCACGGCACTCACGAACTGGGTACCGTTGTCGCTTATCAGTCGGCGTGGGGTCCCGTAGCGTAGGCATACTTCATCAATCAGGACGCGGGCGCAGGTCTCGGCAGTCGCGTCTTTGAGGGGAAATAGTTCTATCCAGCGTGTGGCCACGTCTTCGATGATGAAGATCCAATTCTTCCCATCCTCGGAAGTTGGGAGTGGTCCGAAGAGGTCGAAGGCTACTGTTTCAAACCTCTGGTTCATTACTGAAGTCTGTAGGAGGCCGGCGGGTTTTAGGTTTGATGGCTTGTATCTCTGGCACTCCAGACAGTTCTTGACGTATTTCTGTATGTAGGTCCGCATATTCTTCCAAAAGTATCGTCTGGCAATTCGTCGAATCGTGCGTTCTACTCCGTAATGCCCAGCGGTAGGGGCATCGTGATAGGCCATGAGTATTTGGTGTTGCTCATGCTCGGGGACGACTAGTTGAGCGTCCTCTTCTTCGATATCGGGTGCATATCGGTACAATACACCGTTTTGCATCAGGTAGCCCTTAGTTGTCCAGTAACTAAGGTCTTCGTTTGGATTTTTGGCTTCAAAACACTCGATAATTTTCTTCAATGCAGTGTCTTTCAATTGTTCTCTGCGGATGTCAGCCGCGTTGCGTACTGGAACGTCGAGGGTTATCGTGCATAGTGCGCAAATAGAGGGTGGGTCTTCAAGTAATGGTGGTCGTGATAGTGTGTCCGCCACCAGGTTTGAGCGTCCAGGTGTGTATTGGATTTTCAGGTTGTAGGGTTGAAGCTGCAGGGCCCATCTTGCAAGGCGACCTGTGGGAGACTTTAACGTCATTAACCACTTCAACGCTTGGTGGTCGGTAACCACGGTGATTGCTGTTCCTTCAATGTATCCTCGGAACTTTGCAACTGCCCATACGACTGCTAGGGCTTCTCGTTCTGTGGTAGAATAGTTCCTCTCCGCTGGTAGTAGCAGGCGGCTCGCGTATTCTACCGGATGTTCTTCTAGTCCCTCCCCCTGGACCAAAACTGCTCCTATTGCGTAGCTGCTTGCGTCCGACTTTATGATGAATTCCTTGCTTCCATCGGCTTGTCGTAGTATGGGGGCGCTAGTGAGTAGTGCTTTCAGGGTGTCGAAAGCATTCTGCTGTGGGGATTTCCATTCCCAGGTGGCGTCTTTCTTTATCAAGTCGCTGAGTGGCTTGGCGGTTTTGGCGAACTCGGGTACAAATCGCCTATACCAGGAGCATGTCTGAAGTAATGTCTGTAGCTGTTTGACATTGTTTGGCTCCTTCATTTTAGAGATCGCCTCTATCTTCTCCGGATTGGTGCTGATTCCTCCGGGGGTTATTACGTGTCCTAGATATTTTATGCTTAGACAGCAGAAGTGGCATTTAACTCGATTTGCAGTGAGATTAAATTCTCGTAGCTTGGTGAACACCTGTTGTAGATCGGCGAGGTGTTTATCGAAGGTGGGCGAAAGTATGATTATATCGTCCAGGTATGCTAGGATATTGACTTCATCTAGCTCGATCTTAAGTCGGTCAATCATGCGCTGGAACGTCCCGGGCGCATTGCGAAGTCCAAATGGCATCTTCAAGAAGCGGTAGAGTCCGAATGGGGTTATAAAGGCCGTCTTGTCACGGTCTTTCTCCAGTATCTTGATCTGCCAGTAGCCAGATCGTAGGTCTACTGTAGACATAAAGTTTGACTGCTTTGCCGAGTGTAGCAGGGCATCCATTCTGGGCAGGGGGTACACGTCTGGTACCGTTATCGCATTGAGAAGGCGAAAATCAATACAGATGCGCTTGTTTCCGTCTTTTTTGGGCACCATAACCACAGGTGCGGCCCACGGTGAATCTGCTTCTTCTATAATCCCTTGGGTTAACATACTGTTAATCTCGGCGCGGAGTTCTGCTTGGCGGGCTGGCGAGAGCCTGTAAGGGGCTACTGAAATCGGCGGGTGTTGTCCGGTCTCGATTCGGTGCTCAATTTTTGTCGTAGATGACAGGGTGGCTGAGAAGACAGCGGCGTTGTCGCACAGCAGGCGGTCCAGCTGGTCCCTCTGGGTAGGTATAAGGTGGGTGGCTTCATCTGGTCGGAGGCTTAGTATTTCGGCGTCCAAGGCACAGAGCTCCACTTCATTTCTGGGTTTTCTTGGGGAGTCATCGAAGAGCCGATAGGAGCGTATCATTACCTCCCTTAGGGCGTCTTCCTCCATCGCGTCCTCGGGAAACAGCTCATTCAGGGCTATCATCTTAGCCCAAATGTTAGTGCGAGGCGGTGTCTGTGAGAGAGGGCTCATGAACGGTGGCACGTAGATCTCACATTCATTGTCCTGTACTGGTGGGGCGGGCAGACGAACCTTAGGCGGTGTCTGTGGGAGAGGACTCATGAACGGCGGCACGTAGATCTCGCATTCATTGTCCTGTACTGGTGGGGCGGGTAGGCAAACCTTAGGGAGTTTGTGTGCTCTCACTTCTCCTATCTCGCCAGTCTTTTGACGTTGTCGAATACCTCGGTTTGGTGGTATGGCGTCATTTTCCATATGCAGCATATACCGTACTTCGGGGCTGTCCGTGAATGCCCATGCGCGCTGGGGAATGTTTATATCGATCCCCGCGTCTTCGATAAAATCGACGCCTAGGAGTGTTCGATTCTCGTGTCCTCCTGGGAGCACGATGAAGCTGGTGGGTATCTGTCGGCCTCTTAGTGTCAAGGTGGCGGCTATTGTCTCGACCTCCTGACGTTTAGGGACACCATCTGCCAATACGATGTCCATGATGGTTCGCTGGGTTTTGAAATTTTGAGCGATTAGCCGCCGGTGTAGCTCAGCTGACGCTACGCTCAATTTTGCTCCGGTGTCTACGTGAGCAGTGCCCAGGAAGTTTCCAATCCCGATGTGTAGTATAGGTCTCGCTCGGGGAAGGCCTATTTCATGTATCGAGCAAAAATCGGCTCGTGGGTGAGGGGTGTCTATTCTCCCTTGGCTGCATTGCGGGCACTTGCTTCTTACCACGCCTGGTTTACCGCAACCGTAGCATGCGAACTTCGCATCACTGGGTGTCTCCAGCTTCTTGACTGGAGGAGTGTACTTTACGTGCGCTCCTGTATCGTAGCGGGAACGGCACTCCTCGGAACGGTGCCCAAATCTGCGGCAGTTAGTGCAGCGTAGGCGGCCGTCTGTTCGGTTTTCCATCGCGCGTAGTGGGACGGTCTTCGTGCTCTCGTACAGGCTTTCTTCCGCTGCACGGGCTTTTTGTAGTAGTTCGGCGAAGGTATTGATCGCTTCGCGCGGCACTCTGTCTCGTATCCGGATATTCAGTTGTCCGAATATTAGGTCTATCTGGACCTTCTCTGGATGGCTGGGCGGTGGTAGCTCCGCGAGTAACATCCGCTGCTTAGCAATGAACACATCGGTTGACGTTAATGCGTCTTGCTTGCATAAAAATATCTCTGTGTACACTTTGTACGCTGGCTTCTTAGGGGCGAAAGCATGCCTGAGGAGGTTCGTTGCGCTCTCCCAGTCTCGTACTTCTCCTTTTATGCCGAGCCACCAAGCGGCGGCGTCTTTCGTAAGCAGCAGTGGTAATCCTTCCAGAGCGCTTGCGTCTTCGATGTTCTCGGCGCACTTGAAGATGGATGCGGCGGCAATAAAACTCTCGACCGCACTCCTGTCTCTGGTACCATCGAAGCGTGCCGTACAGGTGGTGAATGTACCCGTACGTGTTGGTTCCGACTGCATCCGCTTCATGGAGTTCATTAGTTCCGCGAACTGCTCCTGCGTGAAGCAGATGCCAGCACTTTCCTTGGCCTGCATTGTGAAACGAGGACTTCGACGTGGTAGCGACGAAATTTTGTAGTTGCACTGATTTTAATTTTACTTTATGTGTCTGGCCACTAAGTTGGGCGCCAGTTTTATAACACAATTGTTGGTAAAAGGTTATTTATTTAAGAAAGTAAGTTCACAGATCACATAATATGGTAAAAATAGTCACAATGTATCAATTCACTAATTAACTGAGCAAGGGATCGGAGGGAACCTTGCCGTTAGGCTTTGGGAACAACAAAAGCTGACTGTGGTTCTGCTTAGAGGGTCGTACCATAGGACGAAGCGCAACTAAGGCAGCAGTCGGGGGTCTGGTTGGTGCTTTACTTATGGTAGTAGAATACTCCTTAGAGGGTCGTGCCAGAGGACGAAGCGCAACTAAGAGAGCGTACTAGCCAAGAGCGAGCTGCAGACGAACTGACTAATTTAGGGCGCGCAGCCTGTTATATAGCCCATTCCTTGTTGCGGGGTGTGGTTTATGTAGCGGCTCGAGGGTGGGAGATGCGCAGAAGGCGTCGGCGCATCCTGGTTTGCTTAGGGGTGGGTGAGCAGGATGGCGCTGTACGGGGGAAAGAGATGGTGTAGTGGCAAGCGTAAAAACGGCGCGCTACAAACTATAATTGTGCGAAATTTCATACTCCTCCGTCCGCGCAATTTTCGTAAAAAGGGGTACAATGTTTTTGCTTCACGTATTAAGAGGAATATAAACACTAGAAATATTTAGAATCTCATGCCTGCAAAATTTTAAAATCGAGCGTCTTTTTGCACGAGGCTGGTAAGCGAAAAAGTGGTTTTTATTTATTTTGTGCATAATTTTATAAGAACGTAAAAAAGTTAGAACATGGAAAACCTCAAAAATAGTCTTAGCCATAAAGGGGTATTTTTAAAAAATTGTTTCTTGTATTACTTCATAGTTAAGTCATGAAAAAACATTTTTTTATGCTTTACGTTTATATTTTTTGCTACGTAAATAATAATTTTATTGTAATTCCAATACATAGAAAAACTAGTAAAAGCTTCGATTTATCCGCAGCATATTTTTTGATGTTCATGCTGTAAGCCGATTCGTCGTAAAGATTAATCTAAATAGTATCTAAATAGGATTTCACGTACATATTCATCTTAATATACAGATTTTTTACATTATTTGACGTATGAATCTATCCTATACGCCCTAACCAACGTTTAGTTAAAACGTGTAATGCAGTAAGGGGCCTTCCATAAATTACGTCACACCCGAGGGGGGGGGGGGGAAGAGACCAGAGAAGTGTAACATTGTGTGACAAGGGGTATAGGGAAGTCATCAGCACTGTGATATGTAAAAATCTAAATTATTAAAACGCAAAACTTAAATGTAAACGAAAAATTATTTTTAGATGTAAAATTACAAAATATTTGACCTCACACTAGGGGAAAGGGGGTCTCACAAATGCGACGATGTGTGACAGGGACGGGGGGGGGGGGGTCAAAAAATAATGAAATTTGTGTGACTTAATTTATGTATTAAGTAAAATTGTCTTCTTGCTAAATTTCTTTCTGAAGAACTACGCTCTACGGTGTACAATTTTTTTTAATCAACACAGAATAAAAGCGTAACTCTTGAAAACTCACTTAAACTTGAATTAAAAGTAACATCTCACAGCCTTAAACTTAAAGTATTTATAAAAGCAAATGCCCCATTTCGACATACATTCGTCGCATGGATTGTCCGGTAAGTACTTACTCTGTCTCTTCACCATTGGTCTCTTGACATCATCACCTGCATCAACAAGCCGCGCCTTCATCAAACAGAATCAAGTGTGTTTAATTTGTTAATTTCAGTTTTCAATCAAGATTTGTAAACAGCTAGAATGACAATAACTAATGAAGTAGCCCAGCTAATAATATATTCATGTACCAATGTTCCTTACTGTATATAAATTTGTGTAAAACCAGCAATTATTCTACAAAAGACATTTCCACACTTGTTTGAACCGAAAATTAGATCTGGCTTCGTTTCATCAATCACCTATTTAAAATTCACGCCATGATTCGGATTGTACTGACTGTGGTCTAGATTTAAACATTTGATAACAAATTATTGGTTGTCCATTCTAAACCAATATATTTCATTTTCTGTCTAGCTTTTTCTAGAATTGCCTCCCCGATTTCATCTGTCTTAAGTCTGAACTCGATTCCAATATTTTTTCCTTTTTAAATGTATCTATTTCAATTTCACTTTTGTTTTCTTGATTGAATGAATGAATGCCGCGGTATATTGGAAATCCTATAGTTGATCCTCTTCCCGACATTCTATCAAGCCGAATCTCGTCAGATAGAATTGTTATCATGATAATTATGCTTTCCATCAACTTTTGGTGGCAACCATTCATAAACACGGACATACACGCATTTTTCTTAAACTAAAATAAATTAAGGTACTTATCATTCGAAATAAATGTCGATTTTAAAAATCGAAATTTAGCAAAGTTGGTAGCGCGGTTGATTCAGATCACTGGGAAGGAAGGTTCAATCATCAGTCAAACTATTTTTTTAAGTTTTAAAAGACATTTGAAAAGATGGTTAGTAAAAAGACTTTGTTTTTCACGGATTGATGTAGTATGCTAATGCTAATAAATGTAGTCCTTTAACATACAAAACATATGGGAGTTTTATATTTGTTTAAAATGTTATTACTAGCTGGTACCCGGCATGCGTTGCTATGCCATTTAATAAAGAAATTCCGCCTCCCCTTCCTCTCAAGCGTCCCCTTCCCCTCTCGCGTTCCCACTCCGCCTTTTCCACCGTCCCTCTCCCCACTCCCCTCCCAAGTTCCTCTCCCCCCTCTCGGGTTCCCCTCCCCACCCCTTCCGCGAACACACTTTCCCGAGTCCCCTCCCCTCCCTCCTCATGGAGGGGAGTGGAGGAAACAGGCAAATTTGGCACCTAACATAGGTACATATTTAAAATATCAATAATTGACAATTCAAGTATTATTGATATTTTAATAGAAAATATTACTGATATTATAATTAGAAAACTTAAAAAAAAACTTATATTATTATTATTTTATTTGCTTCAATTCGCGTAGACCCGAGTCTACCGTACCGAAGGGACAAACGTCAAATGTTTAACAGGAAAGTAAGTAGAACAGTTTATATGGGAAAATTAAATTGTGGTTTTTACTATCTTCCTCGCAATGTTTTCCATATTTTATGACCGTTTAAACCTTCCCTGAACCACGACAAACATTTCAGAACCAAAATCAGCTAAATCGGCTCAGCCGTTCTCGAGTTTTAGCGAGACAAACGAACAGCAATTGATTTATATATATATATATATATAGATAATGGAATTATCAGTATCAAAAATAGAAATATTAATTTCTAATGTTACGAGTTCATGTCTTATACCATAAATTGTATTATGTAAAAGCCGAAAGGCGTTAATGATACAAATAAATAAATCAATCATCTGTTTTTGCAGATGGGTATACCATGTAGAAAGGTATACATGTAGGAAGGTAATTTGCGTGGGTGTGGGAATCAAATCATCAGATGTTTTTGTGTGCTAAAGCAAGTTTGTATAACATTTCCCTGAAGAAAACACACCAAACCTAGCTATCATGTTGTATGGGTAGATAGTAGGAAGGAATGTTCATACATACGTTCTAATGCATTATGTTTTTGTACTTATGCATACCTAATAGGAACGAATAAGTCAACTTGAATGCATGGGATCGGAGAAAGTATGCATGATGTGCGGTGTGTGGTTGATAGCAACAACGTGTTGACTGTTGACAATCTAAAGTGTAATATTACAACACACCAGCACTAAAATGAGCTGGTAATTATTATTAACGAGCGAAGAGAGGTCTCTAACTTTCCCTTAGACTCCGAGTCCTTTTTTGGTTTACCTTTCTAGAGAAAACAACATTAGGTAGGTATAGGTAATGCAGCGAGAGTTGGAAGCAATAAAAAAGCTTAGCATTGAATGTGTTTGTGCATTGATATACGAGTATTGCGCATCTAATGGCGAGGAATAGCCCTTTGTCTTGTTAACGCCTACTTATTGTCACTAGCGGAAGAGGGACAACAAGAATCATAATCACTATGTTTGATGAATCTTGACTACGAATCGTTTTACATCGAATTAAATTGAAGCTTTTCCTACATTTTCCATTGAGTAGAATTAAAATATATATTTTAATTAATTTGTAAAAAAAAATTTAGGGGTAACTACTTAAACGTGTATTTTTCCAATAAAAATGTATGAATGCGTACAAGAAACAACTTTTTAAAAATACCTTTTAATTTTTGAAGTAAAACTTCTTTACGCACGCTCGACTTGGGGGGTAAGCTATTGAATGCGTTACAAAAAGTGGTGATTGTTACGAAAAAAGTCATGCGAACGGTAATCGATGCGAACGGTGATCGATTGCTAGGCGAACAGTCGGGCCTTTACGCACGCTTGACTTGGGGAGTGATAAGGATAAGGATAAGAATGGTCACCTCAAGGTCGTAGGTCACCCCAAGGTCGTAGGTCACCCCAAGGTCCTGGGTCACCCCAAGGTCGTAAGTCACCCCATGGTCGTATTTCACCTCAATATCATATGTCACCGCTAGGTCATAGGTCACCCCGTTCGCTACGTTTGGTAACTTAGCAGTGATACCTGGGTTCATTAGGCGAGGTTTGTCTTGTAGTTTTACTTCAGTCGTGTGGTTTAAAGCACACTCGGTTTTATATTGGAAAAACTCTCTTTTTATAACTTTTGAAGGATATTGTTATTACCATCATGAGGATGATGGTAATAACAATACTCTTTTATATTTTCGTTTAGATTATTATTGTTATCTTCTTCTTCAATTATATACCTTTTAATGGCTAAAATTATGTGTAACAGTTGCCATCGATTATTTTTTTTCTTTCTTATAATATTATTCTAAAATAAACAAAAACCACCTTTAAAAACCAGCTTGAAATCGTGACTTTTAAACCTCGATTGAGCGAGGTTTAAAAGTCACGATTTTCACGAGGAACCAATTTGTTTAATTTACTTTTCATTTAATTTATTCATCAGACTTCGAATACTACTAATAAGATGTAGACAATGGTTGAAGCTGCTAATAAATGCACATTGCACAAATCTATAAATATACATAATTCAGTCCTGAAGATTATCAATTCAGATAAACTATTTTAATAACCTTCAGTATTTGGTTAACAGTGAAATGAAAAAATATTTGGCATTTCAAAAAACATTATTATCTTACATCCTACTTAACACTCATTTTTTCCTAATTAACACTAATTAACACTGAATTGTGAAATAATTATTTTATTTTACTTATTAAAGTCTAAACGAAACACGCTGTACGTAAGTTATGCATCTGTGTGACTACTGGGATGAGGTCAACTTAAGATGATAGACAGTGCTTGCTATAAAGCACTGAAACAATGTGCAAGTTCCTTTTATAATAGGCATAATATATTTAGGTTCCTACTATAATAGGTATAATATATAACAGGTAAGGAAGAAAGGTAAATATTTACAAGAATTTTCAATTTGGTGGGCACGTACCGCCGCGCCGCCCCGGAAACCGTTTATTGGATGACTGTGTGACCTCTGCCGTAGGTCACCCCAAGAGATTCGCTACGTTTGGTAAATTTGCGGAATCCGGATCGGGGAGAGGCCAGTTAAGGGAGACCCTTTGACCTCTCCAGCCGGACTATCTCGACCCACCACCTTACACCGCAGTGGGTGAGATAAATTTATATTACAATTACTCTTGGACGCACTGACCTATAGAATCCTCCCCAACTTTTTTCATTCCAGAACTTCCTTTCCTTAAAAAGACCCTTCACACAGCATCTCAAAAGATGATACTTATAGATCCTGAGGGAAATTATTTTCCTCAGGGCCTCCTCCTGTGATGTGTGTGAAATTTACAATATGTGATCTTAACATTTTACAGCATAAGAAATAATTAACATTACCTATGTTTTCTTATATTCATTTATGTCAACTTGAAAGAAGTTGCTTCATACTCGAATCTCTCAACACGCCACGACCTACTAAAATCGTACGTTATTACCTACTTTAAAATGCATTTAAAGTGCTCATGATTTTATTCAGAAGCTTAATGTCCGAGAGCCGATAAAATAAACAGACTCTCGTAAGTATGTTAACTATAATGCAGAAAATGTGTTCGTGTACGCCGTGAGCAACTTACTCTCGAATGATAAGCTGAGTTTTGCGGAATATTTTCTGTCGGTAATCTGGCAACGTCATATTAAACTATGCGAAATTGAAAAATCTATTCAAGTTCCAATTAGAGCGGTGGGACGGGTACCACCTTCCTGGGATCTATTTATTGGATAACCAACACCTCTGGCATAGTCACCCCAAGTGGTTCACTACGTTTGTTGACTTAGCAGGGTCATGGGGTTAGGTTTGTCCGTATTTTGGCGATGGATACGCCTGTCTACCAACAGCGTGGTAGGACGGTTCGGAGGAGTCTGGTTGAGTCTTTTTGACCTTGTAGCAGTCTTTTCTGTAGTGTGTAAACACCAGCTGCACATCACGTGACGACACACGGTTGGGAGCGCAGAGGTTCGTTGGCTGACGGGCGTTCAGTTACAATCAGAGAGCACTAGAGAGTAGAGGGAACTCATCAGCGAAGATCGGAATCAAGCGGGATTGCCGGACTACGGTATTGATCAATTTGGGAGGCGGGAATGGGTACCGCCGCCCCGGGAACCTTTATTGGATAACCAACACCTCTGCCATAGGTCACCCCAAGTGGTTCGCTACGTTTGGTGATTTAGCAGGGGTGCCCGGGTTCATGGGGTGAGGTTTGTCTAGGTCTTGGAGGCGGATGACCAGGACACACTGAACCCCAGATTCCTACCCACCCCTTAAACCCTTTTCCTTTCCAGAACTCTCCTCTCCTTCATTTTCTTAAAAAAACCCTCCACACAGCATCCGCAAAGATGACATAGGCCCTGAGGGAAATTATTTTCCTCGGGGCTTCCTGTGTTGAGCTAATGTAATTTTATTTATTTATTAATATTGATATGACTAGTAGGTACCTACATGCTAAAAAGGTTTCTAATACTGCATTATTTCAAAGAGTCTGTATGACACAAACCTACACGATGTACCCAGTGGGTACTACCCATGTTCCTCTAGTTTTCATTTCTAGACAATAACGAATTTCACCACAAAGAGTTCATCCTGAGTGGTAGTTACTCTCAATATCGCCCTGATGAAAGACCCACTATTCTGAAGCAAAACGCTGCTTGAAAGACTTTAGCCGTGTTTGTTGACCAGATTTATATAGCCAGGTGATTCCCAACGCTCCTCTCCCCCCCTTTTTTCCCTTACCTACTCCATCGATCCCAAAATACCTCACACTGAATGCGTGACGAGAGCGTTATGAAAGTGTGATCGAGCGAGGCGAACGGAAGTTGAGAGGGAGATATAAGTTAGTGATTTTTACTTCAGTCGTGTGGTCTAAAGCACACTCGTTTTTTTTATTAAACGTGGTCTTTCCGGTAAGAGATCCATTAATCCCTATTTTTTGATACGCATGTTTTTCAGGGGAGATTACAACGCCGCTTCCAGAGGTACGACTTTTAAAGGTATTACAGTTTTGATATTATTTGTGCACTCGGCGGAATGTTGGTGTCCATGTCTTTCGAATACGTCATAATTACGTACATTTTCCATTTCACTGCCACATAACGTAATTCTCTAGTAGTTGGAAGTAAGTATGTAATGGACACTGGACACTCGCAACGAATAGTTACTTTCAGCACAATGCAGTTAACTTTCTCCTACCAAGGCCACTCACTTCTTACTACATATGTACTACCGATGAAGTTCATACATTAATTATTATTTACATGCAATATTTTCATACTGGTAAGACAGTCTAGACATGACTGCTGGTTGAACGGCGAATACATATCTTATGCTGCGTAATATACCTACATTTGCGAACCGAAACTCGAACAGAGCCACGAATTATGGGAAAGAAACAGAGCAAACATAAGCTGCATTTTGCGCCATTTACTGTAGCTTTGTTCCTTTCCCATTAAGCAGTGTACAGACACAGCTATAAACCGCAGAGATTGAACCGCGAGCGCTTATGTTTTGTACCGTTCACACGACGCTATCAAATATTTCATCCTATGGTAGGAGAGGGGGTCGGATGAATTAACGAGCGGCCACGGACTGCATATTTTTTGTACTGAATCTGTCAACTAGACATCTGTCATTCACCGGTCTAGGCAGCTCCGTAATTAAAATGACCCCTCTCCTGTTTTCGTCGGAGAGGTGGGCGCTTAACTTTTCGCATATCGCATCGGGAGCGTTTACGGCTTATACGAGTACATGGTTTATCTGCGCTTAAACCGCTTAGGTGTGAACTGTCTGAAGGGATTGTATGGCGAGCGTTATTTGGCGTGCGATGATCTTTTATATTTTATAGCCGTGTGTGTACACAGCTTTAGTCGTGGTTCAGCTCGGCAATTCAGTTCGAGTGTGTATCTTAAGCATGCGAGTCATATGGACTGCGAATCGCAACGCGAAAAGAGCCACGAATTATGGGAAAGGATTGGAGCAACCTCAATCTGCGTTTGCTTTGTTCCTTTCCCATAAGTTGTGGTTCAGTGCGGCAATTCGGCTCGCATGTGTATCTACCTATATTCATCGGATATTCATGTGAGTCATATGACCAGCGAATGTATATCTTATGTACCTTTCTACCTGTACGAAAAGCATACGAGTTATATGATTATTAAAAATTATGAGCCATTATTAAATCATAACTGAAACAGCTATAAAAACATTGATGCCGATCTCTAAAGTATTAGAATCAATTAAATATATGCAAATAAATTCTTCGTCACTAATATGTAAACAAATTTCGTATCCGGTCTAGGGTAGCTTTGTTACGCAAAGAAAAAACCGGAGAATGGTTCCACTTGTTGACATCAATCTATTGAAGAAATTAGCCATTTGATTTTTTATCAAATATTGAAAATAAGAAATTTGAATAATATCTAATCGGCGCTGGCATATTTTTGCTTCGCTGGCATAGAGGAGAGGAAGGAATGAACATTGGTCTTGAAGAGACCAATGTTGTAGGAAGGAGGAAACACAGAGGCCGGCAAATCATTCCACAGCCGAGCTGTTGAACACAAGAACGAGTCGAAGAAACGACCCGTTCTCATGTGACAAATGTCAACCGTGTACAAATGTTGGGCACGCGTTTGGCGTGTTTCCCGACTATACACCGGTGCCGAAGGGATCAATGATGCTGGTTCCTCGGAGCATCTTCCATTGTAATACCGGTAGAACAAGGATAGCATTCCCACCCGACGCCTGTGCTCTAAAGATTGCAATCCGTCTGTTAAGATGGGAGAATCTATCAAACGGACCGCCCGTTTCTGCACAGAGTCGAGGGTATTTTTCAGATATTTCGGAGCTCCAGACCAGAGATGGCTGCCAAATTCAACCGTGGGGCGTACTCGTATTTGTACTTGTGATTTGTACAAGGTTAGCAGTTGTGTACTATTAAAGTATCTGCGGGCCCTGTACAGTACGCCCAGTTTTTGGGAGGCTAACTTTACACTGGCTTTGATGGAGCCCCCATACCTGAGCTGGTCACTTAGGGTTACACCAAGCATATCAATGGAGGGCCTGTTCGGAAGATTGCTTCCGTTGAAAGAGACTAGATTTTCATTTCGATCCCTTTTAGACGTGATCAGACAAGATTGGGTCTTTGAAACATTAAATTCAACGAGATTATTTTTACCCCAAGAGAAAACACTCTCGAGGTAACCGTCCATTCTTTGCTCCAAAGCCCTACGAGCTGATGGAGTTTGTGAGCCCTTTGGGGGCTTGTCAAACAAAAAGCTATCATGTCATGTCACTGTCATCCGCGTAACAGTGAATTGGTACACATGACAAAAGGTCGTTGATGTGCAACAAAAACAAAGTCGGAGACAGAACCGATCCCTGCGGGACGCCAGCATTTGGCATGCCAGCATTTGGCATGCCAGCATTTGGCATGCCAGCATTTGGCATGAACCTTGTCTGTGCTTATGTTATTATAAAAAAATGTATAGGTTTTGTGAGAACCTAACAAAAGGTTTTATTATATCATTGTTAATTAAACTAATAAACTTTTTTAAAAGAATTGAAAGTTCCTGTAATGAAGAAATATTGCCTCCTTCCTAAGAATATCCGAGACTTCCCAAGACAAGTTTTATTTTGCCTAACGATCCGGCATTGACCGATCATCAAACATGCAAAAGATAATTATTGCGTTAAATGTGTATTTAAAACATCTTGTGCAATTATCTACGAAGGTCTCCTCATCTGCTTGCATCAGTATTGGCTTCACGGTGTGTGGACGGAGCTCTTATGAAATATTTACTGTAGGTAAATGCGTAAATATTTCATCAGAATGATCAATATTGAATTCGTTCCAT
Organism: Limnephilus marmoratus; assembly: GCA_917880885.1. NCBI lineage: Eukaryota > Metazoa > Arthropoda > Insecta > Trichoptera > Limnephilidae > Limnephilus > Limnephilus marmoratus. The sequence continues at coordinate 19,311,911 of OU862908.1, forward strand.
AGATGAAATATCACAGAGACAAAAATTACTGATAAATAATAGGTAGGTAGCTGAAATATGTTTTTCACATTTTCATAACATGCGGAGAAGGTTATTTTTTGAAAAAACGTAGAAAATTTGGGATTTCCTAACACCGAATGCCAATATTTTGGAACATTTTAAGCACAGCGCACACTGGAGCCGATGACAAATCGCAAAGAGGTGGCCAACACGAGTTTTCCAGATTGATTCTGGAGAGGAAGTTTATTAGAAAAAATTACCAGTAAGAAGAGAACTTTAGAATGGCTCAAGCAATGAATCATTCCTCATATATCTAAGATGAAGGATTTCCTGTCTCTGGTCACCCAGAATGATAACTCTTATAATTATAACGTGAAATCTTTGGTCGTGCATCGATTAAGCCATGCCTCTGAACCGGTTTCAACACATAAAAATACTGGATCACCAAACAATCGGCCTTTATGAATATTTACCAATAACGAGTCTTTAATATATACCTATAGCACAAAAATAGAGCACACCAACATTTGTTGTTATTGCGATCAGCTGGAGTTGATATTAAAGTTATTTAGACTCCATTGAAGCTTATCTTTAAACCGGATTATTAACGGTGTTAATATTTTCTCAACCCAAATAACGTATTATTATTATCTGTGTGAAACGGGGTCAACGAAATTGAACTGCAACATTTATTTTGTAACCTATTACTTATAACCTAGAGATCACTAACTTAGGTCCAACCACTATTTGACCTTATTCGAAGATTGTTTCCGATGCTCCAACAAAGGCCTTTGAGATAAGTTCAAGATAAACGATATTATTGTATAAAATGTACTTTTGGTTTCATAGATTCAAGAGCTCTAGCTTTTAGCTTGTACAATTGTTTTCGATAATTTTAAGAAAGTTTTCGGGACAGAAAAACATATGGAAAAGGCTAATAAGTGTTTTGAGCCCCATTATTAAAAATAGGAACAGATTGCTAAAACGAAATACGTAAGTACATGTCGTGGCTGCCAAATCGAAAGTATACGTTCGACATTATCTTTACATTATATTCACGTTCCGACAACATTAAGCAATTTTCTTAGTATTTAAACAACTAATCAACAATGCAACACCCAGCATTGGACGGCGTATAATGGCTTTTTCTGTGGCTTCCAGAACCAAGAGGTTTCTGTAGAATGTTTGTTGCCGAAATTTTTTTTTTAACTGTCTGAAGTCCAGGTTTCTGTAACTATAAAAACATACTAACCGAAATATGTTGTTCTGCTAACAGAAAAAACCTCATTTACTACGGCAAAAAATCATGCAAAAACCGAGGGAGTTAAAATTATCTCTAGACTAAATCCCTCCGTAAAATGCATGTGAATATACCTAATTTCTACTTTAATAATATAATTATAGTGGATATTATTGAGTATATCTAATTAGGTACACTCAATAACATCTGTGCATCTATGTAGATGGGTAGGTATTAGGTATCTACATAATTATGTTCTTGATTTTATTTTAAATTAGTATGGACAATAAATAGGCGAGTACTTAATTGTACACTTTTTCACGTGAATACTGCACAACGCATCTGCTCCCAACCGACTGGAACCAGTGAGACTGGCACCCCCAACCAAGGTATGTCGTGAGGGTATGTTGGGAGGAGGGAGGTGGGAAGATGGGAAAGTGTTGGGGAAGTGGAAGATGTGGATGTAGGGGAAGTACCTGGCCTTTCAGATCTGGTCACAAAACACTGCTGAAACAATTTTAAGTAACGATTTAATAATGAAAGGTGTTTTTAACCGGGCGATACTGTGAGAATTTTTCACTCTGGAATGTATCGCAAATATAATATATATCTATTATTTTTAATGCATTAATTAAGAAACAACCGAAATTAATTACCTACATAAATTTTACTTGAACCCGCCGGGATTTGAGCAGGAATTATAGTCAAGAGCCTTCCCTCGACCACGGAGGTCGTCATTATAAATTATGGCCACAACGTGTAACTAATAATTATAACATAACCTCTGTGACTCAAAATGCTACAAGTATGCATAATGGTTCCGAAGAGACGAGTCATCGCCACCGAACTGCCCCTATTGAACTAGTTGCGAATGTAAGGTATCTTGCACCGAGTGCACAGAAGGCCATAACTCTTACACACACCCGTTAAAAGAACCGCAAACTTAAAAAAAATTGTGCCAAAAACGTGAGCGGTCATTAACCCGTGGAAGTGAACACAAAGAACACGCGGACCAAGTCAGACGGTTTTACTTTACCGGAGTAATTGCCTTTTTATACGCACAGATCTGAACTTAGCCTGGATATGAATATCGTTACAATAAACTTAACGGATTGATTTCTTATAATAAAGTGCTGAATGTTTCCGGACCTCCAAATCCTGTTACAATCCACCATTAAGGTATTTTATCCGAAAAAATTATGAGTTCCCAATTTATCATTGAACGGTAGGTATCTACGAGTATATACAGTTTGTCAAATAAGAGTAGAAAATATATGAGGGCGACACTGTTGATCAAATGGCAATACTAAACACATCACTCATGGTGTTAAAGTAAAGCTATGTAACCTATATTTTTATAAAAAATTAAAAAGGCATAATAGTGGAAAAAATATTTTTTCATTGCAGTATAGATACCCGCCGATATCAAAATTAGAATTGCAAATAGGTATATTCTAATATATAAAATTCTCGTGTCACGGTGTTTGTTATCATACTCCTCCGAAACGGCTGGACCAATTTTGATGAAATTTTGTGTGCTTATCTGGTAGGTCTGAAAATCGACAAACATCTATTTTTCATACCCCTAAAAGTAAAGGGTGTTCCACTCCGAATTTTTATTTTATTATTTTGGACAAATTTTTTATTTTTTTTATGGTGAGGCATTAAAAAATACATGCAGCCCTAAATTTTCACCCTTCTACCATTAACCCCTATTTTTAAAAGTGATATTAGTAATTCGAACCGGTGTCACTTCTGACCCGATGAGAACGAAGCAGGCCTCTTTTCTCTAATTTTAAATTTTTTACTAATCAATTACTGTTTGATTTGATTTGATATTGTTACTACAAACATGATTCACGGTTCATGCGGTAATTTGAATCGTTCATCACCTTGCATGGTAGACGGAAATTGTACAAAGGGTTTTATTAAAGATTTCACCAACGATTCGGTCACACATGTTGAAGGATATGCAATATATCGTCGAAGAAATACCGATAATGGCGGACAATCATTCATTAAAAATATCAGTAACGTAGACATTGACATTAACAATCGTTGGGTGGTACCATATGCACCTCTGTTGAGTAAAAAAGTGGGAAGGAAAAAGGCATGAGGGGTGGGTAGGAATCTGGAGGTCATTGTATCCGGGAGTGAATCCATCCCTCCAACTGCGGTGCAAGACCATTGCCTTGAGCGGAATTGACCTTTTACCTTGACCTTTCCAGCCGGACTCTTTCGACCCATTGGTCGAGAGAATCCGGCTGGAAAGGTCAAAAGGCCTCCCTCAACAAGTCTCTCTCGATCCGGCATGCCAAGCAGCAGGTGGGCAGACGCATCCGCCGCCAAGACCCGCACAAAAGTCAATTTTGCTAAATCACGAAACGTAGCGAACCGCTTGGGGAGACCTATGGCAGAAGTGTTGGTTATCCAATAAATGGTTCCCGGGGCGGCGGCACCCGTACCCGCTTCCTTTCAAAAATTCAAATTCATACACAAAGACATCTATGATACTGAAAAAAACAAAACAAGGAAAGTTGGGCATCGATAATTGCTTCATTGTGTAATTTTTAACTTAATAAAAATACTTAATTTAATTCAACAGTTATTGATTCTGAGGCGGTACGATGTTCGTCGGGTGAACTAGTTATTATTATACTTTTGCAATTTTGTGTTAACATAATGAAGAATAACTATAATGTAATAAAATATAAAGCGCAGTTTAGAAATTGCTCACATTTATTTAATACTAGATAAAGTACCTAGCGTTGCCTGGGATTTAGATCATGTCTTTAATTTTAGATCTGAATATATTTAACTCATTCAGATCTAAAAGTAGTGTAACTAAACTCACCATTAGTGATTCTTCCTTTCTATCTATTGTTAAATTCAAATTTATGTTAAATTAAATTAAAGCAAATCGCTTTATAAATCACCTTTTAACCAAATTTATGTCATGAAGAAAAAATGTTTTTTAAAATGTGGTATACTGTGTTCTATACATTCAGTGTCATTGCACTTCAAAAAAATATTTGACAGTTAAATTGGTGTTGCCAGTCTACAAATTTCGTGTTCCAGTTTTTATATTTTCTACTCTTTTTTGACAGACTTATAACTTTCTACAAGTGGTGACAGGGCTATTAAGAATGACCTGCTCTTTCATGGATGGCGCTAATTTACTTATTTTAAGAAATAAAAAAAAATAAAAACACTTTATGCTTTAAAATATTAAAATGAATTATTGGTTTGCTTTCGGACATACTCCATATGAATATTTTTGTCCATAGCTACACAAACTGAAATCTTTCAAGGGAGGCATGCAAATATTTATTCATATCATATTACGTACCTGCCAGCGCAAACAAATAATTCATCTTAATATTAAGGTGATAATTAAAAGAATTCATAATCTACTCTTTCAAGGATGGCGCGAGTATAATTATTTTATAGAAAAAAGCTTTTTCAAGTTATGCTTTAAAATATTAAGATGACTTAATTGTTTGCGGCCTATATATAGATACGCAATCTTAATATATAAAACAAAGTCGTGTTAGTTACACCATTTATAACTCAAGAACGCCTGGACCGATTTTGGAATAAAAAATTATGAAGAAAATTATTTTCCTCTTACATTTTGTCTGGAACGAATTCTCACCTTTTGAAAGAGCTGCAGCAATATTGTGAAAGTAGGTACAATATTGAATAGTGAGTGAATTCCAAAAATTCAAAAACCAAAAATGTCAATGCGCTGATTGTTTTGCTTTTATTCTTAAACATATAAAATGCTGCCCCTCTTTCTTACACACTAAATTTCAACAGTTGAAAATGAGACAAACGGTGAACGTATGTCTGCACCCCTCCAAAGGAAAATAAAATGACTATAATAAATCCCGTAAAAAGTAAATGGAAAAGTAAGAAAATAAAAAAAAATGTCTATATATATTCGTACACAACTCCATCCCTGATACCGACAAAACACGGACAGTTGCCCATCGATAATTGCTTCATTGTGTTTTTTTTTTTTTTTTTTTAAAGTGAATTTAATTAAATTAATAAGTTAACATAACAGTTATTGATTCTGAGTTCATTCCGGGTCAGCTAGAATGAATATAAATAAAGAGTTTTGCCAAAAACAAACTCAAATCTTTCATGAAAGGCTAACAAATACAATGTTGTAACGGTGATTCAATCCAGTATTGTATTTGTTAGCCATTCTTGAAAGATTTGAGTTTGTTTACGGACAAAACCATTTATTCATATTCATATTGTGTATGTTTTCCTAAAATAATGAAATTCGTGCCATCTATGAAAGCGAAGATTATTGATTACATATTTTCATTAAAATAGCATTTTTGTAGATTTGGGTAGGGCCTCTATACTTGGTCAGTATTATCCAATACATGTAGTTAGTATCATTACCTACTTACATTTATAAAATATTGATATTATCACATGATTTTTAATTCTCTTTCTGTTTATTATATTTTTGTATTTTCCATAGTGTCTTTTAGTATGCTATTTTTCAATGTATTGGTAAAATTTTTATAAAAACATCGCTTCCTTCAAAAAGCATATATGTATGCAGATGCAAAAATCCTTAAATGTACCAGATTGTTAAAAGTAACAAATTTAATACCCATTGCTCTGTAACTACTTTCATAGTATCTACTTACTTCTTTATACATATATGTAATTGCTGTGTACCTTTTATTTAATTTTTTCCTGATAATAACAAACTAATGTAAAAATCCTTAAATGTTTCACATTGTTAACAGTAACAAACTTAATACCCACTGCTCTGTAACTACATTCATGATAACTACATTCATAGTACCTACTTACTTATTTACATATGTAATTAATGTGTACCTTTTCTTTTTTTTCTTTTTCATAATAATAACAAACATACGTACATTTATGATAGCAAAAAAAATTATAACTAAAAAAATAAATAAATAAAAATAATTAATTACAAGAAAATTACATACTTTTATATTAATCGTTAAAAATGTTTTACACCACTGCAATACCGGTATGCTTCAAGTATATTTGGAATCACATTTTGTGTGATATTGTGACAATAATTATTGAATATAATGTTGCGTGAGCCCTAATACGAATCCGCTGGTTGAACTCCTTTGTAAACAATTACTCGAATATTAATACCTACTTATGTTAAGCCTACTTATATCTTTCTAGCTCTGTTTATCATTTTATGTACTATATACTTATGATACTGCATACTTGTTATAATGCTCCTGTACAATTTATTTTATATGTAAAAGCCATCAAGGCGTAAACAAACAAACAAATAAAACAAAAAATAAGTGAAGCGTGGTTGGGCTAGGTGAAATAACAAAATAATATATCATTGTTATAAATAATAGCAGAGGTGTTCGAGTAAAGTGAACGGTGAATTCTTTCAAGTATTTCAGGAATAAATGTGAATATTTTCACAAGCATGCGTTTATGCAAATTCATCAAGCAAATTATTATGTAACATAATTTCTTTTAAAACAAGAATTTATGTATGGAATGCAATATAATTTTTGATAATTTCTTACGATAACTATCATAATATACACAGGTAGGTACCTGTACGAGTTCGACAATAATTGGTATTTATGCAACAAGTTTAGATTGCTTTTAGCCTTTATAATATTGTTTCCGCAATGAGGCATAGTAAAAAATGTGATTTATAATTACTTATTACGCACTTACCATATTCTTGATGAATATAAATAATGATGTTACTTAAAAAAAACTGAAGTGGGAGAAAGTGATTTTTTTTTCATGCTTGTTGCCGAAATAGTAAACAGCCATTATGCTTTATAAATAACAAAAAACAAGATATCAAAGGTTATCTTTCATTTATTTAAACATAATTAAATGTCAATTACTTTTACATGACGTGTGATGTAACGTGATATAAAAAACGGAAATGAAATGCGCTATATATATATAACACAAAAGATTTGTGATTGGATATTGCCAGAGCTTCTTTGCGAAACGATATTAATCATAGATGTCGGATTCATTGGGAATAACGTCTTGTAAAACGTTGCTCAAATGTATTACGTATGAAAAATGTATTACTCTCCCAATAGGTACATGCGTAATATTATTGTGATCCCAACGAACAATGACGCTAGTACTGTTGTTGAAACGGTAACCTAGTATAAGGAAGTGGTACCTACGATATTCAACATAATTTAGTTATGTAGGTAAGAAATACTTCAAAGGATATGGTCCCATTCGTTGTATATAAATATAGTAAAGCAAATATTTGATATTTCTCTTTAGATTTTAGAAATGCAATAGCTGCGGATTTTTTTATTAAGTATATTGGTACATATCTATTAGGTAGATACATTAAGTATTTTTTTAAATAAATGTATCACATAAATCGTGTTACACCTTTTTCTAGAGCAATGCCCGTTTTAAAAAGGCGGTGAAACTTATGTAAATCACATTTTAACATTTTTGAAGTGAAACTTCTAAAGCCTCGGTGTGATTTGGAATTCGGATAAAACAGCACCTGCGAAGCATCAAACTCCTATCAAGGCTCATATTGGTTGAGATATTAAACGGAAATGACGCTAGGTCTGCGTTCATTGGCCGCTTTGATTATGACCTCACTTTTCAAGGTTCCTTGGCTCTTCATTGGTTGAGATTGTTTTGGTAAAGTTTCGCTTCGACCGCTTGTTAACTGCACACGATTTTTTTTAGAAAGAGTATGGAACGTGAAGAAAAAAAATGTAACAAATAATAGATATGAAATAGAACAGAAAAAATAGGAGGAAATAAAAGAAGAGGAGAGAAAAAGAGAAAGAGGATATCTAATAATCATAATTGAGAAATATTATATTGTATGCAGATTGTGATACACTATTGATAGAGCTTTTTATTGTATCTACTTTTGATTTTTGTATAATTTGTTTCCAATCTTGTCTACTTATAATTGGTTAAACCATTTCTCTCCAATATATTTGTAAAATTGTTGGGCTGTGGTGGTATTACAGCGCGGGATACATATAGAGCCGAGAACATTTGATTTATTGCTGTTCGAAAAAAGTGTTAAGCTTTCATTGTTGAAACAATCTTTGTGTATTTGCAAAAGGATTAATTTGTTATACATAATTTGCAGTGAAGGGACTTTAAATTCTTGAAATAATCTGATGGTGTGGTAATTTTAAAAATATTCTTTGTATGATTTCTAAAGGCAAGAGAGATGTTTAGAATGGACCATTCCGGTGAACAATTCCATATTGTAATACAAATTAAATTCTGGAAATTTGATAGTTAAAAATTTAACATTAATCTTTTAATACGAGAAGAAAGAGTGACTTTACTACGAAAGCAATAATATTGGACCACCGGTTAGTTTTTTGTTGTAATAAACTAATCAACCAATTGAGACATCGATCACTTGGCTAAAACTTTGTTTTACTCGAATTCCTATTCAATAAATCAATAAACGGTTTTATTATTATGCAAACTTCATAAAGTTAATCAGATTGCAGTGGAAAAATAACTACTGCCTATATTATTTATTACCTACTAAAACTGCGGTCTTGCGTCTACCGTAAAAAAGCGCGTTTTGGTCTACCTGTTTTACAAAAAAACATAAGAACAATCGTTGAAAGATATACAGGAGAGAGTTTTTGTCAATATGAAACTAAAATCAGAATCATTGAATTAATATAATAATTATGTTTTTCAACATTTTGAATTCAGAAGGTTGACTAAATTTAAAATATAATGTTTTGTCACTTTGGCAAGCCTAATAGGCCACTTGCATGGACTTCATAACGACTTGGAAAAAATCGTGTGGATAGAGTTTTTTACTAAGATTACGAAAATGTTAGTAAAAATTTTTAGAAATGTACAGTTTTTTTTATTTTTAAATAAATATATCCATTATTTGGGCTTGTGACGTCACTACATGAAAATGTCCCGTCGCCGAAAATGTTCCTATTAATTTTATAAAATTCCACACTGATTTATTTTTTTATATGGCATCACTTTGATTTCAGGCGAATTTTTGAATTCGTTCACTAGATTTATTGTTTGTTCTCTGCGAACTTATCATTTGGTTTGATTTTTGACAGATGTTCTAAAGAGAACCGCGTACAATTAATGGGTACGGGGTTCTCTTCAGAACGTGAAGAGGATGTCGGTACATGTTTTAGAAGTATAATGATTATGGTGCTGATTTTAACAAAATAAAATTTTATAATATTCTTATTATTATTACAATTTACAAGTTCAAGTATATTACATTGAATTTCGTAATATAGACGCTGTACATTATAATGATTTATGATCAATAAGATGGATCAAGGAAAAAAAATATTTATGAGATGTAATATTTTTGGTATGCCTCGTTATTCTCCTGTGCCATTCGTGTGGAAAACGTTCTTTTTTTTAAAAATGATTTTCGGCTATGTAATTATCGTTTTTTCACACCTATAAAATTATGTCCCGTCTTTCCGGTTTATAAAAAATGGTCTGATTTTTCGTATTGAAATTTTCAAAAAATCCCCAGGGTTTCAAAAATACGATTAAAAAAAAAAAAAAATACAGAATGTCTTAGAATATTTGCCTAAACCGGAAAAAAATTTAAAAAAATGTGATGCAAGTGGCCTATATGTCACTTATTAATTATTATTAGTAAAGTAAGAAATTATCATTCGAGTTTGTCATCATAATCATAAGGTCCATAGATTCACTCTTATGCAAATACATTGCTCGTCAAACATATACGTAATTAGGTACTTACATGACTGGTCAGTGGTCACCGATCATTAGGTGAGGGGAAAATACCCACTAGGGGGAAGATTATGGCATGCATACCTTAGTGATGGTAATACGATGGTAAAATGACGGTAATATGATGGTATTATTATGGTAAAATGGTGAAATTATGATAAAACATGAAAGAATTTGTTTTTGGGCTATAAATGTTAGAATAATGATGAAATATTGAAAGAAAGTGACGGAATTATTGTAGAATTTGACTCATCACCAAAAACGATGATTTAATTGTGATGGAATGTTATAGTGATAATATGTTGAATTATTATACTTTGACTAACCAACATCCTCGGGGAATGATGGAATTATGTGGAATTTATTATTGAATTATGACGGAATGAGTTGGGTTTATGATATAAATATGACGGAATGTTTTGGATTCATGAAGGAAATATAATACAATATGTTAGGTTTATGGTGGAAATATGATGGAATGAGTTGGGTTTATGATGGAAATACGATGGAATATGTTGGGTTGATGGTGGAAATATGATGGAATGCATTGTGTTTATGATGGAATTATGACGGAATATGTTGGATTTATGGTGGAAATTTGATGGAATATATTGGGTTTGTGATGGAATTATGACGGAATTTTTTGGGTTTATGATGGAGCTTGACTCACCAGCCTCTGCATGGGTGTTAAGGTTCGATAAGACGAGAGCGGTCAGCAGAAAGAAGATCATCTCTCCGTCCATCCATTAGAATGTGCAACTCGCGCTCATGTCCCTCCCTCGCCGTGACTTAATCAACTGAGATTCGGGGCCCACTTTCACATTGTAATCGCCATCTATAATTAGCCGCGCTGAATTGTAATTATTCGCTGACCGTCGTATTATTCCAAGAGGTTTCTGAAAAGTAAAGAATACGCTGTAGATTCATTTCTATAAAACCGCAAAATATCGGGAAATTGTTTTAACATAATGCTATTCTGTGTTTTAAATCAGGCGAGACCGTGAAAACATGTCTGTTATTATTTGATCCGTGAAGTTCAAACGAGATTTTCTCAGTTCCTTCTTGTACCTTGTACCTAGTATCTTGTAACAGAAAAAAACATGCGACTTTCCAGAGGTATCTAATATTCGCAAAACTATAAAGTAGGTACAGTTTGTCAAATAAGAGTAGAAAACATAGGAGGGTACCACTGTTGTTCAAATGGTAACACTAAAAGTAACTCTATGGTGGAAATGTAAAGCTGTGTAACCTACATTTTTATAAAAAATTAAAAAGGCATAAAAGTGAAAAAAATATTTTTTCATTGCAATACCCACTGATCTCAAAATTAGAGTTCCATATAGGTAGATTATTATTATACCTTTGCAATTTTGTGTTCACATTATGAAGAATAACGATATTGTAAATATTAAGCACAGTTTGGAAATTGCTAACATTTCTTTAATGCTAGCTTAAGTACCTAGCATTGCCCGAGCTTTAGATCATGTCTCTAATTTTAGATCTGAATATGAATTTAACTCATTTAGATCTAAAAGTAGCGTAACTAAACTCACCATTAGTGATTTTTCCTTTCTACCTACTGTTAAATTCAAATATATGTTAAATTAAATGAAAGCAAATCACTTTGTAAAACACCATTTTCCTAATCAAATTTAAGGACAAAAAAATGTTTTTTCAAATGTGATTTATAGTGTTCTGTATTTTCAGTGTCATTGTGCTTTAAAAGAATATTTGACAGTTAAAGTTGGTAAAGTCAAATATAAACTAAGGAAATGGCTATTAGATAGGGATGATTTATATTGATGCCCTACCGAAGTCCTTGTATTCTTTATTGAAACTCACATTGAAGGAATTGGTAAATTCATTACAATTTTTGTAATACCTAATGTATATGAAACTTTTAATTTACCTGTGATTATATTTCATTTGTTTATACTAAATCCATTTGTACTTTTTTATTATATCATAACATACTAATTTTTTATTATATCATATCATACTAAATCCATTTGTACTTTTTTATTATTTAAGGCTTCTAGTGCTACTTACATGTATATACTATTTCCGTAATTTAAATAATCTATTTAATTGATATTTAGCATCAAAATTATACAATTATATGTATACAATGTTTGAAAATGTACCAATGTTGTCATTATGTACCTGCTGACAAACTACATAAGTAGTTTAGCGGGTTTAAATGTAAATAAATAAAAAATAAAATAAAAATAAAAAAAATGTGTTGCCAGCCTACAAATTTTGTAGTTCCATTTTTATTATTTTCTACTCTTAATTGACAGACTATATTTAAACAACTGAATGTACGTTGTTTTGGTTATTGGTTGTTGGTAAATAGCTCATTTGTGACCATAATTTAACTGTTTTAATTGACTACGTAGCATTCAGTATTCTCATTTGATTATTTAACTTGATGTTTTTCTTCAACGCAACATTCACGGTAGTTCTTTTTAAATCCGTTTAATTTCAACAAAAAAGATATTTCTACAACACGTTGAATACCTTTTATGACTTATTTGCTTTTTGCAAACTTTCCAATCCGCATTCGCGCAAACTTGAGCAGATGCATGAAATGTGCACTTCCTCTAGTGAGCCATTTCCGCGTAGAAAGAACAGGAAATGGTGTTAAAAATTTGCGACGCTTTGTTCAATATGGCAGGAAAACTTGCGACGCGTACACATATTTCTTTCTACTGGCATTATCGTTAACTAATAATTTCATAACATTACCCCATTAGCATTAACATCTGAGGCTAATTGGTTCGATTGTGGGAACAACTCATACAGGTCTCATAGAAATCGTTGTGTCTCCCTTACCATCATGGCAAGAAATTTGATCTGTACGGTATCAGAAAGAGAAAACGCCACGCCTTATATGTTAACCACAAAATAATTCCAATGTTCGCCTTCATGAAACCAAAGTTTCTGATCGCAACTATTCATACGCGGTAGAAGTGAAACCTTCAGAAAACTAAAGTAGACAAGATTGGGAAGGCTACGAAGCACGGTACAAAGAGAAGAGCGGTTATACTACCTCATTCTCTCGCAAGACTACATCCTATAGAAGTATATGTTTGTCTCTTTTTAGTGTCGCCATTTTTCGGTTCATCGAGTTTCAAATCACAACGGTGTGCTAAAGAAGTTTTTTTCACTTCAAAATTTTAAAACTTTGGGAATTTTTTTATTCATTATTTTCACATGAAACCACAAAAAGTACAGTGATAATAACGTTTATAATATATTTGTCTAATAAAATATCTGTGCTTGTTAATCCTTATCAATAATTTTAGTTATAAACACATGTGGTGAGCCATTCTGAAAACTTTTTATGTTTGCAATTATGTTTTTTTCGAATTATTAAATCTCAAAGGGTATTTCGTCGCCTTCCAAAACGAGTTTTAAGTTTTTGGGTACGGTCAGAAATATTCCATTTATTTGGATTTTATTGCAAGGCGAAAGTATTTTGACCTTCTGACAAAATATGCCCGAGGCCTGAGGGATTAACTATGATGATTAATTTAAACGCTCTTATGAGCTTGTGAACATCATAATAAGTCATTAACCGACAGGTTTTAATGCTTTCTTTTTGATAATTCTGTTAAACAAGATATATTCGCGTTACTTATCTATTAAATCTTGATTTGTCCACAAACAATTATGGTGTCATTACATGGATGTTTAACTATTTGTACATATTTACATTGTAAATAAACGTGTGTCTCACATTAGATAATATCAAATAATTATTTTTGGGACTCTGCTATGATATTAAATGCTTATCTATGTCATTACAAACAATTTCATTGTACGAACTGAGGAGGCAGGTCTAATTGCACTTGTAAGAGTTTTTTAAACAAAGGAATCTGTACTTACATCCCACATACGTTCAGTCTGTCTGTAATAATTATTGGACATATAATGAGCACTACGAGCAGGTACTGGCATTCATTCTGACTAAGCATTTTCAATGGGTTTCGCGACTTTTTAACCGGCCTCAAAATATCCCCGACAAAATATCCCCTACAAACTATCCTCGACAAAATATCCTATGGAAAAAACATCCCCCAACAAAATAACTACTAAAACCTAAGCTAATCTAACCTAACCTAAACTAACCTAACCTAACCTAACTAAACCTAACAACAAATAGGTACAAACATAATACAGACATCATATAAACCCAATAAATTATGGTCCAAAAATAGTAAAATGGGACAAAAATAATACTGACATCCAGGAAAGTTAGGTTAGGTTAGGTTTTAGTAAATATTTTGTTGGGGGATGTCCGTAGATATTGTATGTCCGTGGATTTGTCCGTAGGATATTTTGTCGAGGATATTTTGTCTTTTTATTTTGTTTTTTGTTGGGGATATTTTGTCTTTCTTTTGTTGGGGATATTTTGTCGGGGATATTTTGTCGGGAATATTTTGTCTTTATATTTGTTTGGGGATATTTTGTCGCGAAATGAAAAAGCGCATTATCTTTTTAATGTGGGCATTCATTTTTGAATGAACAAAATAATTATTCAATGAACTGAGAGAGTTGGAAGTTATTGGTAAAAGTTGAAAAAATGATTCATTCAACAGTCATTCATTAGGAAACACTGCGGAGAAAATGTAAGGAAATTTATTCACAGTGAAACCAATACAGAAAGCAAAAATTACCGAATAATGAACCGTTTTTATTTGGTGTCGTAAATGGTCCATAAACCTTTGTGGAGTTGTTTTCTCTTTTTGTTGGAGGTTTTTAATTTTTACTACCACGAGATACTTATTTACTAAATGAAAACAATTATTTTTTTTATTATTTCCATTACTGACTATTTAAGATACATTCATAATGCGTTAATTATTAAGTAAAGTATGCAGTAGGTACTCATATTCACAGTCCTTTTTAGGGATACCTTTTCCGAAGCGTACTATAGATTGTTGTGGTTGTGGAAAGAATGGATGTTACACTTTTTAGCTCCGTAAAGAACTCACAGGAAGCCCTGAGGAAAATAATTTCCCTCAGGGCCTATGTCATCTTTAGGAAAAAGTTAATGAGGGGGTATGTAGGAATCTGGGGGTCATTGTATCCAGGAGTGACAGATATGTAAATCCATCCCTCTCATTGCGGTACGAGGCGATGGATCGAGAGAGTTCGACTATAGTGATAAAAAAGGTCTCCCTTAACCAATTTCTCCCGATCCGGCTTGCCACGTAGAGGGTGGACAAATGCAGGTGTGAATCACGCCTGCTAAGTTACCAAACATAGCTAACTACTTGGGGTGACCTTATGGCAGAGGTGTTGTTTATCCAATAATTTGTCCCCGGGGCGGCGGTTCCCATACCCGCCTTCGAAATTAAATACTTATGCTGTCTTCATATATTTTAAAATTTCCCGATCTTCATGTTTACTTATTTTTACTTTAATATTGTATTTACTATTGTTTATCTCCATGTAATTTTTTGTATATATCCTCAGGGCCGCTGACAGCCAATTTGGGCCCCAAGTCTAGTAGACTTTACTGGACCCCCTCCCCACAACATACCGAGTGGGGGAGAGAGAGAAAACAAATAAAAATATCATGCTCACCTGCTACTGCTAGGAATACTATTTCATTACCTTTTCTTATTTTCTAGTATCTTGTACCATTATACCAATCATTCGAATTTAGCATAATTATTCTTTTTTTTTTTTAAAGAAAGACAAACATTCCTGGGTTACGAATAACCCAGCAATATTTGAAAATCTCCTACTACCACCACAGAAAGCCGAAAATGTTGCTTGTGTTGTGATAAAGGACTTAGCCAGCCGAGGAATCGAACATGCGACGCCCGAGTGGGACCCAAGCGCTGTGCCCACTCAACCACTGACCGGTCATAATGAATGGAAATGTTTAAAAAGTTATGGTGAATAGTGAATACTCAAAATAAAACAATTGTGTTTATTGTTTTAGGCTACTGTGTGTGTGTATTTACATATTATTCGTTGTTCATTATTTCTTAAGGCTAAATTAAATTATTATGATACCAACACAGATACGTTAGTAATAGAATACTAAAAAAATATAGGAAAAACTCCACAAACTATAAAATAATAGTATAGGCAAATAAAAATTGTCATCTACAATATGTTGCTTTTCTACTTTTCTTGTTTGCAAAGCTATTTATAACATCATCAAAGTGCTTGACAGCCGGGCCTACGGAGCGTGCGGGCCCAGCCCGCGTCCGCTCCGAGTGTCATTGGCTTTTATTAGTAAAAAATCCGGGACCCGTAAACCCGTCCCGGGCCCCCCTAAGGCCCGGGCCCCAAGTTTCAGACCTGGCCAACGTGCCCTCTCGGCGGCCCTGCATATCCTGTGTTTATATTTGTTTATAATTTCCTCAACATCATGTTTAATTAGCCAAATTTTGGTGTTGTTTTTGAACTATTTTATCTCTGTGGTATTTTTAATAACTTTTGGAAGAGCATTTTGTAGCATGTAATCTATGTTTTTTTCTGGCCAAAGGATATAAAGTGTTGTTATGTAGATTTGAAGTATTTTTTCCCTTTTATTCTTGTAGGTGTGTTGGTCAGAGGTACCTACTCATTTTTTAAAGTCAGTTAGACACAATTTTTTATTATACAACGTGTTTATACGCACGATGTTCCTTAACGAAGCAAAGAGTATAAATTTACATTAAGTAATCGGCAGCGAATACAAAGATTTTTTTTTTGTAATCCGTCATCAATCAAACTTCCAGCAAAGAATGATGAAAATCTCAAGATGGTAAAAAAGCTCTCGACTCGCACACGCACCGCTAAAGAAATCTACAAAACTCCAGTGCGTGGACAAGCAAGAAACTCAGCTGTAATACATGCATAATTGTAACCGTTCTCATTGTTCAGTAAATGCTATAATGCTCGGAATATCATGGCATTTGTCAGTTTGTTGTCGGTATTCAAGGACACACCTATTTCATGAATTCAAATTCTTTGTGTGTAATTTATGCATTATTTTTATTACATGTCTGTGGGTGAGTAATTAATAAGTCTTCGTTATGCTACTACGTATATAGGTAAGTACTCAAGAAAATTATTGGAGAATACGGATAATTGTTGTGTATTGAAGTTTATTCTCAATACACGCAATTTTTTTATTGGGTAGCATTTTGAAAAATAGGTAGAATTTTCGAAGAATATTGAAAACTACAACCCTCTATTAATGTCTCTATGTTTGGAGCCACTGTGCACTTTTATAATTACTATGAACGGTCACG
Organism: Limnephilus marmoratus; assembly: GCA_917880885.1. Lineage (NCBI taxonomy): Eukaryota > Metazoa > Arthropoda > Insecta > Trichoptera > Limnephilidae > Limnephilus > Limnephilus marmoratus. The sequence continues at coordinate 19,329,185 of OU862908.1, forward strand.
GTTACGGTATACCGTGACGGCAAAAAAGGCAATAAACATACATTCCTTATCGCTATAATGCTGCAACTCTTTCTAACACACTAAATAATGGTGAGACACACAAAATACGTGTGACTGTTTCCTCCAAAGTAGTACTTTTTGCGACGGGAACTGCGTTTCATTTTCTTTATACGTGTGAGGGAGATGTTTGATAATGATAGTATGTTTCCTTTGGGGGATGCAGACACACTTTCACCGTTTGTCTCATTTTAGATCGTTGTTATTTAGTGTGTAAGGAAGAGCTGTAGCATTATATGTTTGAACAAAAGTAAAATCATCAGCGAATTGACATTTTACGTTTTTGAATTTTTGGAATACATTCGCACTTTAATATTACCCTTGTAACTATATTCCATACTTTCAAAGTTATCGTCACGGCAAGCAGTATTGGTAGGGGTCTACGGAGTCGTCACGGTGTGTGAGAGAGATGCAAGAAATGATGACTTTTTTCATTTGGAGGAAACAGACCTAGTATATTGTGAATCTCATTTTTGAAAGAACTGCAGCATTAAAGCGATAAGGAACGTATATTTAGTGCAAAGATATTGAAATATAAGTAGATGTGCTATCTGCTGTTTTTACTATGCGGGTCTGCGCTTCCGGGTGTCGCCGATATTGTTTACCAATTAACAAATGAACTAAAAGAACAAATAATTAAAGAATAAACCAAACGAACGTTAAACTAAATAAACGAATTCTTTCCTTAATCAAAATATATTGTTAACCAATATTAATGCACATTTTCAAAAAATCAACGAAATTAACAAATTCTTTTGGTGTGTATGTTATGTTAATTAGCGCGTAGTCCGGCGACAGTTGCGCGGACACCATAGCATATCTCTTCTGTATTTGAATATCTTTGGTTTAGTGCCATTTTTTCCGTCGCGGTACCGTAACCGTGAATCATTACGGTAATTATAAAAGCGCACATTAGTTCTATTACACCATAAACAAATTTGTTTAATGAGACTTTAGTAAGAGGGGGAAGGAATAATTATTTTTTGGCAACGAATATTTCACATTTATTAAATAAAGCTCAAAGATACCTATCAGTATTTCATATACCATCCTTTACTCTTTTAATAAACTTTTTTTTTGTTGATTACTTCTGTAAATTGGATGTAAGTCCGTTGGTTAACAACAACTTAATTCATAAATAAATTATTATATTATCAGAAGGTTTTCCTTATATTACCTACGCAACATGGAAATATTTTTTATACCATTTAATTAAATATATTAATCATCTTGTTAAAGAGATGAAATACAAATGATTGTAGGATTTGTAAAGTCATTTAAAGTAAAATTTATAAAAAATATTTGCAACAGGATCATTTTGCCTTTAGCCAATTTTCTGTACCTATAACATAATTAGGTACATATTTTAGTTTTAAAATTGGGAAGACTTCAGAAATTTACCTTTCGAGTGAATTCCGTTAATAAACTTAAACTTCATCTTTCAAAAATTTGAAAAAAAGAAATACCTAAACTTTTCAAATATAAAATTATTAATCAAATAAAAATAAATTTGTTTTTTGCCAATCTAGAAATCTCAAAGTGAGAAGACAAGAACAAGACAATTGTAACGATCTCGATATCTAGTACTTTAGTACTAAACTGCTACGCGTCGAGTAAGGTTGCGTCTTACCAGCACTTATTACCTGTAAGTAAATTGCATTTTTAAAAGTGTCAAAATGCCCTCATGGGTGATGAGAAAATGTTTCAATTACACGGCAAATTAAAGGCGAATGAATAACATTTCATTTGTAAGTACACGCAAATTACTTAATATTATCGAGTATTATAAATATTACAAGTTATTTTCATGTTTCCTGCTCGCGGTTTTAAACGTCATTAGAGAAAATTCAAGTCCTACTAAAGTAGAGGGTCTGGACGCGCAACAGCCAAATTTCTGTTGCTAAGTAAACTTCACTGTTTTAAAGTAGACTAATCAGCCTAAACACTTGTTTATTTGTTTGCTTGCGATAAAACAACACATAAATCAGTAGTTCTAACAAGTATTGATGACAATCGCCACCATTTGAAAACTGTCGTTGCCCTATAGTATTTATTGTATAGCTCGACATATCAAACTCCAACAGGCAGCCGGACCTTTTATTCTAGAATCTAGTGGGCCTCGAGAAAAGGAGACAGCGAACTGAGCGAACGTTCCATCAAAAAGTGACAAGCAATACGCCGCCCGCTCATGTATTCATGTCATTCATACACACATTATTTGATTGTCTATCTTTATCACACAGGAATAAACTTTTGAATTAAGAAATTATACTGAAAATCGCTGAAAACAAAAGAGTGTTCCTTACTTTCCACATTATATTGTGAGTATATGAGACTATGGCGAGTCTATTTATTTATATAACGTCATTGGGTACGGTCACATCTAGGACTCGAACCCTTTTTCTGTATCAGATGTTCGATTGAGTTTCGCTAATATTGCCTTCATTTTTATTTTTATCTTTTTATATACATTCTACGATTCTACTTTGATATATATCTTTTATTTAATAAATATAATATGTCATTTACCCACCTCGGAACAGACTTTGTCAGGCAGTGAGGTGGGTAAAAGAAATCTTTGTGCATAAATGAAAACAAAATAAATGCCCGGTTTACCGTACTGAAACTGAACTCATTTAATTAAAGTATTACAATTTGTGGTTTTATTCATTAAAAAAAAATTATAAAAATATGAGGGTAGGCTAATAAAAATGTATTTTTTCATTAGAAATGTTTGAATGCGTATAAGAAGCAACTTTTTAAAAATACACTTTTATAACTAAAATTATCTGTGACAGTTTCCATTGATAGACTTTTTTCGTACTTATAAAATCATTCACAAAATAAATAAAAACCATTTTTGCGCTTGAAATCGTGACCTCTAGATTCCTTTTGCCAAGCAATTTGTATTTGTATATGCCTGGGGAGGAATGCAGATCCGGGCACAGTTTGGAAATTTAATAAAAAGGCACTTTGTAGATGAGAAAAGGGTGGAAAAGCAGAATAAAACAAAAATTAAGGCGCGCTCGGCAAAATTGAGGGAGATACAACCGTTCAAAGTATTTAAAATTTCACTTTACAAACTGATATTGACAGTTCGCCCGCGTCCGCCCGCCATTTTTTTATAACCTAATACGCTAAACATGGTTTGTGATAGAAAAGAAAGTGCCCCCTTCGTAGCGCCTGCTCGCGTCACGGCAAAAAAACATCCCAGTTTTCAAGTGGTTTAGCGGCTACGCTAGGTTTGTGTAATATGGTTTGTGATTTTGGCGTACTATTAATTCTGTATTAGGTCTGGGATCCAACATACCTAAGCAGTGAAAACATGGCGAACGAACAACGAACTGTCAATATCAGTTTGCGAAGTGAATTTTTAAATACTTTGAACGGTTGTATCTCCCTCAATTTTGCCGAGCGCGCCTTAATTTATTTTTTATTCATCTTCTCCACACTTTTCTCATCTAGAAAGTGCCTTTTTATTAAATTTCCAAACTGTGCCCGGATCTGCATTTCACCCTATGCCTGTTACCTACATTCGTGGCGATATAAGGCACACTAAGAACATATGCATTTTCGACTTGAGACTTTCAACGCTTTGCTTTCCCTTGACCCCTTGAGATCCTCACGACAAACTATCTCTTGTTCAACTTACTTTACGACTATTCCTGACACTTCAGTTGTCCTCAATGCCTGCACCAAGGCGGGCAGCGTGAACAGTATAAATAGCATACAATATAATTTATACATACAAATGCAATGAACTAACGACATTACTGGTAGGCACAAGGAACGGTAAACAAGTCAAACAGTGTGCATTTAATTTAACTGTCATTGATTAACTCTGTCTTGTCATCCGCTCACTGTGCATGTTTGCGAGGCCTCCATTGAATTATGACCTGACTAAGACAGTAATGGAGAGTATCATTCCATAGGCAATGGTGCCATAAATTTACCAAACTAATATTTTTTTTAAACAAAGTACTTGTTTCATTCTATTTAATATTCTTGCACTTGTGTGTAAAACAGTAGGTCAAAAATAAACGTCAATAGGCTTTTACAACTGCTAAAACTTCGAAAATTTTGCACGTTTAAAGTATCCTTTTGTCATTGTGAAATGCTTTTTGTGCTTCTACACGTGGAAATAAACTAAAAGAATAACTTATTTCATTGGAGTTAATGCTACTTTCTTTACAAATACGAATTAGGTTGACTTGTAACCTTTTGGTTGAGAAATTCTGAATAGATTGGTTTACATTTTACGATTTATGAAAACTTTAAGTACCTTTGTAAAACATTTTCTTTCTCAATGTCTGTTTATTTTGAAAAGTATTGTTTTATTTAAATGAATTTTACCGTTATTGTTAACGACAAAAGCTGTTTTTTTAATATAAAATTGGTTGGCAATTTTGTTAGATGATAATTATTTAGTTCAAAATAATATTTTTTATATGATTTGATATTTTTACTGCCAAAACTAGTTATTGTGTTTTTTGGTTATTATGCCGTGTTACGCTACCTCCCTCTTTAACTAACTTTTCAGAGGTATTTTGATCTATGAGACAGAATCTCTCGATCCATCGCCTTGTACCGCAGTTGAAGGGATGTATTCATACTTCATACTCCTAGACACACTGACCCCCAGATTCCTACCCACCCCTCATACCTATTTTCTTCCCAGAACTTTCTCTTCTTCCTTTCCTTAAAACAAACCCTCCACACAGCATCCCCTTAGATGATATAGGCCCCGAGGGAAATTATTTTGCTCAGGGCCTTCTGTGTGCAGCTAAGGAAAAAAAAACATCGGCCCTGATGATGGACACGATGGTAATACTGTCCGAAACGACTAAAGAAAGACGCAGCGCAACACGACATTCAAAAATGTATCACTGTAAATATGTTTTATGTTTAATGCTTTTGAAAAATGTTTAAAAATTGGAAAAGTATGATATTTTCACAGCAAAGTACTCTTTATTTAAGCCACCGCTAACCGCTACCCGAATTTCTACCGATTTCTTACAAATCTCCTTTAAACATTTCAAGTTTTTAAGCTCTTAAAAAAATATACGTTATTTTTTAAGTTAATATCTAGACGCGTTCCACGCCGAAACGTAAATTATATAAAATTCCCACGATAGAAAAAAATCGCAAAGAATGCTCCGAAAATTATTATAAACACGTTTGTTTCAGTTATTTTACAAGTTATAGCTGCGAAAAAAATCACAATGTTTCATTAAATGATATTTATGATACTTTCCATGATATTTTTGCTCTATTTTAAACGAGTCGTGTTTTATTAAACATTTTCGCATCGATTTTATCGCTTTAAATATTAGGTCCTTACATATGAAATTGGCGTTTTGCCGTACTGGCAACTTTGATCTCAAATATCTTCTCTTTGGTTAGGAATTCCAAATTCAAATTTATACAGCTATTTACTCATGTATTTATGTTTCGAAAATTATAATTCATTTGTTTTTTCCTTAATTGTTTTTTTTCTTTGCGTCACTTAGTTTACAAAATGGAAAACTTTCAAAATGGAAATATCGCGTTATTTACGAGTACGAGTTCCACCGTGGCACCAGTGCTGAAGAAACGGCTCTAAGGATTAATGATGTGTATGGCGACGGCGCTGCAAAAGAAAACACAGTGCATTTTTGGTTCCAACGTTTTCGTTCTGGAAATTTCGACCTGCAGAACAAGCCCTGTGGACCGCCGGAGACTAAAGTTGATAATGAAAAATTGAAGGCTATTGTGGAAGCGGATCCATCGCAAACCACGTCCGAGTTAGCTGCAGGCTGCGGTGTTAGTGATAAAACTGTTTTAATCCACTTGAAGCAAATTGGGAAGGTGAAAAGCTTGAAAGGTGGGTACCTCACGAATTGAGTGAAGCAAATCAACAAACGCGCGTTAGAACGCTAGACCACACACTGTACAACAGACGGCTACCAAATTAGATGAGCTTCAATTGGAATGTCTAAGACATTCACCGTACTCTCCGGACCTTGCCCCAACAGATTACCATTTTTTTCGAAATTTGGATAACTTCTTGCAAGGGAAAAAATTCAACTCCGATGGGGCAGTCCAAACCACCTTCAAAGATTTTATTGATTCCCGTCCGAATGGTTTTTTTAGTAAAGGGATCGATGAACTACCTTTGAGATGGCAAAAGTGCATAGATAGCGATAGTACATACTTTGATTAATTAAATATATTATATTTTAAAAAAATCGTCTTTATGTTCCTCCCATACAAAACGTCAATTTCATATGTAAGGACCTAATATTAGCGCACTCTTCTAACATTCGTAATTTCATATCTCTCCATCTTCTTCTTTTTGAGCGCGAATGCGGCGCCTTAATCCTTAAGTGTAATAGAAAAACGTAATATTTCATAGCGTTTACCACCCACTTTGTTTACCACGTTTACCACCCACCACAATCGTTGCTCCATCAACACAATGAAATCATGGATAAAATTATGAAAATAACAATAAAATTACTGGCTCCATTTCAGATGTTTCTTAATATTACAAAATTTAGTAATTTAACGGTAGGTACCCGAAAAACTTGTATTATCGAAAAAGATAAAAAACAATTGATATAAAATTAGATTGGTACTATTCCAATTTTAAAATTGTTGAATGGCAGTTAGTACCTACCCATCATAGATTGTTTATTAAACTAGAAATGTAAATGAAGCCACCTCAGTTTGAGGTTAGAGATGCCTCAATTATTTTAATCATAAGTAATGAAATAATAATGATTGTCTGATCGACCCAGTTGTTATCAACAAACAACTTTTACGTAGTTAAAAAAAAACACATCGGTGGATTCGAAGTAAAAAAAGGTCACGAATAACAGTGCTAATAAAAACTTATCTCGAATGAAAATACTATTGTAATTCCTTCCTCGTAATAAATATACAACAAACAAGTAATAGTGTATAGCTACTGAATTGTCACAATCGATATAACAATTTTAGACACCTAAAATAAAACGAAAATACTGCTGATTTGTTGTTGAACTATTGAAAAATACCGAACAATCTTAGCGTTTTGTGTTATTTTATGACATTGATGAAATTAACTTTTTGAGCTGAAATAGCTGCATTCCTTTAGAAATTCCAAGCCGAATACTGCGCAAATTTTATAACGCTAGAGATTTCACCGTCCGAGAGTTTTTCTGTCTCTGGAAAAGATTTTCCGCTGTGTGGTTTTTAGTTTTTTTGTTTTTTTGTGACATAGAAGGTCAACTTCGCAATTTTGTAGTTGCAGAGTGCAGACTAACGACTTGAAAATATGATGTGTTAATTCTAAAGAATAAACAAGTTAATTTGTAAATGTGAATATAGCGATTCTTTCTGTCACACAGGATACACATGATGACGTAACGCACTTGCGTTTTGGCCAATTTTACAATTGAATCCAATTCAGTTCAAAACCATAAGTGCGAAACACATCCGGCAAGTCTGCTTTGATTTGACGACAAATAATAATAATACGAGTATCATTATATCTCTTAATTGAAAAGAATTTCATGTTGAGGAGGTTCTGTACTATAGTGCAAAATAATAGGGAAATATTGGAGTAACATCATAACGTGTTTTTATCCCAAGGATGAAATCATTCTTGCAAGAATTTTCGACATTGTTCAGCCCGTGTAACTATAAAACTGACCTAACGTTCTGTTCAACTGAATAAAGAAGACCACAAGAAATACCTTGTGGGCGTGTTTCGTGATCCAAATATTTGTCCTATCGGGTCATAAATTTTCAATACAAAACTTTGTTTGTGAGATTCAAATGGGTTGGAGTTCTACGATGTCGAGAGCGCTGGGCTATTGGGCTAAATCACAGGTTCTCAATCTTATTTTGCCCACCGCCCACTTTGAGAATTTTTGTTTTCTAGAGCCCCCCATTTTTTTTACCTATGGGGGGGGCTCAACTGTCACACAAATTATTTGTTTATACCTTTTTGTTCAGCAAGTTAAAAAAGTAATTCTTTTGTATTTTAAGAATCGGATTGCTACCTTCTTCCTTCTTGTATTCATGATATAGTGCAAAATATTAATAATACACATAAGATTATAATGTTACATAATAAAAAAATCATATCATCCAATTTAATGTAGATCTGAATATAATGGCATCTTTCATTTCAATTTTCATCCACTTCCCGAACTACCGAAATGTGTGAATTTTCGCACACGTGATAAAAATGATTACAATACAATAACAAAAATTAACCAATATTAAAGTTTTCTTTGCTTTATTAGTAAGTGATTAGCGTTTTTTGTCTTTTTAGACCTTTTTTTACCTGCCCACGCCCTCACCGTGTCATCTTAAAACTCCTTAATTTTCTCTGTGTCTTCTACTGCCCCCCTGAAAGTATCAAACGCCCAAAAGAGGGCGTTATCGCCCACATTGAGAACCTTTGGGCTAAATGGAACATTATTTGATTCCATTCAAATTTGTTTGGAAGATACTTCTAGTTGTCATCTTTATTCTATATAGTCTACCTTGTAAACGATATACAACTAAAGCAGGCCAGGGATTCCTTAATTTATTTTGAATAACACTTCCATAATTTAATTGCATATTTTTTTATGACCTATGTTTACAAGAGATGACAATATTGATAATGATATTGAAAGAAATGTAAATGCAGCTAACTCCATTAATAAAAAGACCAAAGAGAGAAGCTAGTAGTCCAAGATGGAGTTCTGCTATCAAGCCTGATGTATGGCAGTGAGGCATGGAATTGGCAGCGGAAGGATGAAGTAGATTGAATTCTGAAGAAATAAGATCACTGTGTAAACCATGTATGGCCGTGTTAAAATGTGTAGATTCGCAAAGAATGCAAGGCTGATTTAAACGTAATGAGTAAGATTAAGACAGGGACGCTTAGATGGTTTAGGCAAGTAGAGCCGATGAATGAAGAAATTAGTGTATGAAAAATATATAACGTGAATTTGAACGGTAGAGGTCGGGGACGCCCGAGAAAGGCGTAGCGCGATCGAGTAAACCAATTTCAATTTCAAAGACCAGCGCACTCGGTAATTTCGGAATATACTTCGCCTTAAGCAGGGTCTTTAAGAGCAACCCACCATTGTAATCAAAAAGAAAAGTTTTGGTATGCTAACAATGATAAAGCGGTGCTAAAACTGAAAGTAAAGCAACGTGGGATGGAAAGGTCACGCTAGGTTTCACCCATTCAAGTATTTGAAAAAAAATAATACTAGCGAGTAAATGAGGGGGCAAATAAAATAATTGAATACGCTAAACCAAAGAATGTGCGCTTTTATAATTACCGTTTCACGGTTTAACGTGACGTTTCACGGTTACGGTACCGTGACCGTAAAAGAAACCTAATAAACATACGTTCCTTAACACAATAATAGTACAGCGCTTTCAAAAGATGAGACACAATATACGTAGGTTTATTTCCTCCAAAGAAAAAGTCATAATTTTCTTGCATCTCTCTCACACACCGCACCGTGAGGTGTCCGTAGACCCCTACCGTATGGAATATAATTACGAGCGTAATATTGAAGTGTGAGTGAATTCCAAAAAATCAAAAACATCAAATGTCAATGCGCTGTTCATAAACATACAGGGTGTTAAGGGACGTACTTGACTTACTTTAACCAGTAATTCCTGACATTATTTGGAGTAAAAAATGTAAATGAAATTTTGGTCTCCGGTGACATTTTTTAATGTATTTTTTTTTTCTACAAAAACATAAAAAATGGTAGTTGTTGAACAGTTGGAGGCGGGGTAAGGGGTTTGTCGGACACCTGGCTGAGTGACCAGTGACGACATGCGGAAGAATTTTTTTTTTTTGATTTTGAAGAAAAAATTTTTGAAAAAAAAAAGTTGTCAAAAAAAGTCACCGGAGACCAAAATTTCAATTACATTTTTTTCTCCAAATAATGTCAGGAATCACTGGTTAAAGTAAGTCAAGTACGTCCCTTAACACCCTGTATAATGCTGCAGTACTTTCTTACACACTAAATAACAGTCGAAAACGAGACAAACGGAGAAGGTATGTCTGCAACCCCAAAGGAGACATACAATCATTATCATACATCTCCCTCACACCCACCCGTATAAAGAAAATGTATATATCACACCTCACCCGTATAAAGAAAATGTATAAATCACACCTCACCCGTATAAAGAAAATGAAACGCAATTCCCGTCGCAAAAAAATAGTACCTTGGAGGAAAGAGTCACACGTATTTTGTGTCTCAACATTATTTAATATGTAAGAAAGAACTGCAGCATTATAGCGATAATGTAGGATCTTAGGAGAGTATGTGTATTGCCGTTTTTGCCGTCATGTTAATTATAAAAGCGCACATTAACACTAGTAGGCAGGAAAAGTCGTTCGAAGAACGGATAGTCGATGTACAAAAGTAGTCAAATTGGCGGCTTCGAGGAACCGAGAAGGTCCAAAGTAGATGGATGGCGTAGTTTCGGTATTCCCTCACCCAGCCCTGGATTTACAGTGACTGACGATGGCGGCAAGTTTATAAAACCTCATTTCTATAACTTCGCAATATATTATTTCTTCGAGTCTTTCTAAATAAATTTTCAAAGAATTTCTCTATTAAAATATGTTTATGGTGTCTCGCAGTTGTTCGTAAGTATAAATAATGACTAATATTTAAATTGAATATGTATAAGTAAGTGAGAATTATATATTGCTTATAATAATTAAATTAGGCTTAAATATTGTTAAATCCGATATAAGGTTTCAGCGATTTATTTTGGCATTAGTTTTTAGTTATTAGTTATTATGTAATAGGTTTCAAATCGTCTTAAAATAATATGCGGGACCTTAAGGCCCGGTAGTACCCGCTCAAAAAGAAGAAGGTGGAGAGATATGTAAATACGAATGTTAGAGGAAGCGCGTTAATATTAAAAACGATAATATTCCAGCGAAATTTGTGAAAATGTTTACTAAAACACGACTCGTTTAAAATAAAGCAAAAATCTCTTGATGAATGTCTAAAATAGCTTTTAAAGAAACACTGTTAATTTTTTCGTAAATATGACTTTTAAAATAAGTGAAAAAACGTGTGTGAAATTTGTGAAAATGTTTACTAAAACACGACTCGTTTAAAATAAAGAAAAAAATTCTTGGGGAATGTCTAAAATAGCTTTTCAAGAAACACTGTAAATTTTTTCGTAAATACGACTTTTAAAATAAGTGAAAAAACGTGTTTTTAATAATTTTTGAAGCATAGGTACTTTGCGATTTTTTTTTCTATCAATGGAATTTCATATTACTTATAGCCATTTCTGCGTTGGGGATGTATAGATATTATCTTCAAGAATAGCATATATTATTTTAAGAGCTTTAAAATTTAAAGTGTTTCTGGAAAATGTGTAATAAATCGGCAGAAATGCGGAATGCAGCGGCATTCTAGTGATATATTTCTCTAAAAGCATTAGGAATTTTATTAAAACATGAATGTATTCGTAGGAAGTGATGCACTTACCCACTTAGATTCTTACAATATGATAATTTCACCTTCACGTTAATGATTCTGCCAGTGTTAGCCTCTGCACCTCTCGGTTCTTATTAAGCTCACCGTTCTTAATGCTGTGTTTCCGTACGTTGAAGGTAGGTACCTAGGTACAACACATTGTTTCACCTTCAATAAATAATTAATGATGGCAGTGTTCGCCTACACCTCGCACAATGCGACAGATCGCATTAAGCTCACTGTATTTAATGCTGTGCTTCCGTACCAAGAGCCATAACATTATTGTGTGCTACGTTGCAGCTAAATACGTACAAATTAATGATCCAGGGGTGCGCATCCTTATGTACGATTTGCGGGCGGCCAAACGGAGGGGCGGTCTCTTGAATTTGCGTCTTTGCCAGAACGGTAGCTACTTGATTTGGCGGTATTCATGAAAGATTCATATTATCATACATTTCAGACGAATTCCTGTCTACAAGAAATTAAATTCTGAAAGCGTATTCTGGAGGACAAATCATTAAATACGACCGAGGAGATAAGATGAAGGTAAGCTTAATGAATGATAAAAGGAAGAAAGCTTGTCGTTCACATTTGATGAAAGATGTTTAGCTTTACAATATTTGTAGGTGTTTCTTTTACACAACGGCATTGGGCATACACGACTAGTATAACCACTGCTAGAGCTTGAAAGCTGGCGAAAGCTGTCTCAGTAGTAAATAAGCCAGTCTCGCAAATAAGTATGTCTCCATGTAAGTAAATAATAAATTATCGGCGGGACGTTAACAAAATATAACTTTATTTTCGCACACGCGGCAGCCCTGCGTAATTTTTTTCAGTTAGTCGTCATTCAGCATTTTCTATAATAAAACAACCTGATTCGAAAATAATTAGGTACCCTGCAAGTATTCAATTTATGGAATAAAGTTAAATTATTTGTGTTTTTTTAATGCCACATCAGTTCAAATCATTTCCTGTGAACATCGAAATTACCTGTTGTTATAATTATAGCAAAACATGAATTGGATCTGAGATTTTATTTCTGAAATCAATTATTATAATTCTTATTTTGTCTTTTAGTATACACCGTATTTTCCGCTCATTCAACAATACTTAAAAGTTTAATATATATGAAAATCTTAAGAAAAAGTTAAACAACACCTTTCAGATTTTTGCAAACACGATATAGCTAACCCGACTGGCGGTAGTTAAAAAGTCTTACAACATTTTCACCTTTTTTTGGACACTTATTCAATACTTGCTTTATTTCGTTTAATAAATACCCATTGATTATCGGTATGGACGAGAAACACGGTGTTTTTTATGCTATTCGGTGGGTAGATGCGTCAGTTAAATTTGATCTCATCGCATTATTGGCGGTGCAATTTCGGTTCCTATAACCCTGTTCAACTACGATGGAAAATGAATGCAGATTTTTGCAATGCGATGGAAATACTCGTAATTAACTAGATATCCTTGATTCACCTTCATTGTGGAAGTTGAAATAAACCGTGCCATTATGTCATTAGTCAGACACACGCAGCTACATTTTAGTTTTGCGGTACATTGGGTTTGCAAAACGTTGCGCTACAGTTGGTTTACGTTGCAACGTTTTTGAAATACTTCCACGGGTTGCTGGAAAGTCGATTGCGATCCAAATATCGATTTGGCAAATTATGTTTTTTGAATCACAAAAGTGCAGCGTTTTGAAACGAGAACTTTTTACGATCAATTGCTACATTGTCAATTATTATTATTGATGAACAAAGATGACCATTCAAATTGGAAACAAAGTGTTGTAATTATTCGTTCAGCTGAAGAGCAAAATTACGACCTCAAATATACATTTAAAAAAAATTTATGTTGTCTAGGTTTTCCGTATAGGAAAGATCACAATTTAGAATCGAAAAGTAACGTTAACAGTGTATTTAATAAATTCTCTCGTCTGGAACCCACATTATAATATTAATGTACAAGCTTTCGAAATAATACAAAACAAATTCTTACGTTTTCTAAATTTTAAAATGGGTATCCCAGCAATTATGTTGAACTACAACCATCTTTTAAATCATATGAATATGCACATGCACAAATTGTCAGGCAGAAGGATTTTCACTGACTTGATATTTCTATTTAAAATTTTATATGATTTAGTCGATAGTCCGGTATTGCTTGAATTGATAAGCTTCCGGATTCCACTACGTAATACTAGAAGTCAGGATTTATTTCAGTAACAAATTCTGGGACTAACTGCCATATGTATTCCTCTTTGCTCAGAATACTAATGAGGGAAATAATTATACCAAGTCAGTGGACATCTTCAATTTATCTTTAAACAAATATAAAATATTGTTACTGACGCTGTTCAGTTATGTACAATAAATACTTTAATATATTAATTAATTAAATACTATTCATATGTAAAAGCCCCTAAAATGGACGTTAAATAAATAAATTTATTAGCCATAGCCATTTCCTTCCCATTCATCTTCTTTAACATTTTACTTATCCTCTACATTTTCGTTGGTATCAAATTGAAATTGTTGATTTGATTTCTTTAAAAATTTTCTCTCTTTGGGGACACACAAGAACTAGTGGAGAGTCATTGCTAAACTCTACGTTTCAATGTATACTTCTGTATTTGTATCTTTCTGCGATATGTTAAATATCGTTTTGGGGTATTCAGTCCAAAAAACGTAATCCATAGTTACTGGTGTAACTTACGACTGGTATTAAGACTGGTGTGACTCTTCCACGGTTAATAAAATTTATAAAAGTAATTACAATTGCACATTGGTAATTTACGATTTAAATAGAAATCAATGACTCCATTCATTTTAGTACAGTTTCTTACGACCAAACTAGGCATTTTCCCGTTTTATGAATATTGTTTATTATCATTTTAAGTATTTCAAATATGGCTTGTAAATGTTATCAAAGAACCGAACGATTTTCCAATCTGAATCTTCTTATGAAATTCGCAAAGATTTTAGATTTTAGAAAACAACTTGAATATCAGAATGTTAACAAAACTAATTAGGTATACCGAAACCTTTCAGTTAATGATTAGAAAACAATGCTAGTAAAACCAACGCGACAAATTAACGAGCATTTCAATTAGCACCAACTTACTTATCTTATAATAATTAATTGGAGAGAAAACGTGTCGTAATAGTTGCAACCGAGGGACAAATCGAATGCAATTGTAATTGCTAATTACTACCTGCTCAGAGCTCTGGTTGTAAAGAAGACAATCGCAAGTAACGCCGATTATAGCAATGACATATTACTATGTGGAATATTTGATAGAAAGTATAAATAAAATATAAATATAAATAAATAAGTGTTTATTCCAGTATGTGGGGAGGAGAGTGCAATCCCACACATTCCATAAGGGTATAATATACACATACATGTACAAAGTATTTGAAAGGAAAAAAAGAAGGTGGATATAAATGTACACGAAACAAAAAAAGATAATAAGCTAATAGTAGTAAAAGGAAAACAAAAGAAATAATAATATTAAGCTTTCAGGATTCTGTGAGCACGTAAGGAGCCAGTATTTTTCTCCAGTGAGCATCAATACTGGTTGATGGACTGAGGCGGGCTCCATGACGAGGATGTTTCCAGAGCTGGTTATCCTTTCCCTCATTCCTGCCACCCTGGATCTAATAAGGGCTGCAAAGCCAGGAACTCGCCCCTCCGTGAACATCCGGGAAGCGCTGCAATATCTGGGGAGACCAAACATTATGCGGAAGGCGTTGTTATACTGAACCCGAAGTCTTTCTATACTACTCTTCTTGTAGTTTGCCCAGAGTTCACACGTATACAGTGTTGCGCAGAAGGAAAGGAAGAGCGTCCTTTTTACAGCAGTACTGCAAAGGCGGAATCTTCTACTGAGCATGTTTGCTTTTACACTGAGAGCTCTTCTTTGCCTATCGATGTCGTCATCGTCCATCAGATTACTGGTGATTATGTGTCCAAGGTATTTAGTTCCTTCAGTCACCTGCAGGTTCACACCATTCAGGGTAGCTGGAGGAATATACAAAATCTTCGCCCTTCTGGACTCCTGAAAGGATTTGTCCTTTACCTTAAAATTAACGAATTTTTCGCTCTCATCCAAGAAAACGTCCCCTCTATCACGAACACATCGATAAAGATTTTTTCGATTATGTCCTATTTTCTTGCAGGGTTGAGATCGCACGACTTTCGGCGACACCCGAGCACGATTGCAGATCGCAGAACAAACAATATTCCACGTCTATTATATTAAGCATAATCCAATTACCAGCCTGGGAATCAATAACTATGATATCACTAGTTAGTTCGAGGTTGTCAAAAAAAGCGAGGCTAGCGGAACTAGTTCACAGCTGATTTCTTCAGATTTATTCTTTAACCAACCCTGATGTGAGGCATGGAACTGGCAGAGTAAGGACAAATTTACCAAATAAAAATAAATATATATATCTGACAAATTTTAGATAAAATGTAGTTCATGTTAGCACTTAAATCATTGAAGCGATTCCATTAAAACAATTATTAAATAGAAATTAACTTTCATTAGAGAGTTTCGAAGGGTCATTAAGCCCCTGTTTCATGTCGATCATTTTTCATATTATTATGTTTCAGTAAAACGCTAAGGTGTACGTCTAACTATTTCCTATATAATTATTCCCAATATAATCATTTTTGTTTCAAATACTGAAATGAAATTAGCGACAAGCAATTTTTTACAGTTGGCAGTTATTTCAGACACAATGGGCTTTTTGAAGCATTCTATTGCCCGAGACCCATTATTATCTTTAATTCCATTATTCGTTAAAACTTTTCCATTAGCCATTGTTGCAAACAACAACAAAACCTCTGTCGACAGAGCTGTCACTCTGACGGCCTCTTGACATTGTCAGTCTCATGAACAAGTTCCTATAAATGGTCGCAGATGAAGACGAAAAGATGAGGACGGATTGTTCCAGTTTGTTGTAAAGAATAATGGTATAATAAGCTCTACAAAAATCTTCTGCATTGGATCAAATAAAGATTTTTATAATAATTTCTTATCACGTAATAGAGAGTCACCATTAATAGAAAGGAAGTTCAAAGGTGTCAGAATAGTAAGTAATAATAATAAGTAAAAACCCATGACACATTTCTCATCTGTTTAACACTTTACTTGAAGGTTCATGAAAACGAAGTACCTAGTGATCAGCTACCGAAGCGCAAATGGGTTTTCATTAGATCGTTTTATAGTCCCAATAAATCTTAAGTAATCTACTTTAATAGAATTTTCATAGAATTTGAAAATTAAGTTTGAAGTTTGATGATTTATTGAAAAACTAATTTTTGCTTTGCCTCTGTCTGGTCCAGTTTAACGAACTCTTGCTGTGAATTTAAATCATTTTCAAAATTGGAACTGTTTGTTTGAAGAGTCCAGAAAAGCGATAAAGTACCTACCTGCCTATGACATAAAAATTTTTAACAGAATATTATTTTAATTTGTTTCTTTTCAAAATTGTAATTTTGTCGGGAATTCAGACTGGCCCCATTGATGCATTTAGATGAGAAACGAAGCGAAAAAATTGGTTATACTTTTTTACCAATTTGACCTCCAACGCTCTAACGCCGAACCACCGGATACTACCAAATCCGGTCCCCGCGCCCTGCTACTTGCTTGATAACAGAGGAATACATTTCAACGAGATATTAATCCACAATGCTCCTCTATGACTTTTTCGCGGTCTGCGCCAGTATAGTATAAAAATAAGACCGTTTTATGAAAAAAATGCATAACCGTTAGATAAATCTGATATTCATTTATATTTCTTAAATTATTTCTACATCTTCGCGGCGAACAGCGAACGTTTTGATTAATTATAATTGACTTTCAACCCGATAATGTTATTGTTATTGATATTAACGAGTTTTCACGTCATAGCAGTCGTTTTTTATAAATTAAAGTTTTATAACTGTTTTTCATAAGATTATCATATTCACCGCAAATTTGCCCACGGGTTCCATAAGTGTATAACGCATATTATTTTATGCACGCAGGGCGTTAAACGGTTCCACAAAAGTTCTCGTCATGCATAGCTCAAAAGTTGACGTTACGTAACGGTTAACATTTTGAGTAGAGAACACAATGTGCAGGGTACTGGTGTGGTGTGTGGTATGTTTACAGTCATGGTGGTTAGTCCAGAGATGTAGTCGGTATGTATCGCTGGATGCATCATCACTTTCTACCGGTCGACCGCGCTCTCTCAGCGTGACCTACATCCGCCTTTACTACGTACAGAACCTACTGCAGTACGTACGGCCAGCCTGTCCCATTCTCTGCCCAACCTACACTCTTCTTATTCCTTGAACCCAACGTCCGCCGCGGCTTGCAAGTATAGGGAAAACGTATCTACTTAATTCTTCAAACTGTCTTAGAAAGTCCCCGATGAATACAGGTTTTGAACTGTCGACTAGTCTGTTGGTATCGATATTATTTCTAAGCGACGCGACTAGCATGTCGTCCCACTGGTTCGATATCGGTACCAGTGACCCGATAGTTGATCCTAAGACAGTTGCCCCCCCAAAATTATAATAATTATAATTTTTTGTGCGTTATTTACCAATTTCAAACCTAAAATCGACCTCAAAAATATCTTTATTAGTGTGTTGGTATGAATACCAAACGAATTTTTTTACAGCGTCGATTTTTTATACTTATCCGCTGGTATACACTGTATATATAGTTTTATCCTTGATACATTTGAATGAAAATGTGTTTAATATTTTTGTTATTCGGCGGTGACACTCTCCACGATTTCACTCTCTGACACCTTTTCGGGACACCTACTTATATTTTGTGTACGTAGATGTACCGTGTTTTCTCTAAACCGACTGCATATTGTATATAGAGTCTGTCAAATAAGAGTAGAAAAAATTTGAAAGCTGGTAACACCAATTTACCTGTCAAATAGTTCTACAAAGTGATTGGCTTCCATTTAATTTAACATATATTTGAATTTAATAGTAGGTAGAAAGGAAGAATCATTAATGGTGAGTTTAGTTACATTACTTTTAGATCTAAATGAGTTAAATATATTCAGATCTAAAATTAGAGACATGATCTAAAGCATGGACAATGCTAGTAGGTATTGTATAGTAGGCAATGCTAAAGTGTGCTTTATATTTTATTACAATATCGTTTTTCTTCATTATGGTTAACATAAAAATATAATAATAATAATATACCTTTATGCAATTCTGATTTGAGATCAGTGGAATGAAAAAAAAAATCTCTTTTTTGGCCTTTTTAATTTTTAATTAAAATGTAGGTTACACAGCTTTAGATTAACGCCATGATTATATTTTTAGTATTGCCATTTGAACGACAGTGGCGCCCTCCTATGTTTTCTACTCTTATTTGACAGACTGATGCCGGGGGGAACCTGTCAGGGGATTAACCGTCATGGAATCATCTGTAGCGAATCGACAAAAACCGTAGAGCCCGCGCAGAAAAAATCCACAGTGGCTGCGCTGCGAGCCGTAGTAAATTTTACTTTTCTGTGCAAGGTCTCTTTCGGTTTTTTTCGATTCGGTACCGATACCAATGGGAAGACAGGCTAAGTATTGTCTCAGTATCCAATCCAGGGTATAGCGTTCCCATTTGCTTACAACGGCTTATTATTATAATTACAATTACTCTGGCTTTCTGTTATATCAATAAACTGATAAATTTAATTAGAACTGTGGCTGGATGACAAATTACCCCGCTAAATTGTCACAACATTCAATGAAATGTTGAATGAAGTGGGAAGCTGAAACCAACGCGTTTTCATTAAAATCGTAGGTAGATTTAATTGGCCTAAACCAAATATTGCACAGTAACTTTTTTTAAGCAAGGGGGAGACTAATACAGTGCATTGAATGCCTTTGATTCAAAGTTTCGCTCAGTTGCACTTTACAAGTCAAAAAAGAAATAAATCCCCGACAGCACTCCCCCCCCCCCCCCCCCCCCTACGCATCCTGCCTCCACCACACACCACATTGCAAAAAATAAATAATCAGTCGTGAATCCGTTCCATTCTGTTGAATTGAAAAAAATATTTTTTTCCACAAAACAATGGCCTTTGTTTAAAAATGATAATTTACTTAACACATTCGTAATTTTTAAAAACCCGAGTGACGCCAGGTACTGACAGCTGGCCTAACTTAAAATATTTTTCCTTGCGATAAATTATTATTTCTTTTAAAGACAAAAATTAATTTTGAAGAATTCATTAGGTGCGTTTTCCTTATACTTGCAAGAATTTAATCCAGAGAAAATTAACCGTAGCCATTTAAAGATAATTTCCCATCTGTTCTTATTTACCAAGGGCCTTACTAAAAAACGTTTTTTTAATTTTACATAACTGATAAAGTAGGTACCTAAGCTGCCGAAAAGTGGGTTGCAAATAAATATTTTGGTATTTTATGAAAACAGAATCAAACATGAAGTGTATTTTAAATTAAATTTATCAATAGATACGTCATTCACGAACAAAAAAGGGAAATTCATGTGAATCACAAATAATTTAATCAAAAGTTGAAATAGACAGAGAACGAGAAAATATTAAAATGGCACTGATCTTCGATTTAACGGACATCAAAAGTGGTTCGAAATACCTAATAATAAATGAGTTTCATTATTTCAGTGTTTCACTATTTCAGTGTTTAACTATTACAGTTTTTCACTAAATCAGTGTTTAACTATTTCAGTGTTGAACTATTTCAGTATTAAACTATTTCAGTGTTTCACTATTTCATTGTTTCACTATTTCAGTATTTACCTTTTTTTAAAAAAAAAAGAAAGACAAACATTCCCGGGTTACGAATAACCCAACAATGTTTGAAAATCTCCTACTACCGCCTCAGAAAGCCGAAAATGTTGCTTGTGTTGTGATGGAGGATTTAGCCAGCCGAGGAATCGAACACGCGACGCCCGGGTGGGACCCAAGCGCTATGCCCACTCAACCACTGACCAGTCACCTATTTCAGTATTTTAAATATTTCAATGTTTAACTATTTCAGTATTTACCTATTTCAGTATTTACCTATTTCAGTATTTACCTATTTCAGTTTTTTAACTATTTCAATGTTTAATTATGTCAGTGCTTCTCTATCTCGGAAATTAACTATGCCGGTTTTTTTAACTATTTCAGTGAGTTCTGCTAAAAGTTGAAAGGCCGAAGAATTGAGATTTCGACGTAACTCAAAATATGAAGGATTGGTGAATGGACAATTTTATTTACCTTGCATATTAGCTGTGAAGATTATTGATTACACATTGTGCAAATACTGGTGTACTGTCAGGTAGTGAGAGAAGAAAACTGGCGTTGATGGTACGGAAAAGCTATCAAAAGAGAAAGCGTTGACACTTTTATTGCCGACAATAAATTTCTACTCACAAAATGAGTCAGATTAATGTTTTTACTTCAGTAATTTTTAATAATATTCTGAAAAAAAAAACACTTAAACGATGTACATAGTCGTTGGTATTTGTAATAGTAATGGGCATTCTCGATACGAATTTTTTGTTGTTCGAAGCATTTCGATTCATAAATATTCGATTGAAATTCATTCGTATGTATTAGAAATTAAAAGAGTGAACAAATTTTCGTCACCGTTAATTGCTGTCCATCTATGTGTTAAAGTGATTCACTCGAAATGCCATTCGAATATTAATGTTTACAAATCAGATACTTCGATTATATTATGTAGGTATTGCAGTGAATGTTGAGCCGAACACTGTACTAATCTAGCCACACAGATTGCATGTATACGGCATGTTTTAAACTTGTTATTCGACTCCAGGAAAAGAAAATTCTAATGAAATCAAAAAAAATATACCAATTTACAAGGAGGTTAAACTTTAATACAGTAAAAGAACGCACTGTAAAACTTTTCCAATAACTGTCAAAGTCGAATGTTAAAATTCAATCAGAGTGGCCGCAAAACTTGTTGTCCCTTTCTCACTAATAATGCAATAAGTAGGCATTAACAAGCAAAGGGCTGTTTCTCAGTGAAGTTTCGTAAGAATGTCTCTGTCGGAAGTGCATACCTGCATAAGCACAAATATACACAATCCTACATTAGTATTGTTTGAATCAACTATGATTATGCTACCCACATACCAACATTTTAAATGTGAATACAGCACAAGAATCCTAACTACTCCCAACCACCTGGAGCCAGTGAGACTTTGGCATCCCCGATTGGGGTATGTTGTGAGGCTGAAAGAAAGTGGGGAGGTAAAGGAGATGGGGAAGAGGTAGGTGGTGAAGTACCTAACTATTCAGATCTAGTCACCAAACACAGCTAAAGCCATTTCAAGCAACGTTTCAATTCTGAATGGTAACCTAAGTAGCCTGTTTTGATAAGGTGATAAATGTTATAAAGGTTGTTAATCCAAAATTTTGTGCACGAAAGTCCCAACCACTCCCAATCCTCCAAAGTCAGTGAGATGGAGAAGATGAAGTTTGGAAAGGATCTCGCTTTTCAAATCTAATCGCTAATCACGGCTAAAGCCATTCCAAGCAACCAACGATTCGAAATTAGTGAAGATATACTAGGCATGT
Source organism: Limnephilus marmoratus (assembly GCA_917880885.1). Lineage (NCBI taxonomy): Eukaryota > Metazoa > Arthropoda > Insecta > Trichoptera > Limnephilidae > Limnephilus > Limnephilus marmoratus. Next base: position 19,351,332 of record OU862908.1, read on the forward strand.
TCACAAAGTAAGTGTACTGTGACCATAACGGGCTGTGTTTTTTTTGTTGTTTTTTTGGGGTTGGTAGCACTGAGTGGTAGAGGGGGGTCTCCTGACCAGACGAATATCGCAGGAATATGAGCTTTCTGTGCTTTATTGTGACTGAAGATGATAGTGGGTGACCCATTACACGCCTGGGAAAAAAAACAGTCGTCAAAATGGCGTCACACCAATTCCCCATCTGCCAAAAACTTTAAAAGCACAATTTCTGGTAAAAAATCATGGCCTCAGTGTTTTGGGACTGAAAAGGCATCATTTTGGTCGAATTTATGCGTCAAGTGGAGACCATCAATGCACAACGATATTGAGATATTCTAAAAAAAATCAAAAAGATCATTCAAAACCAGGAGAGGAATGCTGACCAGAGAAGTGTGCTGGTTTCACGAAAACGTCCGTCCTTAGCCATTAATACGCTCTTGGACTCATTTGGTTGGGATGTTTTCAACTACCCCTATAAGGGGATAATATGGATGAAAATAAATTTTCATCCGGCGAACAGGTGCAGAAAGAGGTTCTGAAGTGGGGGAAGGAGCTGGCGGGAGAGTTTTTCGAAGAGGGCATAAAGAAACTCGTGCCACGGCTCACCACATGAATTGAACGGAATGACGATTATGTGAAAAATTGGTCAAAAAGTGTATCAACAATGTCCTGTAATTTATTTTTTAATACACTAATGTTTTTTTAATACACAAATACACTTTTTCTAAATAATATAAAAATCTAGTACCTACACTTTGTGAACATTCCTTGTATTATGCAGACCTGCTTTAGTATTTCGAACCTACAATATAATTATTTGATGTTGTGTTGTTTGCAGATTGTAAATTAGTAACGTTGCGTGTAGATATTCGATAATAATTGCCGGTAGATCAAGATTGTCTTATTTAATCGGACCATCTATGAAATCAAATTTTTAATTTCATTGCCATATTAATTTTTTTAGCATTTGCCTACTAAGTTCCACAAAAATGTGTTATTGACTTGTTGTAAAAATATATATTTGAGAAAATTAAAATATATATTTGAGATGAAAACTTCTTTAGAAACTCGATGAAACGAAAAAACTCAAAAGAAACAAACACATACATCTATAGGATTTAACCTGCGAGAGAATGACTCAGAATAATCAGTATCCTCTGTGCTTCGTAGCCTCCCCAGTCCCCACTCTTGTCTACTTTAGTTGTCACTGCTACCGCGTGTGAACTGCACACTCGTATTTTTTTAATAATGTGTATTACTGATATAATCTTATTACAATACACATGACATAATTTGCGTAACTTTAAATAGTTAAATGATCAATTCTTTGTATTTTTGTTGATGGGGCGCAAAAAGCAGAAGAGTATTCTAGTTTTGATCGTATAATGCAGTTGAACATCGATATCATTGCTTGGGGCTTGGAAAATTTTTGCTTGATCATATTGCGTGTTGGTGTTCAATAATAATTGCCGGAAATTAAGTTAATTAATTTTACCGATTGAACCAAGAAAATGTTTTTTTTTTATTTTTATTTAATTGTTATTTATTTATTTATTTACGGACAAATAGTCCATTAACAATATCAGAATAACACGAATAAAAAAAAGAGATGGACAATGAAAGGAGAGTACAAATAAAAGAAGAGCATTGACAAAATACATATAATATAAAAGTACATATAGAAGATAACTACTAGCTTGAAGATGAATTTAAAAGGCTTTAAAAAATCACATTGCGTATCGAATGCCGATAGTCATTTAGGCTTACGCCAAAAAATTCAATGCTTTGATTTGCGTTGACAAGTCTCGACATTCTGGATAAAGGAGAATGATATCCAGAATTAGCAGAATATTGATTGAGGAACAGCAAGTCATTATTTCGGAGTCTACGGGAAGAGATGTTGAACTGGATGAGTTGTAACAAAGCAAATGTGTCGGTAATACTGTTGATAATTTTGAATATGCAAATTAAATAAGAGTCCTTTCCACGTTTTTCTAAAGAAGAAATGTTTAAAGCTTGTTCAATTTCATCATACGAGTACTCGCCTCTTTCAAATCCTAACCTACAAACGATTCCTCGTAGGAGGCGATGTTGTACAGATTCGAGGTGACAAATGTGGACAGCATAGAAAGGAAACCAAATGACACTAGCATATTCAAGGTGAGGGCGAACCAGCGAACAGTAAAGAGTTTTAAGTGTATTTATACGAGTATATTTAAAGTCGGGGGTAATTCTATCAATGAAGCCGAGTAGTTTAAGGTTTAAGTGATTTGTTTATAAGTAGCTACATAACTTTTTTGAATGTAAAGGTGATCTTTTTTTAAGTATTCAATCCCAATGAAGTGAACTATCTCTTGAGTTTGGCGCAGGAATGACTACACAAGTACACATAGACTTATAATAGCGGTGTAAATATTACACGGCGCGTTAGGTCGGAATAGTAAAAAAAACTTGACTTATTATCACGGGGTATGGATAAAACGGTTTAAACCAGGCTCAAAGCCGGCTTACCTACACCGTCGCCGAAATAATAAATGATAATCTAATGAGTAATATGGTAGGAGAACTCTACTAATTATTTTTTTTTTTACTTAATCCTAATAATCTAATAAATTTAAATGTCATTTAAAAAATATAAAGTAATTGTATGAAGGTTTCAGACAAGCAATAATGAAAGTAGCTACCTACCTGGATACAATATTTTAACAGAATATTATTTTAATTGTCATTTTCAAAATTGGAATTATTATATTTCGTGATCTTTCACTAGTTTATAATATAAACCAAAAACAAACACAAAAGACTGGAATATACTAGCATCGCCCTGCGGTGTTTGAAATGGATGTAGCCGATTTAATGACCACATCTGAAGAGCCAGGTACTTCCCAACCATTTTCTTACCCATCTCCTTTCCCTCCCACCTCCCTCCCTCTTCAGCCTCACAACGTACCTAACCCAATTGGGGATATCATAGTCCCACTTGGCTCCGTTGAGATGGGACAAGTTGAAAGAAAATAAAATAAAGCTCCAAATATTTTTTCTGTTATTATTATGTTAATTGATAGTCCGGTATTGCTAGAATTGATAAGCTTCCGGATTCCACTACGTAATACTAGAAGTCAGGATTTATTTCAGTGCAGAAATTCTGGGACTAACTACCATATGTATTCCTCTTTGCCAAGAATACTAATGGAGGGAAACAATTATACCAAGTCAGTGGACATCTTCAATGTATGTTTAAATAAATATAAAATATTGTAACTGACACAGTTCAGTTATGTACAATGAATTCTGTATATTTCTTATTAGTCATATGTAATGTTTGTAAAAGCCCCGAAAAAGGGCGTAAATAAATAAATAAATAAATAAATAAATAAATATTTTTTATAGGGCATGTTCTATAAAGTACGAATATGTACCTTCATAATATATTATTTTTAATGATTTACTGCATGACAGCCGTAACACAAGGATGTGCGAGGAAATCAGGACAAAAACGACAAAGCGAATACGCAGAATAGTTTACAGTGTAAAGGGATGAAATTTTATAACACGCTACCAGAAACAGTCCGCACTAATTAGAAGGTTCAAGATGTATTGTAGGAGCTACATCAAACTGGAAAAATATACTATGTAATATGTTATGTTATAATTTATATTATAACTAATTAGTCATTTGTGAACTTTAATGTACAAATTACTGAAATAAAAATAATAAATAAATACAGAGGCTGTAAGAGTTTGTAATGTACCTAGAGGAAGATAACAACAAAAAAATTATGAAATTTAGGTCATAGAAACTCTATTTAATAATATAATGGTCAATTTATGTGCTTACATCAAATATTACATCTGCTTTCAGATGGCATATTATGTCTTATTTGCCTGTGTGCTGTGTGCTGTGTGCTGTGTGCTGTGTGCTGTGAACCGTGAGAGAAATAATGACATACGCATCATGTAGAATTGTCAATGTTTGACTTGAATGATCGGTGTTACAAATTCTCGTAATAGTAATAATGTAATATGAAAAGTGAAGCATTCATTGTACCACGATATTAAAATTGCGCAAAATATTCTTATTTTTTTATAAAGATGTAAAATAAACTAAAGTTCAGTATATCTTTGTATCATATAGGAAACGTCTGTGAAGCCTTTTTCGGTCCAAAACACTAACCAAATCAAAAATAATTATTCTTCATCAAAATGTATAGTAAATATCATATTAGAGTATGGACAATATGGACATGTACGTATTAATGTCTCAAATTATAAAATATAGGTCATCTAAGAAGTCGATTATTCATGACTTTAGAGTATTATTGTGTATTTATTATTGTGAGTTGATCATAGTTATTTAAAAAATATAATGCCCTGCTCTCTTTGCAAACATAACGAAATGTAAAATAAAATTATTCAAAAAGGATTTTGATAGGCCTAAATTAAACTTCCAAACGACCGATTCATACAGGATCACAGATTTGTCGACAAATTAAAAAAAAATTTCACCCATAAAACACTTCTTTTCAATGTTTTCTTTTTTTCTTTTTTATATCGTTATATAAAACAAACAAACTCTAGGGGACGCCCACGCCGAGAGTACCTGGAGGACCTGCTGGTGGACGTGCGCTGCTCATCATATGCAGACTTCAAAAAAGCCGCACAAGACAGGGAAGAGTGGAAGAGACGAATAGATGAAATTGCTGCAAACCAATCCCAGGATTGAAACCAGAGAGAGAGATCGTTATATGTTAATATGGTAGGTTGGATAAGATTTTTTTTATTAAATATCATGAACTTATAAAATTTGCCTCTAAAGACACGTAAAGTGCAATTCTTTAATAGCCTATTTTTTATAATTTATAAAACTAATTTATAAAGTAGCCCAATATACTCACACTCAATATTCGCGAAAATTTTTGGTTAAAAATAATTTTTCATGTTTCAATTATTTAAGCATTTTGGCCTTAAATCCAAATTCAAGTTTTGTTTGAAAAAGGTCGCACAAGATGAGTGAATCATTTAACGTTATAAATGCCAACAATATGCTTTTGATAAATTGAAGCTTTTTCTATCGTTTTGCTTGAGTAGAATTAAAATAAAATTGTTAATTACTTTATAAAAAATATAACCGTTAACTACTTTTTTCATTATGAATGTTTGAACGCATTTAAGAAACAACTTTTCAAAAATACAGCATTAAGGCAAAAATTATCTGTGACAGTTTACCTTGATTAACTTTTTTTCCTTCTTATAAAATTATTCACGAAATAAATAAAAACCACTTCTGCGCTAAAATCGAGCGTTTCAAGACTCCGTTCGCCAAACGATTTTTATGCCTATTACCTTATAACTACTAGTGGTGATATATTATATCAACCAAATTTATATCAACCAAAAATATGTATATTCCTAGTGTGCCTTATTAAGGCACACTAGGAATATACATATTTTTGGTTTGTGCTGGTTTCTTTATACTGGTGAAGCGCAATGAATAAATTTACACATTTTGTTGATTTCATCATTATTATTTTTTTTGTATTAATACCGCACAAGAGTCCCAACTGCTCCCAATCGTCTGGAGCCAGTGAGAATATGGCATCCCCAATCGGGGGATGCGAAGGAGGTGGGGAAAAGAAAGGTGGGGAAGGCAAGGATAAGTACCTGGCTATTCAGATCTGGTCACCGAACACGACTAAAGACGTTTCAATACAATTCTGAATGTTGGTTTAACGTCAGGGCGGGCGGTACTGAGTGTATCTTCCACTCTGGAACGTGCCGCAAATATTCTACATATTATTTTTAAAAATTAATTAATTGAGAAATAACTTAAATAAATGGAATAAAATTTATTTATTATTAATTATTGATCTGAACCCGTCACCTTCGGATTGCTAGTTGAGAGCCTTACCCCTCGACCACCGACACCGTGAAATATTTTTTTTAGATATTATGTTAAAAACTCTAAATTAATTATAGTGGGATATTCAGAATTATTATTAATTTAAATTATTCTTTTAAATAAAGCTTAAGTCTGACAGCTGATGACAGCTACACTAACTGCAAAGATATCCGTATCAAGCTGAAACTTATCTCCGATGACAGTCTTTAGTTGTTTAAATACATTTTTTTTTAAATAAAATTACACAAAGTTTTTATAGAAAGTTTAATTTGATGTTTGTTCGGTGTGACGCCGGAATACGCGATCGGACGTTCAATAAAAGAATGTCATTCAATATAAGAAATTGCACTTCTCTTAACACCAGAAGTGAAAGCAGAAGTGACGAATTTAGTGCACACAATCATATCACTTAGGAGTGCTTCACTAAAAAGCTCAGCAAACAGATTTAACGATTGGAGAGTATATTATGCTTGACAAATAATTAAGACAGATTCACACATTTCCTTTTATTCGTGGGACTACTAAGTAACTACTCTCTTTTCAAAGCTACCGGTTACGCTCAGATGTTTTCATATCTTGTTTTGACATAAGAAATCACATGGAATTCGTTATTGAAATCTTTAACCATCTTTAACTCTCTCAAATGTTAATTTATCCAATGTATTTAAATGAAATTGTGAAAACCCTATAATATGGTGATAATATAGCATGAACAACAATTTTTTACATTTTCATTTATTGAACGTCAGTTTGTACTTGAAGTTTCAGATTTAATCCACTATGAAATCCCCTTGCATTCACCACATAAAATATAATTTCATCAAGTATATATCAATTAATAACTGCCTTACTTACGTTTTAAATTCACTATCTACGTTCACTTATTTTGCTAAACGATCACCGTCTGTAACTCAAAAGGCCTTATATATGAAAATTTGGAACGACCTTGGGTTTCTGAAAAGCTTGATTGAAATGTTACACAATTCAATTGTTAAATTCAACAAAATCACAACAAGACACGCAATATGCCACTCGGATTAGAAATAAAGAGAAAATCGCGCAGACTGTTAGCGAGCCCGAGTCTGTTCTGTTACTGGTAGAATTGCCATCAGTGGAGTCGTGACGGGAAAATATCGAAGCAGTAGAAAGACGTAATCGGACAGTGGAGAGGTAGTAGAATAAGCACGGTTTTCTAAAGACAAGAGTGCGTTATATTTTAATTTTCATCATGCTTCAATCAGAAAGGTACTTTTCAGCAGGTGCCGCGTTACTGTTGATGTTTCTCAGTGATGGGCGGAGGAAATTGCCCTGGCCCGAGCCCAAAGAGGTGTTGTTCCAGTGTCCAGTGTTCCACACCTCTTGCAAAGGCCCTCGTTAGTTGTCCAGTTGACGTTATCGGCGGGCTGCGGGTGATAGGGGGCTGCTGGCCCGTCTAGAGAAATGCTTTCCAACTGCGGCCACTGTCCGCCCAACGACATTAGTATGAATGCTGTACATTCTGCGATATTAAGTCATTGTTCCTAATCCATAACATCAGCGCGCTTCGTGCATCGCGCATGTTAATAGTAACTGTCGCCTCTCCAATCAGCGGATAAGCGACAATCACGCTGTCGTGCCTTTTTTTCTTATTAAAGCCTTAAATTACAAAATTTTCGTTTTCCACAACTTGAGGCTTGTGCAAAATATCCACGGAATATTATATTCTAGGACAAGAGAAGCTGAAAATATTTATTTATTTATTTACGGACAAATAGTCCAATTAACAATATAACGATAACACGAATAGAAAAAAAAGAGTGATCACAATGAAAGGAGATTACATATAGAGGAAGAGCATTGACAAAATACATATAATATAAAAGTACATAGAGAAGATAACTACAAGTAGCTTGAAGATGGATTTAAAAAGACTTTAAAAAACCACATTGCGTAACGACTGCCGAAAGTCATTTAGGCTTACACCAAAAAATTCAATGCTTTGATTTGCGTTGTCAAGTCTCAACATTCTGGATATAGGAGAATGATATCCATAATTAGTAGAATGTTGATTGAGGAACAGCAATTCATTATTTCGGAGTCTACGGGAAGGAATGTTGATCTGGATGAGTTGTAACAAAACATGAATTAAAAAAAGTTAAAAACGTGAATTAAAAAAAGCCCCACACGGGAGGCTCTGAGGAAAAAATCCTCCGGGGCCTACGCCATCCTTGGGGATGCTGTGTGGAGGGTCTTCTTAGAGAAAGGAAGGAGAGAAAGTTCTGAGAAGGAAAAAGATATGATGGGTAGGAATCTGGGGGCAATGTGTCGAGGAGTGACGAACATATGAATCCATCCCTCCCATAGCTGTGCATGGCAGTGTGTCGAGAGAGTCTGGCTGGATAGGTCAAAAGGTCTCCCTCAGATAAACTCTCCCGGTCCAGACAGAGGACCGGGAGAGGCAGGTCTCGTAGGTAGGCAGACGCTTCCGTGACAAACCGTGGACAATCCACTCCCCCGAGAACCCAACTTATCCAATAAATGGTTCCCAGGGCGGCGATACCCAAATTGAATTTGGCTTAAAACTTGAAAAATTTCAGCATCTGTCAAAAATTTAAAGAAAGGAAATACACATTTCAAACATACAATTATTAATTTATTTTCTTATCATTCCCACAATCAATTCCAATTTTGGAAGTCGAAGCAAATCCCAGTTCTAAAGTTCATTGAACCTGAGTTACACAGAGACACGCTACTGAAATTATTATTTTCACAACAGTGATTATTGATAACCCAATATTAACTCATGAAGGTTCTCAGTATTTATTTTGTGGGTGCTCGGCGTGATTCTCATTTTCCTACTCTATTAATAAAATGAAATTTATATCATGAAGACCATATTAGCGAAACTCAATCATAAATCTGGAAACAGAAAAATCATAAAAGAAACTACCAACTAGTTCTTAGTTGGACTTTGTATATCAAATAGGTACTGTTCTTCTTTATTCTATGACCAAAGATATAAATTACAGACGAAAAGTGCGTGTAACTAATTGCCGACATAATCATTCTTCTTAATTTTTGTCAATCCATTCATTGTGACCCATAAAGCAAAGTCTGACATCTCCGTTAATATTATTTACAATTTACATGAATCTATTTTCAGAAATTCTATATTATCCCTTAAAAACTGATAATTTTTAAACTTAAAATCGGGTAATTATCTATTCCTAATAAAAATATTAAATATCCAATGCTGATTAATCATAAATTTCAACCATTCGCGAATGCCTTGCTTTTTAACATTTTTCACAATCGTACTCGGTGTCCTATTGATAATTATGAATTTATTAATAAAAATATCAAATGTGGTCTTTGTAAATTAAAGTTAATGCCAACGGCTGCGCGGCCTTTTTCATACAAAACTATAATTTTGATTTGAGGCCAAAATACTTGTTCAAATTGAATAATTATTTTTTATTCAATAAGGTATAACAAACATCTAGTGAGGCTATGTGCCACTTTATTTATTTGTGTTGTAAATTATAAAATATAAGTTGTTAAAAACTTAATTTTTCATTATTTTGGAGGCAACTTTGGCAATTTTTTGTTACGTAATGGTGATAATTAAAATAAATAATCTTACCCAACCTACTAGGCAAATATAATCTTAACAACATAATCTTATAAAACAAAGTAGGGTTAGTTACACCATTTTGGACGGTGTAACTAACCCTATTGAGAACTAAGAACTACCAACATTATCATAACTACTAACTAAGAACTACCAACATTATCTTCATTTTCTTAACGCATATTTTATTGTCCCAGATGTGCTTGTACCTTTTTGTAATTTTTCTGTCATAAAGTTAAAAATAAAAGTTTATTTCATTTATACGTCGTTGCGAAATGGTTTATTTATTCGCACATGCTTTAGACCAGGGTGGGGAAACTGCTGCACGCTAAGTTTTTTGGTGCGGCCCGCGGGCACTTTTGGCGCGGCTTGCTGAAGCACCACAAAAAAATACACTCAGAAAGCAAGAACGGTTTTCTTTTACGATTTTAAAGTTATTATTACTTTTAAGTTATAACATAGCTGACAAGTATGTGCTAGCGTATACCCCTGTGTTACTAAAACTCGGTAGTGATATAAATAAATACGTGATTCAACATTCTTTTTTGGTTTTATTTTAATTTATTTTTATTATACATACGAAAATGAAGTTAATATTGAAATTTTTAAAATTATTATTCAGCATGGAACAAACACCTACTCGTATTATGTGCTTACTTTGTATATTGTCGCACTTAAAAAAATGTTTAGTAAATAAAATTATACCATGTAAATTATTGTAAATAGTTAAATAAATATAAAATTATTGCAGTCAATAAATTTGCTGTAAAATGCAGGAAAACCTGCATTTATATCAATCTGAGTCAAATATATAATGAGTAATAATGAGTAATAATGAGTTAACGAATGCCCGCTCCATTCATTCCACGGCGGGATTGATGAGGTCCACAGGGCAACACCTGAGACCCTAGACTGGCTCGCAGACCTAGATGTCCCCCTCTGACATTTAGTGTGTTAGAAAGAGGAGCAGCATTATGTTTAAGAACAAAACAATCAGCGCATTGACGTTTGACGTTTTTGAATTTTTGGAATTCACTCAATTCTCAATATTATACTTATCACAATATTCCTGCTGCTCTTTCAAGATGAGAACTCATTCCATACAAAATGTAAGGAAAAGAATTTTCTTCATAATTATTTTTTTCGTGAATTTTTCCAATATTTTAATAGCTATTCTGCTATTCGGGGCGGACACAAATCCAACAAAATCGGTCCAGCTGTCCTCAAGTAAAGTAAGGAAAAGGATTTTCTTCATAATTATTTTTTTCGTGAATTTTTCCAATATCTTAATAGCTATTCTGCTATTCGGGGCAGATTAATAATTTCCCTCAATACTCTGTGCCTCCTGTGTGGAGTGTGTGTAAAAAACTCAAATCCAAACGATACAAACAAATAATAGATGTGGACTTTGTATATCAAATACTGTTCTTCTTTATTCTATGACCAAAGATATAAATTACAGACGAAAAGTGCGTGTAATGGAAGGTAACTAATTGCCGACATAATCATTCTTCTTAATTATTGTCAATCCATTCATTGTGACCCATAAAGCAAAGTCTGACATCTCCGTTCAGAGTGGAAAATATTATTTACAATTTACATGAATCTATTTTCAGAAATTCTATATTATCCCTTAAAAACTGATAATTTTTAAACTTAAAATTGGGTAATTATATATTCCTAATAAAAATATTAAATATCCAATGCTGATTAATAATAAAATTCAACCATTCGGGAATGCCTCGCTTTTTAACATTTTTCACAATCGTACTCGGTGTCCTATTGATAATTATGAATTTATTAATAAAAATATCAAATGTGCTCTTTGTAAATTAATGTTAATGCTAACGGCTGCGCGGCCTTTTTCATACAAAACTAAAATTTTGATTTGAGGCCAAAATACTTGTTCAAATTGAATAATTATTTTTTATTCAATAAGGTATAACAAATATCTAGTGAGGCTCTGTGCCACTTTATTTATTTGTGTTTTAAATTATAAAATATAAGCTGTTAAAAATTGAATTTTTATTTATTTTGGAGGCAACTTTGGCAATTTTTTGTTACGTAATGGTGATAATTGAAAAAATAATCTTAATCTTAATCTTGGGTAAGTCTTACCCAACCTACTAGGCAAATATAATCTTAACAATATAATCTAAAGTAGGGTGAGTTACACCATTTTGGACGGCTGGACCGATTTTTATGATCTTTGATTTGTTGGATTTGTCTCCGCCCCGAATAGCAGAATAGCTATTAAGATATTGGAAAAATTCACGAAAAAAATAATTATGAAGAAAATCCTTTTCCTTACTTTACTTGAGGACAGCTGGACCGATTTTGTTGGATTTGTGTCCGCCCCGAATAGCAGAATAGCTATTAAAATATTGGAAAAATTCACGAAAAAAATAATTATGAAGAAAATTCTTTTCCTTACATTTTGTATGGAATGAGTTCTCATCTTGAAAGAGCAGCAGGAATATTGTGATAAGTATAATATTGAGAATTGAGTGAATTCCAAAAATTCAAAAACGTCAAACGTCAATGCGCTGATTGTTTTGTTCTTAAACATAATGCTGCTCCTCTTTCTAACACACTAAATGTCAGAGGGGGACATCTAGGTCTGCGAGCCAGTCTAGGGTCTCAGGTGTTGCCCTGTGGACCTCATCAATCCCGCCGTGGAATGAATGGAGCGGGCATTCGTTAACTCATTATTACTCATTATTACTCATTATATATTTGACTCAGATTGATATAAATGCAGGTTTTCCTGCATTTTAAAGCAAATTTATTGACTGCAATAATTTTATATTTATTTAACTATTTACAATAATTTACATGGTATAATTTTATTTACTAAACATTTTTTTAAGTGCGACAATATACAAAGTAAGCACATAATACGAGTAGGTGTTTGTTCCATGCTGAATACTTATAGTCCAGTAAATGAATGCTCCAAAAGGAGGTGTAGAGTGCGTGAGCAGGGACCTAAGCGATTCCTTCAGAAACTTGTTTAGGGTGCTTAGGGTGTCAACATACTAAAAGTCCTGACGTCTAGGTGGTGAGCTAGGGGGGGAGGGGGGGGGGGGGGGAAGGTCCCAATTTTCAGGTTTCCGCTTGTATCTCAAAAACGGTGCGTCGCAGAGGAAAATTTTTTGAAAATAAGTAAAAGCTTATAAAATTATCTACAACTTTTATTCTATATGTAATTTTCTAAATCCCAGCCGTTTTTGAATTACACGACACGACACAATTTTTTGAATAAAGAAGAACAGTATTTGATATACAAAGTCCACATCTATTATTTGTTTGTATCGTTTGGATTTGAGTTTTTTACACACACTCCACACAGGAGGCACAGAGTATTGAGGGAAATAATTTCCCTCGGTTCTTATGTAATGTTAAGGAAACGAAGGATAGGAAGTTCTGGGAAGGAAAAGGGTATTAGGGATGGATAGGAATCTGGGGTCAGTATGCCCAGGAATGACGGACTTTTGAATCCATCCCTGGGGGTGCAAGGCGATGGGTCGAGAGAGTCAGGCTGGAGAGGTCAAAGGGTATCCCTCAATCGGCCTCTCCCGACTTGTACCGCCACGCATTTGGTTGACAGACCTGTACAAACCTCACGTCCATGAGCTCGGCATCCCTGCTAGGTTACCAAACGTACTTGGAGTTTGAAGTGACCTATGGCAGGGGTGTTGGTTATCCAATAAAGTGTTCCCGGGCCGGCGATACATATATCCGCATCGCAAATTGAAATATATTTTTTAATCGAAATACGGCCGGCGTAGTGCAGCGGTAAGGCGCGTGACTCGCATTCCGAAGGTCGCGGGATCGAATCCCGGCGTGGTAAATAAATTTTATTTGATTAATTTGTGTATTTCACAATTTATTCATTATAAATAATATATAGTATTTATATTTGCGGCACGTTCCAGAGTGGAATATACTCTCAGTATCGCCCTGGTGTAAGACCACCATTCAGAATTGAAACGTTGCTTGAAATGGCTTCTGCCGTGTTTGGTGACCAGATCTGAATAGCCAGGTACTTCCCCACCTTCCTCTTCCCTATCTCCTTCCCCTCCCCACTGCCTTCAGCCTCACAACATACCCCAATTGGGAATGCCATAGTCCCACTGGCTCCAGATGGGAGCAGTTGGGACTCTTGTGCGGTATTCATGTAAAAAAAAATTATTCAAGAGTGCCTTATTCTAGAAATATAAAGGGTGTTAAGATACGTAGATACCTTTTAGCCGGTAAAAAAGTACATGATATTTTTGTCTCCTGTGACCATTGCCTGTGAGATATTTTTTCAACTCAAAACATTTTAAAAAATCAGTAGGTATTGGACAGTCTGGGCCAAGTCTGGGCGGAAGTTCGATGGTTACTCGGTTTAGTGTCCAAAATTCCAAGAGCAACGTCCGAGCGACCAATAACGTAATCTTTTTCTAATTTTTGAATTTAAAAGAAAACAACACAAAATATCACCGGAAAATGTTCATTAACATTGAAAAACTAAAAGAAAAATTAAACTCCAAAGAATGTCAATAATATCAATCAGGTATGTCTATAGCGTGTGCTATGTTCGTACCCCGTACACATTCCGAATTCTTAAGCTTTTAATATTGATTGAAAAGATATGATAGTATGGGCCTCTTGAACCTACCTTCTGTGCTGTTAAATAGATCCGCCACATCTGCGTATCTACAGCGGCGGCGTAAGGGGGGGGCGGAGGGGGCGGTCCGCCCCGGGTGCCAAGCACCAAGGGGTGACAACGACAACCCACTTGTACAGATAAAACAATGCGCACAAAATCTCCCGCTGTAAAGATATTTTAATAAATAACTACGTACTCTTGTATCTAGCTACTTACATTATCATATTTTGAAATGCGTCGCAACTATATATATTATATATTTTTTTCGAATATAATTTCTAATTCCCTTTCTAAAACTGAAGAATCATTTTGAGAAGCTTGTATCAACACTCGAAGAGATGTGTGATCCCAACACCGGCAAAGCAGGCGTTGAAAGAAGAAATTAGCGAAACTCAATCGAAAATCTGGAGACAGAAAAATCAGAAAAGGTTATCGGCACCTCTGGGACTTGAACCCAGGACCTTCTGCTTACATGGCAACAGCTCTACTAACTGAGCTAATTAATAATTTATCCAGACACTATCTAGATAGCCAAGGACGGATTTAGGGCCCCCGTGCCCCCCTCCCCCCCCCCCCCCCCCAGACGGTATTTTTGTGTACTGTGGAGATTCCATCACAGTACATACTTAGAAGCTAAAACTGTCTTTTGTAAACATTTAACTTTTCGATTGTTTTGACACTATCATAAACCTTCCTATACATACTTGAACTTGTAGAAATAAACTTGAAATATGATACTTAAGTTTATTTCTAACAGTAATCGTTGATTTTTTGCCTTTCCGCCCATTGTGCCCGCCCAGAAAAAATCCTAAAAAATAAGTAATTGTTGATTTTTTTGCCCCTTGTGTCCCCCCCCAGAAAAGAATCCTAACAGTGATTGTTGATTTTTTTGCCCGTCCGTCCCTTGTGCCCCCCCAGAAAAAAATCCTAACAGTAATTGTTGATTTTTTTGCCCGTCCGCCCCTTGTGCCCCCCCCCCCCCCCACCAGAAAAAAATCCTAACAGTAATTGTTGATTTTTTAGCCCGTCCGTCCCTTGCGCCCCCCCAGAAAAAAATCCTAACAGTAATTGTTGTTTTTTTTGCCCGTTCGCTCCTTGTGCCCCCCCCCCCCCCCCCCAGAAAAAAATCCTGGATCCGCCCTTGTAGATAACAGAAGGCTCTGCGTTTGAGTCCCAGAGGTGCCAATATCCTTTTCTGTCTCCTTAATAAAATCTTATTTAAGGCCCACAATGAGCCAAGCGCGAAAAATAAATTTTTCTATGTTATCAATTGAAAGAGACAGGGAAAACAATCTTGATATTGTGATCGTTTTAGTAAAATGAAGTCTCGCAAGCATGTTTAGTATTTGGTGTTTTATTTTATGTAGGGTGTTCAATACAAAACCGCCCCGGGTGCCAATCTACCCTACGTCGCCACTGCGTATCTATTACTAACTTCATGTAATCTAGGAAATTCATACTACGAGCAGGGCCGTGTTTGGTAGCGAGCCGCCTAGACATAATTTATACCCCTCTCCCCCTAGCCAATGGCAGTAACAAGTTCAAAATCGTATTAACTCATTTGAAAATAAGCTCATAAAACTGTACACGTCGTACCTTCTTAGCATTGTCACGGGTGGTTTGGTATATTTATGATTGTCGCACTGACATGCCACCCACCGTGGGTGGTTTGTATATTTATGCACCCACCACTGACACAAGTCATGAAAAATCTTTCCGACATTTTTTTTTTTTTTTTACATGAGCTCCACACAGGAGGCCCTGAGGAAAATAATTTCCCTCAGGGCCTATGTCATCTTTGAGGATGCTGTGTGGAGGGTTTTTTTTAAGGAAAGGAAGGAGAGGAGAGTTCGGGAAAGGAAAAGGGTTTAAGGGGTGGGTAGGAATCTGGGGTTCAGTATGTCCTGGTCATCCTCCTCCAAGACCTAGACAAACCTCACCCCATGAACCCGGGCACCCCTGCTAAATCACCAAACGTAGCGAACCACTTGGGGTTACCTATGGCAGAGGTGTTGGTTATCCAATAAAGGTTCCCGGGGCGGCGGTACCCATTCCCGCCTCCCAAATTGAAAATGATCTATTTTCAAAATGCTGCCTGACTGACAAGTAGATTAGGTACCTCTACAACATTAACAAGTTTATCGACCTATCAGAAGCATTCGAATGCGAGTTGGCGCCTTTTCTTTTTAAAACACTGCGAAAAAAATACTTACTAGTTTATTTTTTTTTTTTTAAATTTAGTGTAAGTCAGTGCAAATAGAGAGACCATAATATAGTCTTACTAGCTGATCCGGCGAACTTCGTACCGCCTCAGAATCAAAAACTGTTGTCAACTTATTAGCTGAATTGATCTAAATTGTTTCTCCCTGCGTATCCTTTCCCCTCTCGCGTTCCCTCTCCCTCTCCCCACTCCACTTCTCCCCTTCCCCCGTCCCGCTAACCCCCCTTCCTGAGTTCCTTTCCCACCTCCCCCCTTCCCCCTCCCCTCCCCCCTCCCCCCTCCCCCCTCCCCCCTCTCCCTTCTCCCTCCTCCCCCCCCCCCTCCCCCGGTTCTCAGTTCAATATTATACCCTTTACAATATTGCTGCAGTTCTTTCAAAATAGGAGAATTCGTTCCATACAAAATGTATGGGGAAAATAATTTTCTTCGGAATGGAACACCCTTTACTTTTAGGGGTATGAAAAATAGATGTTGGTCGATTCTCAGACCTACCAGATAAGCACACAAAATTTCACCAAAATTGGTCCAGCCGTTTCGGAGGAGTATGGTAACAAACACCGTGACACGAGAATTTTATATATTAGATAGTATTTTAGAATTGACGCCCCCTAAAACTTGCCGCCCTGGGCAGCCTCCTAGGTTGCCTAGGCCTAAATACAGCGTTGACTATAAGGGAACGTACCCATGTGCAATTTTTAACCCCCCCCCCCCCCCCCCCGGTGTCCAAAATCCTAAGCAATCCGCCGCTCATTTGTATGGAGCGTGACATTTTGAAGACCCCCCCCCCCTAAACGTGTCACGTAGTATGGGTACGTTCCCTAAGACCTTCGCGGTTTTATAAAGTTGCTGACTTTGGCCTGAAAATTACGACTAATAAAAATGGGATTCTGGTGCATTCATTAATTTCCCTAAGTAGGCATTATATGTAAATCTGTAACCAATAATCACGTATAAAATAATATAAAAATATGATTATTCGATTATTGTGTACGTGGCTGCTTTTACGAAGTACCATAGTAGATGAATAGTGCTAAAATATCGAAATATTTTAAAGTAAAATGCCTAATCTGTAATACTTTACAGCTAACAAGGAATGTTTCTAGGCCAGATTGGCACAGTCAGCTGTTCAAAGGGTGCTAAAATTTAAATTCCGATAAAAAAAAAATCGAATAAATTTTGGGCACTGTATAAAGTGTTGGTGTTGGTACTTGTCTAGATACCTAATATATACGCCTAATTTGATTATTATTTTGTTCAATTCAAAATAAGATAAGTACCTACCTACGTTCAATAAAAATTTTCCTTTTTTAGTTGGTTACCTACCTATCTATTATTTTGTTCATTTTTTTTCACCTTAATGAGTTTTAATAACTCATGGGAATGCAACTTCGTTGTATGTTTTATTAAATAAACATAAAAAATTATTTACCTATATCATTATACGCCTATTCGGACTTTTACAAACATGTGGTAGGTTTACATGATGATTTTGAGGATCAGTAATCATGAAGTACAATATTATTGGTTATTATAGCCATCTTATAACTATATTCCGTGCTGTTGAACACATCTACTAGATCTGGGAAAGTATTACCAAATGCTCGTAATTTAGATACAAGTGAGTAATCAAATGATTCAGTACTGACATTGTTGTTGCAATTAGAAATTATTTTAGATCTGGTAGTTATTGTTGGTATATGGAAAGTAATTAGGCAATAAATCAG
Organism: Limnephilus marmoratus; assembly: GCA_917880885.1. Taxonomy (NCBI): domain Eukaryota; kingdom Metazoa; phylum Arthropoda; class Insecta; order Trichoptera; family Limnephilidae; genus Limnephilus; species Limnephilus marmoratus. The sequence continues at coordinate 19,369,458 of OU862908.1, forward strand.
GGCTGTCTATAAATACCATTAACAATTTAAAAAATAAATGGCGAGTCGGAAATCAGTCTGGGTCTTCTATCCAAGAGTTTTAATAATTTTAATTAATATATCATCAAGTGGTTGTAATTTATTGTTTGCATATATCAGTGGTTCCCAACCTTTTTCTGACCCGGGACCACTTGGACTTTTATTTTTTCGACAGGGACCACCCCCCCCCCCCCCCCAACAAACCAATTTTTTTATGAAGTCGAAATTTGTGTTTGCCAACTTTAATGGGGGGAGGGGGGGGGGGGGGGGGGTGATGACACCACGTTACCATATTATCCGCTCTATAACCACTGCTTGTGGTCAGTGGGGTAGGCTAGCATGGGTGGCACCCGGGACGGATTGCACAACAGGAGGAGCGTAATGGGATAGGGTTGGACGGGTTCTAGCAGAATATTTACCACAACGGAGGGGGCGGAATGGGATGGAGTGGGACGGGTTCTAGCAGAATATTTAACACAATGGAGGGGGCGGAATTGGATAGAGTGGAACGGGTTCTAGCAGAATATTTATTTACCACAATGGAGGGGGCGGAATGGGATAGAGTAAGACGGGTTCTAGCAGAATATTTACCACAACGGAGGGGGCGGAATGGGATAGAATGGGACGGGTTCTAGCAGAATATTTACCACAATGGAGGGGGTGGAATGGGATAGAATGGGACGGGTTCTAGCAGAATATTTACCACAATGGAGGGGGCGGTATGGGATAGAGTGGGACGGGTTCTAGCAGAATATTTACAACAATGGAGGGGGCGGAATGGGATAGAGTGGGACGGGTTCTAGCAGAATATTTACCACAACGGAGTGGGTAGAACGGGGTAGGATGGAGTAGGGCGAAACAGAATACCATAATGGCCACTGACCACAAGGTACAATAATGATAAACTGAATATTGGCCCGATTTTTTTTAATCAGACTTCTCGACCAGGGACCGCCCGAGAGCTGGCTCGTTTATTGACCGGCGGTCCATCGCGGACCATCGTCCAGCCTCTCGCGGACCACTGGTTGGGAAACCCTGGCATAGATAAACGGAGTTTGTAGTGGGAATTAATGCTGAATTTATTCAATGGAATCGGGGTGAATTTTAAAATGAGAAGAGCAAATAATAAAATAATTATATTTGACTCGACTTCGAGCTGTAAAAGAATAATATAAGGGTAAGGTAAAAAAAAAATTAAGTCTCTGCCATTACCAAGAATGAAATCAAGCATTTTTAATCCTTTAGTAACTGAATATGTGAAAGAAAATTAAAATTTTGAATAGAACATAAAGCCAAGATCTGCCTGAGGTGGGGGAAACTTTGTTTATTTTATATTGAAAGTTAAAAGTTTAATTCATTCTGAAAAAGCATATACTTAATGTCGATTACTAATGTTTAGATACACACAGTTTGTTAAGTTTGCACCAACCTTATAGGTTATAGGTTGCCTCAATCATGTATTTACATTCTTGTATTAGATATGTTACTAATTTATTATTTTTCGGGAAATTGAAGCACACGTTGAAAAATGGTCATTTAGTGACGTCACGAGTAAAATATGAATTTAAGAATTAGAAATTTTTTGCGTTTCTGTATTTTCAGTAAAAGTAGGAAAATTAAATCTATGAATCCATGTTATTTTTTCTCAGTTAGTTAAAAATACATTCAAGATGCCCATTGTATAGCGATTATTGATGTACTAGCGCCATCTGTTGTTACGTTTTGGACACTTGGTAATGGCACGTCGCCTGCGCTATTACCGGCCGTGCGTCATATGTTTTTATTTTAGTTGTGGCTTTTGACGGCAGGGCTGTAAAATAAATATAGAAATGAAAGATGGCCGCGGAAGCCATCGGTGGTTAACTCGTTCTTCGAAAAATGTAGAATTTTGCAGAATGTTCTTGTTATAATATCATAAATCTAAGCAATACTACAGAATAATTATAAGTGAACTGTTGCGATACCTATGGAATTTGTGTAATAGTTAATACTTTGTATGTTGGAAGTGATCGTTTCGCGAGTTTTACTCAATTTCCACCACAAGAAAAAGAAAACTGAGGTAATGTGCTTCCTGCTCTATTTTCCGTATAAAGTTGTGTTTATTTTTAACATTTAATATGCACTCATCTGTCACCTAATTTTTTCTACCAAGAGTCCACAGTAACGATGAACAGTTTCTATATTTTTAACCAGTTGGCCACAATACCTACACTGCAAGGAAGAAGGAAGAAATAATTTCCTTACATAACTGAAATACATTCAAGTTTTCCTATAATTATTAAAACCAATTTATAAAGCAGCTGCAATAGGAATCTAAAAGCGCATTATATTATTGCTAGTATTTTCTGGCACCATTATAGATTTTTTACTATTTTTTGGCTCAAATTCCCGCAGCATCGGAACATATCTCGACTTTGCAGTTTTTTTGCGTCTATATAAGTAAGACGTTTATTTTGAAAATATATATTTTATATCGGCAATGAACAACAAAAATCTTATAATAAAATAAATTCAATAATTCATTGCTCCTTTCAAAATCATATCAATGACCTTTGCAAGCGTGAGCATTTTTAAAGTTCTCAAATCATTTGCAGCCTTGGATGCTGAGAACACGAAGCTGACCAAGTGAACTTGAAGTATTCTTATTTTTGTCTACGAAAATAGTGCGGTTATTGTTATTTTTCGGGCATCACAATCATCGTATTATTTTCCCACTCGAATACGTCAAATAATAATCAGATCCATGACATCAGCATTGGGACGACCGTCGCCGTGAATCATCTCTGGATCTAAATGCTAAAAGCGTATTTCTCTTGAAAAAATATATTTGCATTTCTTCGGGGAAGGAAATTAATTCATATTCATTCAAAACATCATGAGATTTATCTTCACTCTTTTCTTGTAGAATTAGTAGGTAGGACCTTCGTATTTATATTTAGTATAACTGCCATATGCCTTCCTTCGAATAAATATACCGAAAATAAAAATTATTTAAAGTTAGGTAGGTAGGTACCTAGGTCCGATTTGGCGCGATATTTTTAATTAAATTTTCGCTTATCGGAATCTGAGGAGAAAACTATTGAAATGTTAGGTAGCTACCTACCTACCTATTTCTTTTGCGAAATTTTCTTTCTCACATAGGATGCCTACTCGGTAGCTTTTTCTATTTTCGCAAGTACCGGAACGCTGGAGGAGCAAGTTCTAACGAAAGCAGCTCATCCTGCCAAGCCGTTAGGTACTGTCAGTGATCCCGTGATGTACCAATAAAATTGTACCTCACTATTCCTGCTTGAATAAGCACGGGATACAAGCACACAGGGCGCGCATGCTAAGTTTCAATTTATGAAGACATTTGTATGAGTCATTGTTTTGGTATAATCTCCCGTAGGTACCTACCTATTCAACTCGGAAATATTTTAACAACATAGGTAGGTAAGTGTCGCAGCATCTTAATTATAATATAAAACGTAGATCCCTACCAACACAATGATTTAGTTCCCATTCACCGGAGTTTGGCCGCCAGGTTTGTTAATGGTGCGTTCCTCTCATCAATCAACGTACTTAAAACTTCTAAATGCCTAAAATACCATCTCATAAACTTCTTGAATTTCTGAGCAATTCAATAAATTGTTGAAATTAATTATTAATTAATTAATAGTGACTAATATCAACCATTTTTAGCGCGTTTATTGAAATGATGTTATTATTGTGTACAATATTTAAACGTATACCGTACCTAGGTAATTCCCCGAGAATTTGATTATGGATAAGTACCTACCTACCTAGATATGTTATCTTTGAATGTAGTGAAGTTGGCACCGTATGTATCTGCGTATTTTTTTTAATCATTTGCTTACTGTTTTCACATCTAATGTATAATTTTACAGTTGCCCTCTCGAAATTATAATTATTACAAAATTATAATTTTCTCAAATCAACTTCAAAATACATTTAATAAATAGTTGGTATGGATATCAAATTAATTTATTTAAAGTGTCGATTTTTTGTAGACGTACGCTGGTATAGGTACCTATACAGTAGGTATATTGACAAGTAAATTTATACTTGACGCATTTGAATGAAATTATGTTTTATACTATGTATAGTTATTCAACGGTAAATCCTCTCTGCACATACCTTCGGGAACACTTAGTTATATTTTGTGTAAGTAGGTATTTTCCCTAAACCGACAGCATATTGTGTATACATATAAGTATGCCGGGGAGGCAACCGTCGGGGAATCAACTGTTTTGGAATCACAAATTTATATATGCAATAATTAATAAATAGGTTTTTTATATCAATTTTTATCTACCTACCTACCTATAGATTTTTTTATCGTTTAGTATGACAGATACTCATAAAATCGAGAAATTCGATATTTCAGTCGTGTCTCTCATACCCTAACGATTCTTGTTCCCAGTTTCCAGTATTGGAGGATGTACGATTAGGAGGATGTAGGTACTATGTTACCTAGGCACTGTACAAACTTACATAGCGTTTCGTGGAAGAAACTATGAGGGAAACTCTGAACCTGATTGAATGGAATAAAAGATTAGCAACACCAATATTATATTTTGTAAATAATGCCTACGTTCGCGTTATACCAGATGGCGCAAAATTAATCACCCTATTATCGGAAGATGTCATAATTTTTGCAAATGGCGTCGTTTGTCAATCATATTTGACATTTGTGAACTAGACAGCCGCAGAATACAAACAAACAAGCAATGGAGCGCTTTACTCCACAGGAGCGTGGAATAATTGTGTCGATTTTAGCTTTAATGCTTTTAGCGATTTTGTGTCAAAAGTCATCACGAGCGACGAGGCGCATTTCCACTTAAGCGGTTACGTCAATAAGCAAAATCTTCGTTTCTTGGGCACTGAAAATCCACGTGTGATGCACGAAGAGCCATTACATCCATTCAAAGTCACTGTGCGGCGTTCACGCGGGAGGAGTGATTTTTTGAGGACGCCATTGGCATTACGGTCACTGTTACTGGCGAACACTACAGGGCCATTATAAGCGGCTTTTTACTGCCGGAATTAGATGAGCGGGGCTTGGTGAACATGTGGTTTCAACAAGACGGTGCAACCGCACACATAGTACGAGTCACAGTGGATATTGTGAAGGAAGCGTTTCCTGGTTACGTAAACTTACGTTTTGGCGATTTGGCATGGCCAGCAAGATCGCCCGATTTAACCATCCCAGACTTCTTTCTTTGGGGCTACTTGAAGTCCGGGGTTTATGCCAACAAGCCTCAGATAATCGCAGCCCTTAAGGAGAATATTCGACAGGAATGCGAACAGTTATCACCGGAAATCTTGCGGAAAGTTATGGAAAATACTATAAAACGTGCAGAAATGTGTATCAACACTGGCGGAACAGAAAAAATTGTAAAAGTCCAAATAAAGATTTCCATTACTAAAAATCTCTTTTTTTTATTTAGTAAAAAAGTTATTCAAAAACAAAATTGGATGGTTAATTTTGCGCCACTCTGTAGTAGCACGTAGCGTTTCGTGACTAATTTCTATTTCATTATGAAGCATGTTAGGTACGTACATACGAGAGATGGATAATTTGATGTACTTTTGTAGTTTGCCGATTTGAATAAAGGTGACTGGTCGCCGCAATATGGTATCGCTAAATGTTCTTGTGTTGTTGACCACAGCCTGACTTCACTGTTCTGTGACCACAACCCCAATTTATTTATTTTCTTATCACCTTGCTAATATAAAATAGGTTATAACTTTGCTTTTATTTGTGTTCTTTCCAAGAATGATATCGAAATTTTGAAATATTTTTACTGGCTAGATTTGTATTACTTTTCTTCTGCTCATCTCCATAAGGGGGTGGAAGAGCCCTTTGCCTGGAATAAGTGGTGCCTTTATGGTCTATCTTTTGTAAACGCTTAGCTTCCTGCACTGTCCATGGTGCCACCTCTGACGTGGTAGCAGCAGTGAAAATAAGAGAAGGTTTCATTCGACCCTGAGTGAGTTACTTAGTCCCCACGGTTCTTCAGAAGTCTCTTATCATCTATACCACCGTCTTCATATATCACCGTCTCGTCACTGTGCTGCCGGAGATGGTGTGAAGGGTTCAAACATGGAATATGGATAATATCCATACTCTTAGGGTTCAAAGAATCACCTTGCCGTAGGTAGGTACCACTGCTCACATCTCGTCTGTGGCTTGCCAGAACTGTAGATGCTGTTCTTGTATAAGTATACGCTGCCATGGGAACGCGTTTGAATATGTTTTTCCTTTTTATTTACTCTTCTAATTTGTGTTCCTCTTTTTAAATGTTGTTTCTTCATTATCTATAATCTATAAGAACACACCGTTTCGAACGAGAACAAATAAACGTTTTTGGTATATCCGTTTTGTTGTGATGTACTTTTGTACATCACAACAAAAGTCGTGCTTTTAGAATCTTTTATTGACAGCTTTGTTTAAAAAAAACGTTGAGTTTTGACATGACAATCGTTAAGAGAGAAACGGTTCGGGAAAGTGGTGGGCGCCCTCAGCTGTGACCACAACCCATTTTACTCCTTGAGCTGTCATAATTGCCACATTGACAGTTTTCATTTGCTCGTGACCTTCTACATTAAAAACAGTCAAAAACCTCTCGAACAACGTAATGCAAACAGTCGGATCGAAGTTATCGGCGGAGTCTCACCTCGGCGGGCTCCCACGATCTCCGCCCCCGCTCTCCCGGCCGCGCCATACGCCCCCGCCCTCCTGCCCGCCCTCCTGCCTCCCAGAGGGCTCCTCTGTCAGGTGGCATTAGCAAATATGCCTGCCTTGATCTTATGCCCGATCAATCAATTTATATAGCCGGTCCAATACACCTAACAAGAACCTACTATAATCGCTATGTGTGTTGTTTTATATCCCAGCAAAACTTCTGTGAGGTCCCTTCAGGGTATTTATACATTGACATTGGACTTACTGTGAGTATTTAGGAGGAAATGGAGGTTTTTAACATTTGGCGAGATCTAGGTTTTAGGACAGATGACACAATCGTAAGTCAGATACTCGTTTTCATGCAGCTGATATTGTCCCACTGTCACACTTCAGGATAATGGATTTTCAAGTTGTTTCTTTCCTAGACATTTTCATTGATCAATAAACTGCGATTCCGACACTCCGATCTCTTAACTCCACATATCACACAGTTGTTGCTTAGGTTATTATTGTTTGTGGAGTAGTTGCGTTCGCCTATTACTTGATCCCATTCCACACGATTACCTACCTACTCAACGATGATGGTTGATGGTTCGGCCTCGTGATCCTTTGACTCTGACATTCAAAATAGGCAAGTGCGTCAACCGCACTCTCAAACTGAGGCTTCTTCGAGTTCGTTTGTTATGAATTATGAATTTATTGAAAGTGGTTTATGTTTATGAAACAAACAATGTGGCATAATGAAAATATTATATGTTTTTCGCCAATCTCGACAGCCGCTGCCACCTAATGAAAACAATGTTGGGTGCGACCTGCGCCTGTGACCGGCAGTCGTGCGTCCTGCACATTGCACGTTGGCATTCTTTCAATGCAGACACAGGCGCAGGCGGCGCGGCGCTATATTGCTGTTGGTTGAATGACTGGCTGGTTAGAGGAAAAATTATAATAATATTATATTCGTTCTCCTAGGCTCGCTGCAATGTTTCATTTTAAGGTCAGTGAAATCAGAAAGTCACCGGAGACAAATATTTTTTCTGCGTGGATTATGAGTTCGCTGCTTTACTATTGGGTGGAAAGTTTAGAATTATTAATAGGAAGCAGAATTTTGTTTAAAATTTTCTATTTATCATTCTATCTTCTTCTTATTCCTTGCACTGTCCCAACTCATTTCCTAGGTAGGCTATTGGGATCGGCTCTTCTCGTTCTCGGGCTATATCTTCTTCAGTTCTGGGTATCGCTTTCATCCAGGCCGTTTCTCTGTAATATTTTGGAGCATTGAGTCATCCAGGAGTTCTTTGGTTTTTCCTTGGATGAATGTCGATGAAGCGGAGGCGTCTACTAATATCTACAGGAATTCCAAAAACTGAAAAAATCGAACTAATATCTATGAGAATCAAAGTGTTGACGAATATCTACAGCTCAAACTGTTGATTAATATCTATGAGAACCAAAGTGTTGACGAATATCCACAGCACTGGCAGAGGTTGGATTTGCAATTATGTATAGCATATTGGAATACCGTAATATTGCGTATGCAGTTTAAAAAACTTAATTTATGTAAGGATGTATGTAAAAATCCCTAATATCGGACTATTGGACACATTTAGCTGATTAGTCCAACCTACGCTCTGTAGATATTAGTTCAACCTACGCTCTGTAGATACTAGTCAACACTCTGAAGTTCGTAGATATTAGTTCAACATATGAGCTGTAGATATTCGTCCGACATACAGGCTGTAGATATTAGTATCTGGAGTCGATGAAGCTCCATAGACATTGCCTGCTTTACTGTGTGGTCTGGTGGTCTCCGTCTTATGTGCACGTAGCATCTCAACTGTCGTTCCTCCAGCTTACTTTTTATGTCCGTGACACCGAGACTACCACGAATACGTGAACTTTTAATCCTATCTTTTAGTGATACTCCTGCTGACCATCTCTAAGCATTCGCATTTTTGCTATTTCGAGTTGCCTTAAGTACCTAGGAGTTGTACATAGTCCAGCATTCGGAGCCGTACATTATCGCGGATCCAATATATTATTTATCATTCTATCGTTGTTTAAAATTGTTAAGATATTCCAGAAGTTGAAGTTTACCCGAAACCAGGAAATAAATAATTACGTATCCACAATTTACGAAACTCGCACGAATTGTTTCATGAAGCCAGGTCTCCAGCGACAATATTATCAAAAACATTGAACCAAATATTTGTGCAAATATGAAACATTGGGGCAGGGCCACAATGTTTTGTTTTTTTTTTTGTGGCTTATTGAAAACAAAATAAACGTTGTGATTCGATGTTTTGAAAACATTTGGTCGCTGGAGATCTGACTTAAAACATTATTGTTATTTTAAAATATTGTCGTTGATTACATTCACCCTTAGTATCCCAGTGATAACACATACGAAATAATTGGTAACCGGCCAACTCAAAATGAAACCGACTCAGAACCATCTCAGAAAGATCATAAGGAGTGATGATAAAAAAATGGTTTAATAGGTTTAGGTTACGTTGGGTTAGGGTTAACGACTATTTTAAAAATATATATTTTTCATAGCTTTTAATGATTTTTCAAAAGTTGTTGAGTTGACTTGATTCTGAGTTGGCATTAAAACCAATAATATATGCTGGTCCCAGCGAGAAGTGGTAGGTGAAGTCATCGTTCTAGTATCTTCTGTCGGTTTCGTTTTCAAAAAGGACGCGTGAGAAGGAAGAGGACGAACGAGCTCTCACTGGGACCTTTAATGAAATTTTCTGCAATTATTTCTAAAAATACAACTTTTCGGTTGGAGCTAAACGAAAAAGCTAAAAGTTTATTATTCCAAAAAAACAAAATTGTAATTAATGAAATAAAAGAGTTAAGTAGTTTATAACAACGATTTGTTATTTTTTTAAATAATAACCGGTTTTGCTTAACACAAGCATCATCAAGGTATATAAAATTAAACTAATCAACAAATACATTGTATGAGGTTATAAATATACACACAGAAAGAGACAAAACAAAACAAAACATAAAATAAAGGAACAGTGAGAAAATCTGAAATTAAAATCTTACGTAGTTCAGATCTGTCTCTTTCTCTCTATTTTTTATTTATTTTTTTCTTTATTCATTGCATATTATGGTTACATTATTTGTGGATTTTTTGACCTCCATGCTAGGCTGATGCCCGTGTTATGGTGGTCGATTAGTATGTAATATTTGAATTTTATCGTTTCTCACTGCTCCTTTATTTATTGTTACGTATTGTCTCTTTCTGTATGTTTATATAAGCTTACACAATGTAATTTTTGATGATGATTCTTGATTAAAAAAAAAAATCGTTTTTGAAACAAAGTAATTGTTTTATTTCATTAAATACGTCAAAACCACAAAATGAGATTAAAATACTTTCTACCGAAATGTATAATTATTATTTTCTGTGGTTATGTAAGTAGATATTTTAAAATTATTAATAATATATTAGTGAATGAAACTTCGCCTTCAAGTTCACCCATTCAACGTGCATAAATAACTGTATACAACCACCGAGTGCAACACAGCTTTGCATAAAATAATGTTAATAATATTGTGCATTGCGTTATATAAATACTGCTTTGTTATGTGGAGCAAGTCACCCGTCAGTCTGTCGTACTTTTACAAATTTGCATGTTTGAATGAGGTCAAATGCGCACAATGCTACATTGAAAAAATACCTGATAATGCGAATGTTGCAATCACCAAATGCAATCATTTCTACATAATAAAACCTTGATCAAAAAGTTTTAGGACTTTATTCATAAAATCGAAAATATAAGTTTATTAATCGAAATCGATATGGTTCCCTTCAAAGTACTCTCCGTCAACTGCAACGCACTTAAGCCAGTGCTTGATTTGATCCTCGAAACACCGCCCCTACTCGGTATGTCCATCAGAGCCATTTTCGATTTTTTCATAACATTCTCTCGGATGTTGTAACGCGTTCCGCGAAGCTGTTTTTAAAGTTGGTTGAATTGGAAAAAGTCCCAGGAAGCCAGAACAGGTGAATTCAAAGGCTGCTGGATAGTATAGTGTCTCGATACAGGTATATCCTAGTGAGACAGGCATAAAAAAACCAATGTACATATACTTTTTTATAGATAAAAAAATTAAAAATAGTATTCGTGTTGATTTTGGTCAAAAACTCACATATGGCATTGTGCGACGATGCGTTATTGTGGTTAAAAATTGAAACCCAATGTACATATACTTTTTTATGGATAAATAAATAAAAAAAGTATTCGTGTTGTTTTGGTCAAACTCACGTATGGCACTGTGCGACGGTTATTGTGGTTAAAAATTCAAACCCAATGCACATATACTTTTGTATAGATAAAAACATAAATAAGATATTCGTGTTGTTTTTGGTCATAAACTCACGTATGGCATTGTGCGATGGTGCGTTATTGTGGTTAAAAATTGATGCCATTTTCAGACTTGTGAAAAGTCTAAAACACGTACAAACATAGAGATGCTCAGTACGGCGTAACTTTTACAAACGTCAAGCTATGACGCTGAAATTTGGAGAGAAGTGTCAATGACAGATGTGGTAACCTAACAAAAAAATAATTCCAATCGGGTGACTGACTGACAGCGTCAGACGGTGGCCGGTCCTAAAACTTTTTGACCAAGCTGGTATATCTGAGTTTCGGAAGAATGTTCGACTCATAAGCAAAAATTATAAACATTTATTTAAAATAAAGACATTGCGGTTTTAACGGTTGTGGAATTAAAACAATGCGTTATTATGCAATCGTTTTTTTATTATTATTCTAACCACAATGTTTTTTTTAGGTAGTAAAGATTTTGTCTGTGAAATACTGGTAAATTGTACAGAATAATGAACCCGCTTGAGGTAAAAGCATTAGCAGAAAAACGCATTGTCTTGAATGTTAGTTATGTATTCCTAGGGGGTATTTCACCATTCTCCTCAGATTATCCATACGATAACGAACGATTTCGATTAATCAAACACGATTTTTTTGTTTAAAAAGTTTACGTGAACCTATGCATAGTAGCTACAGTATGGCCGAGTGTTTTACCTGTTGTGAGTATTTATTTGCTTATTTATTAATATTCATTATCGTATGGATGAGCTATCAGGAGGATGGTGAAATACCCTCCAAAGGGTTTCTGTTTTAGTTGTAGATCAGTGATGCACAATCTTTTCCTTTTTGTACGGTCCACTTGGCTGAATAAAAAATCAAAGTGTTTGCGGTAATTCTTATTTGAAAAGCCTAGATGAGAATTTTCTGAACGAACTCCCAAGTGGGAAGTTTTTTTAACAAACTTTGAAGAACCTGTTTGCACTATATATTATTTTACGACTGCATTACCGATACCTACTGTCACCGCCGCCCCGGGAACAATTTATTGGATAACCAACACCTCTGCCATAGGTTAGGGAACGTACCCATGCTGCGTGACCTGTTCAGGGGGGGGTCTTCAAAATACAACGCTTGGTACAAATGAGCGGCGGGGGGCTTAGGTTTTTAGTCATCAGAGGGGGGTTAAAAATTGCAAAAACTTGGTCACGTAGTATGAGTACGTTCTCTTACCCCCAAGGGAATCGCTACGACTTGAATCGATTGACTTTGCAAGAGTGCCCAGGATCATGGGGTGAGGTATGTCTAGGACTTGGAGGCGTTTGCCCGCCTACTGTGTGGCAGGCCGGATTTGGAGAGACTGGTTGAGGGAGACCTAACCTAGATCTCTACAGCCGGACACTCTCGACCCATTGCTTTGCACCGCAGTGGGAGGGGTGTATTCATACGTCCGTCACTCCTGGACACATTGACCCCCAGATTCCTACCCGCCCCTCATGCATTCCTTCCCAGAACTTCCTCTCCTTCCTTTCCTTAAAAAAACCCTCCACATAGCATCTCCAAATAGATCCGGAGGGAATTTTTATTCCCCAAGGTCTTGTGTGAGGAGCAATTGTAAAAAAATGATGGTCGAATTTTTGTAGATACACTAAGGGCCATTTGTTTCACAGAATTTTTTTTTATTCATTAAACGCCCATCCATAATACTTTTGCAGAAAAATATATGTCGAATATTTACAGTACAAAAGTACATTCATATAATACATAGCATTTTACAAACATAATAAAATATTAATACATTTAATTTTATAAACATATCGGTTACACTCACAACTCTCATTTTTGCTTTGATGTAGGACGGAGAGGTCGATATATTGTATTTATATTGGCAGTTCGTTGAAATTTCACTAGCGGTGAACGATATGAATAGGTACCTACAACCAGTGGCGGATACAGGGGGGGGGGCGCAGGGGGCGCGCGCCCCCCCCCCCCCTTGGCAACCCTAAATACAAGAAAATCTTTCTTCAATCATTCGCTCTACATGTCTAAACCATCTAAGCGTCCCTTTCTTAATCTT